>CM056741.1:3059454-3806129 GCA_029851415.1 Eretmocerus hayati | reverse complement strand
TTGACATACGTATTGTCCCATACTCTACAGTCATTCACATCAAAAGCAGTAACATTGACTTTGTAAATCTTGGACTCCTTATAAAGAGTGCGTTCACTGTCTAGATCAATAAGAGTGCCTTTATCACCGGATACAACCTTATCTGAGATCGTGATTGGTTGAGCAAGATAACCGAGTTTTATCGGCTCACTCAATTTGAAGAGAAACATGTTGAGATCGCTCCAAAAGTTATCATAGCCCTCGAAAACCGTGTTGTTCACGTGCATCGACTCGATCTGGTACATGACTCCATTTTTATTCTCTTCGTCTTGATTCACCCACACTGAGTAGTTGCAAGGGGGTCGGTCGGAGTCAGCACTGAGTACGTACTTGGCAGATAATATGACGCCCAAATTGATGGTGGACCATGAACCCGGGCAGTCAACAATTACTTGAACAAGGTATGGGAATTCGTGAACATCGACCAAGGTACCATTCTTCCCAGCGTTGCTCAGTATTTCTCTAAATGGGAGTGCTGAAATTGACCAAGAAATACGTTGCATTGAGGATAATTGCTTGAGAATCGTTATCGAATTCGTGAGAATCAAACAGCTCACCGTTTACAGTGACTAATAACGCCAATAGTGTGAACTGCAAGAAGATCATCGTGAATGGGTTGTGAGCGGTCTCGAGGAGTCTCGTTGAGTCGAAGATTATTCGGAATATTATTCTGAATATATACCCAATAATGTTGTCTGGAGGTGGTATCATGATAAGGAACAGTGATCGAAGTAAATTGTTGTCGATTTCGAGTTACAAGATAAGAGCGAGGAGTATGTAGGTGAAACACTGAATTCATTATGATTGATCAAGTTTGACTAATCGTGTGTGATAAAATTCAATCACCAAGTATTCAAAACCATGTCTCATCTCGAATTTGAGTTCACAGGAGTCATGAATTTCAAATCGATTCGTGTCCAACACTCATCTGAAACATGCACATTTGATAACATTTACGAAAATTTATGCGCAGGATCTGGATGAGATAACACTATATCTATGAGTATGGATAGCAAAAAATTGAGATTTTAGAATTTTTTCTAATCTTGCACGATTGGGATTTCCTTGAGAATGTACATTCTGCACAACAATCATATTAGTGGACCCTTCAGGTGGGTCATAGGAGGTTGTCTGTCGATATTATCACTTTTCCCACAGAATAGAGACCATGTAAATGTCCTCGCTCCCTCACATGATTTTGCACGTGTGTATCAGTGGAAAAATCACTACCAAGGACTCTGTAGAGATTCGGGAGCAGGATTTGGCTGAAACTTTGAAAATGTTTCCCCTCAACGCCCAAAAGATGATATCCAGAGCCGCACAGTGTAACGCTCGAGCGCGGACTAAGCTTCATGCATCAACTATTATACTCATATGAACAAGTAAGGTTTAAAATAGTACATCAAGTAACAAGGGTGCAAAGTACTTTTACGCACGAGTTCCCGAAATGAGTGTGCAATAGTGAACTTTGCGCACAGTTGTAACTTCTGCGACGTGCGCAAAGTATTTTGCGCCCGATTCGCCGTGCGTAAAGTTACAACTGTGCGCAAGAGGATTCCGGGAATGAGAGCGGAAAAGTTGCGTCCGTGTTGCTCACCATACTTTTTGTCATTGGTGCGGAAAGTTGTCCCCCGTGGCCTATACCCTGGAAGGCGGGAGGGCGGGAAGGTCGCGCAGCCCCCGCCGGAGGGTTCGGGGGGCGGAGCAGACTACCGACTTCTTACCCCCTCGGTGGGTTGGCAGCTCCCCATCCAGTAGTCGAACACAACTAAAGACTTACGCCCCGACCCTGGGTACCTTTGTTAGAAGTCCTACAACTTCAGCCTTGGAAGGTCATAGCCATGGCCTCTTGCGTGGACACTCTTCCTGTTTCGCTCACGCACAGACATGTTACTGCTCTAGCACTCCAACGGAGCATATGCTCTCCCACGTTTCATGAATAGACCACGGTCTCGTGGTCTAACCCTCGGAATAACTCGGGAATTCAGAGTAGTCGTCACATACTGTCGCGGTCAGCAGGTCCTTACGGCGATTCCAATTGAGTGCCCTGCGGCATTCACGTTGGACTCACAAGGGGGACCCACGAAGTGCGGGTCACCAAATCTCACCAAACTTTTCTCACAGTCTTGTACCACCTGAAATATGAAGAATCCAGAGTAACTCCGTCAAATGGGCCCTCTGTCAGAAGTTACAGCCTATGACATTAGCATTGCTTATATAGGCCCATGTTGAAGAGTGATATATATAGATATACTGACAATGCCAACATTTTTACTTGTAACTTTGAACAGGAGGTCCATTTGACGGAGTTACTCTCGATTCTCCATATTTCAGGTGCCCCTTGCGGGTTACCTCTCCCAATATTTAGTCCTTGGTTGGTAACGGCCGGAGGACCGGGTACTCGGTGGTTTCGCCTAAGCTACTAACACTTTTCGTGGTTTGCTCTACCCAGTGGTTCTGTGGGCCCCCGCCGCTTTACGTTCAACTGGTCGCCGTCATAGTACATTACGCGACAAGGGCCGAAAGTGACCCATCGCGGCCCGGGTAGGTTGCCGCACGAGCCGGCAGGCGAGGGCGGCATACCCGCGGCCGCGATGGGTTATTTTTGGCCCGAGGTGCGTACACTATTTTTCGGTGACACTTGTATCGAAATTCTATGCTTTCCGACGCGATGTCGGGGCAAAATGCCGCTCCGCCGTACAGGTTAGAAAACGTCGGAGCATGCAATGTAGTGGCCCGAGGGCGCAGCCCGAGGGCTACTGCGCATGCTCACTCGTTTTCTAGCCTGGGCGGCATTGCGGCATTTTCTGCCCCGGGATCGGGGCGGAAACCATAGGCTTTCGATGCCAGTGTGCCGAAAAGTTATTTTTCAACCTCTTTCCCCATCGTTACACCACCTCCATCGTGAACGTTTGACTGGTAACCGTCGAGGTTCCTCATCGGATACTCCTCTACCGATGCTCAGTCCTTGATCGGTAACGGCCGAAGAACCGGGTACTAGGTGGTTTCGCTTGCGCTACTAACACTCTTCGCAGTTTGCTCGTACCAGTGTTACACAGCCTTCGCTGTGAACGTTTGACTGGTAACCGCCGAGGCTCCTGTCGGAAATCTTCTCCCATTTATGATGTAAGCCTGGCCGAATGGTGGTCGACCGCGCGAAGACTAGGTTCTCGGAGGGGCATCACTCCCTCGGCCTTGTGAAGGGTCTCCTTACGAGTACTCGGGAAACCAGAGGGGCGTCACTTCCCTGGCCGGACTCCAGCCGGAGCTAGGGGCACCCTCCCTGTGGCTTATCGTTTTTATCCCAAGGGCACCACAACGATAAACGATTCGGAAGTCGAATCGACTCCTTCCAGTGTTACTTCAAAAACGTTTGACTGATCGCCGTCAACGGAGTTGCACCGTCTATCACACTGGAAGTTTGAGGTCTTTCAGGCTTATTAGTGATCCGTGCCGTCAGACCCTAGCTAAGACAGGCATTCGCTCACGATTTTAAGCCGCCTCACACTGACGCCTGGTGCTAGCGAGCTAGACACCTTCTAGAAGGCTTCGTTCATCACTCGGTCTCTAGAGGCTATATTAGCGGAAGTTTGAGATTTCAGGAAGGCTGAGCACCTAGCTCAGTTTCCTCTACTTCCCCTACTTGGCTCTACGCATGGAAGTTCCGTGTGTTCTTAGTTAATCGCTTGTACCCCATGAGTCCGCCGCCTCGAGAGACAATTTCATTCTCTGCAAGTACTCATTGGTCACTAAAAGGCTGCTGGCGTCCAAAGACTCGTAAGCACTCGGCGATGATCGCCATCAACACGGCCAGCGCCGACATCGGAGTTCACATGGGGGCACGCACCCAACATGCTTCCATATGGTTATCTGGGAAAGGCGTGCAGCGTGGCTTTTTCACCACTCACAAGGGGAGGTCAGGGTTTGCGGGAGCTGAAACTCCATGAAAACTTTTTTTATATACTTTTTGGGGCAAAAAAATATACGTATTTTCCAGTTTACTTGAATAGGCCGCAGGAGTTTCAGAAAAAGTACATGAAGCTTGAGAAAATACTGATAAGTGTACATGTATGGTCATAAATATATGTTTACAGATTTTTTTCTCTGACTATTGGAATGTGAATTGCATGAAAAAGCATAAGATCAGTTTATTTCATACAATGTATCTCAAGAATGAATGAGACAAGAGAACCATGAATCAAAGTAGTAAAACTCAATTTCTACTCATTATGATCAACTCAATGTACGAAAACTTGACATCTCCGGAGTTAAGGGAGAATAACTTTCAGATCTACTAAAAAAAAGCAGCTGGAGGCAATGAACCGTAAGTTTGTTGTGTGTACATATCGCGGCCTCAAAATATTGCTGAAAAAAATGCACATGAGTCAGAAGCACATTTGCGATCACGGTAGTTTTGTCTGGTCCGATCCTAGCAGGAGCGTGAACAGACGTAGCTTGATGAAGGACCGGGCGAGAAGACTACCGCCGGTGCACCAGGTTGAAAGTTGAGCTCCTCACGCGTGCCCCGGGCGACGCGTCCTCGAGGACGCGTCACCACCTCGTGTTACAGGTACACAGCTTGTGTTGGCGACGCTGTGCAGGATGTCACGCAGCTTCTCCCTGTAACACATGCATTCATCCAAAAAGCATCGAGAGTCCAGGGCCAGTGCCGAAGGTACTCGTCGACCTCGGTACCGGTGTAAATAAACCGTGATAACAACGAAGACGACAAAAATACTTCATCAGGGCCATATCAGACGAGTTTTTCGAACGATCATGTGGCTGCGCGTGGCTCATTCTCCTCTCCCTCGACTCTCTTCTCTCCGTCAGCCACCTGACCGTATGCTCATACATGGGGACTCTGTGAGGCGTTTTTTATTCTTTAACACAATTATTCTGGGTTTTTTAAAACTGCTTGTGGTTCGCCAAAATTGAAGCTTAAATTTGAGCCCGCGTGCGTCCCTCCAGCAGCTGAACCCGGGAAGATCTGGGCTTTTCTGTAAGTGCTGGGAGGGAGGAGCGGGGGGGGGGGTTGGAATCTGGATAGTTTGAAAGCAATTCTCTCGAAAAGAAAACCTGGCCCAAATTCGAGACTTGGACAAGCGATGACAGCGTTTCCGGCCTGCCACAAGCACATTTTGGCCCGATTTGACGGGCCAGGTTCACAGCGGTTCTTGAATGGTGACGTGTTTTCTCATCGCTCTTATTCTACTTCCATGTTTCCCTACTCGACGCTTGGGCCACCCATTCCTCACGCTACTCCGCAACTTTCGGCGTTTTTCTAGAAAAATCTTGTACGGTGAAGTGTCCGTGACCACCTCGTGTCCGTGCGAGCGATTAGGTACGGTCTCTACCCTCTCTACGGTGAATCTGCGGTGATCTGCTGTATTCTGCAATTTCTCGTATACGCCACAGCCCCTGCCGAACTTGACGAGATCTGATGCCTTTCTGCAATCAGTAAGAGGGCAAGGCATGCACATATCATATCATGAGCTTTCGTATGCGCGCGGTGGCATCAGAACGGTTCAAATGGTTTCAATCGCGGGCAGCGCGCCAAACTGTTTCGCGGTCGGTTGTCACAATGCGTACTGCAGGCTAATTGTGTGACTTCAGTCATAATTAAATTGAAAACGAATCAAATCGAAGAAGAGATCGTTTATATGCACAGAGTAATTTTTAACTATTGATTCTCACACTCAATAATTCTAATATCAGTCAGAACGATGTCTAAAACTCGTTTTTACCAATTTATTCTTCGATGGAGACGATGAGATGATTCCAGGGCCTACCTTGGAACTGAATGATTATAAGAAGTTTTTCGATATTTGGAAAGATACGCCATGGTGTATTCTGAGTTGATACTTAGGCAGCAATGAAAACAACGAGTTCGTTTGTTGAATAGATGTAAAATAGGCAAAAATGAGGATTGGTGTATTTTTCCCATATCGTCGGGAGAAAAATATTTGAATGAAGCTCCAAGAGAGAAGAGGGAGTTATAATGATGGAATAGGTCAGCGTTGATTATTATTATAGTACAAGATGTATTATTTGCATTTAAATTCAATTTCAATGCGATAATATTCATCCAAGGAACATGAATTATATTGATTCGTGCCATTACATCCTTCTCTTCAGTCATGATGAATTAGTATTGTATCTTCCACGTTTTATGTGATCCTTTAGTTCTTGGCCGACCATACATAGATCAAACTAGAAATTCCATTCAGCGAGCCAATCAGACGTCCACAAAACGTTTGATCCAATCGTTGTACTTATACAGCTCATTGAAAACGTTCAATAAATAGATGACATCGTTGTCTTTGAATAATCGCAATGCGAAGTGCCATGCAGCCACTTGACCGCGCGTAACGAGTATTGAGCTTCCGTATTTGGGGTATCTGTCGTAAGGTTCAATGGTGCACACACTTCCCTCTGGTTCTGTACTATGTTTGTACTTGATATACGTATTGCTTAATACTCTACAGTCATTCACATCAAAAGCAGTAGCATTGACTTTGTAAATTTTGGAATTCTTATAAAGAATGCGTTCACTGTCTAGATCAATAAGAGTGAATTTATCACCGGATACAACCTTATCTAAGATCGTGATTGGTTGAGCAAGGTATCCAAGTTTTATCGGCTCACTCAGTTTGAGAAGAAACATGTTGAGATCCAATGCAAGGGTGTCAGTGAAGCCTTCGAAAACCGTATTGTTCACGTGCATCGACTCGATCTGGTACATGACTCCATTTTTATTCTCTTCGTCTTGATTCACCCACACTGAGTAGTTGCAAGGGGGTCGGTCGGAATCAGCACTGAGTACGTACTTGGCAGATAATATGATGCCCAAATTGATGGTAGACCGTGCATTTCCGCAGTCAACAATTACTTGAACAAGATACGGGTATTCGTGAACATCGACCAAGGTACCATTTTTCCCAGCGTTGCTCAGTATTTCTCTAAATGGGAGTGCTGAAATTGACCAAGAAATACGTTGCATTGAGGATAATTGCTTGAGAATCGTTATCGAATTCGTGAGAATCAAACAGCTCACCGTTTACAGTGACTAATAACGCCAATAGTGTGAACTGCAAGAAGATCATCGTGAATGGGTTGTGAGCGGTCTCGAGGAGTCTCGTTGAGTCGAAGATTATTCGGAATACTACTCCGAATATATACCCAATAATGTTGTCTGGAGGTGGTATCATTATAAGGAACAGTGATCGAAGTAAATTGTTGTCGATTTCGAGTTACAAGATAAGAGCGCGGAGTATGTAGGTGAAACACTCAATTAATGAATGATTGATCAAGTTTGACTAATCGTGTGTGATAACATTCGATCACCAAGTATTCAAAACCATGTCTCATCTCGAATTTGAGTTCACAGGAATCATGAATTTCCAACCGATTCGTGTCCAAGACTCTTTCGAAACATGCACATTTGATAACATTTACGAAAATTTATGCGCAGGATCTGGATGAGATAACACTATATCTATGAGTATGGATAGCACAAAATTGAGATTTTAGAATTTTTCCTAATCTTGCACAATTGGGATTTCCTTGAGAATGTACATTCTGCACAACAATCATAATAGTGGACCCTTCAGGTGGGTCATAGGAGGTTGTCTGTCGATATGATCACTTTTACCACAGAATAGAGACCATGTAAATGTCCTCGCTCCCTCACATGATTTTGCACGTGTGTAGCAGTGGAAGAATCATTTCCAAGGACTCTATAGAGATTCGGGAGCAGGATTTGGCTGAAACTTTGAGAATGTTTCCCCTCTGTGTTCAAAAGATTATATTCAGAGCCGCACAGTGTAACGCTCAAGCGCAGACTATGCTTTATGCATCTGTCATTGGACTTACGTAAAGAATAATGTACATAGTTGAATAATAATCCATAGGTCAGCCTGTAGAATGGAAATGCTTGGACCTTGGACTCCGTGATTTTGGATATCATTATTAGTTGTTGAAAGAAGATTAATTCCAGGATTCCTGTCCGATTCAGCTCCCTGGCCTCACATTGGACTTTTATTGTTCAATTCCTTCACGTGATTCTGATTTCAAATTTCATGAGTTCCATCGATGAGGAAACTCCTGTATCTATAAATTTTCCACAGAAGGACGACGGTCAGCTTGCTAACTGGGAAAGTCTGATGAAGCATTTAATTGATCAAGAGAAAGGATTGGAACATCTACTCTTGGATTTATTCGGGATCGAGTTTTCTCAATGCAGGAATATTGTCGTTGGTGAGTTTACTGCGTTACAGAATGAATTTCGAAGGTGAGTCTCTATGATATTAATGTATGGATTAATTGAACGTGGAATGAATTCTATGATTGGTCTGCAGCAATTGAGGAAAGGTTTGCCTGATATGTACTGGAACAAAATGAGATCATTCAGTGATGAGGTTTGCCAGAATACGAAAGCGGTTCCGAATTAGATCATCACGAGTTTCAGAGGAAATATTCAATTCTCGAAGCTATAACAAACGTGTAGGGAACATTCGAACAGCAAAGTTATCAGGGGGAGGGGTGGAACTATAATGAGCTCCAATCATATGATTTCATGCTCCCTGTAGTGGAATTAAACTGATAGTGCAGGCACTGATGGGCTCATTTCAAAAGTAAACAGTGTTTTTCACGGTAGTTTGACTATAAAACGCATTCTAAACAATCTCTTTGTAGAGTAGTACTGTAATGAGCAAGATCCAAACGAAAATTGATACAAGAGGAATTGCTAATAATCAAATTCGTGATACTGAGACGTTTGATGAGAGTAGTCACTTGATTTGACAAATATACCGAAATATCATTTAGAAACTAATGAGGTATGGCTAATGTGGTGATGACGGCTCATTATGAAATATGGCATATGGAATATTACTGGAAGTTTGGATTTGAGGTCGGAAGAATGATTGATTCTCGAATGATTTGGTAAATTGAATTCATCTGACTCATATTCCAACACCCGTTGCAAAATTTTCCATACAAGATCTGTATATGACCAACCGTTGAGGGGTTCACTGCTGAACCGATTTTTCCAAATTTCCGGTCGGCCGTGAGCTGAATCCTCGAATTTTGAAATAAGTAAATGCATGCTCGATAGAGGTAAACTCTTTTTCAGCTTAATATTCTCCCGTTGGAAGCAATCATCTGGCTGTCCCGCCTGAAAATAATTTTGTTTGGCTCTTCTTTGGGGGATGTTTTCCTCGATCAAACATTGGCCCAAACTTAAAATATGGGACAATCCCAAACTTGGCCATGACGATCAGTTTGGCATACAAACTCATGGACAACTTCTTAGAAGTATCTCACAAGTTTGGGGGAACTTTGGGTGAACACAAAAGAAGTTTGACCTTCACGATCAAATTTTGGCATGTAAACTTACGGTAACTTTTTCCGAAGTTGTTCGCAAGTTTGGGATAAGTTTTGTGGATACGAAAATAACGAGCGAGCGTTGGCGAGGGAGTCATTACATAAAGGTTATGTTTCAAACATCCGGTGAAATTCTCATTTCCCTCGACCAAGACTTTGCTCAATCTGATGGAAATTCAAATCGAGATCGGTGGGAGCAGGCTTCATACGGATAATTTGAGGTTACTTGTTGATATGAAAGGTTGCCATCTCCATAGAAATCGCGTCAACACTGAAATTTTTATTCAAAAGATCGGCTGCCTCACCTGCTGTGAGAGTGTCGCTCAGGTACTGCGTCCCCTGCATCGAGTGATTTTTCGAATCATTCTTGAAGAATTTTTATCCGCAGGAAAGATCCATGGAGGCCCGCATGTCTTGCTTTCTACTCCTTTGAGAGTTAGGTGGGCTGTTGACTTAGTGGTTGCCAACGAGAAATCGATGGTAACTATGAAGATTAATAATTTTGTAATACTTATCAACTTCGCGCTCGTGCAGAGGTAATAAAATGATTCAAACAAGTTTTTTTTTAAATTCGCCTCTATGTGAACTGTTAAGCGTAATAGCATGTCAAAATATGAAGAAAATGAAAACCATTATCTACGTTTCCGTCATGAACAAAGAGTATGTCAGTTGACGTCCAGTTTCACGAATTCCATGATTTGAAGACATCAAAATGGTAAAACGCCGGATTGGTTAGTGGAAAATACTCTTGATGTATCAAGTTTACAACCCACGCTTTTACCATTTTGATATCTTGGAATCATGGAATTCGTGAAGCTGGACGTCAACTGACTTACTCTTTGTTCATGACAGAAGCATAGATAACGGTATTTCTATTTCTTCAAATTTTGACATGCTATTACGCTTAACGGTTCACATAGAAGCGAATTTTCACAATTTTTTTTAAAATCATTTCATTTCCTCAATTTTAGTTCACTCCTAATCGCTTGGAATATAGAAAATGAAGTAAGGATATTAATATGAGCCAGAATCTTGAGATATTATTCTCAAGATTCCTTGGATATTCATTTTTGCTCATGCGCTTCAGAATGCAAATTGATAAAAAGTGTAATAAATCAGTCAGCTATGGCTGATCAGAAATATTTCCTCATCTCATGTTGAGCATACTAATAATTCTGAATTGACTCACAAGTTCCAGTCAAATCACATTTAAGAGGTTGTGTTACCTTTATTACTAGAATATGAAGACATCCAATGATATATTAATTTATCATCAGGACATCTCCATCTGTGAAGGTCATGTGATGCATATCATGCCAAAGCTCGAGCATGGATGATCATATTCCTAAATCAGTAGAGTGAAATTGATTAGAAACGGAATGAATCTTGAGCCCAATATAATATGATATGCTATACCTGAATGGTTGGACCCATGAAAATTCAACCAAAAAGGACTGTTGAATCTCTGTGATGCATCAAGAAATGACAGGAAGCATCTTCGATGGTTCAAATAATCAAGTTCATAACGCGTAGAGCCGCTGTGACTACTTCACTTTTGAATGTGGTCCATTCCGTCATTCATCTGAAGTTTCTTGAAGCATACAAAACTAACAGTGAGGAGAAAGTCTGATTCTAATGAAAAGTCAAGAAGCACACAGCGTCTCATGAATTTTCAGTCATCACCTTGATTGTGCTTCATAACTTGAAGACCAGGACTTTGGCTCAGTTACCTTACTGTACATACACAACAAAACTTGATTGCACACCGAGGCCTCAACTTCCTCACAGAGCTTGCAAAAAGATGAGACCATTCAACTCTTTGAGGTCCCTATTCTTTTCTATCTGCTAACACTAATCACAAACTTATTGGTCTCGCGTGATGGAGAGGAACTTTTGATAAGACCATGGGTATAGCGAGGTCGCATGCAGGAAATGTGTAAGGATCTAATAGTTGGGCGAGATCGACCGCACTCTGAAAACTGCTGAAAATTGAGAAACACCAAATCATCACAATAACAGCACTGAAAGCAGCAACACAGACAAAATCAGCCGGGCTTGACAAAACAGCATCGCATGGCGACTTCGAGGAGGTTATGGGCCCTACAGGCAGTTGTTATACTTGTTATAGGCATATCTCAGAGAGAACATTTCTATTTGTTGGTAATCATTAGTTTCGATTAATCAAAGCTAGAAAGTCCAAAATTTTTAGGGTATGCAAAGAATCGACGAGTTGCGTCGGCTGCTATGATTTTCTGAGAGCGAGAGACAGGAGAGAGTATAACGGGTAGAGAGGCAGGGGGAGGGAAGGTCCAATCCGCGCAGTAACCCATTTTGCGTTCACACAATGTTGAAACGCGCAGAGACCAAAACTAACACAAATGCGTGCGAAAAGAAATCATCGAAGCGCTCACACATAGATTTCGGTGACAAGATTCCGTCCCGCCGCGGCCGAGTGCAATAAAAACGAATCAAAACAGACATCTAGGGTTCTAACGGCTCTGTCCTCGGATGAAGATTTTTCAAAGATATCTCGAAAAATCACGAGAGCTCGTTGCACGGGCTGTAGGACTTGAACGACACTTGCACAGCAGGCGAGTCAGGAGTTGTTTTTACATAAGGTTTTCAGTGTTGATGAGATTTTAAGGGCATGTGAAAGCCAACTTTTACCGGCACCTCAAACCGTTAACAAATCGATTTTTCTCCCGAGATCTAAGGTGAATCTAAAAAAGTGATCCCAAGTATGGAAGCTTTGGAATCAGATCCATCATTCAAAGAAAGAATCGAGTTGATTGGTTGAATTTTACCTTCAAACTTTGGTTTCGAAGTTGACCATTGCCTGAAAAAATACTCACACGCCTGACTTCGAAACCAAAGTTCGAAAGCAATATCCAATCAATTAAATCGATTCTTTTTTTAAATGATAGATCGCATCCGAAAGCTTCCATACTTGGAAGTACTTCTTCCAAGATCGTCATCAAATAGTTCAGAAAATGATCAGAAGTATGACATTGCGGAAGGCCCATGATCTGTGATTTTGGCTGAGTCGAGGCAAGGTTGGGTTAGGTCCTCTACCGCCCACACCAGCTGTTGTTATTGTTTGAATGAACGATGATGAACTGTCGTGAGTTGTCGCGCGGCACTTATATTTGACTTGCACATAATAGAAATCAGGAACGGAAAATTCATTCGTTGGCAAAACTTTATGAAAAGTAGTAATAACTTTGTTCATATTATATGAGGAGAACCAATCCAAGTATTGACAATCTGAGTGACAATCCTGTTTCTTGAGGCAATTACTCGCTCCTTGATTTGAAAAGCAGTGAATATATAAGAGTGACAGTGATAATCATTCTGAGCCTTGGAGTGACTCAATAATTAACAATAATAGTAATCAACGAGGCAAGGCTTTATTGATATTGACATCCAAATCTGAGCCTTTCGAGGTATGAAATTGTCTTTCGTGGACATCAGAAATCTTTATACAGAATGTGGAGTTAGCATTACCCAAGATATAGATGAAGTTATATACTTGAAAAAAGATCAGAAGAAAAACCACTTGATTGATAAACTGAAACGAAAAGCATGCATCCACCAGACTTGCGAATAAAATAATTAAAAAAAATAATTTTAAAAATTCGCTTTTATGAACATAATAGCAACGCAAAATGTGAAAATAATCTTGAATCTCCTTTCTGCATCTAGCATAGATGTTGGCTAAGTTTGCTGACTTACATACTCCAAGATGTTCATGATTTTATGAATAAATATGACAAAAGCGTGGGTTATAAACTTGATTCGTCAACATAAGTCTTCATGATGTAACCCACGCTTTTATCATATTTATTCATAAAATCATGAACATCTTGGAGCATGTAAGTCAGTAAACTTAGCCAACATCTATGCTAGATGCAGAAAGGAGATTCAAGATTATTTTCACATTTTGCGTTGCTATTATGTTCATAAAAGCGAATTTTTAAAATTATT
Organism: Eretmocerus hayati; assembly: GCA_029851415.1. Lineage (NCBI taxonomy): Eukaryota > Metazoa > Arthropoda > Insecta > Hymenoptera > Aphelinidae > Eretmocerus > Eretmocerus hayati. The sequence goes on along the minus strand of CM056741.1, from coordinate 3,792,722 downwards.
TTTTTTAATTATTTTATTTTCATATTTTTAGTTCATATCTAATAATTTGAAATGGACCATAATTCAAAAAATTTAATATCAGGCTAAAGCTTTGGATAATCTTTGAAATTTCTCTGGCTGATTATAATGAAGAGATGTGTTTATTCCTGCATGAGTATTGGGATAAGAAGGGCTGTAGAGTACAAATGGATTAGTCAGGAGTAGAGCGATCAGCCACGGTTGATCTCAAATTATGCCTCTTGTCATGTATAGTAAACCGGTAACTTTGTAATGAATGCCAAGTTATTGGCAAATCAAATTCAGGAGGCTGTATAGCTTATTGACAACATGAGTACATCTCTATCAATGAGTATTCCACAACAGTTCACAAGTCGGAGATCAATCATGGATAGGGATATCTGCTAATTCAAATTAGTCGAGCGATGCTTTGTGCATGAAAGAAACTGAATGATCCTTGAGCCCTCTATGCTGATACCACACTAATACTTTGTTATTAGTGTTCCAGAATTGTAAACATCTACACAGAAACCATTGGAGTGGTGGAATTTAGTTGAAAATGACTGATAAATTTTTGTAATGGATGTGTCAGTGCTAGAAAGCATCCTTAGGAGTGTAAACGAACAAGCACTTGGTACGCATGGAACTATTGCAACTGATGTTCACAACAAAAGTGGTCTATTCCGTCACTAATCTGGAGTTCTGAGCAATGGCATACCTAATTAACATTTAGGAGAGAGATTGATGGCAGTTACTAATCAATTGACCCACAGTGTCCCATGAAATACAATTCATCACTCTGTTACTGCTTAGTCAAAACTGTGACTTGATTTCTCCACCGTATGCAAAACTTGATTGCGTACTAGAAAATTTAGCTCCTCACAGCTATGAAAAAATATAGAACCATCAATCTTCTGTCAGTAATTCTACTGGTCTTAACATTTGTTTCTAATACTCTTCTGAATCATCTGCTTTGACACTGTTCACAAATTCATCTACAAATTGATGAAGATGAGAGTCATCGCAGGATAGATCCAGAACTGGAACACATTAATGAAATCACTTCATCACACAAAATATCTGCACTGAGCTGCAACCTGCAACAGCATCATATCACGCGGTGAACAATGGTAGAGGTTGTGGGTATGTAATTTTCGCGGCGTGCAGCAACAATAAGCGGGCAGCTCGGCCAGGCCGGCGGGTGAGAGCATTGCTTTTTACCGTAATCACTGATGATCATTTATTAGTGCAAATTAGAAAGATAGCGAGGATCTCTCAGCATCTCCGGCTGATCGGCTGATGTGCTATATGGTGCTATATATGTGCTCTGCTCACAGCTGTGAGTTGTGACACCTCATAGATTCTTTCTCTACTGTTCTCTATATGCTCTCCCCTCGATCTGCGCACAAAGCCGCGTTTGCGTTAACACAATGTAAAATCGCGCATCAGAGCATTCAGAGCCTCGACACCAACACAACAATGCCAAAGTGTGTCAATGACACGCTCACACGAAGTTCCCCGACAAGAAATCTTATATCCAAGCGCCCGAGTTCAATAAAAGCGAATAAAAATATCCTCTCTGTACAGATACATGAGATAGCTCATCAGATAGGTTTACAACCTTTCCGTCTCACCAAACTAGGTACTTCAGAATGTTCCTATAATGTGAAGGCCTTCAGATGATTTCAGAGCAAACTAATGATTCTATGTATTTGATGTTTCAACTACAATATGTCAAAATACTTGGTCCAAATAGTGAGCACGGGTAAGTCTTAAAGCAGAAGTAAATATTTGGAGTTTGCAATAAGGTTCAATTTGTGTTTACTAAAATCCCTGTATTATAGAGGGGTGAATCCACGTTCATTTATTCAGATCTATTGAGAATTAGAGCTTAGTCGTGGAGATTTTGTGACTCAATGTTGAAAAGTCACAAGGTGGATTCCACTCTACAAGGAATGAAGTGATAAAATTTAGAATGTTATTTCCATGAGTTGACCTCTGGAACATATTTGATTGATCTCACCATGTTACTGAAGGTTCCAACTAGAATAGTTAAAATTACCTAGATCAAATGGCGCACCCGGGTGACTCTTAGAGCAAATGTAAATGAGTGGTCATTGCTATAAGCTCCAATTTTTGTCTGCTGAGATCCCTGTATTTTAGAGGGGTGATCTCATATTCAATTTTTTGAATCTATTGAGAATTGGCTTAGTTGTGGAGTTTTTGTGACTTGAAATTGAAAAGTTACATGGTCATTCCACAAAGATTTTACTGATGAAATTTAGAATCTCATTGTCATGAGTTGATCTCTGAATCATGTTTGATTGATTTCACCATACCAATCTAGGATCCAACCAGAAAATCTTGTAATCGCCTGGTCCAAATGGAGCGCCCGGGTGAATTTTAGAGCGAATGTGAATTAGTGGACATTGCGGTGAGCTCCAATTTGTGTTTCCTGAGATCCCTAGATTTTACAGGGGTGATCTCATATTCATTTGTTCTAATCTGTTGAAAATTGGCCCAGCTGTGGAGCTTTTGTGACTTGGAATTGGAAACTTACATGGTAAATTCTATGATACCATGTATTTATTGGTGAAATTCAGAATCTCATTGTTATTTGTGTGCCCTTATATTATCTCTGATCAATCTGATCATTCTTTTCATGGTTTCAACAAGAATACCTTGAAATATTTGTTCAGAATAGCTTGCTTGAGGGACTTCGAGAGCGAAAGCTGATCTTGGGTATGCCACGAGCTCCCAATTATGTTTGTTGAGATATCTGTATTCCAGCGGTGTGATTTCATCTTCATTTCAAGGAATGCCATGAATGTATGTATTCAAATAAGATCTACATAGCTGCTATCTGTATTTACTGATTTCTAATTGTTTATTAGTAAATAATTAACTTTGTATCCCAAAATTTTTGGAACAAGTTGTCTTCGTCGAGTTGCTCTACATGAAATTCGGGAATTGTTTTGAGTCTCAAATGGAGTCAAATTTGAGTGTACACTCTGAATGTATTCTAAAACATGAGTAGTGATGCTATCATCATGACTCCTTTTAGGTACAGCGGTAACATGAATACATGACTTTGGCCTACGAGAGGCAGCTAGGTGTCAAAATCAAACAGATTTGAACAGGTTTACTCTTCTTGGAACTGACAAAATAGCTCAAGGATGTGTAGAGATGTGCATACGAGTGATTGCTTGGAGAAGAAGTTACCGAGGAAAATTTTCCTGCAAGAATCACTTCACTCAGAATGAATACACATAGTACAAAAATGTGTTTTTAAGAGTGAAAGTGATAGTTCAACAAAAATGCCACATAAATAATATACTTGAATGCAAGTATATACAAAATGTGAGCCCCAGCAGAATTATCATTAAATGTCACATAAAAAATATACTTGAATGGAAGTATATACAAAATGTGAGCCCCAACAGAATTATCACTAGGTGTCACATAAAAAATATACTTGAAAGTATATAAAAAATGTGAACGGGAACCTTCATTTTTCGCACCAGTATACAGTACCCTGCAGAAAGAATGGAACACAGATACATTCACTAAAACAGCCACCATTCCGAAGCGTTTGGGTCTACAACGATTTTCCCAAAAGCACTTGAAAGATGAGAAAAAAATCTATCAAATCATGTGTTTCAAAGATTTTTTTTAACTAAATTTCATGCTTCCAATTGACACTCAAAATTGGAAAAATTCTCATTTCAATCAATCACCCTCCATTTTTATGCAAGTAATGCTAACGTAAAAATTCTCGCGTGATTTTGTAGTTCTTTTCAAGACCTTCAAAATCTTTTTTTGAACGTTGTTCTGCGATATTTCACACTTGAGTTACAAGCGATCTCGTAGGAAGAATTTTGTACGGGTTGAGGGTATTTTATAACAATTAAGGAGCCAGGCAAAATTTGTCCGTCCACATGCCGCACATCGGGTCGCCTTTTCGGAAGGGGTGAAGTGTAATGGGTGGGTGGATGGTTGGGTGGGGTGGTGGGTGGGTGAGTCGATGGATGGATGGATTGCTATATGAGGTATGAGGCACGAATTATGGAGAATCATGTATAAACACCTCTGAAGAACGAGTCAAGAGTTATGAGGAGCTCGAGTTATGAGGAACTCGAGTTATGAGGAACTCGAGTCATGAGGAACTCGAGTCATGAGGAACTCGAGTCATGAGGAACTCGAGTCATGAGGAACTCGAGTTATGAGGAACTCGAGTCATGAGGAACTCGAGTTATGAGGAAGTCGAGTTATGAGGAATTCGACTGATGAGGAATGAATTATCAGAAATGAGGCATAGTCATGGGTATAGAAATGCTGGAATTAGGTCTAATTACGTGTACCTAGGCCTCATCCGGTGTAGTTTGCTCTAGTTTGGTCCGGTTGGGTTTTATTCGGTGATTGGGTGGCCGTATGGGTCACGGGCAGGTTGGTGAATCCGTGGGTGATGGGTCGATGAGTGGGTCTGTGATCGGGTGGTCGTATGGGTCATGGGTAGGTGGAACAGTGGCCGTGTGGGACACGGGTTGGTGAATTGGTGGGAATGTGTTATGAGGAATTGAGTCGTGAGGAATTGAGTTATGAGAAGTTACAGCAGATTGCTCGATTTGGAGTTACGTGAAAGATTGTTAGATTCATTCACTGGTTACGTCGTGTGTTATTTTTGATACTCCCCTAGGCATTGCAATGTAATTGCATCATCGAATTTTTTTTCCAATAATTAAGCGCCAGTCTAAATTTTGTTCGTCCGGATCCCTCGTATCTGGTTGCCTATGTGGAAGGACTGAAATATCATGGGTGGGTGGATGAGTGGGTAGATGGGTGGGTGGGTCCGTGGTCGGGTGGCCGTATGGGTCATGGGTAGGTTGGTGAGTGATGGGTTATGGATTATGGCAAAGGTACAGAGAAGTAGCGTGGAGGCACAAAAATAACGTGAATTTTTTGCGAAACTTATATCGATTGGAGAAAACCAGGGGTGCACGAGATGTAGGTCTCTGGTTTTGGTGAACAGTCTCATCCAACCCCCAAAGACGATATCTGAAGGTGTACAGTTGGATGCTCAATGGCTTTAGAGTTACAGACTTTGGTATTGCCCACAAGCTCTCATGCTAAGAAAACATAGTGGAAATAGGTCATTCATTGATGACAGCTCTACAATATAAGTATTCTCAAAGTCAAATATCTTTAAATGCCAGATTCTATTGGCTTCTGATGATTCGTGCGTTCTTTATTGATTGATATTACATGCAATGTGTGCGCATTCATTGTTTTTGTAAAGTGTAGCTGTTTTATACAGGGGACTGACTGATTTCTGGCAACGCTGGTGATGGAATGAGACGAAAGAATCGGATGTTGGCATACTTGAAATTCTCATTTGGTAACTTCAAGAAGTAAGCACCCAGTTATTGCTTGCAACGCTTTGCAACAATTTCGTTAGGTTTACTAACAGAATATTTTACTTTAATGAATGTCAAAGAGAGATTACTACATAAAATCACCAAACCACAACACTTGTCAAAACTTGCAAAGTTATACTAGGCAGTCTAGATTTAATTTGTTCAATCCGGTATAACAACTGGTTGTATAAGGGTGGTGGGTAGGGGGGGGTGCATGGATGAATGAATGGGTGGATTAATGAGTGGATGGATGGTTGGGGATGATAATGGGGACGGGGATGGGGGTGGGAAGTACCGGGCTGAAATGGTATAGTCCGGTCTGGTTTGGTCCAGATTGGCGTTATTGAGTCAAATTCGGTCTAACCTATTCTCATGTGGTCTATTCCTTTCTGATTAGGTTAGGTTTAGTCTAATTCGGTCGACTTCGGTCGAAGTGAGTCTAGCTCGGTCTAGCTCGGTCTGGTTCGGGGTAATTAGGTCTCGTTCGGTCTAGTTCTGTTAAATTAGGTCTAGTTCGAATCAAAGAAGTGTATTTGATCGGTCTTTGCGAGTTGAAGTCAGCTGGTACTGCTGAAATTTTTGGCATCAATCGAGAATGGATTTTTCTCCACTCTCGATCAATTTCAGAAATACCAGCTGACTTTAACTCGCAAAGACCGATCAAATATACTTCCATAATTTGAAATTCCCGCGAGTGATAAATTCGATATCCGATCATATCGATCGAGTGTCATGATTAATTATATTTATATCTCCGGCAGAAGGCCGAAGACCTGCCAAAAGTAAAAATGGTGAGAAATCAAATAGAAATAGCGGGTTAAAATCACTTTTCTCGCAAACGCTTAACGAAGATGAACTTTCGTATGTAAAGACGTTCTAACTATCGAACATTCGGCCACTTGAGCCGCGTGTCAGTGGTAAACTCTCATTGCTCTTCTACCACTTTGAAAAGCTCGAGCAATGAGAGAAGGTCTAATTCGGTCTATTTCAGTCTAGTATTGTCAAATACGGTGTAGTTCCGTCCAATTCGGTCTACTTTTATCTAGGTCGGTCTAATTTGGTCCTTTTCGACCTAGCTCGGTGTACTTGTGTCTAGATCGGGCCAATTCGATCTATATCAGTTCAGTTCGGTCTAATTAAGTCTAGCTCGGTCTAGTTTGGGGTGATTAAGTCTCGTTCGGCCTACTCCGGTCTAATTCGGTCTAGTTCAGTCTAGTATGGTCTAATACGATCTAGTTCGGTCTAATTAGGTCTAGTACAACCTAGGTCGGTCTAATTCGGTTTGGTTTGGTCCAATCAGGTTGGTCTAGTTCGGTCTAGTTTGGCCTAATTTGTTCTAGTTTGTAGTTGCTCTTATATGCACCAAGTCCGGAGGTCAACGGTCAACTTATGCACACTGCACAATGAATTGAATTGACATCGCTTTGATTAACCCTTTACATTCGCGCCATGTAACGGAAGTTTTTCAGCCTAATCGATTCATCAAAGATATACCATCTCAGCTAATTGAAAAGAGACTATGCAATTCCGCAATATTCATTGTTGCTTACTTGAAGTTATATCTTCACAATTAGCCAGTATAATTTGATATAATACCAATTTTGCGAACTATTTTAAAACTTTTTTTAGACACCTCGAATTGATCAGCAATAATTATTTTACAACTATTCTTATTGAACTATAGAAGCATTTCTGGTGCCTATGACTTATCAAGAACATTTACAAGCCGAACGAGCGGTAGCGAGTAAGGCAAAAACGCTAGTTGAAAGTATGGAGACATGAGTTTTTCTCAATTGAGGTAGGCGGAAGTACTTTTGACCAATCTTTGGCATCAACCCGACGATTATTGCATAAGATTCTGAAGATTTTACGTCAAAATCGTAGATTATGACCTTTTCCGTATTTTTGTTACCCTCAACACGTACAAAATTCTTTCTACGAGATCGCTTGTAACTCGAGTGTGAAATATCGCAGAACAACGTTCAAAAAAACATTTTGAAGGTCTTAAAAAGAACTACAAAATCCCGCAAGAATTTTTACGCCAGCATGACTTGCATAAAAATGTAGGGTGGTTGATTGAAATGAGACTTTTTCCAATTTTGAGTTTCAATTCAAGGCATGAAATTTCGATCAAAAAAATTTTTGAAACACATAATCTGATAGATTTTTTCTCATCTTTCGAGTGCTTTTTGAAAAATTGTTGTAAACCCAAACGCGTCGGAACGACAGCTATTTTAGTGAAGGTATCCGTGTTCCATTTTTTCTGCAGGGTACTGTACATTCATCTCCATCATCAGTATACCTTGCAGATAGCTTTTCAGTCATGAGTCTATATATGTATCAATAAGCATAGACTCGAGCATGGAGATTCAGCTATTCATCAGGTCGTATTGCGACTGATAAGTTGGCTGAATGTCGATTTACATTCTCTCCTATTCACAACACCCCTCCGCCCCCTTCCTTATGACATATATAGGCTATCTAACCCAACCTCCCTTACTCTTAGGACGGTCCGCTCGGTCGGTAAAAGTCGGCTTTCACATGCCCTTAATGGGCATGTCAACCTCAACTAAAAGTTGTTAAAAACACGTAACCTCAAGTTACCCATATAAAGCCTCCCTCCACGGATCTCAATTCGAATTTCTATCAGATAGAGCAGATTCGTAATCGAGAGAAATGAAAATTTCATCGGATTTTCAAAACCATAACCTCCATTGAAATGACTCCCTCCCCAAAACTCGCTCGTTGTTTTCGAATTCTAACTTATCATAAACTCGCGAACATCTTTCGAGAAGTTGACCGTAAGTTCATAAGGCAAAATTCGATCGTGAAGGCCAAACTTTTTTTTGTTCCTCCAAAGTTCCCCCAAACTTGTGAGAATCTTTCAGGAAGTTATCCTCAAGTTTGTATGCCGACATCGATCGTTAATGTCAAGTTTGGGGTTGTCTGATTTTTTGAATTTGGGCCAATGTTTGATCGAGGGAGACATCCCCCGAAGAGGAGCCGAACATAATTATCTTCCCGCGGGGTGATTGTCTATTTTCCCTAAAATCCTCTCAACCCGAACGACGGGATTTGCCATTCTCACTCGTCATACTTTACATAGCAGCATCGGAAACGTCATTTCATAGTGAGGCTGTATTTAATTAACACATTCTCGTGTTCGTGGAGTATTCATGAAACATACACATCAAGAGATTCTGTTAATCATTTTTTCGCATACCAAACCTTCGCGGATGAGATAATTCCATGTTCTCTGACGATTTTCAACTAGAGCTACTGTGCGGCTTACACGACATTTAATGGTTGAGAAAAAGGACGACGATGCGATTCACGCTGTGAGCTCTATGGGAGAAAATCGAGCAGAAACATCGCGGAACAGTGAGATCCTCGCAAAACTTATGGTAATGAGAATATCGAGCATCATAAGTCCCCAATACGAGCATATTATGTATGTACATGAAGAGAATGTGGTGCATGTTTGCGAAGGCTGATTTGCTCCCGTGTATTATGCACCGGGACGCCTTCAAATTGACTCGTAAATCAGCCCTACGGAATTATGATGAAAAAGAGATATCGATCTTGGGCATCCAGCAGACCCTTTTTACATCGCACCAACAGCCCACAACTTGGCCACTGCACATCCCTTCGATGTACCAACATGTGATGCCTATACCTGATGTAAATGTGTAAATGTGTAGGTGACAGACGGATATGAATTTGCGTAGGCTGATAGTGGCCTCGGTGCATGCATGCGTATATTAAAGGTGTACTGTATGCTGGGGTCTGATTCAGGGATAATCTATATATAAGTTGAGGCACTCGTTTGCAGGGTGGCAATGTATTACAGTATATCACGGATGCCCCGTCTGAGTTATTGCTAACGACGAACGGCGGCAGCAGCGGGACCGACATTGTCCCGAAGGATGTGGAGCGATATGTGCTCGCAAGAGAGGCAAGCGATAAGATCTAGCATTTTGATTCGTGTGCGTCAGACGATGCGTATGAGCGTAAGTTTATATGTATATGTCGGGAGCATCAGGGTCCAGTGAAATTATGGGATGGCTGCAACGAGAGTATCTCTGGGACCGATCGTTACTTTTACGCCTTCTGTACGTCGTCGATCGCGTTAGTCATTTGCAACAAGTGCAAATTGCTTGGCCAGCTTCTGGAAGCGAGGATTCATATAGGATCATTTTGCTTGGGATTTATGGAATTTAACCAATATAATCAGGTTCGAGTTGGCTTCGTTCCAATGAGATTGGATCATTGAAGGCCCATTTTGAATAGCGTCATTGCTTCTATTGCTATCACTCTTTCAGCATGTAAATGTTCTCGATAACTCAGGGTCACCTGAATGACTGTTGTGTCTCAAAAATGGTATGTATTTGTAAGATGACGGATGATGATCAACTGCTGGTATTGAGAAGAGCTTTCTTATGAAGATTGTGAAGGTGACATATTGCCTATCAGGCCAGTGATCAGTCAATCTCACCAATAACCCACACTGGCAAATGATATATGATAAATGATAATGATAAATGTTTGAGCCAGAATATACTGAATTAGACCAAACTTGACCGACGTAGACCAAATATGATCAGATTTTACCGATTTAGACCGAACCAGATCGAACTAGACTTGATTATTCCTAAATAGACCGAGTTAGACCACACCAGACTGAACTAGACCAAACCAGAACGAGTTGGGCCCGTCCAGATGGAATCAGACCGAATTAGACCGAACTATACCGTACTAAACCGAATTGAATCAAACTAGACCGCACTTAGACCATACTAGTACGGCAATTCTAGTACGGTACTACTACTGTACTGTTGCGGTAAGAGTGGATCCTAGTGGTACTAGTGCGGCCTCGAGTGCGGCACAAGTACGGCACTAGTACGATACTATGTAGTGCGGTCCAAGGGGCGGTAGCGGTCCAAACGGTGATAGTGCGGTCGTAGCAGTCCTTCTAGTACTAGTGCGGTTTCAGCGGTTCTATCGCTACTAGAATCGTACTAGGAACGAACTAGACCGTAGTCCATAGAGCGAGCTAGACCGTATAAGATAGAACTAGATGGGACCAGACCAGATTATCCAACTGTAATCCACTCATCCAGCCAATCCCCTACCCATCCACTCACTAACCCATCCACCTATCGACTCATTCATGACCCGTATAGCCACCCATTACATTGGCTGGGAGTTCAATCATCATAATTTCCAAATTTAACTTGGTTTCAATTGAATAATTGGATGGTGCGAACATGGATTTTATCACATCAATTTTTATCTGACCTCGACTACACATCGTTGCGAATGAAAATTTTTCTCGTAAAGCAAACTCAGAGCTAGCTGTAGTCTTGAAAAATGCCCCATTTTTTGGTTGAGCTTTCAAAATTTTCCTGTCATTAAAGCCCTTGCACCCTCGGTTATGGAGTTTCAGATGCAAAAAGCCAAATGGATTCGAGTCCCAGTCATGAAGAATGCGAATTCACACGGGGTGCTCCCCATTGTTGTCATTGTCAGAGTCCACCCAATATTGTAGATCCTGTAAAATAACTTCGAAAAAGGTCTGAGTGTGCGCTCACAAGGGAAAATTCTCATGTTAGATTTGGTAAGCAATAAACAATAATTTTAATGATCGAGATATAAGTGAGTTGTACTGTCAAGGCTGTGTTGAAACTACTATCTTATATTATTAATGGATAACTTCGATATTCGAGATTCGAGGCGTTCCGATCGAGATTTTGCGCGCCACTTACGACTTTACGAGTCGTCTCAATGTGTATAATCGCTGTGCATTAATCACATTGTATTATTTGAATGTATTTATAAGTGGATCAATATAGTTGGAAATACCCAACCATGCGATCTACATAGCCGATTTATTAAATCTGTTGATTATTTCCACTTTATCGAAAGAAAAATGATTGAAACTGAACTCATGCACTGTAGCGTTCTGTCCAGTTCTGTCTGCTTCGTTGTCAACATTGAGCAGGTGATTGTCGCGCCTGCGTATAATGTCGGGTTTTATTACACCTGCATGTGTTAATCGGATCGCGATTCACTCGCTAAATGAGTGATAGGAAAGTAGATTGCTGCTTGACCGACAACAGGAATATCGAATATCACGTGTATTAATGAGGTTAATGGTAATCATTTCAAGATTTGATTTCTGATATTATTTCATCTTGCTTCAACGATCGAAAAGATCTCAGGAACGCTTATTTAAATTCTCAAAATGATTCATACAAACTTCGAAGTTGGATCTATACTGTTTTTTGATTGGGGAAGATAACTAGAATTTTTTTGTGAATAATGTATATTATTCAACATAATTCTTGAATTGCATGTATAAAATTTTGTGATTGACGTAGATCAACTAAAATTCTCTTTCTGCGTGTTGAATATCCTTATATCATTTTTAAAAAATTTTTCAATTTTTGAATATAATTCTTCAAATTCTAATGCGTGAAACAACTCTTCAATTGGTGGATGGCACTGAATCGGACCGAATGGATTGAGAAATTTTTTATTTGGGAATAATGTATTTTTTCAAACTGTAGGAGGTTCAATAACTTTCTCATTTCTGGATGATGATCAATTGAATCTCAAATAATCGATCGAAAAATTTTCATTGGTGGACTAAAAAAAATTTCTCTAGAAGCGTTCAAGAAATTCTCGCTTTAGGAAGGCTGAATGGCTGGTCTTTTTGCATATCCTTGAAAAATGTTTCCTCCTTCTCTTTCATAGACGACTAAGAGGAGAAGGAGGAGGAGGAGAGGAATATTTCTCCATCCGAGAATGAGTAAAAACCTTCGAAAATCTCAATCGAATTGGAAACCCACATATTTCACGTGGAAATTGAAATTTTCATGCACAATCGTTGCATAAATTTGAAGCATTGATTTTGGAGTTGAGCTGAATTCCCCGGTTCTCAAAATGATCTTCTTTCCTTGATGGTCACCCTCAATAATATTTATAAAAACTGGATAGTTCTTTGACCCCACACCATACTGGTGGTTGAACCATGCGCGCGCACTTCGTAGATGGAATAGTTTTTTGAGATTATCCGAAAAATCCCTCAGACAGTCGTGAATTTTTGAAACAGCAATTCATAAATTTCTATTTCGAGGCATGTTAGATAGATAAACATATAGATAAATGACATTTCCATTCTGGTACCATATATACCTGCATAATTTTTTCTTTTTCAAACACAATAGTTTTTGCCATATTGTCTAGAATTTCAAGTCATCGTAACTATCCGCGCGCAACGCGCGCATTTTAGAGTTCTGGTTGATTCTAACCGACGATCTATTTTAACGTAACATGTTTGCAGATTTCATATTTGAGCAGCTTGGGGGAATAACCGCTTGTGAATAATCGAAGTCTCATGCTTATTACTCGCACGAATGGTCGAATATTGCTTTTATGAGTCACGCATTTAACGAATTTGTACGTGTGAGTTATGAATTTCGTTCTACAATTATCATCCTAATGTTAATTTTCAAACGTCAACTTTCGAAAATCTGAACAGAATAGTCGATTAATTCATCAAGCTTGTAATACTAATCGATCGATTTCTCAGAACTCTCAAGGATCAATTTGTATCAGTGACTAGACTGATTTGCGCCTCTCACCGCGTAAAATTGAGCATCTATCGGGTTCACCTATACTCTATGAGAGTGAGAAACGAGTGTAATCGATGAGCTGGATGCGCGCTCTTGATCTTGAATCGCGCGAAGCTATCGATCGCGTATTGCATTGGTGTAGATCGTGCCAAACGAATAAACTCGGTTCACAGGCAAAATATCTATCCTCACCACTGCGGGAAGTTGCAATACTCTCCGACTAAAAACAGCTCCTCAATCAATCGATCTCTCTGCGCAGATCGAGATCGATCGAGTACCTTAACGTAGATATATTCCACGAGAATCGATCAACCTCACACATGGGGTATACCCTTGTATCTCGAGAGTTCTATCTCATTTTCGCGCTTAGAAATCGGCCTCCCGAACATCTATAAGATATTCACGGTTCACGAAGGCAATCGATTATATGCAGCTTACACATACTTTAACTATTACGGTATCATCTCCAAAGCCGTCACGAGCACACAATACGCAACTAACTCGATATGGAACTCAAAGATGCGTTCGCATTATGCGAATGTGATACTTAGCCTGGTGGTGCGTGTACGTTATAGACAACGCGGAAATTCAAATTGCGCGGGCTCGGGCAACGCCTATATCCCCTTTTGCCATTCCACACAGTGCTGAGAGTCATCCGGACAATCGAAAACTATAAATAATAATTAAAGCTCGGCTGTATAGCTGCGACATGTATGTACAAAGGAGAGTAGACGTTATAAGATGTGTGGTTGGAGAAGGAGGAGGAGGAGGATGGTATTAGCTTCGCGATGCATGAGTTATGGCATCCCCGAGAGCGACTCTGGTGCGTACAATGGTCAATGCTTAGAACTGCTGCTGCCCTTTGTTGGGCTTGGAATTGCGAGTGAGGAAATGGTTCACATGTAGCAGTATTTCGAGGATTACGCTGCTCTGGATGACGTGTGTGAGAGCAGTGAATGAAACTGATTGGGGAGCTTGGATGTCATTTTGAGAGTGCGGCGAGCCCGGATTATTTTATCGATGCCTATTTTGGTCGATTCGCGGTATTGTCATTTGCGATGTGGTTCGGATTGGTGAACATGAGCTGTGACGATGTACGGGAGAATTCCTGGATGGACTGAGATGGACATCATCTGCAGCCACATTCGAAGATACAATCGAGTTTGATTTGATCTGAGTTATTCAACGCAGGCCTTCGATACAACAATTATTACGCACAATCCTGGATCATGAATGATGAGTACCATAATATTGCCTTGTCCATTTACGGGCCGCGGGTACCAGGCAATCGACTCCAAGTTTCTGAAAGATATTTCGAACTAATTGGTCGCTCACGGGTGATTTGAATTTTGATTCGAAACTCCAAACTCCACTACTCGGCCTTTACGAGCCACCTTTTTGAAACCAGTACGAAAATGTATACTGGTAATCCTGCGTATATGCTACTGCGTGCCACGGATTGAGATGAATTCCTTCATTCCAATCTGTGCGAGCGATTCCCGCGAGCGTTAATCAGTTCAAAATTTCACCGGCAGTGGGCAGCTTAACTCCTTTGATGAGTGTTCGAATGGAAATTGCGTGTAAAAGTCGTCAAAAACCTTTCTAGCGTGCGGTTGCATATCACCTCGATTCGTATGTAAAACCAATCGAACACATTGATATCGGTGTCCGGAAGGCACCTCTACGATTGTAGCCGCATCACCTTTCGCTGATGAGTCCGGCTGTAGACGGTGGGTGGGGGGGGGGGCGCCACCCACGTTAAAGCCAGTAGAATTATTTTTTCCAATATCCTTATCTAAAATCATTGTCCATCAGAATTCTTTTATGCATCTTGTGACGGTTTTGGTGGACTCGTCACGTGCAGGCAGGGCCTGCTTTTATTTGAGAAGCTCAGGGAGTGAGCAATTGCTGTAATTGTTCAAGAAATCAGGAAAGGGGAGCACGGAATGAGCACACACTCGATTAAAATTAAGAATGAAAGGGCATATATTCAAGAAAAGACTATTTACAAATCGGTCCGCTGACCGTTACGGTTGATCAAGCCCGAGCACGATTATCGAGGGCGCATTATTGGGATAAATACAATCTATAAGCCCAGAAAGAGGAGAGAGAGATTTGCGAGAGGCACTTACAAATATCAATGGCCTTGACGCAGGTTGGTCACTCGACCTCGAATCGGGCACCGGCCCTCGCAGCTCACGACGATCAGGCAGCTCGCAATTGTCCCAGACGATGATGATTTTGGTCATAGACCACAGCACAGGTTATATGAAATGCACGCACCGGAGCCCCGGCTAAATGATGCCAAGGACGGGCTCCGGGCGGCGTGGACAACGCGCACGATAATAAGCTCGATAGGCGCGTGCGAGCGCTCCGAAACGTCACGACGGAATGTATAGTAAAAGGTTGCTGGCCGGAGCAGCATTGGCTTGCGCCAGGGACGGCTCAAAATATGGGGCGCGCGGGCCCTACTACGGTGCCATCTCTCTGTCTCTCTCCCTCTTACCTGGCTAAACTATGCAGCAACTCTTCTCGTGCTTAGGCTGTAACACAAAATGTTATCATTACAATATTCGGTCCAGGGAGAGAGGGAGACGGACTGACTTGGCCGTCACACCCCTCCCCCAGACGCTGGGTAGCCGGCTGGCGCACCAGCTCGGAAACCTACCTCTCTCAATCTGGGCCGAAAACTAAAGGGAAAGAGCCATTTGCTCAAGAAATTTGAATCAAAAGTGAATATTCTGATCAAAAGATTATCAGTCGGAAAGTGATAATTAAAAGTGATGTTGAAAATATGAATTCCAAATAAATGAGACTGTATTTCCCTCGAGAAATGAAAACGCGATCACTCACACTAACATACTTCCCATACTAAATCAGTCTATATAGAATTCATAGCTGTTCTTCTCGAACTCTAAGTAATTGTGGGAGCGTTTATTTCACTGCACTGTTTTTGCTCTTGAGGCACATTACTACAGGAAATTTCACTTCACGGTCTTCACTAATTCACTTGGTCTCTTGAATTGACCATTGGGCACTTGTAAGCATTCTGTGCATACAACACACAAATCATACTCTTGGACATTAGTCCCATAGCCCATACTTTAATGTTAGACCATACTGCACTCCATACATACTAGGTCTAATACATACTTAAAATCATACAATAATATCATGGTCAATTGACCTCATTCATCATTCTCTAGGGGGTGAGTCCGCATAACTTTGATTGGCCAATGATCGGCCCTGTTCTGTATGGCAGAGCCCTGCCATCTTCTTCGAGCTGTTGCTCTGGTGACAATTCAACTGCCTCTTCTTGAATTACCGGTCGAGGTTCTTCCGGTTCCTCCTGTGAATTAGCGATCAAAGGCTCGGCTGGTGGGCCAGTTGGGTCAGGGCTGTTCTCAGCACCTTGGACCGTTGGCACATTTTGGTTATCAATACTGGGGGTAGAGTGCTCCTCTAGGATCTGCGTCTCTTCCAGTATTGCTGCCATTTGTTCCGGAGTCTCGCCGGCTTCTTCTTGATGATCCATTTTCTGAAAAGATTAGTCTTATGTTGTTTTTGTTATCTCAATTTTCTACGGACAGGTGTCCACTACTCAGAAAAAAGAGATGTCTACAAGCATTCTAGGCAAAATAGTATAAGTCGAAAGATAGAATTACTATTTTGCCAAGCGACTACTAGATCTAGTGCGCATAGGGGATAAGTTTGACGCATTCAAGATCTTCTTCTTAGTGGATCCTTTTGGTCGACCACGCGGTCGTTTCGGTATGGGTTCGGTCGTCTGCGCCGGAGCTATGTCGACCGTATCATGGTCTCGTTCATGACGAATCGAGGGCACGAAACTGACGCGTTTTTTGGTTACCACGATTTTGGTTTTCCTTGGTCGGCCTCTTTTCTTGGTAATTTTTGGAGTGTTTGCCTTAGACGCAACGTTTTTAGCGGGTCTGAGCACTCGACATGGTCCTTGATTGAACGAATTGTCGTCTGACGGACCGATTATTGACCGTTCAATTTCTGGTTCGTTTAGGAGCTCTTCACCATCGATGTAGGGTTTCAGGTCTTGAACATGCGCTTTCCCGATGCTTTGGCCCGATTCATCGGCCAGTTCGTAAACATTTGAACCGAGTCGGGCTAGGATAGTAAATTTGCCATCGAATTTAGGCGCAAGTTTGCCTGTGATACCCTGAGCCTGTGATGATAAGACTCTGTTACGCTTCCAGACAGCATCTCCTACTGCATATTGGACATCACGTCGCTTTTTGTTGTAATATTGAGCTTGATGCTCGTGAGCTCTTTGTGAATTGGTCGCTGCGACCATGTGCAAGTCCGGCAGTTTGAGCATATGTGCTTGCCAATCATTTACTGCTCGCACCAGCTCTTTTTCAGCATACGTGAGTTCTTGTTGACGTTTGAAATTTTTAGGTGGAACTGGATTACGTCCATAGTTCATAAAAGCTGGACTGAGGTGAGTCGAGTGTTGGACGCTTGAGTTGTACGCGAACTGAAGTTCCGTCACATGTTCGTCCCAGCGACTATGTTTGTCCTCTAAATATGCGATTATGGACGTTTTGATTGTTCTTATGTATCGTTCCGCTGGATTGCAATGGGCGGCGTAAGGTGGTATTGTCATATGTACAATACCCCTCTCATCCAGGTATTTGTCAATTACTTTGTTAGAGTATTCAGGACCGTTATCCGACAGGATTATTTCCGGAGTACCATAACGTAAGATTATTTTTGAATCTAGTGCTTTACGCACAGTCAGTGCATTCGCTTTGCGAACTGGCACACATTCCATCCATTTTGTAAATAAGTCAATAAAGACAATCATATATTCATTGCCGTGAACACTGCGAGGGAATACGCAAGTGTCGGCTGCTACAACTTGCCATGGTCTTGTGATGGACCGTTTGCCCATGAGGCCTGCTGGTGCAAGTTGTTGCACTTTACATTGTTGACAAATAGTGCATTTTCTTACAAAATTTGCAACGTCTTGGTATAAATTTGGCCAGAAGTAATAAAGTATGGCACGTTGATGTGTTTTAAATCGACCATAGTGGCCTGCTGTTACTTCTTCATGGCATTCTTTTAAAATTTTCAAACGATTTTCTTGCGGGATTACTAATTTCCACGCATCGTTATCAAGTCCAAGATCGTCGAGGACGTCGTCGGGCTTATAATGATAAAGATTTTCACCCACGATCTTCCAATTTGGAAATTCTTTTGGTCGATTTTGAACCTCGTTGAATTTCTCAATGTACCATGCATCTTGCGTGGATTTTTCTACACTAATAGTCGCAAGACCAGATGCCTCGGGCACTTCTTCGTCTTCGTATAACCTAGACAAGCAGTCTGGCACGATATTTTTATTTCCTGGTCGATGTTGTATGGTGAAGTCATGGCTTTGTAATTCAAGAGCCCAGCGGGCTAGACGTCCTGTGGGATTCCGTAGGTTAAATAACCAACGCAGACTACTGTGGTCAGTTATGACTTTGAATGGATATCCCTCAATATATGGTCGGAATTTTTTTATTGCCCATAAAAGAGCTAGGCATTCTCGTTCTGTACAGGAGAAATTCTTTTCTTGTGGCGTGAGTACTCTGCTAGCAAATTCTAGAGGGCGCTCTTCACCATCTACTATTTGCACAAGCAGGGCTCCTAGGCCCGTATTCGACGCATCGGTCTGGATTTGAAATTCGAGATTGTGATTAGGCCGATTCAAGACTGGAGCCGTTGCAAGCATGATTTTTATTTGCTCAAAGGCATTTTGTTGCTCATCAGTCCATAAGAAAGGCGTCCCCTTCTTGGTTAGGCGAGTGAGCGGTTCGGCAATCGTGGCAAAATCATTTAGGAATTTTCTATACCACGACGCCATGCCCAAGAAGCGCTCCAATTTTTATCAAAGTCTTCGGAGCTGGATATTCCACAATTGGTTTGATCTTCTCTGGATCCGGTCGAAAGCCGTCACGATTGACTAGGACTCCGAGGTACCTAACTTCGTCCTTGCAAAAGTGACTTTTTTCACGATTAATTGTTAGACCGGCATCTTTGATTTTCTTCAAAATTAGCTCTAGTACTTCTAGATGTTTTTCAAACGTCTCAGTTACTATGATGATGTCGTCTAAATAACTGAACGCGAATGGCTCTAATTCAGGACCGATTAAATCGTCCATTAGGGCCTGGTAGGTCGCAGGACCATTACAGACCCCATACGGTAGTTTTGTGAACTCGAACAAACCTAATCCGGGTACTGTAAATGCCGTAAATTGTTCTGAGCCTTTTTTAAGTGGGATAGACCAGTATGCGGAGCTCATGTCTATAGTGCTGATATATTTAGCATTTTGGAGCTTCCGTAGAATTGCATCCATTTGCGGTATAGGATATGCATTTTTGCGTGACACATTATTCAATTTTCTGTAGTCAACACAAAAGCGATATTCGCCAGACGATTTCCTAACCATAACTACGGGGCTAGACCATGCGCTTGTCGATTTTCTGATCACTCCGAGTTCGAGCATTTTCCGGACTTGATCGTGCATTTCGTCCTCGATCCGTTTGGATACGGGGTAGTATTTTTGTTTGATCGGTCGACAAGATTCGACGACGATCTCATGTTCAATCCGGTCCGTGCAACCAATACTTGGACCATGTACTACAATATTTCTATCTAGTACGTCATCTAACAATTTGCGCTGCTTATCGGTGAGGTCTTCAATGCCGACTGATGCGAGGTTTGCTGTATTTAAATCGCCCTGAGTCGCGAACTCAACAGTAAAAGGGTCAGATGGGCCCTTCTCGCCTTTCACTGTCATCGTACTTTCTTCAGGCACAAGAATTGCATTGAAAGAATACGCGAAGTCTGCTCCCAAAATTAGATCGCAGGCTAACTTTTCATAAATGAACATTGCGATTTCTTTCTTTACGCCAGCAACCTCTATAGGTAATTTGGTTTGCGCTACCGGTCGCGCTAATTCACCAGTTGCTAAACGGCAGTGTGGGCCTCGATAGGGCGACACACGAGCTCCAATTGCAGCAGCAATTTGTAGACCGATTGGTCCGACAGATGTTCTTGATGCGCCAGTGTCGTAGAGAGCACGTACACAGGCATTTC
The DNA here is from genome assembly GCA_029851415.1 of Eretmocerus hayati. Classification (NCBI taxonomy): domain Eukaryota; kingdom Metazoa; phylum Arthropoda; class Insecta; order Hymenoptera; family Aphelinidae; genus Eretmocerus; species Eretmocerus hayati. The sequence continues at coordinate 3,772,557 of CM056741.1, read as the reverse complement.
CTAAGTTTGTTTTGAGCCACCAGCGAGGATGATCGCCCAGTGGCTTCTCATTGTCATAATCAGATGGTGGACTCTTGTAGTCCGTCGAATATAGTCCTGGTTTCGTGGCTGGCTGTTGGTCACTGACCAACCCATTACCAGAGGCCATATCCTCTAGAGAGGCGGTAGAGGCCTTACCTAGTCGCCTCCTCCTCCTTTTTTTTGACATTCAGGACAGTCATTTTTCGTGTATCCAGGCCAAGAGCAGTTCCAGCAGAATCTGCTTTTTGGACCAGGACCAGGTTCTTTGTCCTTATTATGGTCGCTTTTAATGACCGGTTTAGGTCTGAAGACTGTATTTGATTTAGGTTTGTCACCATCTGACTTATTTTGTTGCTGGCTTGTTGCGGGTTTATTCGCCGATGCGTTCGAAGTTTGTGGCTTGAATGATTTGAGTTTCTGATCAAACATTTTTGCCATAGCATCTGTCATTTGCGCAATTGTAATTGGAGCATTTGTGCTCGAATTCACTTTAGGCGCTGGCGGTGTAACAGGCGCAGTCAATGATTTTAATTCTTTTTGAATTAATTCTCTTATGAGTTTGGTAGTTTCAACCAGAGGTTCAACTGAAGTGGCTGCCAGATGAGGTTGTGACTTATTATCTTCAGTTTTCTTCGATTCAGGTGGCTTGTATGCCAGTTCAGGTAAAAGAGACTGATCTGGATTTGGTGGTGGTCGATAGAATTTATTATTATCTCTAATATGCTCTGCTTCTCTAGTGAGCGTAAATAGGTCGTCCACCGATTTAACTTTATCCCGTGGGACCCATTGTTAAATCGTCGGGTGTAAATTGCGATACAGAAGTTCTAATTGTTGATCATCGCTCCACGGTGTATCAAATTTGTCAAGTATTGTCAGTAGACAAACGATATAGTCTCTGGCACGCTCTTCTTTTCCTTGCGTACGAGACTCTGCTTCTCTGATGAGTCGCTGTTGGAAGTGTTTGTCATGACCAAAACACACTCGAGCATCCATCTTAAATGCAGCCCAATTGGTCCATTTGGACCGTGACTGTCTAAACCAACGCAAAGCTGGACCGGCGAGTAACTCGGTCAGTGCGTTCATAAGGTCTTCATCCGCAATATTGGATAAGGTTTTACATTCATCCACTCGCTGCAAAAATTCTTCGATGCTGCCATCTTTTTGATCTCCAGAAAAAGTCAATTTCCATTGACGTACTATTTTTCCGATGTCAACAGGTTGGCTGCGAGTTGAAGTATTTCTTCCGTAGGTGTCGTTGAGACCATTGTGCGCAGCTTGCGATGTAGGTACAAAATTGGTCACATTTGTTGTTCGCATGACCGTTTGGTCAGATTGTCGAGTTTGATCTTCATTTGTATTGAAGTACCGAAGATCGTATGTGTCCTGCAAATTCACGTTTCTTGCTCGTGGTGTATTATTTGTGATCGTCGGTGCACTCATTGGTAATGCCGTGCTTTGACTCACAGGTACGCGCGTACTACTCGCGAATTCGCGGGCATCCAATTCGCGCGATTTTTCAATCCATTGTGCTTCAAGTGCTTGAGCACGCTTGTGTGTTTCTTCGAGCTCACGGCGCGATACCTCAAGCTCATGATTTTTCTTGGTCCAACTTGCTTGTAGAGCATCGACCTGCCTCTGTGTATCGGCCAGACGCTTCATTTGATTTGCGATCATTCGCGGGATATATTGTACCGAGCCATCTTCACATAGGTATGGAACTATATCAAGGTCGGTTGGACCACCAGTGGTGCTAAAAATTGGCACATTATTTGTTGCTGTTGTGGTTGCTACGGTTGGCCTATTTATTGCACCTGTGTATGTTGAGGTTGGCTCTGTTACGGTTGTTACTGTCGTAGAGCCGCTTACCAGTAGCACTGGTATTTCAGAAGTATTGTGCTCTTCCAATCTTGATGATGAGGCCAAGCCTCCGGCTGCCAATGCGTTGTCGTTGACGTCGTCGTTGATGTGGTCTTTGCGGACCGATCTATACGCTGTTTGTACTAAGTCGTTACGCAGTCTAATTCTATGTTCACGCAAAGTTTCATCATTTTCGAAATCATCGTTTTGAACAAAGTCTGATTCGGTATAATCGCCCATAAGGTAACGCATAAGCCTTTGCATCTTGACAGGTTCATCACCATCCTCACGGAGTTCAAGTTTGCGAAAAGTCTCTAAGTATTCGTCTGGTGGTAAGGTAACTAACCAGGTGGTTAAGTCTGCTTCGCAGCTAAAAGTTTCATTTTGATTTGCCATGATTCCTAAAAAAGTGGCAAAAGTTTCAAGGTTCATCAATATATTTCGACAGTTGCGTCAAAAATTAATGAAAAGTATTGAAATTTATTCAAAAACTTTCAAAAAAGCGAAAAATTATATTTTGCAAATTTTGTTTATCACAAAATTTATTGCAAAATTATTGCGAAAAATTTTTAATTATGCTCAATTATTCGCAAACTTGGGCTCCGAGCTATATCTATAGCTATTGCGGTCAAATTTTGACTTGGAAAGTCAAAAAAGTCAGAAACAGGTATTTTCAAAATTTCTCAAAAATCGATTTTGATTTTACTTTGGATGGCTCCATTTACCCTAACATCGGGTGTTATATGCAAAGAAAACTCGACTTTTGTCGTAAATTGTTTAAATAATTGACAAAAACAATATTCAGAATTACAGGACGCATGTATGTCAATATTATATACGGACTATGTTTTGGTTCGCACGCAGTTTCGGTAACGCAACGCTTGACTGGCGTTGACCCAACCACAATCTTCGTATTCAAACGAGTTCAGAGGTACACAGATTGGAATGAAGATTTCCATCTCAATCTGTGTCATACTTCAGAATATACGCTGGATTACCACTATACATTGGTGTACTGGTTTCAAAAAGGTGGCTCGTGAAGCCCAAGTAGCAAAGTTTGGAGTTTTAAATCAAAACCCCGAAATATATTCAAGAATTCAATTGTTTGTTTATTATTCATAAGGTCACGGTTGTTGTGATCCTAAAGTTTGTCTTCTATCACCAGCAAAATCTGGCCCATCAAAGACTTCTGTATCACCTCATCATTGAATTTTATCGGAATGATCACGAGTCATCAATGGTAAAGTGCGAATACCAACATTGATAGCTTCAATTCACAAAGATCGCTGGAATGGAATCTGAATTTTGTTTGGGCTTGAATTCTTGATAGGCAATTTCATGGAAAAACAAATAAAGTGACTTAAAACCCGAGCACATTAATCTTTCGTCAAATTGTCATTACAAGGTTTCTGAAGCTTGATTCAACTAACTGCTATCAGTTTGATTTCATCTCTACGATTTGAGAAATTGTGATATGTATCGAATGAGCACCAGAAATTCGGGTGGAATCAAATCATTTGAGTTGTGGGGGGGGGGGGGAACTCTTTCACTCCTGCGATGTAACAAAATTTCTGCATGTAAACTCCCGGTCAAACGTTTTAGGACATCCAAATTTTTTTTTCCAGATTTGTAAGTGGGTCTACGAGACTCGACTCGACCTAAATGAACTTCATCAGAGCTCATTTTGGAGGTCTTTCCACGCACTGTGAAATGGCATTATTTATTTTCATCAGTACGAATCTGGATCTTCCCAATCTGAGCTTGAAAAAGGGCAAATTTCGATGACTTTTGGGAGAATCTCCTGGCTCCGGTAGCTCAAAGGTACAGGAATATTCTGGAATGGATCTCAAAAGATCTGGAAGTACAAGTCTAGAGCTTTAGAATCCGTTTTTGAAGGCCTCTCTACGTTACTCCTATTCTGAGCTATGACATTTTCCTGAGGAGAGTTTTCTGAAAAAAGGAGCACTTTTATTAAAAAATGACGTAGAAATTCACTTTCTGGGGCATGTTCCGAAGATTTCTTGTTCTCTCGATCATGATATAGGAGATAGATACCAGGATCAGAAATTTGTCTTCTTTTTCGAATTTAGGTGTTAGTTTTTGCGAAAAATCTTGCTCCACAGAAAATGTTATAGCTCGGAGTGGAGGTAACGTGGTAGGATGTTGGAAAACGGATTCTAAAGCTCTAGACTTGTACTTCCAGATCTTTTGAGATCCATCCCAGAATATTCCTGTACCTTTGAGCTACCGGAGCCAGGAGATTCTCCCAAAAATTATCGAAATTTGCCCTTTTTCAAGCTCAAATTGGGAAGATCCAGATTCGTACTGATGAAAATAAATAATGCCGTCTTGAAGTACGTGGAAAGACCTCCAAAATGAGCTCTGATGAAGTCTTCTTAGGTCAAGTAGAGCCTAGTAGTTCCACTGACTAAACTGGGGAAAAAAATGTCGGGTGTCCTGAAACTTTTGACCGTCAGTGTATATCTCGAACGTATTTCTCGATAGAGATTTCAGAAGCAATGACATGTGGCTCTAATTAAATACTCGTTATAATCCTGTAAGACAGCTCAAACTTCTTGATAAGCTTATTAAAGCCAATCGTGTTTTCGCGGTCGAATCTTGTTTATTTCTTTGAACTGTTGTTACAGATTCTCATTACAGCAAAATATCGTCTTTAGAGCAAAATTTGAATAATCGAACCAATTTTAATTCAAATCTGAGCAGTTTGAAATTTGGGTTCTGATAACATGTAGCTCCATTAACATGGTCCATGAGCTACATTGTCACACTTATTGATACACTCATGATATGACTTCCCAGAGATGTGTTATTGCAAAGATTTCTTCAGTCGATAAATCTTCCTCAGAGGAAGGTAATTTCCTAGTGTCAACATTCGACATTACATCCAAGAAGAGTCAAACAACTACATCCGAAAAAAACCTATCATCGATGTAATGTGATTTATCGAATCGAATAGTCTTTTAAATCATCATGTTTGTACAACCATCACACTCGACGTTGAAATAGGTTGTGCTAAGCGCATAATGTATCCTAGGCATGAAAAAAGCGCACACGCGTAATGGCTTCATTGGCGAAGGTCATCACACTCTTGAAGCACATAACGAGACGTGGTTACCTCTCGCATTTAGGATGGGGCCATTCATCAAGAAGCTGCTTGCTCGTGAACGTCTAGCAAGCTTCTCCAATGCTTTCTAGACGATCGTCGGATAATTAACACAAAACCCATCATTAATTCTCGCTCAAAATTACAGAGAGCCTCGCGCCGCACTTCTTCAGATGGATCACCCACGCTCGGCCCCCAACTCTTTCGAATTCATCAATCACTCGCGAAAGTATCCGCACTATTTTAAAAAACTTCTTCCCGGATCAACGACACCTGCAACAACATCTCATTAACCCTGACCAACCTGACCTCCACTCATTTTCACTCATCTTCATAATATAGTAAAATTACGATGGTTTCTTAACCCTGTGACCCCTTTGACGCACGAATTTTTACGTGTCCAAAAGCTCAGTGCTTTGAAGAATGCTTGAGTTTATAGCAGTGTACGATACTCGCTCTTTCTTTCTGCTCGGCATGCGGACTCGGTGGATCGTCCGTGCACTGACGATGAGCTCGCAAAAAGAGTGCCGGAGAAACTTTGACGGTGCACAGACTCGGGTGAAAATGACAAATTAACGTGGCGCGAAAAGGGGCAGCACAGTGAACCGAAGCTTCGAGAGTTACAGTGCGAAAAAAATGAGTGAACGCCGGGGAAACAAAGAGAAACCGAGGATGAGCTTGCGCACGTAGATATATAGAGATGATGATACCGACGGGAGCGAGATAAAAAAGATCGAGTAGCCTTTTTACATGATTTGCTCGGGATAAAGCTCTACCGGAGCTACCCCCGCCGTATCTTTTTTTTTCACTCTGTGTAGCATTTTGACTCCATTTGATTCGTTTAATTAATTAGTTCCTTTTCACCGCTGCAAAATGGTGAGACTAGAGGCTATACGCGCGGACCTATTTTTTCCATTAAAAGAATATAAATCGCGCTGCACGAGCAAGTTTGTTTGTGAACTCTTTCTCTCTCTGTCGATCTCTTTGACGCATCGCAGAGAGTAGAGCCCCCGGTACGCGACTCTTGTTCACAGATGGATGAATTTTTTTAATCATTGCAATGGGTGTACCCAATGGGCTTTGAAATTGATTAAGAGTTGGGAGTTTAGTGCGTGTAGCTAGAGCTGTTACATAGATGATGTTATCCGTAGATTTGACGCAAAACTCGGTTTTGATTTGATACACTACAGTTTGATATACAGTGATTTTTCAATTTTCCGAAGCGTAATTCAAATCCGCGTTATTTTCTTCAGTGGAAAATTTTCTTCCGTGATCATTTGATTCTTCTATAATGCACGATATTCATTACCAAAGAGGTTTCACCGATGTGATATTGGCACGAGGGATATGCCTGGGTTGTGAATGTTTTTCCACATTTGTTATCAGAATATTGCCTTTTAGCCAGAATTCAATTACTTTAGCTACCAAGAGATGTCAAAAGTCAAGCTCTGAAGGGCACCAATCGAAAAGGATGCCAAGAGGGATATGCAGAATTTGGATACGATGCACTGGTGTTGGGCTGGCGATTTGATGCATTTGACAACCTCAATTCTTTATTATCGGAGTCATACTTGAATCTCACAGCAGCGAATTTGGGACTAAATATCTCTCACTGACCCAGGTACGTGAGCAAGATCTCTGGATGAATCTTTTCGAGTGAAATCACGGTCTACATAACCAAATGAAACGTACAAACAGAGGAATTTTGTTTAAAAAACTGCGAGTAAATTCATAAAATTAGCCTTCCAAAATTGCAAAATCCGTAAGATGCGACTTTGAATCTTAATTTTTCCACGGATTTTTTTGAGAAAAAATTCCGAATTCACTCGTCCTCCTCAAATTTGCAATGAAAAGCACAAACAAGAAGTCTACCCAGTGAATTCTCCAATCTCACACAGTTGAGAAAAATGTAGGTTAATGTTTTTTACACAGTGTCCTTGATCATACCAACGTTGCACGAGGAGACCCAATTTGTCGAACATTCGATTGAACCGACTTGATTAATGAGTTTGATTGAGAGTCTGTACAAAAATTGTCACAATCAATTTTTAGGAATCAATGTGATCGTAAAAATACCTCCTGCCAAGTTTCACTGAACTACACTTCTCAAAATGAAGATCGATCGAAAGCAATGACTCTAAAAAAGATTTATAGTTTTTCGTGCAGTGTACTCGGGCATAAATAGGGAAACACAATCCAAATATTGTATTCGAGTGTCTCGGATGGCTCGCGCCTTCTCCTCCCACCTTACACAAGAATAAGGGACAATCTCAGGGCACTCCTTGAAAATGTTTACTTTACGCACACGTGCACTTGAACAGACAACACTGTTTGGGGAGGACAGCTTCCGTAACATACCCCCGTCACTCCTCCATTACCATTCATATTTCCATGCGATACACCAGACAGATGACTCGATGACTTATTGGCTCTGAAAGATTCAGCCATCACTTCAACATCTCCTGAATCGAACATCACATACCGCGAGAGTCAGCCACTCGCGTTTGGACAACAAAAGGTCGCGCATTCGACGAAAAGTCAAAAGGCCGGACGCACCCCCTCAGATCATCTCGTCGTTCTTTACGTGACACACGTGGCATTAATACCAGCTTCGATTCAGCCCGATTCGATTTTTCATTCATTGCCACTCTCGTTGCTATTCTTATTTCTATAGAGTATGGAGTGCGAGAAGCTGTATGAGTTTCGGTAGGCGCGAGATCCTGCACAAGCATAATACGCCCTTTTTTCATCGACATCGACACAGCAGCTGCCGAATGACTCTTCTCCAAGGCATAGTAGCCTATTGGGTGTATTTGATATAGCGATACATGATTTTCCGGAAGGCGGGAAAGTCTATGGGCCGTGACGATCTGCAGCCTTTTTGGTTCCGCCTCGGTGAGCCGCCGACGCCAAGAAGATGTGTACTTTTTGGAGGGCTTATTCGCGAGCCGGCTGTGTTTGCTCCTTTTGGAAATTTGAGAGAGGGATCGGGTTTTTGGGAAAAACGGCTAGTCTCGAAGCTGTTTATAATGGAGTCCTAACAATGAGTTTAGTCGAAAAGAAGAAGGAAAGAGCGGACAAGGGTGTGTTTACCTTTTATCGTGAGACGGGGATGAGAGAAAGTCGAGAGGCTGGAAAATGTTTAACAAGCCGAGTGATTTCCCTTGAAAAAAAAAGAGCGAAGCGTGGAAGTGGCTGTTTGGTCATGAGACCGTGATATTTGTGCGCGGGTGGACTTAGATCAAGACTCCCGATGACAAATTCCTTCGTCCTTTTTCTTTCCTGAATCTACATACCCACTTTTGGATGGGCTTGGACTTGCTCGTTCAAGAGGATGTTGTTTTTGGGGGTTGGATAACGACGAGCTAACGATCTCTGACGAGAGCTATATGCATGTTATCGGCTATAATCGGTCGAATCGACACGATATCCCGAGGGGCTGAAAAAATTATCGAGTGCTCTTTCTCTAATGTTTACTCAACACGACAGGCAGATTAATAACGTTTGATACGTGTCGTCTGCAGGGGGTTAACGTGAACGAGGATCAAAGTAGCAACAGTCGAACCACGCGATGGACGAGCTTCAGAGTTGAACGCATGGGTGAGCTTTTTACCTTTTAACCCGAGACCTATATATGTATATTATATCGTACTACTGTGATGTGGGCACGTATTTTACCGTGCGTGCTTAATAAGCCGTTGTCTCAGCCGTTATTCTTGCCCTCGTCACATGGGCATCGTAGCGAATATCGTTGGAATATGTACGCGTCGTTGTCGTTGATGTCCGATTTTATCTCGCACTTGCAAGGACATTTTTTTAATTATAGAGATATCGATCGCCGGAGTATGAACACCGCAGTGGGCTGCTCCTACTGTACCTCGTTAAAATATGTAAATTATTGCATTTTCTTGAAAAAATTGAGGGAGGAAAAACGTATTACGGCTGATTTTATTTGTTTCGTGAACAGATAGGGAGACAATTTGAACGTACACCTTGTGATACAGCGCTACGGGAATGACCAAATACTTCAAGACAATTTAATGGCTGATCAGAGTAGCAATTAGTGCCCGACTTCTGCTTATACCAATCAGCTCAACAATCAGGACAACATAGGGATCTATGTACACGGATCCCTTCGACATCATTGTGAGTGTCGAGCACAAACCTGGTGATTGATGAACTTGAGGATCACATATTACAAACAAATCATTTAATTTTTTTGGTTTCCGAGGAGCCAATACCTTGAGACCTGAACGAGTCGGCTCTGATAACGATGATCATTGACTGGAATAGATTCAAGTCGTAAAAATAAAGAGTAATGGAGAGTAATTGCGTTCAGGGGTAATGGCACATGAATGCATTTCTGACAAGTAAATGACGTCGATAGCCCTATTTTCGACCGATCGTCTCAACAAATTCATGATCAATTGATTTGAGTGATTCAAACTCGAAGCTGCAACTATTCGATACAAGTGAGAAAAACTTGTTTCATAACTGTCATTTTTGTCGATTTTGAGGAAGTGAGGAAGCTCGGGAATCAAAAAGCTCCAAATAATTTAGACTGAAGCGATGGCCTAGAATTCGTCAGTTTTCAACCACAACGGTTGTGTTCTCGAGTCTTGCGCGTGACTTACAAAATCCACAGGATCACTTTCCTCCTTCACCTCGCGTGTGGTTTCTGCAAAGTACTCAATAATGAGTGTGAAGTATCGAAATGTTCGTTGCAACGAGCCCCATCAGTGGACATGAAGATTTTTCATTTTTAATATCCACTGACTTGTATCACCTTAGTAGTATAATCAATGAATGTTTATCATAGTGATCTACTTTGCCAAGCACATGAAAAATCATCCGGAAAAAGTTCACCACCATGTATTTGTCAGAACGTTGTGTGGTTCATGACCGAGATAAGATTTCGAAGAACCGGCTTCGAAGCAAATGAGTTCATGTAGTATTCATCGCTGAATTCTCTCAAGATGCGAATTACAGTCATTCCGAAAGCATCATCATAAAATCTCAACTCCTGCACGAAGACTTCGTATACCAGCATGCGTGAGTGAATCGATTGAGATTTCAGAAACCTATGACGTCTGACGAACTTCGGTCTTTCAGAAGCTATGAGGTATAATTAAACGTAGTTCAGTTCATTTCACTCGACATACTGTATTCAAAATTGTGTATTTAATGGAGGAATATGGTGGTAAATTATTCCAGGCTTTCCTGGAAATTTTCTTTGCAGCACCCACAAGTGAGGATAGTTAAACGGACGAATAATGATCAAGGCATGCGTGATGGAATTTGCAATGAGGATGAAAGTGATGTGATTGGTTTCCATAATCATGAGAAAGAGATCTTATTCGAATTAACTATTCGCAACTCATTCCACGAATTTCAAGTTCAGCGAATCGATATCTCGGGTGTGCTAAAAATCTTTATTTTCTCCCGAGCGCGATCAGAGATGATCACCGATGTTCCTTCACCAGCATAATTTAGTATCTCGCGAAATATAAGCGTCGGATTCGAGGTAGATATCCTAAGCAATATTATACCCTGAGAAAAAAATGCTCGTAAGTGGCTTTTCTGAGGACACATGCCTTAATAATTTCTTTCAAAATAAAATTTATTGCACATAGTAGTAATCGTTAGACTTTCCCGGTTCAGTACGTCCCCATCTCGGAAGAGAATCCTCAAAACTTCGTAGAAAATTTTGCACCCGTTGAAGCATCCTGCCTCTCCTCAGACGTGCAAGCATATCGCAAACGAGAATACCCAGAGCAATTAAAAATAGATAAGCTCAAGGTCTCTGAAGCGAGTTGGACTGTGAAAAGAGCGTCAAGTTTGGCAGATCCTCGCTTCAAAAGGTCCATGCTTTCCTTTGCTCTTTCTATCTGTTTCTCTGTTCAGCAGCATTCTCCAAATTTTCCAGCTCGACTTCCTCGTTACTCGTTTTCTTCTGGCCAGAGCCGGCGCACATTTCCCCGGTGTATATACCCGACGTTCCTTTTCATTCAGAGCTCCGTAGCAGAGCGAGTCACATTCTCATCTACCAGAAAACGAGAGAAGCCAAGCCGATGAGCGTAGAAAGAGCTACGTGTAGCGAATTAACCGCGAGAGACTCTAAAATCGACACAAGCCATAGAAAAGTATCTCAAAGCAAAGAGCCAGTTGCAAGCAGCATCGGTTCGGATCCCATCAAAAGAGATGAGAATCCCAGCAATTTCTCGTGTACGTTTCGAAGGTTCCTGTGGGTGGCTCATGCTTAGTTGCTAGTACAGCCAAGGTTTCCGAATTTTCCGGATTTTTCGATGTTCAATGTCTATCTCGGGCGCCACTACCATAGGGACATGCTCCTCGCGTACCGAGATTACTTCCTGATTCCGTACAAACGAACCTTCCTACTTCGTGACGTGCTCAAATCAGATCTTTCGGGGATTCCTCTCCCGCGTTTGATGGATGAAATTGGCGAATCTGACAGCTTCTCACAACGATCGGATTGCGAATCTACTCAGCGCTTTTCATGTATATGTAAGAGAATTTGAAGAATTCGACGATGCCGAGTACTGATGTTGCTTTTGTAGTTTTTCAATAACAAATCATTGAGGATCGAAATACAGAGTTTTCAACCATCGGGTCTTGAGTACAGGGAGCGCTATAATGGAGTGACTTTGACCTCAATGCTGACAAGAACTGAGGACCACTTCTTCCATTCAACTCGAATCTTGCAACAAAGCATAAGTATACCTAATGGCCCCCGCTGGTTTTATTTTGCTTGATATTTGGGCGCATCTTAATATTTTGTAATGTTCCTTAATTAATTTTGGAGCTTGTTTCAGGACCTTTGGAACAAGCTGAATTGAGTTCAATTCCGACACATCGGAGCTGTGCTCTCTTCATCCTCGCAAAAAGTGATTACCTATGTGAATTTCCGGAAGGGTGTGCCTTATTTGCCCCCACGCGTATGAGAAGTTCGAGTACTATTTCCATGAGATCATATGGGTTCCCCGAAGAATCGGATTATTTCCTCTCTATTGGGTCTTTTGTTTACTCATTTTGAAGCTTTTTCCTCTCTTTTTCTCACTATTTGAATGAAATGCACGAATTCTCATGGAGTGAAGAGCAAATCTAGAGAAAGGATATGTGGGCAAATTAGGGTCATTGCACTTTTTAGTATCACGGGCGTAAAATTGGTTAGGAAACGAATTCTGCGATTCTCCGGATTTCAAGGTTCAAACAAACGAATAAAAATGAACTGGGGTACGTTAAAATTGGGAGTATCAATTATGTTTGTCGTAGCTCTTAGTGACTGATGAAGAAAGTCAAATTCAGCGAAAACAGTATTTTCACAACTTTCCGATGTTTGGGTGACTCCAAAATTGCCAAAAGTAGTATTTGCACCTCGTTCTTGAGGTTGCCCGCTTCTGAGCGATTACGTTGACCTTCACCTGCGGCTCAGGCTGAAAACCAAGCGCTCAGGGGCGAGCTGCAAGCTCATAAGCTCAGTGCAAAATGTACTAATCTGTTCTAAAAAACGCAAGGGCCGTTATGGATCATGCCAAAGGGATCACACGTATATTCTTACAGGACGAATATGTAAGAAATGCGCGACAAGATTTGCGGCAACTCTGTGCGAGGCTCTGCGCTATCCGAATGGTAATGTACTGAAATCGAATTCGTTGATCAGCTCCAAATACGTCAGAAATGACTGTCTTGTTCATAAATTTCTTTCTTAACTTGTACTTAGGCCTGTGTTCCTTGTCCAATTGAATGTATCTCAACTAAGTGACGGCAAGATTGAATAAATTATTGTTATCATCCGCACTAAATGTACGTGTGATATGATCCGAGGACGGAGAGTTATGAAACAATTGAAATTTATTGAACGAGTCCTCATCTATTAAATTCTTCGTCGAATCCAATCAGCTGTCAATTTATGAATTTGAGGTCCTACACGTCAGACCTTCTGCGTGTCTCGCAAGACGTGTTGCACGTAAATCGTCAATAGATTTCCGTCACTCCGATAACTCAAATGAGCGGGTAGAAAATGTCAATCGAGGAAGCATGCAAGCAATGAGTGAGCAGTTCAGAAATTGATTGGCTTGAGATCGTGAGTGAACAACATGAAGAGTGTGTAACGAGAATAAAGTGTGTCATACACGTGAACCACGAGATGAATTTGAGTCATTGGGGACAATTGGGGTTGATGCGATGTTAGCGGCTGATTCGGGTCCAAGTTTAAGAACTGGTGCATTCATTTTTTGTCGATGCGGCCCGGGTTGAGCTTGAAACCTTGAGATCCGCTTGATAGAGTTCGGCCAGCATCAAAGGGAAACCCTTTCTCTGTGCCAGCATCAGTTATCCGAGATGCGCTATGTTACACTACAATCGACGATCCTCGATTACTCCACCACAGAGGCTATACACATTTAGAGCCAGACAGGGAGGATAGACGCTGTAATCCTAAAGTCCGTTGCCCGAACAATTAGACAAAAGAGGCTGCGTGCCGCTGTTGCTGATGCTACTCGGTTTTCTCTTATATGGTCGCGTAGGTAATGGAAGAGTGTTCTTCTCGTGGTGGGCCTTCTGCTGATTGGGCTGCAGATACGCGCAAGAGATACCTGCCCGATAAACCCTTCTAGTCCAAAAGTATAGAATGTTTGCTCATGTCGGATTGGAGCTGCTACGACTGTGGTGGAATACTGTCTCCGATACTCTTGCATTCAACGGAAGAGTGCAATTGGTGAAATTTTCAGGATCTGCGTGAATAATCATTCGATTTATGTTTAATCGTTGCCCTGATCATAGATTGTGAATGATCGTCTACCACGTAAAAGTTTACTACAATTTTCATACGAGTCTTCTGGCTGAATCCCAACGTTTAATCGAATCTCCATGCTCAATCTTCTGCATTTTTGAAAAATCATCATTTATTCAGCTAAACCGCTTCTTTTGATAGCCCATTAGCCAAAACCTAGAGGTGATGTCGCTTACTCACTTAAGAGGAAATTAGACAAGATAAATTAGAACTTCACGCAGTGTATCCCAAAAATCCACATGAAAATTTGAGTGGAAATCGTAAAATTGCTGGAAAGTCTGTAGAAAAACTTGTCATGGAAAAACTAAATTATGTAATGTACCATATTTGATCTTACATAAACTGTATCCATTGAAACTTCAATCCGAGCTTCAATTTCTGCCTAAAAGATCACTAATGAAACTCATAGAATCTGTAGAATCGCTAATGAAAATACACGAGGACTTTGAATTGTGTTATCATCCTATGTTCTCATCTATTGGAAACGGCTACATTGGTGTATGTTGGCTCGATGGAAAAAACGCAGTCCGTTCTTGACACATTTTTTTGTAAGATGTTCGTTATTTGTCGTTGAGAGTATCGTTTAGCATATGGAGGAATTCAAGTTTATCAATATCCATTTATTGCTTCAGAATGTTTCACTATATTGACAAAATATTCTCCTATCATTGTCGTTTGAGTTGTTGGCTCGTACATCAGTGATCCATTGAGATTCCTGTCAACTTCCGCCGAAAACCTGCGCCTTGTTCCATTTGAGTTAGCCGCCATGTTGGAAACAGTAAGTGACGAAATTGATATAGACGGAGAAATAGATTACAGAAACTGGGACAATGAAACGTAAACTTACATCTTTGTTAGATTCATTGCAAAACGCGAGACGAAATGTGAACATATGGTCTAAAATGAATAATCCATTTACAATAATAGCCACTTTGAAATACTCTTGATGGTTTCTTTTCAGAATCACGTCTTAGGCAACCGATTCCAAATTATTTGTCAAATAGCCGTGAGATGAGGAGTAACTCCCGAAAACTGCGTGATCAGTTACATTGATAACAAATAACGGAATTCAAATCATCCAACGGAGAGTCCTAATGGATGATTGTCAAGGTCAGTATTCTCACTATAGAAAAGTAACTACCTGCTATTGAACGAGCCTTTGAAAAGTCAGGATTGGTCATGCATGTAACCTTAGTTCCTGAGAGTGCGGTTGTCAACTCGGTTCTTCCATTTCAATTGGGATAATTCCCTCCGTGAGGCTTGCAAATCATTTCAATTGTTAGATTCCGAGTTAGATTCTAGACTCCCGGGGGGGGGGGGGTTGAAGAGAATTCTCGACTGATGCTGATATCAATCCCATCTCAAAATTAAAGGCATATAAATCGAGCACGACGCCGAATAGAAATGAAGATCCCAACATTTTCACGGTGGAAAAAGATGTCCGAACCGGAACAAAACACTACTTAACGTGAGTAATCTGGACCGAGCAAGAAAGTGGGACTTCAACCGAGTGTTGAGAAAATTTGCTCAAGCTCATGAATCTTTGTTAAAAATTTTTGATATCCCACCCTCATCACTCAATCAACTTACGTTGCAATTAAGAGCAGATTCAAAATTGCTTACCCTTTCTTCACACAAGAAGGAGAGCGAAAAGTTATACTTGAGCCACTTGTTCCAACACTTTGGCTCCACATCTTATATTATTAATGGATAACTTCGATATTCGAGATTCGAGGCGTTCCGATCGAGATTTCGCGCGCCACTTACGAGTCGTCTCAATGTGTGTTGCTGTGGATTAATGACATTGGATTATTTGAATGTATTCATAGGTAAATCAATATAGTTGAAAGTATCCAATCATGCGATCTACATAGCCAATTTATTATATCTGTTGATTATTTCCAATTCATCGAAAGAAGAGTAATGATGAGTTTCGAGCATCTGAACTCATGCACTGTAGTGTTTTGTCCAGTTCTGTCTGCTTCGTTGTCAACATTGAGCAGGTGATCGGTCGCGCCTGCGCATCATGTCGGGTTTTATTACACCTACTTGAATTAATCGGATCGCGATTCGCTCGCTAAATGAGTGATAGGAAAGTAGATTGCTGCTTGACCGACAACAGGAATATCGGATATCCCGTGTAATAATGAGGTTAATGGTAACATTTGAAGATTTTTTTTCTGATTTCATCTTCCTTCAACGACCAGAAAGATCTCAGGAACGCTTATTTAAATTCTCAAAATGATCCATACAAACTTAATAGTTGCATCCATACTGTTTTTTGATGGGGTGGATTAACTAGAATTTTTTTCGTTTTTTATGAATGTTTCAACATAATTCTTAAATTACATGTATAAAATGTTGTGATTGAGGTAGATCAACTAAAATTCTCTTTGTGAATGTTAAACATCCTTACATAATTCTGTTTTTTGATGGGGTGGATTAACTAGAATTTTTTTCGTTTTTTATGAATGTTTCAACATAATTCTTAAATTACATGTATAAAATGTTGTGATTGAGGTAGATCAACTAAAATTCTCTTTGTGAATGTTAAACATCCTTACATAATTTTGAAAAAATTTTTCAATTTGTGAATATAATTCTTCAAGTTCTAATGCGTAAAACAACTCTTCAGTTGGTGGATGGCTCTGAATTGGACCGAATGGATTGAGGAATTTTTTATTTGTGAATAATGTATTCTTGCAAGTTGGTGGATGGCTCTGAATTGGACCGAATGGATTGAGGAATTTTTTATTTGTGAATAATGTATTCTTGCAAATTGTAGGAGGTTCGATAACTCTTTCATTTCTGGATGATGATCAGTTGAATTTCAAATGATCGATCAAAAATTTTTCATTTGTGAACTAAAAAAAAATGTCTACAGAAACATTCAAGAAATTTTTGCTTCACAAAGGCTGATTGGCTGATATTTGTGCATATCCTTGAAAAATTCTTCCTCCTTCTCTTCCATAACCGACTTAGAGGAGAAAAAGGAGAAGGAGAGAAATATGTCTCCATCCGAGTATGAGTAAAAACCTTTGAAAATCTCAATCAAATCGGAAACCCACATATTTCACGTGAAAATTGAGATTTTCATGCGCAAGCGTTGCATGAATCCAAATCATTGATTTTGGAGTTGAGCTCAATTCTCCAGTTCTCAAAATGATCTTCGTTCCTTAATGGCCACCCTCGATGATGTTTTATAAAAACTGGATAGTTTTTTGACCCCACACCATACGGGTGGTTGAACCATGCGCGCGCAGCGCGCGCACTTCGTAGATTGAATAGCTTTTTGAGATTATTCGAAAAATCCCTCAGACAGTCGTAAATTTTTGAATCAGAAATCCATGAATTTCGATTTCGAGGCATGTTAGATGGATAAACATATAATAGATGAATGATATTTCCATTCCATATTTTTATACTATTTCATATTTGCTCCTTTCTGGTACCATATATACCTGCATAATTTTTTTCTCAAACACAATAGCTTTTTCCGTATGTTCCAGAATTCCAAGCCATCGTAACCATCCGCGCGCAACGCGCGCGTCTTAGAGTTCTAGTTCTCTTTGATTCTTGATATCTTTCATTTCTGAAGTCATAGTATATGAACTGAGGATTCATAACATGTTTGACACATTGAAATTGTTCATGATTTGCAGAAGTATCTCCATTCAATTCACATTGTTTCCCAGATCCTTATGAAAAACTAGTTTTCCATATAACGTACGCATGGTCAGAATTCGCAAAGTTGAATTGCTCGCTGGCCGTCCGATACTTCATCCTACTCCGATGTACATTTTATTTCAAAGCTCAAGATTCAAACATATTCTCGGATACATGACAGATTCGACGGGAAGCCTAGCCGCCAAGGTAGCCTGGAATATTGCAATCTGATGGATAAATGCATGAGGAAACGTCAGGATGAATCTAAAAGAGGAATCACAGACCGAGCGTGTATGATGCGTCTTGCCACGGCAATATCTGAGCCGATAGGTGCAGATCGTAGTATATATAGAAGAAGGTGGGATATGGCAGGCTTGTCTCGTTTGTGCGCACGGAAGGATTTTCTCGGATACATTTATATATGAAAGAAGCGTATATGTATGAGAGAGCCCACCGGCGTGCTGTTTATCTTTCATTGGCGATTCCAAGGTTCGACGCACGCAGAATAAGACGAGGAGTATAGTAGCATGTGTAGTAAAGGGACCGGAAAGCCTCACGCATGGTTCAGGGCTTGAAATGCTTGCGCGCTTTATCGGATGATTCGACAAGTCCGCTCGAGTGAGCTGGCATAACAGACCAATACAGATGGAGCCACTTGCTTTCATCCTTCGAGTCAAGCAATGTTTATTTGCCAAGTCTTATAGCTTCCTATCAGACAGATGTTGGCTTCTTCAATTTTCAAACCAATAATTCTTATCAGTACGGGCGCTTTCAGTGGTGCGTAATGCCAGCGCCTCGATCAAAGAATTTTGCACGCGTCATTTGTGGTATGTTGATGGATTATGCTAATAATTCTTACCACGTAAGAGTTTTTCTGCGATTGTCGAGTGGTACTCTGACGACTGAAATTTATAAACGATATTCGGCGAACAGAATTGGCATATCATATGGTGACGCATGCTGCCGAGTGGCTTAATTCACTTTCTGATAAACGGATGTGAGGTCCATTTGCAGACTGTTTTGTGAATTGCACGACCAATCGGTGCGAGAATTTGACAGAAAAATCTCGAAACTCAAACTATGATGCTCTCATTCAGAGACTTCTCATTTTTGAGTGCGAATAACAACGACAGGTTTGTGTGAGATCTAGGTACAGGATATCCTATCTCCGTCACACGGGCATTGGTCAAGAAATTTGGCAGGGAATTCCTTAGATTTCTTATAGGTAGATCGCTTCACGTAAACGGAAAATTTCCCTTAGGAGTCCTTGTGGCATCTCTCGAAGAATAACTCAAGTTTTGAGAATTTGATGAAATAATTGCATGGCATGAAGCATGAATAGATGTCAATATTTTGGGACCGAAATTTCGTATTTTATTCCCAAATTTGCAGATGATTCTACAGACAATTGGAAATGAGTTTCTTGTTTGTTTTCTGACCCAAAAATTCAGACCCAAAAGAGGGAGAGCTTTCAGAAATTTTACAGGCAGATCATTCTCCGTTCAGATTATGAATAAACCATCAATACCGAATCATGGTTGGATTCAAAAGTGCCACAGAAGATTTGAGGCTCGAATTTAGTCAAAATCAGCCAGGGCGAATCGGCACGTGGCCAGTCGAGCATGAACACGATTCTCCGAGTACAAAATTCAAGAATGGCAGGGCTTTGAGGTTGAAGAGAAAAGAGCTCATCTCGGAGAGCTTAGAAAGCGCAAAGAGCCGGCATACGCGTGGGTGCAGTGGGTATTATATACCTTTGCGACACTCGCGAATCACACAGAACGGATAGAAGTACGGAATATAGAGGAAATGCTGTGATGTCGCTTGGCTTTGAAAAGGGCCGCTCTCGTATCGAGCTCACATCTAGCTCTCGCAGTCCGATGTCACTCTGGCTCTGCGGACCATTATATGTGGCCGGTATATTTCTCTACATCAGCCTCTTGCCGAACGTCCATTCGCTTATTTACGCATTCGCGGATGTGAGAGAGCATATCTCGATAGGACGCTGTATATTCGAGAAGCTTCTGTCGCGCTATAGCTCTCAGATTCGCAATATCACGATGCAATGCCACTCTATCGGGTCTATATAGGCTCACCTGAGTGTATACCCTACGACCGAGTGGTACATTGGAACTAAACGAGGAAATAGCTTTCTGTGAGAGTGTCTCGAGAGGACGGATGTGGTTGCAATCGTTGGAAAGACTGATGGTGCAGACCATGCTAAATTGGGAACTCGAGTGGCTAGCTAGAGTGCACCTATTGTTGCTCTGATTCGGTGGAGAAACTTGTTCCCTATCGTGGAACTAGCTCCAATAGGAAGGCTCTTGGACGGTGGTTGAGAGATATTCAAAGTCCTTGTGACAGTCATTTCAGTAATTAGGGTGTTCAGCACTTGGCTTCATATAGATAGTTATAGCGCAAGAACATTTTTGATGCAAGGAGTCTACAAATTTCTTGTGCGAAATTCATTTACAGGTCTGAGAGAGAAATACTGTTCTCCAAGTCACAGAGACCATAGATTTTGGAGCCAAAGGAGATGTTGATTCTGTAAGTCGTTGGTGTATTCTGAATGATGAATGATTGATGGCTAAATCATAGCACTACATTGCTCAGCACTACACTGGAAAACAATTATGTAACTCTTAAGCAAATTCTTAGACTTTGGTTGGATATCAGATTTAAGGCGTTCTCTGCAACGGGTCCCACTGGGGTCCCAACGGTGGGACCTGCAATTTCTTATTTTTAATCTCAACCGACTTGTACTAGCTCGAGAAATACTTCCAACGACGATCAGTTGTGGTAATTTACCTACGAAGAACATAAACAACGAGATCAAGAACAATTCATTCCTATACAGACATATTCTTGGAATGAGGAAGTCCCGTTCATATCTGAAATGAAATTATGAAAAAATGGCGTTGCAGTAAACCAGTGAAGAATGAGTTTCAGTCGCGAAAATTCAACCAGTCTTTTGAGTAGCGGCTCTTCCCAGTGGTTGTGAAACGAGTTAGTTGCAGTCATTCCTACAAATTTCTCGTATAAGTCTCGATTAAGGATTTGGAAGCTGCAATCATTCATCTAGGAGAAAATTTTGAGACCGTTATCAGAAAGCAGATATTTTTAATTGTGGATTGGACTTGGAGCTTTGGGGCCCTCATGGGTCGTTTACCGGTCAGATGATGAAAAACTGATAAATCACTGGAATATCACAAACATGCCTCGTGGAATAATTTTTCGAACCTGACATAGTGGCAACCAAACCTACCTGTGTACTCCGCAAATTGCTACCATGGCTCCATCTCTGCAATCCTTACTTCCAAACTGATTATTTAGGAACGGAAGAATCGTGATTAACTGTCTATTTTGTTTTACCAGCTTGTAGTCTGTCATAGAGAAGTACAGTAGGATTTAGGGTACATAGATGGGCTTCATTTAGTCCAACTCATCCGATGAGAACGATTTCTTCCTCCCCCCCCCCCCTGAGGTCCCCATAGCTCCGACAATGTTGTTCCAATTCAGCATCAAAGGCCCGTGTGAGCCCGTGTAGGTATCAAGTTTGACGGTGAACGCGTTGCTACGAGCTCTTCTTGGAGCAAGCGTCTTCGGAGTTCTCAAAGCGAGGCAACGAGGCCAATTTCGAGGCCAATTTAGCCGCTGCGCAAGCCAAGCACGCATAGAAAAAGGGCGAAAAAGTATCGGTTGCTCAAAGACTGCGCCCGCGTGCGCGCGCCCTCAAAGCTGTGTACAACCACGACAATGAACTCTGTTACACCGCACACAGCATCCCCCCACATTTCTAAACATCATCGCCAAGACATCTCGATCCCACATGGGACAGGAAGCAGCCACCAAAACTAACCCACACGGGACGAAGTACACAGAAAAATCTTGGGGACACGCGTATACATAGAGTGTAGATATACCAAGAATCCTAACCACACGCACCGGTTGTGTGCACAAGGTGTATTATCCATCGGGAAAATGTCAACCCTCTGTACGATCGAGTCGACCGGTGCAGATGTCGAGCTGGAGCGAGAGAGCATCCGAGGCAATCCGAGGCCAATCGATGTCGCGGCTGCTCAATAGCCTCTTTGGTATTCATCCATACCCCATGAAAGATCCCTATGTATGTACGGATACTTTTTGCGGCACAGCCCGCGATCGGAATCTCGCCATAGACCAACGACGGATGACTGACTGCTGAATCCGGTGCGCGGCTCGCGCGTAACCAATTGATACGCTGCGCTCTCTGCACCTTTTTCCTGACCATCCTCGTGTATTGCATGCACCTTGTCGTTGTCGATGTCATCGTTGTTGATGTCGTTGTATATGTCGCAGAAAGGGCCAGATTGGACGACGGGGCAACAGCGGCGGCGGCCCTCTATTATGCGCAACAGCGGAAAGACCTGGAGCAAAAAATACCACATTATATGCCCCCGCTTCCGCTTTTTACCTTGGCTCGCGATCCTACATTTTTTTCCATCTTTGTGTACAGTTTTTCTGACGGACGTACGAGTTGAGTGCAATGAGTGTTTGCTCGTTTTAAACAAGCGTCAGCGAGTAAATAGTCCGAGAATTGACTCTCATCTTGACACACTTTCGAGCTCTGAATGAGGTTGATTGATTTGAGATCGGATCATTCCTGTCTTTCATGAAGAAAATCTACGTAAATTCCTCGAAAATCTCAACGGCACCACGTAAATTTTCATCATTAACATACTCTGAACAGTGCTTTTTTGCTATTGTCCTATCATCCACAGAATTTTATGGGCGATGATGTTGAATCAGGGGATGCAAAAAGGAACCTTTAATACAAAGGCTTTCATAATATATTGGAGGTTCCCTAGTAAAAATAAGTGCCTCATGAACATATATGAACATGTTCCCAGCCGAACCATGGTCATCTATGACCATCTATGACTTGAGAAAATATTATGTCTCCATGGTTAGTCATAGGTACACGAAGCCAACTCGTACATGGCCGTAGGGTATTGTAATCAAGTGGTAGTACATGACATTTTCAATATCGGATGGAGGCGTATTAGCAGTTGGAGTCCCAAGCGCGCTTTTTTCGAAGCTTCGGATTGAGAAACATTTCGAGTTGGCAATGGAGTGCTTCATTTCCAACATGAATTCCTAGAATCAAGTATGGAGACCAATGACAACCTATGACTCCGGCCTCATGGTCATAGGTGGTCATATATGACCACAGTCCGGTCGGAAACATGTTCATATATGATCATGAGGCACTTATTTTTACTAGGGTTGTTTTTGCATGCCCGATTCTATTATCGAATCCAGCTGTTAAAGATACGTGTCAGAGTGAGCAAAGCATGTTTTTTCCGGGAAACTTTGCGGCGATGCGGTCGCCGTGCAACTCGGAAATTACTCTTCACTTACATGTAATTCAACATTTTGACAATACGAAATTTGACACGAGTTGACTACGGTTGATTAGCATCTGAAAATCTGAATTGAGGTGGACAACTAGCCATTCGTCACCAATCACAAGAGCATCAGAGATTAACGAGAGCAACTTGCCTGCAAGTACTTCCTAACTCATATAATAAGCATGTTTTCGTTCACAAAAATCTTAGAAGAGTCATTCAGGCCAAGTAAGATTATTGTAAGGCCTAGATGACTCGTCTTTTAGCCCAAATTGGAGAAGATTTTGAGATTTTCGTGAACAAAGTTCAGTGTGCACGGCGACCGCATCGCCTTAATGGATGAGTTCCTTAATGCTGGCGTGACTGATCTGAGACCCACGTACACATACCCCCAGAACAGTAGCGAATCGATATTGAAATGCACTCTCTAACAATAATTTTGAATTGTAGTGGAAAACCAATGTGGCAAGGCAGGCGCCACTCCTGTCACTTGATCAGTTCTGTATGCCCTAACTGAACAATTCTCACGGTTAGGTTCAATCATTCTCTCAACCAATGGACCATTGATAGAATATAACGAGAGTACCATAGTATAGTGATTGACACAATCCGGACAATTTTGAGCATTCATGAGTCGATTTGCTCTTTTCTGCGTTAACGCACGGCGAAGCTTGAATTTCCTGCATATTTCGACAAGGACTACCCATAGTGGCTCACTATCTATGCACATCAATCTCTCTTGACCGACGGATAGCTCCGGCTTTGTTCGAAAAAATAAAAAAAGCCCACTCGTGTCATCGGATCTCTAGAGCCTCTCCACTCGTCGTGACAACGACAGCTCGTGACCCAATTCGCGTTTTATCGTCCCAGCACATGGAAAATTCACGGTAAAAAAAATCAGCAATGCACAGAGGAGAAAAGAGTGACTGTGGAGTGGCTGAAAATTTAATCGGTCGCAGCGGGTTTCACAATTTACCAAGGGGATACAGAGTCCACTTCTCTATACATAAAGCTCCGAACGCTTTTCTTTCAAAGCTCGACCACGATTTTTTGCACCGAGGGCATTTTTTATTATTCAAGTGACTCAACTCAAGCTGCTTGCTGCACCAGATGCTCGAAACTCTTCTATAAAATACACTCTGCCTCGAGACTTTGTCGGCCCAAGTCCTTTCCTCCAAGTCTGCAGCTTGCGAAGAGATTTGCGTGCGACGCGACGTGCAAGTGAGATGCACTTTGCATCAGGAGTTACCGGAAATCGCCGACCGCTGAGGTTTGCAAATGAACCTGTCGACACAGTTTCTTCAGTACTTCTCTCAACTTGCATTGATAGTGGGATACTTGGCTATTCAAAGAATGTGAGATGCGTCACCCAGGTAAGACTTTGCACAGACTGCTGATTGAACTGGAAAGGTAGAAAATACCAGGATTAGGACATCCCGCATCGTAGGTTCCGGGTAGGATTTTTGTGGTTCTGGATGAAGGAAAAATCAA
The DNA here is from genome assembly GCA_029851415.1 of Eretmocerus hayati. Taxonomy (NCBI): domain Eukaryota; kingdom Metazoa; phylum Arthropoda; class Insecta; order Hymenoptera; family Aphelinidae; genus Eretmocerus; species Eretmocerus hayati. The sequence continues at coordinate 3,748,199 of CM056741.1, read as the reverse complement.
ATATGTTTGGGAAGTTTGTACTGGTTATTGGTGGGCTAAGAGCTGTTGATTCACACATTCGGTGCGAGAAGTTCCTGCTTTAGAGTCGAAGCAAAGGATCACTCAGAATTATTTACTTGGTAGAAACTTAATTATCGGACCAGAATCGCATTATTTCACTCTTACCATCGTCATTGTCTATTTTTTTGGAGATTTTTGCTGAAAATTTCATCGATACTGTTCCCACGAGTAATTGAACATGCTCAAAATGTTTCAGCAAGTGATTCAGTGTTTGAAAGAAGAATTGGACTTTGTACCTTTCACGGACGATACATACCTATTCCAACTACAGTTTAAATAATTTTTTAATTCCACCAGTGATATTGTGCTTTTTTGAGCTGGATAGATTATTAGATGCTCAGTCGAACCTCAGCTACCACTCAAATTACGAAGACGAGTTGCATCACCGGACATGGCCCAAGGAGATGAATGTGTGCCAGGTACAAATTAATACTCCCCATGACCTAATACTAATAGACGGATCAACATCGACATCTCTATTTCTATGCCATAAGCATGCAGATTGTTCACCAGTTCACGAGCATTAGCCAGGCCATGCACACACACACACACACACACACACTGATCAGCATACGGCCTAACTGGAGCCAACACCAAGCCAAATTAGTACAGGAATCCATCTAATAATCGGCATTGAGATGCACCGCAGGGCATGCAATTCCATAATGCAATATCGAGCAGCATACAGCCCCAGTGGAAACGCAGACTGCCGCAGTACGTGCTCTCATGACACACATGGGTACCATAATACTCACCAATACTACGTGTGAATACATTTCGGGCACCTGCAGTTGTCACGTCGTCCTGATTGACGCTCATAACCTCAAACTACAGCAGCACGCACCGTACTGGACTTTAACATTGTTCCAGCAACCTTTCATACTGACCAGGAAAGTGCGTCAGAAAACAATCGTTCGTAGCGCAGTAAAAGCGACCCCTCAGAGGCAATACTCCTCTTGTACATAATTTCAGTTTCGCGCATTAGTTGCGATGCAGCGGCTCTGCTTTGAACCTCTGTGCCTTACACACAACGCTGCATCGCAAATCGCCCTCCGATGCACATGCGAGGCTGGCTGGAACCAAGTCGAGGCAGAGAACTGCATGAGAGCTATTCGCGCCTCTGAGTATATAAGGCCTGCAATTATCCCGCTGCCGGCGTACTTACGGACTCCGATGATGATGGTGTGGTGCAGCCAAACGGTGTGAGCACGCCTCTCCATCAGACGATGAGATGCTCTCTGTCTATGTTCACTCGCGTGTATTAGGATGATCGGCTTGGTGAGGTGCAAATTGGAGGATTACACTGTGCAAGGTTGTACAGCTGCACATATCTGTTCGAACTGCTCTGCATATTCGATGATCCTATCGCTGAATGTGTGCACCTGTTCTCCGAAACTGGTCCAAGATCATGATTCCGAGGGGTGTAGGTGCTTGTGCTACGTTGCTGATCTAGTCATAATAATGACTGTTTACAGAGTGGCATACCGTTTTCGACTTTGTTGAACGAAGAATCAATGGATTCCTCACTTCATATTTTCAAAGGTTCATCTTGACCCTCTATGAAACAGTCGGATAAAGGAATAAAGGAACAGACCTGCCTCTCAAATCGAGCCAGAGATATTTGATTGAATTCGATGATTTTGTTCTTGGCGGGAGCTCAGTGGTGAATCTCTGAAATTTTTTGGCATTTTTTCTTAATTTGAGCATTTATTCAATAGGGGGCCAGAGAGAGCCATGACGATTATTGACTTCTAGGCATCAGTTGATTTCATTTGGAAATCACAAGATCCTGGTGTTACGAGCTCACAGCGAGTTCTATAGCCCCGTGTAATATTGGAACTATGTGGTTGCGTCTTTGCCATGGGGTCAAATTTGGTAGATTCTTCTGAGCCAAGAAATGAAGATGACATCAGATGACTCATTTAGTAGCGCTTGGGTCTATCAAATTTTTTGAAAAAATGATTATTGACGTTATTGACGTTAGACAGACCTTGCACCGTGAGAAATAGTTTCATTACCAGAATGAGCATCGCCATGATCAAGCTTCGTAACATGAATAAAATCGACCCCTGACTTCAGAGAGTTAACTTCTACAAGCATGCATCATCAATCTCATGAATTGGTGAGCATCTCCATTCCATCTCACGAATAATCGATGCAAAGCTCACCATTGATGCACTAAGTTTTGAAAGCCCTTTTGCAACTTGGCCTCTCGTCTTGGCCTCGAATGTGTTCACTGGCTGTCTTGGCACTGCGAGTGCAGCATCTGGAACGATCGGGAATCGAACCATAGCATCACCCTACAGCTGGGCCGCTCAAACTCTGGCGTAACTAGGGCAATTATCAACTATAATGAAATAGTCGAAGCGGGCGGACGGGCCAAGTACAGCTGCTTCATGTATGTGCCTATAGGCAACTTTTCAATCCTCAGGACCGGCATAAGATAGGCCCGTGGCTGCATATATTGGTACCTGTACAGACTCGCTCCAACTTGCAAATTCAATTTTGTGATAGGGTTTGAACGTCACATAGTTAACTGCAAATATGCAAATACCTTAGCCTATGCTCTCAGAGAGTGAACGTATTTACTTTGGTGCGCGTTACAGCGCCCGAAACTCAAGGAAGTGACATTTTTCTTGAGGATACTGAGATACATTTCAGTTGATGACAAACGTCCACAGCTTGGAATTTATCTTCTCCTGTACCAGAACCCACGTATCTGATGATTAAATTATAACAGTGGCAAAAATAGTCTTCTGACGTGCCAATCTGCGTAGCTCAGCTCGTGAAATCGAAAAAGTCAGTTGTGGATATTACTTTTGACTGAGACGAGTGGATATAAGCTTGCAATGAGCTACACGCGCTCGGGAGTCATTTTTGACGTGTGCGCTAACCAGGCATTCCAACCTGGCTTCATTTTCCCTCTTGCACATTCGCAGGGATCCGCAATTACACACGTCTTGCGCGTAATACGCGCGTCCGAGACCAATCACACGCTCCGGCTATTCCACCGGGGTGTAAAAGACTCCACTCATTCTTCATCTCTTCTTTCTGTTTCTCCTCTGTCGTTCTATTACCTCCATCTCATTTTCTTACTTTCGTTCCTCGAAAACATGAAATTTTTTTCAGAGCATGTAATCCTGACACTGCAACTGATGCGTGTTTCTCGTCGCAAGTTTTGTTCTTTATTCTCATCGTCGTTGCTGAGGCAATCGTAAAAACGATTCGAAATTTGAAAAAGGCAGACCGAGACAATTCGAAAGAGAAATCGGCTTGCCGAGCTCTGATGGTCAAATAAAAAGAGAATTTTATATAACCGTGTCCAATTGTTACCATAAACTACTGCGACACACTTTGAAATACTTTTTTGAACAGAAAAATGATGTGTCACGGAAGATATGGGGATTCTTCAGACTGACCAGGAGAGGTCATCACATCCGGATCACGGATTTGGCTGAAACTTCGGGAATAGTTTACTTTTGGTGCCAAAAGATGAAACCCAAAATTATAAACCCTTACGCTCAAGCGTTTTCGAGCTACAGCCAAGGACATTAGCATTGCAGGTATACCTATATGTATGATTTTTAACATGGGCCCATATGGGCAATGCTAATGTTTTCGGTTGTAGCTCGTTTGAGCGTTAGGGTCTAGAAATTTGGGTTTCATCTCTTGGCACTAAAAGAAAACTATTCCCGAAGTTTCAGCCAAATCCGTGATCCGGATGTGATGGTCTTTCCTGGTGAGTATTTGACGGGGGTGGCCTAGAGTAGGATGAGCGAAATAGTTCGGAATATCTTGGGTTACAGTGATATCTTGATGGTCAATACGATGGCCGATCTAGATTCAGGCTGTACGTTGAAACACAATTTCTCCGCTTCCGCATCTAACAGATACATGTGTTTCACTCAAAAGTCACCGGCATCACTTGGGCGATATCATTCTTGAGCCTTTATTTTGGTAATTGACCACCCATGCAGTCTCGGAGCCAGAATTTTCGTGATTCCAAGTGGGAATATTGTAGATATGTAGAGAAATCTATCTGAGTCAAGAAACAAGCGAGTGAAGGATATTATAACACCTATGGATATACAGTGCAGGCGTGTGGAAGAAGTATGATCAAAGTGTAAACATGTAATATGGATCGGTTCCATTAGACATCAGAGATGCCGTACGACCCGTAGGAATGATTCAACTTGGAAAATTGCATGGATATACTGGGAATATTGAATTTTAGATGTAAAATCCATCACAACAGTCCTCGAGTGGAACAGTCGGGCTTACACTCGCGCTCTCTCAATTGTCTGCGCATCAAATATGAATTACAAGTCGGAATATTGTATACCTGTCCGGGCGAAATTGATCTCTCGAGCTAGCTCCTGTTGCTGAGCTGTCCATTCGCGTTGATATCGTGTAACATGCTCTTTTCGAAATACATACATAGAAGTGTGGATCCACACATACAGTGTATTCCTGCATGAAACGACAGCTTATCGCTCGAAATATCCCGCTACATTATTCCATCGCTTCTTTCTCTATTCCGATAAAATATTTATGAAAATAATGGAGGGTGAAGAGAAGCGTCGTCGTCGTCGTATCGCGCATTTTTCGAGCAAAAAGAGCGTGAGCCTCTCGAAATGTGTATCATGAATGTCCCTCTGGCCCGAACCCGGCCTCGATCCCTCGCTTCTTCTTTTGCCTCAAATATATAGAATATCTTGTCTCATTCCCTCGGAATCGACTTTCCTACTTATCGGATATCACGGAGTACATCGGAGCAAGTTTTCCTCGGGGAGTCTCGTGACTAAAATGCGCATCTCTCCATGTATATACTTACCTATACACAGGCAGATACGGGTTTCGATCTAGAGCAGACGTACAATAATGGCACAATGGCTGCGAAAACGTTCTCGAGAGCATCCAGGCTGATAGAATACACGTATAGAGTACAACGACGAGTACATTACGTACAGGCCTCTCGATGTACAGACGTACATAGAGTGAGTATGTGCATGAACCGTCCGAGTCCGGTTCGCTAATGGAGCCTCTTCTCGCGTGTATTCTAAGGCTCAGAATAGTGTTTTGAGTGTCCGTTTTGTCTGCCTCGAGTGGTTCTGTGGTTTGCTACGAGTACGCGGATCCTGTACCCTAATAGTACAGTGGGGCTCTCTTATTATGCATCGGCGCGTAAACAGCGTCGTGCAATTGGCGGGAGCGGTTTCGGAAATCCGTGCTTCTCGACGGAAATTCAAAATACGCGCGCTTGGAGTGGCGAGAGGGAAGCTTCTGGCAAGAGGAATCCTCGCAGTCGAGAGGTAGACTTTGATCTGTATTTCTATGGGGTAGTGTACGAGGCCTACCCTCGAAACTCGAAACTACTCGTCCTAACAGACATGCGGGCTCTTGTTTGACTTGTTTGAGCTGAGTATTGCGGAGGAGAGCTTTCGGCCCATGTGTAATTGTATGGTCGATGACTTTGGTTTGGGTCTAGCTATTGGAGGAGTCTGATCAGATTGTCTGCACTTTGTCAAACTCGCTTTCGATAAACAGTCCACTTTTACCCAGCTGATGACGAGAAATGGTAACGACCCCGTCGACCCTGTCATAATATGTGAAAGCTTTTAGTTCGTTATTGAAATCGATCAGTCCTGCCCTCATGAGCTCACAAGATACACAATGATGATGGAAATTATGATCATACTCGGATTCTACGAATTTGATTTGTGAAAAATCTCATGGGGTTTGTTTAGTATCGGAACGGTGAGGAGACCACAGATATTGAATTTAGGGAACCAGACAGTTTGGATGACTTGCATTACCCCAAAATGACGGCGATGAATGAAGATTTTCATGAACAGTGAATCACACCGCATGGAGCATTTATGCAAGAACCCCACTCAAGGGCATGCAAACAATCTACATACGCACCATCACATTTCACAAGCTACTGTGTCAGTCTTTTTGGATCATTGCTCTGCACATCCCGAAGGACAGATGCACGGGAGCTCAATCGAAGACATCGCCTACATTCAATTCAACATTGTGTACACCCGAACGTTGTAAATCTCGCACAAATTCAAACGAGCTCTCTCGCCCAGCCCCGTTTCTTCACACTTTATTTCTGTCGTTCCGCGGTCGCGCGAAAAATCTCGCGGCTCCATCGGCTCGAGGACATTTCAAACAGGAAGAGACGGAGGACACGGGAGCATCGGAGCAAAAGGAGCCGCAGAGCCCGCACAAACGTCACCGGCGGCGTATCGATTTGCGGTGACGGTATATAGCACCATCGGAAGGGCGGCTCACTCCCTTTGAAAGCATTGACAGAGTTTTGCTGCTGCTGGTGATGCGGGCGCGGGCATTCGTTTCGCAAAATCTCAGAGTCTGCTCGCGGTGCGTCTCTTTTTCTCACTCTTGGGCTGGTCTGTATACGAGCAAAAATACGAGTGTTCCCGTCTCCTGAAGAGCCGCGTATGCTCGCTATGCAATCGCATTTGCATGCGCCACGATGCGGTGACGGACCCGCGCGAGATCGCCCCAGTGCTACCGTAAATTGCCACGTTTGGCCCTCCATTCCTTCTTTTTTGCCCTTTCGGCACTGTTTTCTTTCCACAGTGTGAGCCTGTATATTCTTTTCTATACGGACGTTGTAGTGAGTGTACGGTGTCATTCCTTGAGATGGGCTTGCTTTGCTCATCTGGACAACGAGGACGAGTTTGTGAAAAAATGTGTGGCCTCGATAAAGTCTGATGGTGGTCGTCAGTTTGACAGATCGACATTAACGTGGACTTGGACGAATCCAGCCATCACGCTCTGGCTCTGAGGAATGAATCCTTCCTAATGCACTTCTCTTGTCGACTCTTCATTCCGCACTCCAGTGCTCGAATTGTATCCTTCTATTATATTTCCACTCCAATGGGGATCAGGTTTTTCGGATATCTATGACTGGAAATTGAAAATTCCCGCTGGCAATTCGAGAAAATCTCTCATCATATAGGTATAGGCCCCTAGAAACCGTGGAGCAATCTCTGAGATATTTTTGGCTTGTTTTTTTGCGGATCAGTGAGAATTTGAGGAATATTTCTGAAATATCTCACCCGATACACATACACGTCAAATAAAGACTCCCACCCCCCTTGCTCAATTGAATACAGAAAGAATAATTTTAGTTTGAATACGTTTCAAGCTTTTTCTGCCACAGCTAAAAAGTTCTGAAGAGCTGGTAGGTCGAGTGGTAGGTTTTCATGCTAATGTTTGAAAATGCATCCTAAATTACATTCATGAGAGTTTGTTCGAGAATCAATGGCAGAATTTGGTCTTGAGATAGAGAACTTAACGATAACAACATTCAAAATCTTGTCTGATGTAGAAAAAAATTTAAGATATTCGAAAAATTCGTGACTTTTACGGTGGAGTTGTATGTGGCATTCTAGAATACTTTCACCAGAAGTCTGAAGCAAGTTTCTCGCTATTTCCACATATTCGCTAAATGACGATCAGGACACGTAATCGTCATGACTCCTACGATTGTGGAATGAAAATATGACATAATATGCATCGGAAGGTTCGAAATAGAGAACTGGGCATTTTCAAGATGGAAATTTGTTCAAGTCGTCATTGGATTTTTAAACATAGATGTTCGATGAAAGTTAGCAGAAGAGACCCATGAGACTGCAAAGTATTTCAATTTTTGTTTTCTCACAGAATTAGGAATTGCACAATAGGATTCACCAAGACTCCCAGTGGTACAAAAAATCAATGGAGAGTGTGTACTTGTTTGGATTCTAGTTGTAAAATGAGATAAAATATGAGAGGGAAAGAAAGTGTTTGATATTAGAATGGAATAGTCCTTCAAATCAATCCTGCCAACACAAACTCTGATCGGAGTCTCATACGGCTAATCTTTTTCTCGTAAGTCGCAGCAAAAGCAAACACATATTACCAACCTAAAAGGCTGTAAAAAAATACTACTCATGGCATTACAACCCTTAACTCCAACAAACTCGATATCGATTTGAATCGCACGATTCGTCTCCTGTTTGCTCAGCGATTAGACAATTCTACATCGAGCTCTCGCACGATGCAGGGAATCTGAAGTGTATTACGATTGCCGCAGGCCTCGCAAATGACAGAGCTCTAAATGCGCGTACCCATTTGGTAAATCGATAGAAAGAGCCCACAAGCCGCAGGCTTCGGGCAAACAAATTTCTATCAATATCCTCTACAACGACATATTTATCGTGTGTCAAAGTGTCCCCGTACTTAGCCATCTCGTCAAAACTCCTATTTGCTTTCTCTAAAGTCTGCTGCCTCGAGCTCTCACAAATCCTAGTCTTATAGACGTCGCGTGATTCTGAACCCCCCGAAAAACTCTGGGATACGAGGTTGCTTTTGCAGCAGCTCGGTCGGTTCACAGATATCTCGTCTCTCCGAATCTCCCTTGGTGACAATGGGTTTCGGATATTTTTAGAGTGTGGAAGTAAAAGAAGTGGAGCTTATCCTTTCTCCATTTCTATCTACTGTTGCTTCGGGCGGACGTTTCTTTTTCGCGAGGGCAGCGATTTTTAGGGTTCTTCTCACTCTCTTGTATATATTGCATACATTGGGATAGCGAGACAAGGGAGGAATGTATTTTGTACTGTGAGCTTTTTCGTCGAAATAAAATCGCCAGTGCTGTTATTTACTCAGCTTGGTGTGGTTCTGGATGCCGGAGAATGAGATACGGAGGCGCACCCTTGCGAGAGACTGAGCCTTGTTTGCTTGGGACACGGATCTACCCTGTCGTCGTACTTGTCGTCTCCTAGAATCTCGCAATCCTCGCTCGGGGCAAAGATTCGCACGCTCATTGTACTAGGTCTCGAACAACTCGTCCTCAAAGATGTAATGCAGCGAACTCATTTTTGAAGACGCCGATGAGTATATTATTTTTACCAATGAGGCCTGCCAGATATTGGATATGGGACGTACTTTTTTTGTAAATAGGATTTAACGGGAAAGTGTGAGTATAATGCGATGGGGCCATAAGACGAGAATAAGTGGCTGTGAATGCGGAAACAATGAGCTGAAAGAAGAGAAATTTGTTCGGTGCAGGAGATGCTGCATCTGCAACGTCAACCCTTTCTGAACTGCGTCTGTTGACTCAAGCGAGAGCTTTTTCTTTTACGCCAGGGGAGGCGGCGGCGCTCGCGTGTCGGCCTATCTTGTCGCACCGCTGTTTTTACAGTTGCCGAGATTATTATTATTTTCTTTCTCGGAGGAAAGAGCCTCTTCGAACTTTGCAGTGGAAGAGAGAGAGAGAGTGGATTTATGAGCCATCCCTCCCGCGCACACTTTTTCTTCCATAAGGAATGATCCATTGAACACGAATGCGTGAGAAAACAGGAGCCATTGGGTATGCGCGGATATTTTTAAAGTGCCTCCCCAGTGATTTCATTTGTTCTTTTTTTCCCCTGATCCTGCGAGTTCTCTGAGATGCGGGAGTTGGCTACTGTATCTCACATCACACTTAGGGATAAGTGGAAGTTGATAAGAATATGTGAGATGAAATTTTGTGAAAGAATATCGAATCAGCTATAACTACTGATTGGGTGAAAAATTATCTTGAAGATCATGACGATTGGGGATGTTACATAATGGAGTCATTTGAATGATTGTTCAGGAATATTTCTAGTGGATTATCGTTCAGTTGAACATTTCTTCACGATTATTTCAGGATGATCAATTTTTGAATTTTTTTGTTGAAGAATCTGATAAATTCCCTCGTGATTTGGATTTTGCTTAAACAGCAGCGCTGGATCTCAAGTATCTCCTGGACTGTGCTTGGGAATCTCCCATAAAATTCGCTAAAATCCATGTGGTTGCTTTCTAGACTACTCTAACCAAGATGAAACATTGATTGTCGTGAGACTCTTAGAATTACCACGAAACTCGCAATTTCAAGTGCCTACGCAAAAATTCTTCATGACAAATACTTTCAATTTCCCGGAAGTTATACAAAATTTATTTACACGTAGATTTCTCGAAGCTAGAAAAGTCATAAGAAATTATTCCGATTTCATGAAGGTTCTCAAGACTCAGTTTCAATAAGGTGTCTCTGTTCTCCAGGCCTCGAGCTATTGCTTTCTCGAAAGAGAAAGCATTCATTTGGTGCCAGGTGAATTTTCGTCAAATTTTTTCTAAAAAAATTTCTTTACTTGTCTCCTTTTTCTAGTACTTCGTCCAATTCTTTGAGTCATTTTTCATAATAAAGAAAGGGATTACATAAAAAAAAATTCCCGTACTGGAAGATGATTTCGTAGTATTCAAGAACGTGCAAAAACAGATTAGTTCTAGTTCTTGCGGTATGTGAGCGACAGCATACGCATCAACAATCTGTTTTGATAGAGATCCGTTGATGAGGAACTATTGTACTAATAAAATAATACTGCAGGATCATTTATAGTATATTATTCGTCTCGTGCCGAAAACGTTGTTCTTGACGAAAATCTTGTTGGACGTCGGCTTAAAAAAATTTGGATTTTTCGAGAATAAATTTGATTTTGACTGTACTAAAACAAACTTTGGAAGAATTCGATATCAACCAATCATTTTAGGATGACGAAAAAGTATCAGCTTAGTTTATCAAAATTTGAACGGGTCGGTTTGAGGGGAAGATATGAGAAAAGTATGAATATTGAAAAAAATATTCTTGTATATTTTGAGTTATTTTTTCGAGGAAGCTAGTTAGGGCGATTTGGGCTATCTAAACTGAGGTTTTTTTAGCAATGTCGGTAATTTGGTCGAGACGGAATTTTGATACAATTGGATTCAATATGCTCAAAATGAAGTTTTTCTTGAAAATTTTCGCTTTTTGTAAAAATTAAGGTTTGTGGAGATTAAATGGAATTTCGGTATTAACCAATCGATGGATCAAGCCAAAAAACCATAGCCTAGGTAATCCAAATTGCCGTAAGATCAAGATAGAAAAAGATATTTCTCTATAAAAGTACACAATTTCAGCAATTTTACCTCAAAAAACCTCTGAATCAAATTCGATTGGGGGAGGAGAGCAGCCAAATCACTGGTCTCTTCTCTGAGTGATTCTACACAACTCATAGGAGAGCAAAAATCGATAAAGTGCAGTGTAGAAGAGAAAGCGTGGCGAGAAAAAAACAACATACATACACACACATACACACACAGAGACACACACATGCGAAGGGACGAAGAGATGAGTCCCTGGGAGGTTTTGGAAGATTTTAGGAGGGAAAGTGTTACTTACAATCGCTAGATTTTGGCGAGAGGAACAAGATGGTTGAAGTATTTTTGTGATGAGAGGAATTCTGTTGAAAAAAATATTGGATTGACTGGAAAAATTGATCAAAAATTTGCTGTGCCGAAAACAAAGGTTTCTCTTTAGAGAAAGCAAAAGGCCAGGCTTTCACAAGACGCCCGGGGTACCTTGGGCATTTTGTGAAATTGGCAAAGTACCGCATGAGAATGAAGGCCGGAATGAAATATCTATATTCACGGGCAGTCGGAATCTATTCCATTTACAATGACAACTACAAAAACCTTCGGCGATCCAGTATCGCGAGTTATTGTCACGCACCAGGATATCGAATTACACATGTTTTCCACTGTACTATTTCGATTTTTCTCATCATGCAAGAGCAACGATTATTTCCAGATTGATTCGCTGCTAGCTTCAAGGACATTCGTAATGAAGTTCATCTCATTGCGCCACACTACACTGCATTTTGTGCTCGACATTTTTATTAGTCGGAGCAATAAATTAATCGAATAACATACAGTTGGACTATGAACCTTGCACCAGGATTGTTCCAAGTATTCCATACATGCAAACTCTTCTCTATGGTAATATAATGAGAAAAACGTTTGACGAGTCACAGACATCAATTCTCTCTCTGCTCGACACATGACAAATAGCTCATAGTGTGTCACAGTCCACTCAATTTACTTTATATATAATATAAATTATAATTCCAGATCCAAATTTTCGGGTAGCGTTTTTCTGACTTTGGGGTCAATGCTCACTAATTTACTATCACGAAGATCCAACGACTGCAATGATGTGGCCTCACTGAGATGTAGATCCTCGATTTTGGAGACGTTATTATGGTGCAGGTTAATCGCTTTCAAATTTCTCTGCCACGACCCAGGACTCAGGGATGATATCCGATTGTACCCGAGGTCAATCTCTCTAAGGTCTTGCAAATTGTCGAGGAATTCCGACGGAATAAATGATATCTGATTAGCCCAGAGAGAGAGGATTTGAATCTTCGTCGGTACAGATGACAGAGAAAAGAGAGATTTTATGGCGCGACTATCATACATGCTATTCATCCTCAACGTTGTTAAATTTTGCAGTTCACTAATGAAAGATACATCAACTAGAGGGGTATCACTGATATCCAAGAATGATAGGGATGGAGAACGTCCAAATGTTCCACTTGAGATTCGGGTCAACTTGTTGTAACTAATATCGAGATGTACGAGTTCCGTCATGTGTTCAAATGCATGCTCTTCAATTAGCTCGATGTGACAAAAAACGAGTGATAGACTCTCCAACCCATCCAAATTCTCCAGGCAGAGACTGTGTTCATCACAATTGCTGCGTTTTATTGAACGAAACTTGTTATAATCTAAATCGAGTGATCTGAGATTATTCAAGTTTTGAATTTTCAGTTTCTTCAAGTCCGCCTGCCTCATCTTTAGTATTCTCAAAGTTGTTGGTATATTGTTGGAAAACTCATTCGTTAATATAAGTGGATTGCGAGAAATATCGAGTTCCTCGATTTTAGGGAAGTACTCTGACCAGTTTATCGCAACGGAATTTAGATTCATGCCGAGCAATGAGAGAAGGGTTAATTCCGGAAGATATACTTTCGTGTCGAGAGTGAAAGATTCCCAATTTTGGTAATTATCGTCCAAGATGAGAGTTTTCAAGGATGGTACTGAGCCGAAGGAAAACATTGTCGTCGGCGACAATTTGTTCTGAGATAGATCCAGATATTCCAAATTGGTCAGGTTACTGAAAATACCGTTTTCGAATTCGTCTATTGGATTTCCACGCAAAATCAAACTCTTTATACACGAGCCAGCAGAAGAGAAATTGCGATCTATCGTCTCCAATTCCATAAATGATAAGTCCAATTCCTCTACACATTTCTCGGATGCGTTGATGTCCTCTCTTTTTATGGGGTCCAAAGGAGCAGCGATAGTTGCCATTCCGTACACATGATGAGCCAACAGCGTCAACTGTATACAGTGCAAGATCTTCATGATTGAATTTTCAATACAAGAATATTTGAGTCCGAGTTTGGGAATTCCTCAAACAGGGTAGATTCAGAGCCCACTGGACAAAGTCCGCGCAACGACTGAAACTGTGGACCCGTACAATTGACTTTTCAACGTACTCTGGGGAGCATCACAATACATATGCGTACAGATGACGCAGAGTGTAATCCCAGAGATACGTGATAATTATTTATCAAACTCGGTGACTCGTAACAGAGCAAAAGCTGAGTATCAAGCTCTTTTATTACTATGTATGAATTTCAATAGCTGATGATTCTTTTAATATTCGGCGAATCATTCATATTGCATCGTATCCATATTTACTGTGCATACAGAAAAAAAGCTTTTCAAAAACGACCTCTGCATTTGTCGAGCTAATTCACGCACCGATGGGAATATTCACAGTTTACGCTGTTTTCGGTCTTATGCCACCGTCAACCGGGTTAACTTTGGAACAACCCATGAAAGAGTGGTTATCGCGCACAGTTGGCTAGGCAGGTGATCCTGACTACCGATATCCCCCACTTGGAACAAGCATAAACAATGTTTTGCATTGGCGCGAGGGCCTCCATCAGTTATTAATCCGTTTATAAGCTGACTTCTTCAAAGATATGTTTTCGATCCAACAAACAGTCTCTCGGCAAAATGAGTGTATTTCCGACTTTAGCAGGTCGAATCCAAGGTAGCTGAGACAGATTCCACGTGTCTGTACACATTCATCTAGACGAATCGATTGTTTTATTCGAGGATTTTTAGTCAAATTAAATTTTGTAGAGTAAAAACTGACAAGTACGTATTTTTTTCAGAAACTGGGGTAAAACTCTAAATCTCTTGAAGGAAAAAAGACCTCGAAGTAGAAACATATTTTACCTTGAACGGTAGGGAGAAAAAACTCCTCGAGCTGAAGGTAAAATTTGCCTCTAGCATAGAGGTGGGATGAACATCGATTTCGAATAGAATCGCGGTAGTAACCTCAAATTTCTTCAACTTATAATCATCGCAAGTTTTAGGCAGTGTAAACTATAAAACATTGACATAACCACATGAATGAAATCAAAATCACGAATGTTTAAATCGTCCATGGTTTTCAAGAATTAGCTTGAGAATGAAATAAGCCGTGGACCCTGAAATAATGGTTGCAATTTTTGTTGTAAGAGCAAAGTTTGAGGTCATGATAACCCCTGAAGATTTGAAACGATCCAGAATTCCACTCTTAAACATGATTGTGATGTTTACTGACATTACTGCAGTGTTTATCACGAGGTTTATCGGCTTGAGTTCATAAAAACTGCATCATAACACCGATACTGGAAGAGGTTAGGTTGGAGAGATATGATTTCATGTTTATCACTTTACATGATAAAAGTATCATAGTGGCCGGTGGGCAGCATATTTATCGGTAAACTTATAAATAGATAATGATCACTACAACAGTACTCGATTGCCTAAAATTGCTCGATCTTTTGAAGATCAATTTTCACGTTCGAGGCACTTCGGTCGGACCTTCGAGGCAGATGACCCTTTGACTCCAAGCTCGAGGTGTGATATCAATTTACCTTTACTTGGAGAAGAATTTTACCTCTAAGACATTTTCCCTCCACCGTTAGAGGCAGAAAGTTCTCCAAGAGATTTAGAGTGAACTTTGGTACACTTGTTCATGTACACTCAATTATTTACGAAGATCTATATCATCATCAAATTCTACTTATCGAGTAGTCGTTGATGAGAGCTTCAAAATGAGCCAAAGAACGAAGCGAAGTAACGGCAGTCTTTATCAGAAACCGACTGTGAAGACATTTTCCGACTCGAGAGTTAGCCCCAACGCGGGCAGTGAGGTATGCTGAAGGTGTCTATGCTCGATTATAGAAATTAAATTCAACCAAATGGACATTTACAATAGATCAATGGAAAGCTAAGACACTCAGCTTTCGATTACTGATGGTGAAAATCGATTGCGTGACGTATTTTATGAATTAATTGACGAATAAATAATGATAACAATATCTGTTCCAAAGTTACCCCGATCCGTGTCTAACTTTGGAACACGACTTTCAGTGCTCATAGCTCGTACCAGAGATGTCCAAATGGACCTCGTAATCCCCACAATCGAAAGCTGAAACTGCTGAATCGTTATATTTTTTGTTCTCTAGGAAACACTTTTCATGAACCGTATTGCCCAATCGGTATCTACCGAAACATATTCTCCCAATACTCTCCATTCCTCAATTCGGTTCTTCCAAAACGATGAATTTCCCGAATCTATTCATTCTTAACTCTGAGGGATGATTCATCTCACCAAAAAAATTCTGGAGTATGAATTCAGAGAATCCCGTGAACGATTCTGGGTAAGAATTTCGGTCCTTTTCGATACCTCTAACAATTGAGGATTTGATATTATGGATCTTACTCTTCCTCCAATTCAATCACATCTTGAATGAAAATGACGTTTAAGACCCATCTCACATGGAAAAGCCCCCTGTAAAAGAAAATAAAAAGTGATGGAACAACAACAAAGAAAAGTGTCCATAAGCACTAGTGCGTTAAGAGTATTCTTGTTTGGAAGAGGCCTCTGGCAAGGAAAAGTGGGAATAGTTGAATGTTCCTTGGAGTATACGATTTGGGAAGAGATCTCGGAAGAGATTACCCCAATCTTCGGTTCCGTTGATCAATATTTGCAGATTTTCAATAGGAATAGACTTTTTGTGAATAGGAAATTGCAAGTAGACGCGAACACAAGAGGCATCATATTGGCCACACACTCCTAACCTAATTAATGAACCTTGCTTTTCAATAGAGAGTACTCTGCTTTCTGTGCGATTAATTGTTAATCAAAGCCAGAGGAATGGACAAGCCAGGGAAACAGAAAAAACCTGTTCTCATCGATTTGAAAATAGTGAATATTGACTTTTTGAATTGGATTTTTTTTGTCTGGATGAGTGGTGGACATCATGGCTTGAGCTGCGCGCGTCAATTTTCGACTTTGTTTAATAAAAAAAAAAGTTTCGGCTTTTCCAAAAATTGCTCAGTTTCTATGTAGCAAAGCAATTCAGCTCTGTTCTCCAGGCCTCGAGCTAACCACATTTTTCACACAAAGTGAGAAAATCCACGCAGATAGCGTGGCTCAAACGAGTAAATCGAAGGTATCCTTGCACACAGAGTCCTTGCTCGCATTTTTTGTTCGCGCCTCGAGGAGTCTTGTGCAGCAGGAAAGCGTCGGGGCGAGGTGTGCTGCAAGTGCGCGCCTCGGTTAATTGGAGCGGACGCTCTTACACTTGGGAGGGCGCGCATCTGCATCGGTTGCGCGTGCCTCGGCATTGTGCTCTCTCGCCTCGTTGAATCGCCTCAAGCCCTCACTTCTCTATCTCACTCTCTACCTATAACCCTCGGAAGTTCTCATTATTAGCGCAAATTGCCCGCGATGCGCGCTCTCGTTTCAATTTTGCGGCCCGAGCTCTCGTCGCCGTATGTATATGTACCTCGTTAACCATTACTCATACGCCTCTGCTCATTCGTCAAGTTGCACTTGGGTCTACACCAGGCTCATACGCATCAACATAGCTATCTCCGAACCGGATCTTTCCCTTAGTCTCACAAGCAAAATGCTCTGCTTTATAGATGAACGAGGTGGAGCGATCGTGAGTGATGTCCGACCACCGCAACGTTTTACGGGGCGCTATATGGGTGGTTCCATGGGTGGCGGTGTTTCTCTTATAAAATTGTCTTACCAAGTTGACCTTGGTGCATTTTTCTCCGACAGCTGAGTGTGTTGAGTAAAAATATCGTTGGTGAGAACAATCTTGGACGTTAGGTGGCATTGGTCGATATTGTCGGGGCGGTCCCAGACACAATGCGGTGTTTCGCCACACGCTCAACAATTGTTTTGACAAACGCTTCGCTCAAGGACGAGTTCGATATTGTCGCGGCTCCGTCTCGATGACAATCGAGGCCCTACACGTCGATCTATCGATTGTTCAAGCAGCCATTCCAAAGCTTACATTGATGCTGTAGGTGTACTCTGATCGATGACTGCCACACGCAAAGCTTTGAGTTTACCTAACCTCCAAAACAAGTTGGCTAGTTTGTCGGAAGCTCTTTGGGATATTCCAGCTAGGAGACGAATTCCACGTTTGTGCAGGAGGTGGTTTGTGGAGTAACGTAAGCTTGAGAGGACCACACCAACTTCCTCGGAGTGTGTGTATGCACTGAATAATAGGGTCGTTTGCCTCCCACGCGGAATATATACGAGGCCGCTTTTGTCTCGGCACTCGGTGTTTGACTTTGTGCGGCTTTCCGCTTTCGGGTAAACTTGCAACTAGTGACAAGGCCGGATATTGTTATTGGGTGATTTGTTCCACTTATGAGCCCCGTTGCGACTCTGAATGTGCATACGAACTCTCTATACGCGTGAGGTGCACCGAGATTGACGGAAAGTTTGCATACTGCATGGTTGAGCACAATCAGAGTGCCCCGGAAGTGCTGCACGAGTTTAACTTCTGCGCAACTCATCAATTTTGATTACAATGTTCAATTTTTCAGAAAGCTCCTGCGGATTCGGCTGTCAAAGTCTCCATTCCGTTGATGAGCTGCCGTTGGTGGTTTGTATTTCAATGGATCATTTTTCCGAGAAAGACAGTATTTTTAGCTGCTATGCATGGAGGGTATTCAAATTTTTTGAACCAATATCGATAAAATTATCAGTTTGAATGAAGAAACATGAATTCATTCTTCCAAATGGATAATCACGAAACCAAATCTAGTTACTAGGTACTAGGTTAGTGAGTTACTAGGTAAATTGAAATTCTATAAAAAAGTCTCCGGATTCAAGCTATCCAATATGCACCACAAATTTGTCGTGCATACGTACACTCGCCGGTAGTTTGACCAGATAAACTACTTGTATAAATTCACAGTTGGATGAACTTTTTGCATTCAAAATTGTGATCAATTTTCGCAGAAACTTCGTCAGAAACCCTCGACAAACCCACCAGCTCTTCCGAGTATGAGTGCATGCATACTTGAATTTTTAAACAATATACGAGCAACAAGCTTCCTCGAACTGGATATTAATCGAAATGTTCTGTCAGAAGAGCAATTCCATTAACTGCCTGTCTCAAGTATTTATATGCACAAACCCAGGCGTATGAATACAGAAATCGTACTTTTGAACAAACGCTGATGAAGACTTTGATGGGAGAATTGGCAGCATTTTGTAACGGATGAAACAGACTGATGTAGTTGACGAGCATCTATTGGGCCGGTAACCACTTTCCTACGATTGATTCGCGTACCAAAAAACTTGTTGAAATCTCCACGCACTGGCTGATGATTATCCTATCGGATTTGGTGAATATTGTCTACGAAATCGATAGTCGCAGATGCAGAAGGGAAATATCTGTAGCTTGAACAATCCACCTAAATTATTCTCACTGGAATCGCAATGGAGAAAAATACTCCCATTACATCCACCAATTTAGCCTTACTCGATAACACTAGTGCATAGGCATTGAGAAAGTAAAAAAATACGGATGAAAACTTTGCCACCCGCCAATGTGAAAAAAGAGCTAGCAGATCAAACGGGGATGGAGAAAAAAGAACCGCCGAGATCATCTCTGAGCGTGGTACTCGAGTTTGAGCCGAGCACTTGACAAATCCGCCGGTAAAACTATAAACGCAACGCGGTTGCTTTGATACACGTAATGCAACTGATGGCTAGGTCAAAACTGTTTCATTTTGTAGGATTGCAAAGTATTCACCACTTTAAAGTTCATTATATCCTCGTGAAAGGAGCTTGAGCGATGAGCAAACCAGATAAAACGCCGCAAAAAAAAGTTTGCACGCGTTAAATGTAAAGAGGATTGCGCACCACTGCCTGATGTTTCAAAAAATATCATTGAAGGTCTATACTTTCATGTGTCACAAAATCTGACAAAGCCGTAGTCGAGTCTCAAACACTCGTGGAATCCATAAGAAGCTGTGTATGCACTCAACCATTGCGCAATCTGCAAGCTCGTGTGTTAACGCCTTCAAATGGAAGGGAAAGCTGGCCTTAGATAAAGCCGTATGAAAATCCGTACGATACACTCCTATCCACCTCGTAAAAATTCAGCGTGTTTCAATCGAATTCCAACAGAGCAAGCTCGGAGCGGCTTACACGTGTCGTATAATAGCCCACAGCCATGGACTCTGTCTATCGGTCGGATACGAAGCCTGAGCAAACAGTACCATTACATACATAGACCTCAAGGAATCAAGAGCACACATATGAGGTGCACAATGCACGTGATGCTGGAGGTGGTGATCGGGGCGTGTGGGCTCGTAAAACGGATCACCGATGAGGGCTTGTTTGCCCCGCAGTGTTTGCCCTGAGATCCGCGTCCACTAGGAGGGTCTCTATTCGAATAACTGCATTGAGCACACAGAAAGAGTATGGATCGATCGGCGACAGATTCCTCGACAAAATTCAAGGCTCTGTGTCCCGTTTAACCGTTGGCGAGCCATCACCTCAGAATCATTGTACTCCCGAGGTCACGTTGGCTGAATTATGTGCCTTTGAGGTTAGGAAACTTCAAGGTCATGCTTTGACATGGGCGCGCGGTGATTGAGGCATCGGTGGATATGACTCAAGATTAACTACCTTTTTCTGCGACCAGATCCACTTTTTAGGAATCGAGCTTTTTCATCTGACGTCCAGCTCATTGGAACGTTTCTGAACAGCCAAGACATATGGGCTGCATAGAAAGAGATAGAGGGAGACCCCTTTGCAGAGAGTGCAGGTGCCTGCTGGGACGACTTGTTGCATGCGCGTGCAGGCTTTTATTTTTTTTTTCAACCAAGGTCATGTAGCCATTGTCGGCTTGTAAATGGAAAACAAATTCAAATGTTTAGAGTCGGGAATGGTCTGTCTTGTACGGAAAATCATGGACACAAATCTATGCATGCGGGCGGGCGGGTGAAAAACTTTTCGACGTCTCGACCAAATTCGAATCTCGAACGAGCGCATCTTGAATGGCTGAACGACGTTGTTTGAACCTATTTGGACTTCTTCGAGCATGAAATTCTTGGCAAGCTAGTGAGGGAAGAAGATCTTTTTGTCGATACAATACCGCTTACATGGATATTTGGGAGAGAAGAATAATGGGACTGATTGACCTTGAGTGGTGAACAGGCTTGGTAATTCGTTTCTGGAAGATTGATCAGTCGATAGGCGAAGAGTAATTCTTGACTTGCTCATCCCTCAAGTAGAACTATATTTAGGGTTTTACATTGTAAACAGTCATATGTTGACGGGGAGATGAAACACATTCGATTTGAGCATAATTGATGGCGTATGACTAACAATAGTTCCTTCGACCAGAAAAATTTGGTTAGATATTTTCACGTCAGCCCTTGCAGGAATCGTATCCAAGAGAAACTGACATTTTCACACGAAGCTGATACTAGAAAAAGTTTTGAGCTGGATAGGAATCATTTCTTTATCTTCTCGTGACTGATTGAAAAATGTGGTGGCTCATCATATCAGCACTGTGAGTATTGGAACTTGCACTGGGGTTTTTGGAGATCGTCTTAGGGTGCTATAGTGGTTATAGGACTTTTTTCATACGAAATGTGATGGTGATACTCAGAAATTTACTTGGAATCGCACGAAAGATGCAAATAACAACAGATACAGAGGCACAGTGAATGTCACAACTCAACCCGAGAAGTACATCACCGGTACTTGAACAAGATTTCTGCAGTACTTGATCAGTACTTGTTAGGTACTTCTCCGGTATCTCAGCCATACTACTGTGGAATTTCAGTCTCGGAACGAGCACTCTCAAATCTTGTCCCAAGATGGATACTGAGTGGATGAAGAACGCCAATTCTGAAGGGATTCAATTTCAGATTCAGATCAACGTCAAAAAAAACTTAGATTGTGGCCCAACTTACTCACTCACATCAGTAGCATAGTCACAATATGGTACATGGGGATATTTGGAGGTACACTTCACATGGGAATAAAGGTAATAATCCCATTAGGTAGTCAACCAGTTATCGCATTGTACATTCTTTCGAAAAGTTCAAACTTTTCTTGACCAACGTATTTGTCATAAAGTATCCCGGCAATCGTGTTCGGTTTCATGTTTGGATCATACCTGTGACAAACTTCTTCAGGAAAGACACGTGGATCCAATTTTTATTATTAAACGCTTTTATTTAACTTCACTTCGGCCTAGCGCTTTGTAACTATAACTAGTAGTGCATGATTTTAAGCATCCGGCCCACCGCCAACAGCCAATCATGATCATGAGCGGCATTTCAAATCAGCCAATCACAGTCATAAATCTGTAAGTTCTGGGGAAATCTCAGGAATCCCCTCGGGCTTGTCAGCAGTCGCGAGTGACTTTACCGGCACAATGGTCAGATCTTTTAGGTTATATTTACGTCCAGTTGCGTCAGTGTCTGATTTATTACGCTTCAACGAGCTCACATAGTTTTCTCCGGACTTAGCGTCTATTGTTCCACAAATTTTCTTACCCGATCACATATTTGTCAACACGTGCTCGTGCAGGCTCGGGGCTCGGGTGCGCGTGAGCCAGACCGTGAGCTGGGGAGGATATGGGGAGATCGATATCGATGCGACTGATATGGTGTGAGCAGCGCTCATTACCCGCCTCATTGGCCCCGAAATTCGAAAACAATATTATAGGACACCCATCGATCATTCTTCTCCAAGCACCGCGTACTCTGACATTGTACTTTTTTTCCAATAATTTTCATCGTTCTACCAATTTTCATCTCCTCAATACCCGTGTAGAACATAAGATTCCATGGTCCTAAATGATTATAAATAAAATCGGTTTCAAAATTTGTCATTTTCATTCTGGAAAGGTGTGATATACTAATTTACAACATCAAAACTTCAAGGTGATGATTGATTATTACTCAGAAAATTTTTCCCGAAGTCATTCTCCGGATTTGAACATTTGAAGTACTGAAGGGAAAAAATCCACATGAAATATCATTTTTTGTCGAAAATGTCAGTTTTTGGGAACTTGAGACCGTCTCCTGCAAAGATTTTTTTCAGAAGATTCCATGATCATATATGTTCATGGAATCGTATGTTTTACATGGGTATCATGCCAAGGTTAACAAAGTTTCTTGGTATAGTTCATAAAAGCGTTTCTTAAAAATTCTTTTTACTCTTACTCATTTGCACTGCGTCTCGATCCAAGCCACAGAATTTTCTCTACGGTCCATTCGCCCCGAATCCAAATAGCTTGAATGCAAAACCACCTCATGGAATCCGGGTTAGTCATCCAGATTGCAGTCACAATTTTGCAATCAATCAGCACAGTGGTCTGTCGGATTAAACTTTCCCAGCTTACAGTGATGGGGAGAGGAAATCTGCTCATTCGAGCTTGTTTTCCACCTTCAATCAAAGCCCGTCGAGGTGGCGCACTTTGCGCGTCGACAAACCTCCTTATAATTGAGATCTTGTGAGGGTTGGGGCTCACCGCAACCATAGCTCGAATGATAATGCGGTCTATGGGGGGTCATAGTCCAGCAATTCTTGCCCCGACAAATTTAGATGTAAATGACGCTCGGCCGCTCGTTTAGCCAGGCGCTTATCTATTCAACATGGCGCCGTCAATGAATCGTGCACCGAGGTGGCGTATAAATGCAAAGGATGGTACGGTTTAATTAAAGTTGGCGTGAGAAAGAGAGAGAGAGAGAGAAAGCTCAGGCACGTGCCTGTAGCCGGATCGAATAGACGAGCAAAACTTTGCTCCGCAGCTCGCTTTTTATCGACGTCCGCGAGAGCGCACCCGAGAATCAAATACAGGTATACTGCAAAGCCTGTGCATCACCCACACCGTACTTTTACACTCTACTCCTCACTGTGCGATCGAATCCGAGCGGGATTCAGCCCGCCGAGATTCGCAACATTGTTTTCGTACAAAATTAATCTTCTAGCGCCCTTCCGCCAACCCTGGCAAATCTTTCCCGCTATGTTCGCTCTCGACTTTGGCTTCTTGTGCACTTCGCATTGCCGAGAGTTTCCCGACACTCGCAGCCGCGACTTCTTACCTCCTGCTTCTGCTGCTGGGTTTCTGAGATTTGGAAGTGCCACACCACGGGCTGCATCTGCAGATCTTTCTTTGAGTGAGAATGAGAAGCTGTGATTATCCCGATGGTGCTATTCGTAAGCTGTATTTTGTTGAAAATGTCGAGAAATTTGTTCAACACGGCTTGCCACCTCGTTCATTTATCTTCTCTTATTATATGGAAACAAGGACTTTCTCCGTCACTTCCAAAGCTCGCGCGAGATAAGCAATTGCCCGCATAACTCATTCGTTTTTACTCCATTCGCACAGAAAGACTAGATGAGATGCTCAAACTTCGTTTTATAGATTATTGTGGAATCGTAGAATCTTCGAAACTAGACCCTTATGAAGTATGGAATCTATTCCATATTTCCGAAATCAATTTCAAACATACCAGTCAACTTGTTTCCTCACAAGTCTCTCATTCACTCGACTCAATGTTAAAATTTGTGGAGGAGCCAAACCTCTTTGGTTTCTTCAAAATAGTAAGTCTTGTACTCTCGATGGAGTCTCACGCTTATTCGAACGAGGTTGAAATGGAGAATTTTATAAGTTCAACAGAATGGAAATTTTTCAGAAGTCAGGTAGACTGATAGTTCAGGTTATATGTAAAAGCACGACTGGGTATGATTAGAATCTTCATTCATATTTCTCTTCAATCGAGAATTAGTTTGTCATTAAATGATCAATTTGGCTCTAAATCTTCTAATTACGAGCTCCAAGCATAGGAAACAGTCTCTTTATGGGGAAGAACTCAATGATTAGTGTATTTTATTGTGAAAATGATTCATTCGAATTCCCAATTGATATGGTAAATTTTCATATCTGATCCAAATAAATTTAGATTCTTGTAATACGACAAGCTTGCAAGTGAACGAAGGGTGTACTTAGGAGAAAGCAAATTACTTATTTTGTAAATCGGCGAATATAATCGACCAAGGAAGATTCCAAGCTACTTCAACTTCGATCAGTATGTTTCATGCTCAATCATTTAATTCAAAAATATTGATGTTCATTTCTATCGCACCATCATTTCCATAACCAGTAGTCGGGGTTCTCATCAATCAGAGTCCTCATTGTTGAAAAATCACATCTACACGTCTCCATGCTTCAGTTACTCGTTGAAATAATCACAAACTACCTCTTACGGATCGACACATGTTGGATACCTAATCTGACAAATAGCCATTTTGATAGATATCTTCCAAAAGGTTTGCTTGTGTTTTCCAGCCTTTGAGACACTTTTCGGGATAAGTTTCATCAAATGCCTCAAACTTGACCCTCTTATGGCCCACAATTCAAGTGATGTGCAAACACCATCCGTGAAACTCCACAATGAGAATAAAATCCTAGAACGCGCAACTATGGTCTACCACCACAGATGAATTACACCAGGTGAATCAAAACAAATCACGCCCACCAGATAATGAATCGACGTCGAGGAGGGTGCGCAAAATCAAGTACCCGCGCAACGCCCTCGAGCTCATTCCGTACAAGATCGATCATCGTCGTCTGCTGGTCGTCTTGGAAAAAATCGCAGCCACTTGGCTCACCCCCGAATAATGGGCTCATACGCACAACTGCACGCCCCGTAAAATTCGAGCTTCTATTTTGATACTGAACTACGTGCTCTCGAAGCAATTAATTGCCCAGCTCCTCCTTTGGCATTGTGGTCCTTTGAATTCAGAGCGGGCTATAATCGCACCACTACCACCGTCTCGGCGCGCCCACAAATCACTTCATCATTGAGCCCGTCACGGTTGCGCACTTTCCGCCCACGCATGAAGGACACGGGGTTACAAGCCAAATATTTTTTCAGCCGAAGGTATGATGGGCCCTTAGCCTACAGACCCATGGGTCCGTTAAATATCACAGGAATTTGCAGCCTACACATATGCCTAAGTCCACAGCTCGATGTCTGGGCTCTTTTGGGGTATAATATTGTACTGAGAAACGAGCACAAAGCTCGGATTTCGAATTGCCCATTGGCAGCCAACCACAAAGGGCCTTAGATTGCCCAGAGGCTCCAAACACGTCGTCGCGTCTCTTGTGGACTTTCTACATCATTCTAGAATCCCCCGAGCACACATAGCGCTCCGAGATCCCGTGGAGCGCTTTACAAAGCACACAGACTCGCTTCAGTGGGATCCATCTTCCACTTTTCCGGTCAACTTGCGCGCGACGATTCAATTTTCGCGGGCCTTGGTGAACCTACGATATGACACTGTTTATGTATCGGAGCCGTATTGTACGCAGGTGGGCCCGAGCTCTTAATGGGCTGATTTATTTGGCCTCCGTGGGTCAAAACTATGAAATTGGCTGAGCAGCGGGTGGTGGTAAGAATCATGGCTCATGCCCTCTAGAAAATGGACTTCTCTTCGATAGTGATTTTTGGGGCCTGTACTTGGCCCAAGTCACTGGATTTTATAGATCTCTATACACATTATTCAGTTTTCTAACCCTCAAGCTATAATATAATATGGCAGCTCTTTGATTTTTGTATCTTGCAGGATGATTGAACGCATGGGTGTATTATTTTCATCGAGACGCGTGGATGTTGCCCCGCATTTACCCACTTTTTGAATAAACTCCGCGGGGCTCACGATTCCAATACAATGCGTGTGAGCGAGGTGTGAGGATGAGCCATGCATATGTGGCCGTCGTTTTATTGAGTTTGTGGAGAAAAATTGGACTGACTTTTCTAAAACTGGACATCAATGCTTTTAGAAGTATATATAGAGGCCCTAAATGCCAGCGCGAGCTTTGTTTGCGTAATTGATGGAGTCAGCCGCGGGAGAGGTAATGACAGGCGCGGATGACCGTCATCGACTGCGTGAATGCGGTGACGACGGGCTGAGCGCTCGCAAAAAAGGTCGACTATGTCACCGGGAATATCGTTGATGCGCGTCCCTCTGACAGGTAAACGGACGTTTTTCACCGAAACGGTAATTGAGTTTTATGACTCGAGTAGAGGTCAGCGTACCGAAATAAATCACAAATATGTCCTCTCTGATGCTTGTAATTGGTTCACAAAGATTATCATCTGCGGTCGGACTTGGTTTTTAGTTTGCATAACGTTACGGAGGTCAATTGGAATATTTTATTGCAGTGCTTCGGACGGTAAATAATGGGCTCAATTGACTTTGTAACTTTTATATTTTTGAGGCCGTGGGGTATGTAGCAAATCACTCGTTCTATCGGCAATAAGCTATGACTTACACGTGAAACAACGGTAGGGGAGTAAACTTGGAAAGAAAAAAATATCATATTTTGGCCTGTAAAAATATTTCGAGAGAGCATTGCGACTTTAAATGCATAAATCACTCCAGAGCGGCCTGTATAATTGTTTCAAGCTGAATTTTTCTCCATCTGGGAAATCTACGCCAGTCTGGTTATTTCCAAATGCAAAACTTTTAGGTAAAGGAATAAACTCAGTTCTTTAGTCTGCGATATCACGAAAGTTATGAAGGAAACCGATCAAGTCACAGTTCCAGTTTTTCTCAAATGGACTCGACTCCTCACAACCAGTCTAAAAAATTCAAGCTCGATTATAGCGCAAAAAAAAAGAAAAAAAAATCAGCTGGATGGGCGATGAAAAATCAGTTGTCTACACAGGAACCAGACTTTGCCAACGCCCATGTCATTGTATACAGCCCCAAGTATCAACTATATTGTAGGATACGAGTTTCAACTTACATCGTGCACCACACAATCCGTTCAATGCGTTACATTTTTGCCCTCAAGCAAATGCGTGCTGTATGCAATCGAAGCTGTGCAAGCACTACTATACGGCATATGCCATACGATGTATGAGGATTAGAAAGGTCTGCGATATCGAATAGACTGTTTGGAGAGAAGAGAAGTTCTCTCTGCCTACGCGCGCAAAATTTACTGCTCGTGCGTATTGAACTTGCCCGAGGCTTTGCAGTTTGCACGAGACTCAATCTAAGGAAGTATATACACGAGCAAGTTCTCTCTATGTATAAGTCCAAGAGTTGCATTTACTCGGTGCCATACGAGACTGCTTTGGATTATATCTGCGCCTGGCGCGCTTTCAATAGATGCGGAAGGTGGGTGGCCCGCACACTCAGTCTTGATCGAGGGTCTATAACCGTCGTCGTATTGCAGTCACTTTGGATTAAAATGAACAAATTCATTCGTCGCGCTGTGAGAGAGAGAGCGCAAACCGTTTTGTAAGGATATTCCGTTTACGTCGACGTTCGCGATGCAGTTATGCAGATGAGCTGCTGCAGAGTCGATCGGGTAATGCAAGTCTATTTATATACTTGATAGCCTGTGCACTTAACACCGTTTAATGAATGGAGTGAGCTCCCGATGGGATTCTCATTTGAGGTTCGATTTCAGCTTAAAATTATCTGGATTTAGTAGCTATTGAGCTCCAATTGGTTCACTCTCGTTCTTGATATTTATGATTGCGAGTGGTTTTTGAGGTTATATTTCTGTACTGGATGTATGAGCCATAGCGTGCCCGTCATTTCTCACCCACTAGAGGGCGTCTTTATGACCAGGGATGAAAGTAAACCGAAGTAAACGGTTCGAGTGCAGACAGAAAAAAATTTCTAACCTCCCTGTTGAGCC
Source organism: Eretmocerus hayati (assembly GCA_029851415.1). Taxonomy (NCBI): domain Eukaryota; kingdom Metazoa; phylum Arthropoda; class Insecta; order Hymenoptera; family Aphelinidae; genus Eretmocerus; species Eretmocerus hayati. The sequence continues at coordinate 3,720,159 of CM056741.1, read as the reverse complement.
ACTTTTCGTGATTGTTGGGCGAAATTCCTTCCTCCGTGTGTGGTTTGCCCTGCCCATGCACTGGTTGAATGCCTCTAAAAGTATCTGTGATCGAAAGCTGATGAAAATTACTTCAAAATGACCCCCTGACGAAGTTGACTTGACGGATTACAGTCAGAGTTGTGACTGGTTTTCGGAGAGTGGAAGAGTCGAAGATATCAAATTTGTGAGTCTAACAACGGCTGGCTGACATCACTGAGCTCAAGAGTTTGACAACTTGGACTTCATCACATCTGGGAACTAGTCACAACTTAGTCGTCATCCATCATATCAACTCTTCAGGGGAATCACTTTGAAGGAAATTTCTTCAGCTATCGATCAAAAATACTTTCAGAAGAATTCAATCACGCGTATGCGCAGGGCAGGTCAAATACCTGGGAAAAATTTGGCTTAAAAATCAAGAAAAATGGCTCCACAGAGGTGGGACGGGAGGGAGAGAGAACAACAATATTTTGCCCACACTCGAAGTTTTCATCTTTATGTCTACTCATGAAGAGGCCTTGTAAGGGACGAAGGGCTCTATGGAAAATTTTTCGGGAAACGACGCACACCCCAATGGGCAGTGATCTGAAACTTTTGTTTACGTATGAGAACAAAATGATGCTTGGAAGCAATAGCGTGAATCGTGGCGAGATCAATATGCATCTTGATTAATACCGCGAAGAATTTTTTAGACCATGTAAGATGATAGATTTTTGTTCATCTTGCATTGAGTACACTTCCATTCAAACCCTTGAAAATTTCGTAGTTCCAGTTCTAGTTGCTGACTGATCTCCCAACATCTTTCTATTTAGAAATCCATAACCACTTGACCTATCTTCGAACGCTCGTGGTGCTGGAATATTAGCTTTGCTTTGATCTTGAGTGGTACAGAAATTTGCACGGGACCTCATAATTTCCTGATGAGATCAATAATGTATGATATTTGATGTATCTCTCTGATAGATTCGCAAAAGTCGTCAATTTAATCGTAAAGCTGCCTGCTCATCAGATTCAGGGTTACGCAATACTCTGAGGCCTTACAAGATATTTTCAAACTGCATTGAAATATTTGAGTTCCACTGTCGTCGATTTAGCAGTTTTACCACAGAAAGTGAGTCTGTTTAAATCTGCATTCGTGGCTGACAATTAATGCATTGCTTATGCAGGCATCACTACAAAGCTCCACGTTGACTATTAGCCTGCCAGCACTTCGCCCGAGCATCTGTTCTTATACAGACAGACAAACACGCCACAGTCGAAGTGTTGATTACATACGTGTCGTAATGAGTGACTTTCTCTCTCTGTACTTTGCCCTCCCCTGTAGCACTACCTCATCTCTCGGTCTGTCTATCCCACAGAATTATAGTTCCATGCATGTACTCTTTCCCTCTTTGCCTATTCGTGTACTCAGACCGGAAAGATATCGAACTCGTTAGCTCATGTATGAGTGCGCAGAAGCTTTCACTCTCGAGCCGATGCCATCACAGCGCATTTTGACGAGTGCAAGAGGGCGAGTACATATACTCGTAATTAAAATTCAAGCGAGTAGGATGATTTATGAGCGGTTCTGAGGAGCCAAGGCTAACTTATTCTAATAAGACCACGCTTGAGCTCTCGATCTTTCCACTTGGCCACCTTCGGGGTGTAAGGGTATTAGAGTGCAACCAGCCTCTTTGTTTATTGCATTTTTTGTACTGTAGAGGTCGGTAACGCCCCAATATATATTTTTGCATGACTATCGTCGTGTGCGACGCTCGCCACTTTCTATGCCTCTTTTTGCACGAGGATGATGCCGGAGAGTCGCGAACCTTCCTCAGAGTGATTAAAGCAAACTAGCTCGGATCTTCCCTTCTCCATCGTTTTAGCTTTAGCACTAAATGAAAAATTTCTAATGATTGAGGAGGTCGACATTCCCTGCGCGTGTGAATCTTTGTAACCAGAGAGACGCCATCCTGACATTTTGTATATTCAAGTTTGGGGCTGGAAAACGTGACCATTTCTGAAGGATTAAGAATTTTGACATGATTCTCTTTGCCTGGAGCGTGGCCTGAAGGGATAAAGTTGACCCTGAGCAGAAATTTGCTGCAACATGGTTGAACACAATGATACAGATAGCAGATTGAAGGAGTGGGACAGTTTCATTGAGAAAGCTCATGAGTTCAAATTTACCATCAATTTGAATTGGATTTGACTCATAATTTGAGGGTTTTTATCACTTAAGTACTCTTTTGAATCGGTTAGAATGGGGAGCTTATGATTTCAACTAAGATGCTTTTATATCAGAGCTGAAATTAAGACTGTGGAGAGGTTCATAAATTTAAAGAGGAATATTTACCCTGAAACAATCTCTGTGCTAATATCTGCGATGACCACTACTATATGTTGTCGGAATTTATTTCAACAGCCATATTATGAGTCTTCAATATGCTCCAAAATCTATCCATCATAGATATCCCATGAAGATCAAAGTTAAGTGAAAACTTTTGTGCAATGTTGTCAAACACCTGCTGAGACTCTATTTTGAACTCAATTGATAGTTTACGGACTGACAAGCCGATGTCGAAGTTCTCGTTGGACTTGTAGCCTCAGAGGGCCGTTGCTTGCAGGTTGCTATCCGATAGTTTCTGTACCAACAGTCTGTGTTTACATAGGGATTGATGGAGGTTACTCGCCCAGAAATGAGCACAGCTTGCATAGTGAGTATATAGGCACAGGTATGAACATCCGCTGCCATTTTCTCCAGCAGGTGCCAATTTTTCGAGGGAATCGTCAAAAATTTTTCTCAAATGGTCCCATGGAACTTCCCACCCAGAAGTATTTTGTGCCTCGTCACCGAGATCATCTTGAAATTATCTCTGTTCAAAATTGGAACAAAGAAGAAAACGAGCTCCAATTACAATTTTCATTAAAACATGGATGAATGATACCTGGCAAAAATCATACCATCTCACCAGTGTCTTATTTTACCTGAATCTCATATCCTGACACGTGCCAACTCACAGATGTGCGCATATCATTTTTTCGGAATGTCAGTAGGGAATGTCGCGAGGCAGAAATGCATCCTCATTACAAGCCGTGAGTATAATTGGCAAGATTCCATCAGGTCTTGCAACTGATGGCCCGAACAAAGAAGCCCAGATAGCATTACTTTGCGAACCCCTTTTTGATGTGCATTTCGGCACTTTGAGCCCGGGCCTGTCTGATGCAAGTACCGGATGCATGACAGAGAGAGAGAGCCCGAGTGACGAATGAATAGATTCTTTTTACGCGCAAAGCCCGCTCTTTATTAGCCCGGCGCCTGTCTTGTCTTCTGATGTTACAGTTATGACTCTTTAGTGCACCAATGTGCTTTTGGTGTACTGTTATCTCTGATGTAAACTTGAATGGAATTTTTTTGTATGTCAGGACTGCATGAAAAAGCTTTTTTAAAAACTGGCTACTCTTCATCGTCAGGTTGATTGAAATTTCTTCGTTCTTCCATTCAATCCTTAGGCGACTCTTTTTGGCTCTTCTATAATTGGAATATAATCAGATAATTTACTATGGCTCAATGGGGTTTGAACTGTTTGATCCAAAGAATTATTCATAGCTTACTCTCCTAGGGCTACGACAAAGTTTTTGACAGAGTGTAGCATCTCCAAACGATTTCTATGAAAATTTGTGAGAATGAAGAGATTCAAGTCAAAAAAGTCTCATAGCACAAATCTGGAATAATCCTCTTTAATCAATTGAAATCATACATCGGGGCAGATTTGGATCTTGTTTTCACATCTCTTCCAAACTTTTGATAGAAGATTTTGGTCTCCAATAATGGTCACATTTCTACATCGTGGTATGGTGAGAACAATAGTTTAGGTGTTTTTCAGGGACCAATCCGACATCCCTGATTTTGCAAAACAATTTCTTTTAGTGGTGGCCATTGATCTAGATGTTTGCGCTTGTCATTTGATGCTTGAAAATTCCAACCCCGGGCATCCTAAGAGTACTCTTGCTTCCTTATCACTTCGTCATCAGTCTGATTACTTGATGGTAAGTTAGTGTACACTCTGAGATATTTTGCATTGAAGACATCAATGAATTCCAAAATGTCAAAATAGGTCAAGACCAGGGTCATGACTCCACCCCTCTATGAGAAACATAATCTAAAGTGTTATGAACCACGTAACTCCCCTCCATCGCCGATCGTCCGGCAAGTGCATTGCCAAATTCCCACTGATATATACAACTCGCGATGAACCTGACGAAAGGCCCATCAGGCGCCAAGAGCAATCGGGCAAGCCAGACACCAGTAATGGCCAGGCCAAACTCGCTCTTCACACTGCGGACGCGGAGCATCAAAAGCGGCGAATTTCAACGCCCGCGGGGCCGGCGCTTCATCCGATGCACCAAATCCTCCTGCACATACATACATCCATCAGCTCGAGGCCAGCAAATTCCATCGAATTCACGCATCAACCGCACCGAACCTACACCAACCATCACACACCTCCAACTCGCTAAGTGATCCGAAAACAGCTGTTCTCAGCCGCAGCTGTTATCCACCGTTGGGTGCGAAAATGCGCCTCTGGGCCCTCCATACATATCGTGTAGTACCACCTCATTCTACCCCTCGCAAATCTCAACTCACACCTCCACGATAGCCCAGAGTGAGCGTTGAATTAGCCTCCTGGCAATAAAAGCCATGATTCCAAAATCGGGCTCACCAAAGATTTTTTCTCCCTCGCCCCTCTGTATTATTCTCACACCGTAGCACCGCGCCTTTATTAAATTGAACCGAGCCGATCGTTTTTTTTTTTACTTTGTATGAGATCGTGATGCCGGTGATGGTGGCGATGGTGGTGCTTGGCTCAAAGGGAATTCCAATTTTGCGAGGTGCGCATCGATGCCGATTTAATTACGACGTGCAAGCTCGCAAGCTCTACTCATAGTCGCTATATGGTGCTGTATATATAACTGGATTCGGAGCTTGAGCGAAGAAAACGTTTGCCCAGCGTGATTGATTCGATTGCTGGAGAGCCGAGTTGAGGTTAGGATAGGGGATCTATGCATAGAGATAGGACCAATAGAGGGGGCATGCCTGTCTTTTCGGCGTGACCGCGCAACTTGAGAGAGACGAACGAGTTAGGAATGCTTTCTCTCTCTGATGAGTGATGACGTCACATAGGAGAGGGGAAGCTAAGCCGGCGGTATAGGGCAGTGTAGGCCGTGTAGGCGCCCACTGAGGCTTCCGTGGCCACTTCAAAAATCTATTATACGTTATTCTATATATTTTGACGCGCTAAATTGTTCCTGGAAAAGCTTCATCAGATCGAAAAAGTGAATCGTAAAATTTCCCACAAAAAAGGTCCTCGCAAGTTCCCCGGAAAATGGAAACCCTGCCCAGATAATGCGCGAAAAGCGCTCGGGGTGATGAATATACATTTGAACGGGACCGTCAACGTTGCGTTGTTAGATGCGCTGCCAATTTGACAGTTGTCATTCTCTGGCAAAGCAACCAAGTGCATCTTGCAGAGGATGAAATTCTCTTCAAAATGGTACAAATCGTATCTCTTTAAGAGCAAAGCTCTTCGAGCATTATCAGAATAATGGGGGGGGGGGGTGGGAAGTGTGTCAAAACGCTATTCTCGCAGCAAAACTGCCCGCACGTGGCGCTCAGAATCTGCACTTTTTCACTTTCTATCGCTGTATACTGGAAAAGCTTGGTACTTGTCGAGGAGGGACCTGTACCATTTTGAAGGAAATTTTATCCTCGACAAGATGCACTTGGTCGCTTTGACAGAAAGTGACAACTGTCAAATTGGCAGCGCATCTAACAACGTGCACGACACAAAATCCCCTGGCTACTCTCCTCTTATGCTCTTTCCCACTGTTTCCCACTTTCGTCAACTTTCATGCTCCCACTGTTCGTAGTCGGTTCTCCCCCTCTCTTGTCATAGACAGAGACAGCCTTCCCAACTCGTTTCTCTTTCTCTCTCCCTCGCGGTCACGGGCTCACTTACAGTAGCCCCTATGTCATGCCTCCTCTATTGGTACTATCTCTATGGATCTATGCCGCAGACGTTCTGGCTGAATGATGATGTGCAGTGGGACTCTGTTGGTTCGTCGAGTGAGCGCGATTTATGGCGTCTGCGTCAAAGGCCCTCGAGGAATTTGACGCTGCGCTGCGTGCACTTGCGGATTGCTTTTGATTGATTCGTATACCTCTGGAGTGAGTTCAAGTCCGTTTCGATGGAAATTTGCGAATATTGCTGAGAGAAATCTTCCGCAACTGATTACGTTGGATGTTTGAAAATTCCGTCTGAAAGCAGTTGTCAGATTTATCACGGATTGACACGCGTCGTCATTTGAGAAAATTCCCATTTCTGTGCAGACGGCGGAAACAGCCAATAGAGCCGGATATTATGACTTCGCGGCTAATTGGACTGCTTTACATTGAAGAGCACTACTTGGGAGCAAGAGGCTTCATCGCAATGTCAGGAACCGCTCCATTAAACTAATTTCTGCATCTCGGAGATAGAGAAAGACAGAAATAGAGAGGGAGACAGAAGTTGGCAACTCTTGATGAAATTATCCCTCTGTCACTGGAGCTTTTACCGAAGACAGATTTCCCTCCCGACTCTAATGATGCGTCTCCGCGATTGCACTGATGAAGATCGCATTTTCTCATTCACTCGAGACTTTTCATAAGCGACTTATGAACTGACGGATCTCCTCCATTTGCAAAAGCTTGAGATCAAACGTCCAAGACTGACGACTGGAACTAAATGAGAAATACTCTCATCATTACTCATTCTTCTTGATTCGAAATTGCATTCACTTTACCCAACTAGATCCAGCGCAAAGTACTAGTTTTCATCAGCTCTGGGACTCAAAATATCTTATCGAATTCGTGTTCGGTGCTTGAATTTGATAATGATGATGATGATGATGATGATGATGATAATGATTGGTTGAGCGTTATGGGAGCATCACGAAATCCTGTCGACTAAAGGTAAAAATTTTGTACTCTAGCAGGTCAAAGTTGTGCTTTTACATGCAGAACCCAAATTTCCCTGTACAAATGTTCAAATACCAGCTGGGTAGAACTTATCCCCCAGGTGGAGATAAAATTTGAGAATACGAAAAAAGTCACTTTTGATGTGTGAGATGGATAGTACATCTGGCGAGTCTAAGTTGAATTGATCATTTTCAAGGTACAATTTTTTTGCAATAGTTTGCCTGTCTCTGCGATGACATTTTTTTTACAAAATGTGCACCTTGAAAAAGGTTGGTCATCTGCTTCTAGATGCCAAACGAGACATCATTCTACTTTCTGAATACAGGATGGTAAGCTGATTCGAAGGCGAATAGCATGTTAAATGTGCAAGCGACTTAGGTGTTGCGAGGACAACTGCTCGCTTACTCTCACTCAGAAGTTGACAAATGAATGGTTTTGGTCAATTCAGTGCTGAATACCAATATTCTTTTCTATACTCTGTGCGTGAAAGTGCACTTTGGGCAAAGTTTGTCGACTTTCACTCACAGTTGATCGAAAAGTATAAATAGATACACGGGTGTGAAACTTATTTTTTGCATTCACGTGATGACTTCGACCCTTGCTTGCGGCTCGGGCCAGAAACCCATCACTCGGACGCGAATGAAACGTCTTACGCCCTTGTATCGAAATGTACTATTGATTAAAGATAACTACCTCAATCTGATTTCAAATTCTATTGTTGTTCATGTTACAGATATCAAAAGTTTGAGATATTTGCGTGCACGAAATAGTCAAGAAAGAAATCTGCATTGATGGGATGGAGCAAGATGTTTGCAAGAAAACTTTTTGTCATGAGATTGTATCACAAGCGGTCATTTTCTCATCCTTTACATCATTCTATTCCAATTCCTCGTCAAAGATTGCAGAGTGGTATAGCCCAATAGAAACATGATTCCGTGTAAGCCATTTTTGGACATTAATTTGTCTGTTTTGGAACAACCGGTTAAAAATGTGCTATTCATGGCCATTAATGTGTAACACCAGAGTTGTACCAAGGGTCATTTTTCATCTTTCTAAACACTCCTACGAGGCTTTCTTGGAATGAGTTTACGGATGTGATTTCCACATCAAGTTAGAAAAAAACCTTCATGAATGTAGAAATCATCTATAACGCTCGACTCAAAAATTTTGAAAAGTCTGAGTGTTCAATCCATCCCCGTGAAAATCTCACAATCAACTCGCCAAGACACCAAGTCTTGGCCCATGACAATGCTAATGAAAGTGATTGGCTGCTAATCGATGTAATGGGGTGGGCGTACATTCCAACCCCTCGCTTTGCACTTGACGGACGAAGAGTAGAGGGCGAGGCCGAGAACATCAGACAGAGTCACACCAAAGAGACGATGAGCGACGACTAGTCTCTCTCTCTCTCTTTTTCTCTGTTTTTGACCATTCGCTCGGAGAAAATTTAATTGCCCGCTCGACTTGGCGGCTCTCATAATCCTCCAATTTCTTTTCCGCTCCTTTTTGCGCTCGCGAATATAAAGGCAGAAGCGAGACTCACCCAGGAGTAGACTCTGAAATGGAATAGTCCTTCGAGAGATAGAGCGAATGAGCCCAAGATGAAGAGCGAGAGAGAGAGATAGAGGGCGAGATTTCATTAAGGTGCGCAGCTCTTGAATTAGCAATTTAAAAACAGGCTTAGTGTCATCGGGAAGCCCGAGCTGCAGACGAAAACTTCCAACGAGAATGAGTAGCTTGAGAAGGAGGAAAAAAAGTGAGAGCCGAGGCTATGGGTGGTGCTCAATATTAGTGAGGGAGAGGCTGTCACTGGGAAATTCTCAGATCCCAGCGTGTTCCGCGAATTCCCGTGGAATCTGCATCGATTCGTCCCGATGCTGAGACGGAAGACTTTCGATTACCCTCTGCCATTCGGACGCGCTTTGTGAGAATTACCTTTCACACCAAGCTCAGCTGCCTGACGGACCTTCGAAGCATGAAAAGTTTTGTAAAAGATGAATAAGCCGATTTTTCTTGCTTAACCGATCTAACGTTGTTTCCTAATTGAATTAATTGCCAATCTCCAACTCGTTGGACACAGCTATATCAGATTGAAAAATCAAATATTTTCAAATGAATTTTTTTCATTCGAATCTAGACATTTTATGACCGAATGAAATGAATGCGCGATCCTTGGCATTCATTTTTCATCATTCCATTTTACTGATGAAGAGGATGGTTTGAAACTACTCTCGGAGAATCAGTGACTGCTATTCTCTCATCCTTTCCCTCTTTAATTTTCTACCACAAAAATGGAATTTTTGCACCGCAATCCTGTGTTTGAAATGCAACTTACCAAATCCAAAATGGTATTAATTTTTTGACGTGGCATGCATCCCGCTTCCCTCAGTTGGTGGGTGCATAACGATTTATCTTCAAAAGAGAAAAATCCACCAGATCCGCGCTCGAATGTTGCTTTTCTAAACTCAAAAACTCTCAGAAATAGGTATCCGCAAGATTCTGGATAAAATATCAAAAATATTATCTCCTCGGGGCTCTTCTTTCCCTCCTTCAATACAATAGTGTCAAACCAGAGTAATCCGATACATCCTATGGTGAACAAACGGATTTTGAACGTCTTTCGAATTCGCGTATAATCCGGGCTACTCAAAAAAAGGCATCAACTGCCAAAAGGCTGTGAAACAGATCCTCCCCCGCTGACCGTTCATAAAAAGTGGCATTAAAAGAAAGAGAAAGGGTGTGCCTCAACTAAGGTTTTCAGAACGGTTTGCAGGGTATTATGTTGGTACATAATGCGGCTTCATGAACCAAGACATTGGACCCAAAAGTTTCGTTGCACGCGCCACCCACGCGTCGCAAAACTTTCACTCTCTCTTTCTTTTACTGGATGTGTTTGATAGAAAAATTAAGGGCTGTTGACAGGGCGCATTAGCGGTGCAATTTTCGTCTCTCTGTCAGCACCTCCAGAGCCCCGGGCGGCCCTCTTTTCTCATTCCAACTCTGATGCCCGTTTATGAAGAAAAAAGGGGACCGTTTCTGCATCAGGGCCTTCGTAATCGCACAAACGCCCATTGAAACGATTTGAGTGCCTACTCTGACACAGTCACCGGGTGGGCAGTATTAGTAGATTCAATAGGCAAGCCTTGACCGAAATTCGTGGGTGTCCCACACTAGGTCAGCAAAACTATGCTGCACCGGATGGCTCGCCTTCTCTTCGCTGATGCTTCTATTCGCTGTAAATCAGCTGAGCTACTTTGTAGAACTTCCAGAGCAGCACATAGATCAAAGAAAGAGAGACTTAGGAAAGAGAATGAGAAGAGAGATCCATAAATAACGAGGGATGGTTGCGCAGGCTGGGAAAGTAAAGTGAGAGAATTGGCAGGCGTCGAGATGCAGTTGCAGTTTGCCAGGCCGAGCATCGTATAAGGTAAAGGACCCAGTAGGCGAACAAAACGGAATAGGGGTGATTTTCAGTGCTAATTTTAGAGCAGTTGCTATGGTCTTTCGGGAGGTTTCTGTCTTTATAAATGAAGCCTGAGGCCTCCTGAACAATTTCCCGAAAGAAAATCTGAGAAAAATTGAGAAATGTCGAAATGCGAGCATATTTCCCAAAGAGAGTTTTGTGCCTATAGATGAACAGGTAAGTGCCGCTTTTCCCAGTAGTTAAACAGACCACGACTTAAAGATGAACACATTCATTTTGAGGCTCCAACTCACGATTTTAGGTTAGATTTCGATGAATTCTGAAGCTTTGCTACATTGTAACGGGTTGTTGAACAAGAATTTTAGCTTTACACTCAATTAAATGGTGAATGGTGAATGAACTTGGTAAAAAAATCTAAAATTTCATCATTGATTGATTCGTCTTGTTTTGCTGCGAGAGCGTTCCCTTATCATGATCCTGATGTTGTCAAGCAATTTTTTTTGTGAGAAATTACAATCTCAGAACAGAAATTCATCTTAATGAGTCTCAAAATTGAAAATATCAAGAACTATTTATCTAGGCTTGCCTCCACAAGAAGCAGGAATCAAAATTATGCTATAGTATAGTGGATGGTTGAATATTTATTGAGATTGTATAGATATCTCATCTTCTGAGCGCAATGTAATTTCAGTCTGGGTTGAGAGAAAAATCAAGATCTGAAGTCTTGCATGATTGAGACTAAGTTAAAAATCCAGCCGATAACTTCCAAGGATCAAACCCATTGTTTTGGTGTCTTCAATCAAAGCAGTGAGCAGTGACCTCAAATTTCATCACAGTACCTAGAAAGATTTTGTTCCAACATGTTTGATTCAAATGAGAAAAGTTGTTATGAATCATGAAAGAGTCTTGATGATGTACAGCTGATATTTATATTATCTACTTCAGACAGAAAATTAATCAGAGATTGCAGAGCCATCCTACAGATCTGGAATCTTTCTGTGGAGTTTTTGAGAACGCTTCACACAGAATAGCAGTCTCAGCCCTAGGGTTGCCAAAAGCGCTGCTAACAAGTGGATGGAATGCTTTCCATGCGCATAACTGTCAACTCCTCAAATTATTTGTGGACAAGTGTATTGAATTAAATACTCTTCCTGCTCTCTAGATAGTTAATTATTTGAGATAAGGATTGTTATTGTAGATAACTTACTGATGGAGCTCTTAGCCATCATAAATGATCATCTGTTCATACCTAAATAAGTTGAGACTGGGAACTATCATCCCAGTCTCAAATACTGACTTATCGTCAAGGTAAGAGTGAAGTTCTTCGAAGCCCACTATTCAATGTAGAGATGAGTTTATTCAATTCGGTTCTCCTACCAGTATTCTACAAACAATTTTTTGCAAGTTCTAGGCACATAGAAGAGATTAAGTGATATTACAGTCTACGCTGGCTGCGACACAGATAAACTCATTTTTCCATGAGAAAAGGATTACCCTTACAGTTCACTTTAATTTGAGGAAATTTAAGAAACAAGGGTTTGATGAAGAGTTTTACAAGTATCACAACCACAACACATCTGCTACTCAGTAACACAGTCGGTCCATAACATAACCTATTGGAGGTTATGATTTTTTTTGCACATTCACAGGCATTTCAAGATTCTTGGACACGAATGATTCATGGAATGATGTTCCTTAGCGCCTCTGCATCCGATCATCATCATTTCACTGGCTAAATCGGGAAAATTGATAGAAAAATGGCTTTTTTGAGCCCAGCCGCTGCTTATGTGTTCATCTACAGGTCCCCGTTCGTAAGCGCTCGCCTGAAGGCGAACGCGGAACTGACAGCTGTTCGACTTTCGGTCAAGTAGTGAAATTTGTGACCGATAGCAGAACAGCTGTTTATTTAATAATGATCTTGTTTTAACATTTGTTAGCCCTCGCATTCGAGGCTTGAGGGTTGATATTAGTTGCTCTGAAAAAAATCTGGACGCTATGAGCCAAAGACACACTTCTGTAATGCTTTCAAAAAGTCGTGTTTCGGGCTCCGACAGAGCCACTAGGGTCGCGTTTTGAACACTTCTTTTTTAACGATTTATTGCGAAAAACTGAAATTGTGTATAAACAAACAGTAGTACTTTTCATACAGGACGGGCTTCAAAGAACCTTCGCCTTTATTAAAAACTACGTTTAAAAGCCTGTGGGCTGAGTAATTCGCGTTTGTTCTCGGTTTGTTCCACTATAGGTCGAAATCCGCGTTTGTTCGCCTACTGGGTCCTTTACCTTAGCCTCTTTGCAGCTTCCTGTTCGACTTTTCCGCTTTATTGCCTGGCCAGACTCTGAACGCCGATGATGAAAAGAGACGCGAGCCTCTGTACATTGCTAATGTATAGTGCAAAGCAACACCTCAACAACTCTACAGGTATTGTGTGATGAGGATGTGTGCGATCGCCCATATAACCGCGTTATGGGCTTTCAATTTTTTAAACACCTAGCAGCGCTCCCGTCAATTTTATTCGGTCTAACTGGTTTGTAGAATGGCTTACAGAGTTTTATTGTACAGAAGGCTTTTCTTAGCTTTGTATGAGGGAGGATTTTCCGAGGCGAGGAATTCAATACGAGTCTAAAAGCCGATCTATTATACATTACTGGTGAAAGTGGCTCGATTGAGATCATGTGGAGGCGGTTTCTTGGAATTTCTTGGCGTCCTGTAAAAGAGATGTTCGGTCACATGAGTTAGGAGAAGCTGTCCTCTGATAGTCCCAAAGAAATGCCCTGGAATGTTCTTCAGATATTTCGCAAAATGTGGAACAAACAGCGTGTGACAGATTTCTGCCAAAATCAGATAGTAATAGAGTTAGGCACATTTTATTGGACCCGATCTATTGGTCCAAACCAGATCGCTCTGTCAAGCTTTTTAGCTGAGACAAAACATGATCACGTATGGCATCCTACCTGTATCACGAGTGTTACTCGGCAAGAAAACTGAATAACTGGTAATACCAAAATACTAGGCATGACACTCGTATCGCACAACTTCCCTTATTATTATCAAGTATATCGGAGAGCGGCCGGAAGTCAACGGCCCTCCACATTGAAATTTCATTAAAAATTTTGAGATGCAGAGAAAGGCTCAGAGAAAAGATCGAGAGATTCCCAGAGACTCAAAAATAGATCTTGTCATATATAGGTCCACACAAGGAGAAATGCACGGGATGTTCGTCCTCCAGTTGCACCTTGGAAAAAGTCATCGACTCGGTACCTAAAACTCAGCCAAGAGGTGGCATTAGCTTGATATATTCGGGCTGAATCGGGGTAGGACTATTGACTGTAAGAAAATATCTTTGACGAGCCCGTGTGTGCAACGAATAACACGCGCCCTTGCAATGAAGATGAATACAATGAAGATCAATGATCCCTATTTTATGAATGGATAAAATCTGACATGAGAATTCCGAATGATACAAGTGACGTCGGGGTTGCGAGTGAATTTGCGTGAAATTCGTCATACTGAATTTGTAACAAACTATCGAAACGCAAGCTAGGGTGATTTAGCACTGATCAAATTGAGTATAATTTGATTGAATGAATCATGGTTCTTGGACTCTTCTTACTACTTGTTCTAGAACGTACGAAATTTTGCCATCTGCCAAATTTGACACTGTGTCGAATACTGAACTGGCTTCCATGGACAGAATGGTGATATTAGTTGATCCAAAAATTTTCTGGACTATATTTGTCCTGATTTCATCATGAGTCAAAAGAACTACTTTTCCTTAAACTTTCAAATCTGTTTTGGGCTGCGAGAAACGTTTTAGACAGCCCAATGATGTCGAGTTTTTTGTAGAACACTACATTACGAGATCATTACTAGGAATTTGGCAACATTTATTACCACAAATTGTACTTCATTGATAGTTCCTCACCCAAAGAATGACTTGAGTGAAAAATTAATCGAAGTGGAATTTTCTAAGCGGTGTTATAAGACAACGAGGTGCATTTCTGGAAGCCCCACGCAAGAAATGTGACAGCCATCATTGATAGATCACTCAAGACAGGAACCGACTCATCGCCATCGCTCGAGTCTGACAGAATTTTTCGGGGTCATGCAGCCTAAATTTTGATGGCACATTACTCCAGAGTTGGTTTAAACAAGTCATCCAAGTCCCTCGATGGTCATGCCCGCGTTCTCAACCTCACTCTCCAATTGATCGTTTCTGATGGTTGTACGAGCTGTAGTGAGCTATTATTACGATCGACACTTTGTTCAGTCTCGATCGAGGTTCGGATGGACCTCTTCCTCAAGAGCTTCACGCGGGGGCAAATTTACTACAGCTCATAGTTCACACCCGCTCGTGCAGAGATAACGCGTGACTGGCTCTCGTATAAAAGTAAATCAGCTCGGCGCGTGAACCGCTCGGGCCTGAGGCAAAATTTGCTCAACTGCTGGCTATTTATTTTGATGGTCCTGTTAACCTCTGTTCTGCAAGCGGATTTTTGTCATTATACCACTTTGAGTGTTCCTTTGCTCTAAATGAGATGGATTTATTGCAAATTATGTAATATTGGCAAGATGCACTCCGTAAAGTGTACTTAGTTTTCATTGACCCGGTGCATCCTTAAGTGATTCCAATCAATGTGGGCTCTTACAGAATAGGATCACTCTTCCACGGTGATGCTAAATGTAAGTCACTGTATGAGCGCTCTGTGTACAGCCTCGCGTGGTTTTGTGAAGCCGTCACTCACAAGTTGCCCACGTGAGAAAAGTTCGAGCTTTTTGCGTCAGCATCCAGTCGATATAAACTCGATCGGGAATGAAGGAAGCAGACTGCAAGTACACATTTTTAACCTGTCAAATTTTGCAAATTGCGAGGTCGATGGAATCCATGAGCATGTGCAGCATGCGTTGCGTTTGAATGAGACCTGCGATATTGAAACTACTGATGCTGACTATCCTTTGATCATCGGAGCTTTTTTGAGTAATTCTGAGAGACAACCGGGTGGGAGCATAAAAAACTTTCTCGGTATAAAATTATCTCATATTGCCTCGGGCATTTTTCAGCGAGTCGCATTGCCATGGAGGAATGGAATAAACAAAATGATATCGAATCGCATCAGCTATCAGTGCGTATCCAGGAACGAAGTTTTTTCGCAAACCACCTCGTATTTGCAAATGCTTATTTTTCTGCGAGTCGATCTGCGGTGAGTAAACTCGTATCCGATGCATCGTTTGAAGGCAATGTTTTCTTTCCATCGTTATTTGCAATTCTCGATTGCAACATGGCTTGCCTGAAGCTTCCGTTTCCCATCAAATCTACGTATGCATCAACAACAACCATCAAGAGCGTACAAAAAGTGTTTAGCAAGCATCAAAATGCGGCTTTACATCCAGTGACGAGTATTCTGGATTTCTTCCTCCTGTCAAAGTAGGGACGTCCTGCAATAGCAAAGGAGCGAGGACCCAGGTTTGATAAAAGTATTTTCTTTAAATTCTAGTCGATTCACTGCAAATCTGAGGATCGAAAAGTTGATTTGAAACACACATCGTCTATTTGAACGCATCATCATCCTGAATCAGTTCCAGATTAGAACTCAGAATGTACGAAGAAGGATGGAAAAAGTACCCTAGTAAAAAAAAGTGCCTCATGATCATATATGACCACGTTCCGGGCCGAACTATGGTCATATATGACAACCTATGACTGACTATGGTCTATGCCGGTATCATTTAATAGGTCGTCATAGGTCTTCATACTTAATCATGAGTATTGAGAGGCAACTCGTGAGTGGTCGTGGCACATCGTGATTGGGCGGGTACAAGAATTTTCCCCGAAAATGTATTTTCGAGAGGAGGGAAAACTTTGCTGTTTGACCCTCAAAGGCGCTTATTTGGTGGCAAAAATCTTTCAAGTCGACGTGCAATGGAGCCTCAGTCATGACTTAGTGCTCTTAGAACCTATAAGTATTCGATTGCAGGCCGCAACGAGGATCCTCCGATTTGGTTCTGATCATCTCTAATATCACAAGCTGACCGTAATCATCGAAACCGCCAGTTGTTCTATGTCCGTGTAAATTCGGAAGAGGGTGTCTTTCCGACACTTTTCAGTGTTGGGCAAGTCCACGAAAACGTCAATTGTATATTGACGGACTCGAATTTGATTTTTTAAGGGTAGATGAGAAGATTAAGGTTGTAGAACTCGGTTAACTTCCTCACACCCTTGGAAGACAGTATGGACTCAACGAAATGTTCGATTTTCTCACTTGAGTCCTGAAAAATACAAGAAATATGAGTGAAAAAAGGCTAATCATGCGAGTGACCTTCGTTACGCTCGGAAATATATACGGCATATTTTGCAACCGCTGAGTAAGAAACCGAGATTCGTAAGGCCAGAATTTATTTTTATTCGACCAATCTTGACGTACCTTAGCGCATTCGATTCCTCGTCTCAAGACCTTCAAAATCCGCTCTTCAGGGTTGAAGAACTCTGATTTGGAGCGATTTTATGTACAAAACACGAAGATGGTTTGAGAATCAAGAAGGCCGACATCGGAGTGTACCCAACATGCCCCCATATGGTTATCTCGGAAAGGCGTGCAGTATGGCTTTTTTTACCACTCAGACCGTGTTTATCACGTCAAAATAGGTCGGAAACGATGTCTTGAGCCAGCTAAAAGCTACAAATGTCGCTGCACGGTGATCAAAACGGATCAAAGCAATTCTATTCACTTCATCGTCGATTTACATTGTTTTAAATGATGGGGACAAGTTGGGTACACACTTTTGTAAACTCTCAATAATCACCTTTTGGGAGAATCCAAACAGCTCGGCTCCACTTCATTCAAATTGGTCGTATCTCAGCTCATTTTAAAGGTCTCGAGACAAGCTTCAAAATGAGCTAAAGAACGTTGGAAAATATGGAGATGGGCCAAAGTTATTAAAAAAATGGCTTAATGGGGGCAAGTTGGGTACACTTACCTTAAATATTTATGCAAAGTTTTCTGTATGAAGCATGCTGTTTTCGTGATTTCTCACGAGGTTTCATATTTTTCTGTCATATTTCACAGTTGACCATTACTGTGATGGAACACATTTTACCTTAAATTGTTTATTAGAGCATCCCTTTCTCTGTGTGTTGAGGGGGCGGGGTAGCACTGTGCGTGGTTGTGCGTGTGCGTGCGTGTGTTGGGGTGTGGGTGAGTGTGTGTGTTAGTGTGTGAACATTACCGATCAAAAAGTTGCATTGTAAAAGGAAAATCCCTTCATTGGAGAATTATCCTATCTTTCTCGCCTTGTTGGCCTGAAACTACTTGAATTAGGACCATGCTTTGGGTTTTCTCCAGGTTCTTTTTATCCGATACGGCAGTATGCTGCCAGGTCAAGTCACATATTTGATGGAAATCATAAAAATTGAGTCAACTTTCTCACTTCCTTGAGTCAGGTATTAGGATCTAAATCAAAATGATTCCGAAATCATCACAAATACAAGTCAAGAGCTTCATAATTCGCTCTTGAGAATTCTTCTTGGTTGTTCCTGGTCCGAGAAATGACGGTCTATCTGACAAAGGATTGCTCTCAAAAATCGGACCAGTCATTGTGCAATCTAGAAAGGACTCACGTTTGAACTAATACCAGCACTGTTCTTGATTCTTTCCAACAACAATTGAGAGGAATTTTCTCGTAGTCCTATTTCCTCACCGTCCATAGATTTGAGGACTCTTTCTCAAATCTTTCGTCAGAGAAACCGTACACTTTCTCTGACAAAACATTTTAGTCGAGAAAGAGTCTTTATGTCAGAGATTATGATTTGCTACGCCAGGAACGCCCTAGTACCTTTAGATCTGTGATATTTTTTTGACAGTACTTCATGTACCCAAACGTGAAGGACCACTTACAGGGTGTCCGAAAAGTAAGTACCCCCCCCCCCCCCGTGGGGAAAACCCCGGAACATGTGTACCCTAATTTTGAGGGGGACATCCGATGGTGACCTCATTTTTTACCTTGTAGGTCATTTTCAAAGTAATTTGGAGATCAACTCAATTGTTTCGAATAGAAACACCTACTTTCGACCTCGAAATCCGAAAGAACGTGAAAAATTATCAAACTTTTGCCTGAAACTTTTTTTATAGCACTGCGTGACCTAAACCCGCGTTTATTTAACGTATTTGCGGGACTTAAATAGCCTATTATTCAACTGTGAAATAATGCATCCGCTCACTTCACGTGGGTTCGGGGTGCAGCAAATCAGTTTATTTCACTGCGAGGTTACAAGGGCATTTTTGGCAATATTTGCGCATACTATGTATGCAGGCATCGAAATTTGAAGAAAAATGATAAGAAATCTATGATGGATCATGTCTGGAGCAATTGTATCCGCATCAATGATTGTGAAGAGCAAGAAAATTAGTCATGACTGTAACACTCCTGCTCATGGTTATAAATCATCAGCAACATAAACATAAACATAAACACGTGGTTGAGTTCTGCACATGTACATACATACGTGCTAACCTTGAAACCTTTGACCATGCCGGATTTTGCATTTGATGCACCGTTGTGAAGGAATGACAACAGATAAATATCAAAATTAGAGACTGCATCAGTATGATGAGGGATTGTACCTCATTTGAAAAGATCAAATATGCATATTCGTCATTTTTGCGGTAAGGGTGTTACATTACACAGTTTTCCATTCTTAAACAGCCGTTATGAAATGTCTCAGAAGGATTAAACTCCAAATTATTCTGGAGTCTAGTTACTAGCGTAACAATAGAAATTGTTCTAGGATAAAGTCTGAGAGGGAAAATTTTAGGTCTTGCCTGGGATGAGGCTTGCACAACCCCTATATTACAATAATAACCAACGATGATGCTCATGGATTATTTTAGGTACAAGAAACGTCTTCATCATCACTCGATGGGTTTAATCGCGGGTGTGTGATTTCTATTTTATAGGACCAGATTCTTAACTTTTTTTCAGTCGGGGGGGCTGCCGCCCCCCCGAACCCCCCCGCTTACCCCCGCCCTGACCACCCACCGCCACCCTCGCGCGAGCGCTCGGGTGCACCATCAATCGCAGAAAGGGCGGGTTTATGTCACTCGATGCTATAAAATAGTGTACGATACTCGGGACCTAACAGCCTTGGTTATTACACGGCGTGATTGGCACCCTCGCGCAAGCGCTCGGGCGCCAACTTCACGCCGTGTAATAATAAGGCTGTTAGGTCCCTTGTATCGTAAATAACTATTGATTCGACTTGATCTTGGCGAGATAAATGGAGATCAGCACGGTTGCCGGTAACCTCTGTAGCTCCAAGAGTGAGCATTTTATCGAAAAGTGTTTGGGGTGAAAATTGTTCATGATCACAGTAAAAATGAGCTAGTCACGCTGTTTTTGAACTTGGAGGTCATTTTCAAGGTCATTTGGAGATCAACTCGATTTTTTCAAGGGCAACACCAAAATTATGAAACTTTTGTCCGTAACATTTTTGTATTCGACTTGACCTTGGCGAGGTAAATGGAGGTCAGCACGGGTTGACGATAACCTCTGTAGCTCCAAGAGTGAGCATTTTATCGAAAAATGTTTGGGATAAAAGTTGTTCATGATCTCAGTAAGAATGAGCTAGTGACCTCGTTTTTCCTTGGAGGTCATTTTCAAGGTCATCTGGAGAGCAACTCGATTTATGAAGGGAAGAGAAGCTTAATCTAGAATTTTGATGGAAAAAACTTTCAGAATGAATGAAATCACGAATTAAAAAACTGTTTCGGGCAGAAGTTTCATAATTTTCCACGTTTTTGCGAAATCAGATGTCAAAAGTAGGTTTTTCCGTTGAAAAAAATCAATTTGACCTCCAAATGACCTTGGAAATGACCACCGAGGTAAAAAAGAAGATCAGTAGCTCATTTTCACTGTGATCATGAACAACTTTTATACCAAATAATTTTCGATAAAATGCTCACTCTTCGAACTACAGCGGTTACCGTCGACCCGTGCTGACCTCCATTTACCTCGCCAAGATCAAGTCGGATCAAAAAAAGTTTCTGGCTTTGATAATTTTTCATGCTCTTTCGGGATTCGAAGTGAAAAGTAGGTGTCTCTATTTGAAACAATTGAGTTGACCTCCAAATTACCTTGGAAATGACCTTCAAGGTCAAAAACAACGTCACCATCGGATGTCCCCCTCAAAATTAGGGGACACGTGTTCCGGGGTTTTCCCAATTCCTAACCGTTTCAGAAAAAAAGGGGGGGTACGTACTTTTCGGACACACTATATATTCTATTCCTCTTGCTTTAAAATGTGAGGAACTCAATTTACGAAGTTTTGACGTGCCACTGTGATCGGTCAATACGAGATTCGGGTTAATCATCGATCCAGTCATCAGAACGGCTTCCCAACAAATTTTCGAGTCAGTCATGGGATAGAGCACATTCAACTAGATAGCTGCTCGAATTGAAACGTCTCCGACCACGAAAGATTTTAAAGATTGAGCGTTGAGAACTTACACATGATGAGAAATAATGCGTAACCGTAGCAGCAATGTTATTAATTTTCTTGTATTATTCTGTATATCACCTTCTGCTGTGAGTACTGAGGAATTCCATGTCAATTTTCTCGTCATTATCTCCGACCTTTTTTTCCTTCCATACGTTTTTCTTCTCGTTGTCTAGTGTCAAAAAATGATAGTTCCAATATTTTGGAGGTCCAGAAATTTTCTTGCATCAACCGGGTGTGTATAAGTGATTCTGCTACAAATTCAAAGCTTGAAACATTGGATCAACAATTAATAAATGACTCTGGATCGCTTCCACTAATTGCAATTTTCCTCTCAGTATTTCAAAACAGGCTCATGAACCTATTGCTTCACCACCTCACAACCTTTTCTGGGCCTTCTTTGACCTTGCCAGACTTTATTACGTTCGCTGCGGCGACGGTTTTTGGTAATTCAATTCTTGTCATGAACTGGACTCCCGTATTTAGACAAATATATTTGGATGGGAGTAAACTTTTCCTTGGCTCGTAGTTTATGCCCTGGGCAAAGTAAGTCACCTCGAAGGATTCTGATTGGGGATATTTTTCGAATAATTACGGGCTGGTGGAGATTGAAAGATGAAATTTCGCGGGGCCCACCGGTGGACCCCGCCGCAGCAAACTTGTCAAGTTATCTTAAATCATGTTATAAACCACGAACATTCTGACGTGTTAAGAAAAATTCTTTCAAAATTTGTTTCGATTGTTGTATTGCAATCTACAAGTAGACATTTTTAGGAGCATTATTCTCGTGTCATGGCTTTCCAAGAATTTGTCTTGGGCACTAAAAGTCAAAAAAAGTGGAAAACTATTTTCTAAGTAGCTAGAGCTTCTCGAACAGCTCTGAATCCGATTTCATCGTACTTTCTGGATTGATTTTCATCAGAAATATAAATTTTTCGGTATCATTTGAGTGATTCAAAGTGGTCAGTAATTTGTAGAATGATTTTTTGGGCACTTTTTTCTATAAAATTGCCGTCCCAGAATACCAATTGGAATTGGGTTTTGGAGTTCTGAACTGTTTCCAAAGAAAAGCCCTAGAAATTTCCTTCAAAATTACTCATTGTAAGACTCAATTTGATAGACTAGTATTGGATTTGTGATCACTCAAATCAAAACAAAACAAAAATATCATGAATGAGACCTGTAAGCCCTACGAAGCCCTTTCACGACTCCATGAGTCCCGTGGTAGCTGCGTATACCGCTCAATTTGACTAAATCGACTGCAACTATAGGTTATTTTGAGGGAAATTCATCCACACATTAACTGAAAGGGGTATTGCGAGCTTGAGATTACTTCAATTTGCAGGAATTTCACTATTATTTGATTGAAATTTATGTCTCTTGCTATCAAACGCGGATTCCCTGCCCATGGAATTAATGCTATGCTCTCAATACCACTCTCAAAGTATAGCAGGGCCAACTAACTTCAAAATAACCTTTCGCTAAAGTCAATTTTGTAACATCAAGTGGTACACAACTGTTATAGAGTCCTTGGAGTCATGGAAAGGCCTCGTAGGGCTTACGAAAATTATTCTTGACACTTTAATCGAATTCACTCGGAAATAGCAGAACTGGCGGTTTCGATGATTACGGTCAGCTTGTGATATTAGAGATGATCAGAACCAAATCGGAGGATCCTCGTTGCGGCCAGCAATCGAATACTTATAGGTTCTAAGAGCACTAAGTCATGACTGAGGCTCCATTACACGTCGACTTGAAAGATTTTTGCCACCAAATAAGCGCCCTTGAGGGTCAAACAGCAAAGTCTTCCCTCCTCTCGAAAATACATTTTCGTGGAAAATTCTTGTTCCCGCCCAATCACGATGTGCCTCGACCACTCACAAGTTGCCTCTCAATACTCATGATTAAGTATGAAGACCTATGACGACCTATTAAATGATACCGGCATAGACCATAGTCAGTCATAGGTTGTCATATATGACCATAGTTCGGCCCGGAACGTGGTCATATATGATCATGAGGCACTTTTTTTTACTAGGGTATTCGATACTGAATTCGGAAAAATTGTTGCAACTTCGTGGAGAACGACGGCATGCCGATGTTTTAAATGCACCTCATCATCATCCCAAAATAGTATGATGTACTCATTCAGTCATACTCAACAGCCAGAGATGCATATTTTGCAGTTCGATTTATGAGATCCTTTTATCCAGGATAGACAGTCAGCCGCAGAGGGTGGGTGACGAGGTCAACGTTCTAGAACAGCAGGAGGAGTACAGTGGGTCACTGGGATGTCCTCCGAGAGCCGGAAACCGGAAATTCCTCTCTTTCAACTACCAGACTACTGACTCCAGAAACCTGCACCCGTTTTCGCACATGCATAACGGAGTATAGCAAGTTTCATACCCCCAGAGAACACAAGAGCAGAAGGACAATACGAGTCAAGAGAGAGGCTGTAAATCAGCACTGCATCTCAGCTGCGTACTCTCATCCATTACTTATGTGAGCGCCATGCAGGCCCATGCTCAACTCACAGATTCACTCGTTTGTATCGAACCCGACTATTATACTGTTTCCAATGGCACTAGATGGCGTCGGAATTTTTCGTCTCTGGGTCACTGGACATTTTACGGAATTTTGGGCAGTAGCCCTTAGCAGTCATCAGCTTTCACCAGTTCACATCATCAGTCTACAGTAGCCAGGCAGTAGCATCAGAAGTATATAATAAGGAGTATATGTTCCGGGGGTCGCGTGGCGTGCTAGGTGGCCTCCCCCGGCGACACGTTGACGGTTCAGCCTATTATAGGTTAGTAGTACTCGACTTACCGTTCATAATGGGGCTACTGCCTTTTCGAGCCCTCTGCAACTCCGCCTTTTTCCAGGGAAAGAAAACGGGTCGCGGGTGGCGTGTATAACTTTCCACATAGAGGGTGAAAAGAAGCTATGGGAGACAGAGGGAGAGAAAAGAACAAATCGTACATGATCGCCCCGATGATTTGACATTCGGCAGCACACGGAGAAATTTCACTGTCTAGCTGAGCTTTGTCGGCCGGAGACACATTCCAGAGATGCATCGCTCGCATCGTTCACGACTGACTCACCCCATATTATACCGTCCCATCTATTAGACCTCCGAATTCGTTGCAGTTGACCGCATCTGCGGATCCAATCGAAGATCACCCTGCGTTCTCTTTAACGCCAAGAAGCTATTTCCTCGTTTTTAAAGTGCGACTGTGTTGGTGATTGAATACAGAATATTTCTGTTCTGAGAAAAGTATCATTTATATGGTATCTCACGGTTTCTGTGGTAGACCATAAAAAATGGAGACATACATAGGTGGTTCATTGGCAACTGCCAGAACTTGCTTTTTAAAATCAACTCATATCATCATCAAGATTATGGTGAATGGGAGTTTGGGAATGTCAAAATGACTGTAATTGATGAGAAGATTTCTGCTAAAAATATCCGCGATGACATTCTTCCATCTTAAAAAATTAGACTCAACAAAGTCACTGGAACAATGAACTATCATGGCAAAGGTCTAACTCATCGTCAAATCTTGAGTTGCATTGAAGGACCGAAATTTTCACTCATTGATTGAATCGACAACCATCACTGGCAAGGCAAATAAATAAAGGTTCATTGGTAACCTCAGAATTTTTGGCAGTGATTAAATATATAAGATCAACTTCAAGAAGGAAGATACAGCAATTTTTTCTGAAATCGTCAAACGCTGATCCAAATTACGGGTGAAGGACTCACAAGTGCTGAATAAGTGTACTCTACTAAAGAAATTGGAGGGATGAAAAAGACACATACAAAACTAGCCCGCTGAATGTCAAAAGCAAGCGAATCACTTGGTTTCACTCGCGCCACCTGATAGAATATTCAACAATGTCTGATAAATGCTTAGACAGATATTTGGTGAATTAATTTGACGAAACATATGATTGATAATTGGGACGTATAATTAATTGACTTACTCAAACCATTGTTCACTGTGTATTTGTATTTGACGTCCATTATCTTGAACAAACGGGCTCATCATCACTCTAATTGGTTAATTAGCACCACGTATCGGACAATTATTACTCTCATCGTTCATTTTGACAAACAGCAAGATCGAACAGCAGAGTTTGTGAACAGAGACTCGACCGTGTCTGAATTCAATTACTGTTCGTCTGTTTCACAAATGAAGTGTGCCAATTTGCGATGCGATGGTGGGCCATTGATTCCAATAGTACAGTGAATATTGTGGATAACAGGGAACTGGAAGGCAAACTAAAGAGCTCTTTGAAAGCTTTGAGATTGGAGCGAGTAGTTTCATTGTAGACCAGAGCAGGTGCTTTGTCAATACAGATGTTACGTTATTCTGATTCATTTTTGAGGTGAGAGTGATCGGGAAGTTCAATAAATTACCAACAGTGTGAGCTATAAGATTCTGATGCTTACGTAGTTTATCTTGGCAGGGAGTCTGTAGAAATGGATAAAATCGGAACAAACCAAACATTTTTCTTATATTCGCGGGACTCTTTTGACATGGAAGATGCTATCAAAGTATGTGTTCCATGATGTGATTTGTGTATCTCAAGTATTCCAAGATGTTGTATTTGAACATTGTTCTTTAGAGGGGACCTTGAAATTGTCGTTGAAGCTTAGTCAACGATGAATTATGCCATGACTCGCAAGACTGCCGTAATCATTCTAGATATCACGGAAACCTCCTGCGTCTACGTAGATCAAGAAAATTTTGGAATGTCAAAACATTTAATTAAACCAGTACGACCCGCACAGTGTTTCTATTGCCCAAAGAAATCTTTGCAAGACAGGTCACAACATTCTCAGACAAATTATTCATCATTCGCCATCCGCTTAGATTCAGCCAGAAAACTCAATTCCGAGTCAAATGGTAACGGAGATGAATATTATAGAAATGATGGGAGCCTGTCTTTCGGGAAGCTCGTGGCTCATCTCGCTGCTAGGAAGTGCAATATTCCATCTTGCACTTGCCGACTATTATTATTATTATAAGGTCCGACTAAATGCGTTGTGCGCAACAGCAGTAGCTCGTGCATTTGATAAAATTACTCCGAGTTGCAAGCCCTTGGCACTTTTCCCTCTCATTCCCTCTCTCACGGTTCAATTCCACGGACGCAAGACGCGGTATAGCTGCAGACAGTAGACTCGAGGTATAATATTCGCTTGTCTGGCACTGCTGGGGAGTTCGCTGCAATAATGAGTATGAATGAGAAAATTGAACGAAGGAATGGGTGCTGAGTTGCAGTACCGCTTTGGGAGTAAAATAGCCCAGTCTGTTCTCGTCGGAGGGCAAAGCTGCATCAGATCAGAGAGAACACTCTCAGAGGGCATCAGAACGTTCCGTGTCGCGGGCAGCCCAGAGGCTCGATTAATAATTCTCCCTGGGCTTCTCGCTTCACAGCCGTATGCCCTCTGATGCTTATAGCCCTACTCTGGCTCGCTTCTCTTTCTGTCTCTCGAGGTCTCTGTCGGGTGCGCTAATTAGCCGGCTTGAGCTACATGCGGCCAAGAGCTGCTGAGCTAAGGCCACTGTTCCCTGTCTCGGTAATGCCCTGGTCGATTGTAGCCCTCGGGCGTAGATTGCGATGTGGCTCTACTGCTGTAATACTACTGCTGCTGCTGCTGCATTGGCTATTCCAGACCTTGTGCATGTTTTATTAGTACTGCTGGTGGCTGGATTTTGGGAGCTTGTAAGTTCATCGACGACTATTCGACAGAGCTTTCGAGGATTTTGCATTTTTTAAGTAATCTCAATTATAGCCCAATCACTGGATGTGCGTGCTGAATAATTTCTAGTTTCCAGTCTTAACTTTGTGGCTGATGGTGTTTTGATCAATCAAAGATGCGATAATCGAGGAGAGTTCTTTGCTCAGACGTTGAGTAACATTTTAATGTATTGCGTTTTTTGGATAGACGTCTGAGGTTTAGAGAGTCCGATTTGGGCCTTCAGATGGATTTCTACGGGGTATTGTGGAGAAAGTTGAAGAACGTCAATTGATAGAAACCCATTGAGATTGACATGAAGACCTACTCTCTCCGCGCGCAACCATAACGGGGTAAATTTTTTTTTTACTCATTATTCATGCACTTAACAAACTAAAACAAGCAAAGTCGCCATCGAGAATATTCTTTGGGCAAAGATGAGACAGAAAAAATTGTATGATGAACGATCGTAGGCCCCACCGGTGAAACCCATGGCAGTCAACATATCGAGATCAATTTATACCTACCTTTGTCTCACTTTGGTTTAGAATGATTTCATCATGACACCTCTAACGCATATTAATCAATCCTGCAGAGATTCTTGAAAACTTCTTAATTAATGAAAATTATAATTGCTCTCCTACATACCCATGTTGATATCATTTTCATTTTTTGAGGGACTTGAGTAAATATCTTGCATGGATCTAGGACACTTTGCATAAATTTTATAAAATTGTATGATATCAATTGTCCCACATTGCGCAAAGTAATCAACGTATGCTCTGATGAGGAACAGGAAATAGAATTGTGCCGTACTTGGAATCGATCTATACTCTGAAACAGGCGACTTGCGGATCAACGAGATTTTCGAATTTATCAGTTCATGGACACTGAAGAAGGCCCCACTCGACACTATTCTAAACGGTCCAACGAAATAATAATAATGGGCGAATATACAGAAGCATGGAAGCTAATAACATCAGCTCGTCGTATAATCGACGACGATCCAATAACATTTGCTCATCAGAGCTGCAACGAGGCGAGAGATGCTGCCACTCGAGAACAACGCTGCATTTCAGCGTTGAAGATATGACCTGAGAGAGAGAGAGAGACAGAGAGCTCGGGGGAGGCACATCCCCGAAGAGAGGCGGGCGCGGCTCTCCCATTAATCCCGGCATCTTGACCCACTTTACCTCTCTGCCTCGAAAATTCGCAATTACAGGGCTACGACTCTCTCTCGGCAAACTCTTGCTTTAGCAGCATCTCATCTTCTTCTCCGGTCCGACCTCTGAACTATTTTAGCTCGCAATTTTCCTCAAGCATCGCCTACATGCCTGAATCGAGCAGCTTTGTACACTCGTCTAATGAGACACAAGCTTTGAAGGCCTTTTAATTGCCTCCTTACATCATTTTTGGTCAATTTTAGGGCACGAGTGTTACACCCACGGGACCTCAATCATAGTATTCGTAATGAGCATGTGTACAAATTGAACTCGGCATGTCACATAACGCACTCGTACTTTGGTACAAAGGGCTGTGGAATTATCACTCGGCCTGGGACATATGTGGCTCCAGGGTACCGTTTTTGCGGGATATGTGGGAGTAGCACTGATGGAACACCCCCCCGCAGGTTGTCTACCGCGAACTTGTTGCGTGTGCGATACCTTTGCCCTGTTTCGCATGTGCGATGGTCGTGGTGGTGTTGTTCCCCATCATATGATAGCAGTGGATCGCGTGTGAGCCTGCATATTTCATAACTCGAGAGTGCAATGCCTCACCGGCTATCTCTTTCTCCACTGGGATGCCATTATCATTCCCGCACTTCAATTTGAGGCTTGCTCTTGTTCAATATTATCGAGCACTGCTACCGAGGACGAAGCTCCGTGAGGGAATTTACTCTATAGGGGACTCGATGTCTCCAGAGATATCACATGGGTATTCTATTACGATATACTTACAAGGAGAGTCCGGAGAGCCTGGATCATCGAATCTCACCAAATTCCTTTCACAGTCTCGTACAATCTATAGATCCTCCTATAGGAGATGGAGAATCCAGAGTAACTCCATCAAATGGGCCTTTTGTTCAGAGTTACAACCAAAAACATTGCATAGCATTGACTATATGGTTCCATGCTAGAAAGTGATATATACAAATGGTAAGGTTTTTTTGCTTGTAACTCTATCAAATCTATCAAATTATGTGTTTCGAAAATTATTTTGATTGAAATTTCTTGCTTATAATCGACGCCCAAAACTCTAAAAGCACTGGTTTAATCAATCACCTTCCATTACTATGCAAATTATGTTAGCCTAAGAATCCTTGCGGGATGTTGAAAATCTTCTCAAGACCTTCAAAATTTTTTCTTCCACACTGCTTTACGATCTTTTAGACCCGAATTACAAGCGATCGCGCGAAACTAGTTTTGGACAGGTTGACAGTACTGAAAGTATGGAGTCCTACGTTTTTCCTGAGTTGGAGCGGGTGAAAGTTCTTCCAACCACTTTTTAGGATAAGCCTGAATATAATTCCATGAAAATCAGGAAATTTTTCGGCAAAGCCGTGGATTATGACCGTTTTTGTATTTTTGATACCTGATAACCCGTACAAAACTCGTTTTGCGCGATCACTTGTAACTCGGGTCTAAAGAATTGTAGAACAATGCGTGAAAAAAAATTCGAATGGCTCGGAAAGAGCTCCAACATTTGGAAGAAATTTTACGCTGGCATGACTCGCATGGGAATGAAGGGTGATTGAATAAAATGGACATTTTTAGAGTTTCGGGCGTCTGTTATAAGCTAGAAATTTTAATCATAATAATTTTCGAAATTCTCACTTGATAGATTTTTCCCCCCAATCCTTTGAATACCTTTGAGAAATTGCCGTGGACCTAAGGGCGTCCGAGTAATCGCTGTTTTACTGAAGGTCTCGCTGTCCCATTTTTTTGCAGGGTTCTGTATTTTGCAGATCCAAGAGTTCCCGCTGCTTTTCCAAAAAGGAACGGATTTTATCGTCGTTTGAAAGTTGTCAAAAATATGATTAGAAAAGAAATTTTTGAGCCTTCGTGAGTCTTAATCGGTCGAGTTGGAAGCTAGTGGGTTTACCTCTCGATTTTGGGTTAGTACCACGTATTTTAGTAAGCAAATGTGACTCAAAATGGAGAATAGTATTAATTGAGCTTTTAAAGTAAGAAGCTAAGCTGATTTGTCCCCAAATTCTTCCTAAATTGCCCACAAGAGTGGAGTGAATTAGGACACGATCTTAATTTTCAATGTGCGAAAAAAGTAGGAAAGACAAGACCTGGAGCTCTGAGACGTCTTTTGCAATCTACTTTCTAGTTGTACTTGAAGGCCTCGTAGCGTGCCTAGCCTCAAGTATCGGCACATAGCCATAATGAAAAACCTGTCTCAATCCGCCCCACTCTCCCCTGCTAAATTTGCTT
Source organism: Eretmocerus hayati (assembly GCA_029851415.1). NCBI lineage: Eukaryota > Metazoa > Arthropoda > Insecta > Hymenoptera > Aphelinidae > Eretmocerus > Eretmocerus hayati. Next base: position 3,690,044 of record CM056741.1, on the reverse strand, counting down.
GGCGACAGGCTTGACGTGGTCATGAATCGTCCGATGAAATATTCAAACTGACGGACATCCAGTTGATCCATTCTAATTTGCTCTCAATATTTCGGCATCATGAGAGAGTCTCTAAATATCATACCATCCATTGAGGATGTTGATTTACACGCGAACAATTTGCTCGACAGTGATTCTCGCAACTAATCTCCATCTCGGCAGCTCAATTCAAATGACGAGCAAATGACGAACGTATGAATCTTCCTGACCGGTGTTCAACTGCTATTTTTGCAATTATTTTAGGTGACGAAGCAAACTTTCTCTCTCGTTCCCCATATGTTAGGAGATGAGCAATGATATTTCGAAAGTTGACAAGTTATCGCATCTTTGCTTGAGCTGTGACGTGTTGCATCAACAGTATGTAATTGTGCAACAATTTGTGCCAATTTATCATAACTCTTCATCTCAATCGAATGCAAACTTAGAGTACGTATATCAAACATTCAACTTGAGAATCCAATTCAGATCGATGATTCTCACAATGTGTACACTCCAATGCCTACCATCATATTGCTCTTAGAGAGCAAGAAATCGATAGAGCCTCCCCCCACTTTTTTTAAGAATGAGAGGGCGTACGAATTCTTGGAAATATTTTGCAGGATCGGACCGATGTTGTACATAAGTTGAATAATTGTTCGTCGTTTTTAAGACAACTCCATGACGTCCTGTAGGAATATATGTATAACCTCCCTAGTAATGTTAAAAATACTCATCCATAACTGAGAGGTGACAATTTCAAATGAGTCAAAATACTTACTGAATTTCCTGAATGCCTGAAGAGGTAGAAATTGAGTTTTGAAATGCTAATGAACATCCATAGTCCAGCCATGGTGCGGTAGTGATTTAACCCTTCGGCGCCTAGTGGGCCCTGCAGGATCTATGAAATAGTATGTTGAATTCCATACATCCATGTCAATATTTCATGCCTCTCAAGGTTCCATCATCTTGTTTTAGGCGAAACCTACACTTTGTTATTGAGGCGTATCAACAATCTGCGACGTTCCCGACCACTTTTGAAAAATCGTTAATCCAAATTTTCAATTGGTAAAAATGACTCGTCACTCTACGAACAATATTACACGTTCTCCGAGTTTTTGATTGGGTTTCACCAGGAGAGTGTTTCAGATCCGGGTCACGGATTTGGCTGAAACTTTGGAAATAGTCTTTTTTCGGTGCCAAAAGATGATATCCAAAGTTGTAGACCCTAACGCTCAAGCGTTGCCGAGCTACAGACAGAAAAATTAGCATTGCAAGTATACCTATATGCATAATTTTTAACATGGGCCTATATGGACAATACTATTGTCCTTGGCTGTAGCTCGGAAACGCTTGAGCGTTAGGGTCTATAATTTCGGATATCATCTTTTGGCACCGAGAAAAGACTATTTTTAAAGTTTCAGCCAAATCCGTGACCCGGATCTGAAACACTCTCCTGGTCAGTCCACGGAGATCTTCAATGGTGTGAATATCACCCTTTTGTCCTTGAATGCACCCCTAGAATATTCATACATAATCAAGTTGTGAGAAATTTCATTATGACGCTCTGGATGACCCGGTTAATAAGTGACATCCTTGGATGCTTCATGAGATCCTACGTGCACTGCGCTTAATCGGTATCCCCAAAGAAGTGAGTCAAGTCAAACATAAAATATCTACCCTTTTTTTGATGGTCTTGGTTTCTATTGGTTAGACATCATCTTCGCGAGGCCTTATACTACTCGCTCAACCAAGCAACGTCGATGATGAAAAGAATACCCACGTATCCGTCTTGGACACAAGGAACACCGCTGTAATACCACAGAACAAACTTGCAAGCAATATTCGTTCCACCATCTCTCTCTCGCTGATGTACTGGACGATCGTGACACTGCAGATTCGCAACAGCAGCAGAAACAGCAGCAACGGCATGAATAGCTCATCTTTATGGCTGCAGTACCATCAAGGAGTCTCGAGGCGTCAACCACTTGTCGACATTGTCGCCAAACATACACCTTCACGTGTCTCGCTCAGAACACATTGACAGTCTTGATGGAAGTTGTGAGCAGTATGTGTCTGAGCCTCGGATGATGTCTCCATATACTCGATCCAAGATGACCCCAGGATCCAGCGATACATTGTTTGAAACGAATAAAGTCTGCTTGCTGCAGTTCTGAATGTAAACTTATCCAATTCATCCAATTCGAATATTTGGTGGTGTACATAAGGCAGTTCTACTATATATCAGGATCATACAGTTTTCTTGCACCAACGATTGGATCCTCTTTTCTGAATTTTTTAGTCTCCGGAATCATTACGTCAACTGAGATGAGGATCATATCGAGAAAATGACTGTGGACATGACTTTGTCATGAGCATTCATGGATGAAATGGTTCAGAGTGTCACTCTGTTCAACTCGCTCACTAAAAGTGTCCACACATGTGGACATGCTCGGAAGCCGATATTTGTGATAACTTTACGTGCACTTATCATAAAATTCTGATAGAACTTTAACAAGTTTGAGGGATGCCAGAGATGGAAGAAACCAAAAGTTTTTAAAATGTGTAATTTTGCCATTTTTTGTCATCTTACAACTAGTTATCGACTTATTTCGTATCAGATAATTTTCCCGAAGCTGGAAAAAGGCGTCAAAAGTTAGCGAGTTCATCGATTCAGAAACACTCTTAGCAAGGTGACAGCTGTAAAAAAAATGTCATTGTATGGTAATTTAATCGTGCTCTCGATTGAGATGATTGGGAAAATCTAACATGGACTAGTTTGAACCCCCTCATCATAATCCCATCCTTAGTATCATATGAGCCCACATGGGTTCATCGATTTGAAGCAGAGTGACCATTGGGTGAGTCATATGTTTATGCGGTAGAAAAATCGTGACTCTCTGAGTAGAATAACTTCGATTCCATATGTTCATGAAACATCTGATGTACGAATCCTTTATCCACAAATAAATCTATTCGTATGATGACATCATCATGAGTTCCACTTGGAATTCAGCAACATTGTGAAAATCTTTCGAAGTAAAAAATCACGAAGATACTCGTTAGTTTGATCTTGTTTTAGATCGTTTTCTGTTTGATGTTCTATCACCTATCTGGTGAAACATAATTTATGTGAAAATTTTGTATTTGGGCAGTAATGCCCTTTTATTGAAATAATGAATGAATAAATAAATAAATAAATGAAGATAGGGGCTGATGAAAAATAATCACAGTCATGGCTTCGGACAGTGATAAGGTTGATTAACAAGGAGTTGAGTGCATAATAAGAAATGTATGATCTTGAGCACTTGGTGTAACTACTTATTACTTCATGGATAAATTGTTTTACAAGTTACTGGGAAGAGAATATTGAGAACGAATTGATTTAAATTTGCAATAGTTGGTTATTCTCAGAAAATTTGTTATAAAAGTCTACATTCATTCAACACTTGAGGATTTTGAATCCAGCCCTAGATTTAGATTCGTATCCGAAGTGAAGAATGCTTATAGTAATGGTATTCTGATGCTACGATGTCATTTTCATCTCAAAGTTACTATTGACCCCTTGACACAGTTCTATGAATCCACCGTTCAATCAGACAGTTGTACTTCAAAATGTACGTGGAGTTTATGATTACGTCTGACAATGTCCCAATGATTCTGTTTAAGAGTTACAAATTGATGCTCACAATCTCATTTCTTCTGAAACAATACGAATATCTCAGGGGTCTCTGACCCTGTGAAATTGTTGCAAAAAATTCATATAAACGAAATTCGTTCCCAGAACCGAATTGTCTTTGAGTAGTTAACTTATAAAAGTTGTAAATTATCCACTAGATTTGGGCTGAATTGCTTTCTAACAACGAAAACACTTTCATAAATAATTTTGTTGCTCAAATCTTGGGTCTACAGAGAATGACTAGAATCACGTCTATAATCTGCAAAAGTAGATTGATTGAAGCATAGAATCGAGAAAATGATGTATCTTGGATCGCAAAAGCATAGCACAGGCGCTATTCATCTTCAAGTAAACCTCCCCATTCGATTCAAGCGCCGAGATTCTATTCACACGCCATAATAGTCTCTCGTCGAATTATCGTGAGCTTAAAGTGCGAAGAAAATATATAAGTATAATGGAGTCTCAGGTAGAAGCTCATGTTATACACAGAATCCCTCGAGCGTACACCGCATTACCCGTATCAATCGTTATCGACATGTTCTCGAGAGTCTGCCTCCGGCTTCCTCGTATTATATACCTCCACATCAGCAACGCAAGTTTTTTGCAGCACAACGCGTATATACTATATAATAATAGCACAGCTGAGAGGCTCCAGCAGCATCAAATCAAGATGAACTGCTGTGCTGCCTGCAGCATCTTTCAGTTACCTATGGAAGTTCGTATACATCGAGGCATCAGAAACGAGCCGCAAGAAAGAGCCAACGACAACAACGGCGACGACGACGGAGTCTCGGTACACAGGATCATCACGTGCGCGTAATAAGGACGGTGAGTACGAGAGAGCCCACGAGAAGCGAGGAAAATTATGGTGCGGTGAGACGCGAGCATTGCCATTTCTCTGTTCTCCACGGGACTAACATTCTGAAATGTACAGCCGCGGGAGGGAGCGAGAGTTAGGATCTACGCTCAACCAAGACGGAAAGTGAAATTGTGAATTGTAAGGGTAGGCGTTCTCTTCTATGTGGGGTATTATTTCATCGGACCGAGTGTTGTTGTTACACTCATTCACGTTGAATGTATGATCCAGGGCCAAGACGAATCGAAGATGGTAGATATACTTTTCATTTGTACCCACTCTGAAATTTGCATCTTGTATCAGGTAAAAGAGTGCCATATAATACTGGTAATCCCAGGAGACAGTATTATGAATATTGTACTGAGAAATATAGGCCATTGTGGCTTTTAGAACAAAATGATTTTGATTGACACGACCGGGATTTCCCCTAAAATTCTAGTTGTAGATTTCTTTTTATATTCCAACTAGAGTTAGTTTGAATAAACCAATCGTGTACATAGAGTCAATGTTAGGTGTTGGATGAATGATCTAATGAACTAATACGATGCATGTACAACAATGTGGATGAAAACAAAAGGACTAATTTAGCAAATCTCCATTGCATGGGTTTGATATTTACCGGCGAAATGAGTCTAGAAATTTCCCTTTCCTTAAATCAGTACGCACACATTTACTCATGGAAATAGGTGATGCGCAAATTTTTCATATAATGCATGGAAATCGCGCGTCTACTTACGTCGATAATTGCCCTACTATAGAATTTTGGAAAAGTGGGATCACACGAGGTTCTTGGCATATGAGTCGTCGCTCCTCTTGTTCCCGGCTCGCCAGAGGATAAACAATCAAAGTGACCTGCCAAGCAGCCAAGGTAGTTTGCCAAGTATCGAGGAGCTTCGTGTGATCTCAAGAGTTTTCAAAAATTGATTGTGTAAGTTTTATGATATTCAAGAGGAATTGAAGCCCTTTTGTCGTTCCTCATAGCGCAGAAGTGTAGTTTCCAATGATATTGCGACCTTATTTACCGGCTTACTAGATGAGTAGTTCATAAGAAACAAACCCTTAAAACATAAGAACAAAAACGTGATCAGTCAGAAGACATATGTCCATCGGACAGTTTCTGTGCCTTTGGGCATTATCGTCTTTGGATGATGACCGCATCCAAAGCTGAGGCCGGGACGTATGACGAGACATTTATTTGCGAGAGGTCCCCTCGTGAATTGTATTGAAATTATGTGGTTCGGTATAGTAGAATCACGCGAGTAAAATCATAAATTTGCGATGAAAATCGATCGCATCTTCTCGGGCAGCAGTGAGATAATTAGCAATCGCGACTAGGGCTCATATTCATTTGATCTCCAACTAATGCATACTGGATAAATGTGTGTCACAGTTAGACGAGTATTGAGGGTCAGAAAATTGAGAATCGAGAGTAGAGTTTCATCGAATCACAAGCATCAATGGAGTAAATTTCTTGATACCAAGTCTAGAAAATTTGCAAAACTTTTGTTATTTTCATTGTACACGATTGGAGTCGTGGTTTTGAATTGTATTAGAAGCAATGAAAGATTCGTTCAAGAATATGATGAATTTATTGGAATAAAAACTGGTCTATGATACACAACATCTTTCAATGAAAAGTTCACCTGATAAAAAATTATTCCTCCAGAATGGATATTTTTACAGAATTTCAGGATTTGTCATAAAATCTTCGGCTGAGGAGTCACAAGAGCGTTATTTTGGATGCAGTAACGTAATTTTTAGCAGAAACTATTTGAGACAGTTTTTGATTTGCGAACCCAGCGATTTTCTCTTTATTTTCACTCTACTGCACGCGTAATAAGAATTGCATTTGCTTAGATTTAGAGATATGCTGAAGCTGACATGATTGCTGGGTGATTGGAAAATTGCAACCTAATATATGGCCGTAGTGTGCTCCTTGAGCATGTTTTTATCAGTTAGAGTGCAGAACGTAGCAGTGGTCGATCCCCGGAAAACAGCTTGGAACGAGATAGGCCTACTAATTATTCAAGCAACGAAAAATAATTAGATCGCCGAAGGTGACGACAGACCGTCGTCTTGACGTTGTATTTTTATAAGTGTTTCCTTGCAAATCTTTTGCTCGCCTGGTTATTAAATATATATATATTCAGATATATCATGATGAATCTGTTACCAGCTCATTCAAAGTGGAAATGGCATTGCATAGACTCGTTGTGAAGATCGATAAGATGAGATGGGAGTGTGATTTTACCCTACTTTTTTGGGAGTCGTCACATCACATTCTGAAATTCATAGTGTCTCTCGCCCTACCCTGAATAATGAATATAATTACATGACCATATCTGCAATGCTAAGTACATTTGATCTTAGATCGTTTTACCCCTTGGATTATCAACCTCAGCCTCAGAACAGCGACACACAATCCAACCTGGCTGAGAATATTTTTCATCAAAAAAGTCCTCTTTGCCGGAGCACCGCCGCCGTCGACTCCATCATCAAAATTGTCAATTTCCGTTTTTTCCCGAGCACCTCATAAATATTCAAGGACCACTCCTGGTATGAGATGGCAGCTTAATGGGCCTGACATATTTGTAACTACGGCCCATTACCGGCCAGGTCGGAGCGTATCGGAGATAGACTGTATACATCTGAGCAACAGTGGCCAGAGCAGCCATCATCTCCAAGTCAATTTTACAGCGCTCTCGCTCTTGGATGCATCAGCAGCTCTTATGCTCTCGTATACTCGAGTGCATATAACAGATCTGCGAGCGTTAGTGGCGTGGTTGATATCCAGGCAGGAGGATAATCGAGCCGGGGGCCACTGCAAAAACTCGGAAAAGAGTTGCCGCGTGAGCGCAACCATCGTCGTCGCAAGAGTCGTCTCTCGCGTTCAATTAAAGAGCGCGCAAAAAGTTCACTCGTGAAAAGTGCTCCGGCAGCACGAATCGTCCCAAATAAGGCCAGCTCTGAGCGCGAGGCTCGATCCTTGAACCTCTTGTCTGCTGCCCATGCTGCAAGTGAGTATTGTATGGGTGTTCTGTTGGTAAGCCAAGAGCTTTGACGAGCACGACAATAGTCCACGTGATGAGCTCAAGTCTCGGCTCAAGTCGCATTATCAGGGAAGCACATTTTAAAGCATCAACGCGCCATCACATACATCGAAATCCGCTCTTGAGCTGAGGTCTAAGCTGCGTCAAAGGATTTTTGGATCGTGATTCAATTTATTTTTTGAGGAGCGGGTAGATTGATACTTCGAGCCAAGAAATCGGTTGAAAGTCTGACATCTGTTCAATCATCCATATATTGGAATTGATAGACGTTATCAAAAAAAAGCCACACAAATCAGCAGACGGCGTATGGTTCATTCGGTTATCGGCGACAATGTTTTCTAGAATTACAAATTCATGGAATTTCGACGTAAAGTCCTGAGCTGCAGAAAGATTCGGGGTGATCTTACTGTTGCTGATTGCTTATTGACAGGTCTCTTAGAGGAAGATAATGAGGAAGAACTGAGAAAGATAAGTAAGTATTGAATACCATCAGCTTCGAGTGATCAACAAAATAAGTTTGCATTGATGAGTCTGTCGTGAGGCAATCGAAATAAAAAGTTCGACCCAGTCCCTCGATAAACATGATTGCTATAGCTCTGGAGAGACTAAGGACGGACTAAATTCCAAAGTATATGGAGATTGCGATGAGAAGATGTCTAATTTTCACCCTAGTTGTGCCGTATCCATCAAAAACAGCCGGTATAAAAGTGAAAACAGAAAAGTTATGAGAGTCTGTGAATTGAAAATAACTGGGAAGAACTGTAACATTTACGTTTTGGTTCTACTTATATCGTGATAACGGTGATAGAATGACTTGAAAATGGGAAAGAAACAATGAACAATGGAACCACCATTTGCACAGCGGACAATCTCAGGATTCCATTAGCCCACATAAAGTCACGTGAACAGCACACTAGTACTAATAGCGAGGACACACTCATCTTGGGCAACCACAGAAACATTGTTTTCGAGATTGTTTCACTGAAAATCTCGCTTGTAGCTTTAATCATCGCACCACGATGTTGAGAGCGCTCGCAATTTCTCTGCAACTCACAGCCCCAGAATCCGACAGACAATAATCGCCAACTCTCGTAACGGTACTTTTTCAGAAGCATCAGGCTTATGATGGTGACGACGACTGTAATAGTGGTAGTGTCCCGAAAATGCAACTTGGAGATATAAATTTAGACTGGACCACGGAAAACTAGAGCAGCGGCTGCAAAAGCTTTGCGGCTCCCACGTGCGAGATGGATTATGAGTACGAGATCTGAGAGAGAACAGTATATCTAGTGCATCCTCCGCTTATCGTACTTGCGAATGCGGACAGAGAAGGCGTCAAAACGTAAGCCTCTGGGAATTAACGGCACGAGAATTAGTTTCTCGTTGTGCCAGAGGCTCGCGCACGTCGCTTGGGTAATGGGGGATGATGACGAAAGTTCAAATGTACTAGAGAGGTAAGCTGTGGGGCGAATAGACTCAACAGATTTTGCGTAGTCAATGGGTGTGTCAGAACTCAGTGACAAACATTGGAACGTGCTGGTTGCCTAGGTTATTGAAATAGCAAACTTATTCATTTAGGGCTATTTCGCTCTACTGTATGTACGCGCTCTGTTTTCGAAACAATCAGTGAGTATCATTCGACGGAACTAGGAATTCTGTAACACATTCGTGCTTCTAGAACTACATACGTGCATTATTTGACAATATATTCATGAGTTTCGTATGTTTCGTGTAGTTCGTAGTTGAACCATGAATATTTTGTCGAGATGTTTCATCACTTGGTAACTTACATTGAATTTTGCTTCCAAACTTATTCTATCGTGTATTTTTGATGTCGAATATTCAATCTGTTCTCGAGGTTACACGATTCATTAGATTCTGCATGCTTCGCCTTTCAAGCCTATCAGTTTGGTCCATCTTATCTTTTCCCAGAAAACCTCGTGTTATTTCAAAGGACACGCAATGAGCTCTGGAATCAGCTTGGATTCGTTGAGTTTCTAATAAATATTGGAAAATCAGATTACACGACTAGCGGGTTACCAGAGAAATTTTGTTTCAAATTGTGAAGAGTCCACCACTTTGCGATGTCCGGATTGAATTTTCACAGAATCACAAACTTTTGAGCGAAAAAAAGAGCTATACCAGATGAAGTAATTCACAAAATTTTAAGAAGATTTCCACTCCATGTTTGCATTTTCAACTATTCAATGTCGAAAATGCCACGTAAGATTGAAGTGTTGGAAGATTCTGACTGCATCGAGCTGCGAATCTCCCTCATATTTACTTGATACCCATTTGATCTTGTGATTCCCTCTCATGATCAGGCTGAAGAGGCAATTTCCGATGCTTATCGATGAAGCTGATTGAATTCCGTCGCTCAAATAATTGAGGTATTTGCGGGTAAGAGCGTATAACAAGCTAAGATAAGGCATCGCTTTTATCTCAGCTCGTAAAATAAATCCTCCATTCGCGTACCAGCGCATCGTTCGGAACGTGTGTAACCAGTCTTGGCTCTGGTCGTACACCATCAGAGCAAACTCAATATACTGAAGCCAACACATACCAAGAGCTGTCCCAATTATGAATCGGGCCATAAACACCTGCAAGCTCTCGGTCATCTTCGGGGACGCATGCTGAGCTCTGTGATCGCCAAGATCCCTCAAGCGGCTCGTGAATGAGAGTGTTGAAACGAGGCAACGTCCTTGGTTGGGCGTGAGCAAAAATATGTCTACACAGAAAGCGCCAGTGAACGACGCCTGTGGCTGCCTCCGATGCCCCGAGCCGCGAACTTGAGAATGTAATTCGCAACAAATTGAGCGTTCCCCGGGCATTTTTAAGCGCCTATTCTTCGCGCAGGCCATCGCACATCGTCGCCTGGCTTTGCGAGAAAATGCGATGGTCCACGTTAGAGATGCCTCCATACGGAAAGAGGAGGATGATGATGAGGAGAGGTGAGAGCTTGAACCGAGGGCAGCGTACCCTTGTTCCATCTTTGCACGCATCCTTCTTTAGAGTATAGAGGTACGCAGTCTACTTACAAATAACGTAGGATGCATGAGAGCGAAAAGATCGGGTGTGAAGGGCGTACGTGGCCAAGGCTGATCAAGATGAGCGAGGCTGCATTAGAGGTAACGAGAAGTTGTTAGCGCGTTCTTTTATTACCATGCATGGCTGCAACGATAGTGAGAGCTCACCGATAATTTCAATATTTGGTTGGTGATGACGAGGTACATTCACCTGGATTAGAATGAGAAGTTCCCGTTGAGAGCTGAGTGTATGACCAAATCTGTTTCCCGCACCACTCTAAGAGTAAGCGTGTAGAAATATGAATGGATTCAATTATAATCTTCGAGAGATTAAATGACCATCAAATTAATTGAGAACATGATAATTATGAGTATTTCATGATTCAACATTTGGCAACAGTGGAAGCGGACGGAAGTAGCTGTTCTTTCAGAAGTCTCATCTACATACGATCCGACCGAGATCTGGGTGATTGATCAGATCTGATATCGAATTCCGGGGATTGTTTTGTGATCATGAACGGCGCACGCAATTAGCGCGACAAATCCCACAAATTCGGACATAATCACGACAGTCATGACTGGTTTATGCGAGATCAAGTTTGCTCTCAGTTGTGAGAAATTGGCTGATTGAGGTAACGTGATTGGTCCTTCGTATTATTCAATCCATCAATGTATTATTGTTGTGATCAAATACGGATCTCTGTGCATGCCAAACACAGAGTTTTTGATTGTATAGCAGAAATATGCCTCAAGAAAGAGTGACAAAACATTTTCCGACATCCTGTGCGGGAAAGTGGCTTTGTCCGTACTAATTTTCAGTCTTGCTCCTGATTTTTGCCCATAAATATTTTCTGGTCATCAGGGACGTTCTGTTTGTTGCACCACTCATCTTGGTATATTTAAACCAGCCTGTCTCTCACTTTTGGTGCACATGCATATCATTCTTGGGATCATACAGGCCACCACCGCCAATTTATGCCCATATTTCAGAGAGGAGCGATACTCAGCTAAGGCTTGGGGTATATGAACTGTGCATATCTGCATGCATGAGTTTGAAGTGTCGTCGGATTCGCGGGTGAATTTTTTGGGCTTTGAGGGAGAGGATGTCGGGCAGGTTTCGGAGCTGTAGTTTTGCCGGGGTAGAAAAATATCCTCCACCTCACTCCACTTTTTCCAAAAGTATAACTTGGCGAGTATGGCCATCCTTTCCCCCTATCACTTCATCTGGGATCAAAAATTGAATTTCAACTCTTGAGGGTCATGAAATCAGTGGAAACATGTCGAGTGACGATTTAGCAAAATTTAGTAAAATTTGAACATGAAACAAATGGTGAGAGAATGAAAAATATTAATTTCAACTCTTGAGAGCCGTGAGATCAAGAAAAGTATGTCGAGTAATTGTTTTGCAAAATCTGAATGTGAAGCGCATGGAAAAGGATTGATTACATTACGATTTGACTTTCTCGGTAATTTTGACTCAACTTGAGTTTCTCACCATCTCTTTCGTCTATGGAATGTAATGAAAATAATTCATTCAGACCATTGAGAAGAAAAGGAAACCAGAAAATTCAATCTAGCATTGATCGGTTTAGTTTAAAATTCAGTAGAGATGGTGAGTAACTCAAGTTGAGTCAAAATTACCGAGAAAGTCAAATCGTAATGTAATCAATTCTTTTCTATGCGCTTCACATTCAGATTTTGCAAAACAATTACTCGACATACTTTTCTTGATCTCACGGCTCTCAAGAGTTGAAATTAATATTTTTCATTCTCTCACCATTTGTTTCATGTTCAAATTTTACTAAATTTTGCTAAATCGTCACTCGACATGTTTCCACTGATTTCATGACCCTCAAGAGTTGAAATTCAATTTTTGATCCCAGATGAAGTGATAGGGGGAAAGGATGGCCATACTCGCCAAGTTATACTTTTGGAAAAAGTGGAGTGAGGTGGAGGAGATTTCAACACTCGGCTATGGTAATGACTGAATATTCTCAGATTGAAAAACATGCTGTAAATAGTAGCATGTGGGGAAACACAAAAAACTTCTATGTATCTCATCCATAAAAATCATTCTCCTAATTAACACTAGTGTACTTAATTCCAAGATGAGTATTTTTTAATCATGAGCAAAGAAAAATCTGGAGAACTGAAACCTTGTATTTATGATAGCAGGACTTGGAATGAGTTCACGAAATTGACTTGGGTTGATGCAAAGACTCCTAATCTACTTGTGATGGTGCTTGCAAGAGAATATTTTGGATCCGAAGAACTTCTAGATTGTGGAAATACCCCACATGAGTTGGTTCGGCCACTCTTCAGTAAGAGAGGATGCTAACTATCAAAGTGAATAACTAATAACTAATTGATAAATGAAACATAGAATCATGACACTTATACATCTGTTGTCCAACATTTCCCAAGGACCAAAATCTGAAACAAATTCCATGTAGCACATTGATAATTCGTAACACATCAAGAAGTTGGAGCAATCCGTGCGAACTCATTCTGAGGGAAATGAAGGTTCAATAGCATCATGTGATATGTGTTCAGATTTCTGATGAAATGATCCTCAAGATACTTCCAGGTAGATGCATGGATCCAGTTTGTTTGGTGATTGACTTCTCAACTAATCATTTTCTCAATTTGAACTGACCACTCGCCACCAAGAGCGTAAACGTGCCTTTCTTTCTCCGTAATACTCTTGATGAAACAGGTGAACCCTGTACAACTTTCTAATGCTATTCAGAAATTAACGCCAAGAAAGTCAAATCCATATACCATATATGATATGAGTAAGAGTTTAGCTGAGACCTTGGGTTAGAGTATTACGCAATAGACATATGATATTCAAAAGTAACCAGAGCAGTACAAAATATCAGTGCTTATATATCACAACTGTTCTTCGACAGTCGTCAATTGACTGACCTGTCTCACAACATCTAGATGTGAGAGACGTACCCTCTTAATGTGTTGGACATTGACAGGTTTATATTGAGACACGAAAAGCACTTCGAAGGATATTCTATTGGTTGCACACTCCATTTCAATTAGAGTGATTAATCAACTTTTCTTTGAGATGCACAATTTATAGCTCCAGAGTTGGGTCTGTCTGAAGTATTCTGAAAGTCAATACATTGCTGAAATGTAGATTTGATACTGGCACTCATTTTTTCTCACGATCAAATCCAAAATTCTCCAAATATTTTTGAATATCAACTCTTGACACTGCACAACAGCGAGAACGACACACATTTTGGCCTTTGGCCTATTATTCTTATATCACTCCAGACAAGAAAACCCACAACAATAGGTGTCTCTTATTCCTGCAACAATGAGAGCTGATTTCTACAAGCTCGCTGCAGGCGGTGCTACGATTGGCATCAATTGGCATTCAATCTCTGCTGTTATCTTTACATAATATAATCAAAATAGTCATCAAAAACGTTACAACATGTTATACTACCGGAGCGGAATAACGCCGTCTGCTACACATGCGGCTGCATCAAAACATCACCCGTGTTCTCGCGGTCGATCGTCCCGACTGGTCGACCCCAACAATCGATTGTGTTCGACTTCGAGTGTCGTAACGCGGCTGAAATCTTGACGCGAAAAAATTTGGAAGGGTCGAAATTAGCGAGCAAGATATTTTGGCACTAAATGCTGTCAGCGGCGAAATGACTTGCCAATATCCTTGTTGAGAACCGAAATAATGGGTTCAGAGGGATTGAGACCCCCCTGAACCCAGAAAAGCATGAAATAAGTAAGTTCGAAAAAATGTGTGAGGTTAAAACGGCCCAACTCAGCGTATATAAGGCACGGCGGCCTTGCGCGCGCTCTCTCTCTTTCTCACATGTTCTTCTCTTTCATATACTCGCCAGCAAGGCGCTACCGCGCCTTTTGATCGAGCATCAATTTCTGCACCTCCGCCGCCGCGAAGCCAATATGCGTGGGTGGCGGGATCGATTTTGCTTGGAGAGCGTGGGTTTTGTAGACGATGCGATCTAGTGGTCATTTTGCCGCTGTACCCTTTTTCATTAGCGTTCGTAAGTGTTAAGTTAGTGATAGATCACGGTGCGTCCCTGGCGAGAATAAATATGACAAAAATGACAACAAAAACTGGAAAAGGCGTATTTTTGTACGAATCGTCACGTGCTCAACTTGAACAGAATTGACAAGAATTCCCCATACATTGCTCACGTAGAAATTCGGTGACTCCCCGTTTTCTTCGCTCCTTCGCAATTTTCTCGCAAATACTCAAAAGAAGTGCGTTCTAGCAAAAATTGTTACGAATATTTTTTTATAGATTTTTTGAAGATCTACAAGATGACGTGGTTAGATTGATATCTCTGTCATATGTGTGGGTCGCGAGCAAGATAGAGAAAAGGCATTGTGTTTTGGTGAGCTGTGTACATTGAATTGATGATGAATTATTACTCGATCGAAGATTGCTCTGGAAACAGCCGAACAAGACCAGAAAACTGAACAAGGCCAGAAGTGTCCTCCAGAGCATCCTCTGGCTATCCGCGTGATTCAAAAATTTCCGACTCCCGAAGTGAGCAAGTTTTGAGATTGACGGAAGTCTTATTTCGACCCTTGTGAGCATCATTGAGGCACCTCAAACTTCCCGAAGTACTCTCATATTTGCCGTAACAGATGCCACGAAGAGCTGCCACGATACGATCTGAAACACGTACTTCAGCAAAACAGCCCGATGTATTCTCGAAAAATACTTGCGACCTATGATCATTTTGTCATGAGCATCTTTTCCAAACTGTGATAAGATGTCTCCCCAGCTCCGGATCGGCTCGAATGGATAATTTTGTAGTTTCTTCTCTAGAAGTAACATACCCGAAAGATCGATGTTGAGATGGATCTCGCTCGCATCCGATTAATGTCTCATCTCGTAAGTTGAATCTGCTTAAACTCTGAAGTTATCAAAGTCACGCCAGTTCCACGGATAGTTTGAGCAACTTGGCGCATCGTAACTTAGCACGGGCGTTCGATCCTCTACAGACTGCAGCATTAATCAGGAAGAGACTTTTTCGTGGTGTTAAGTATGGGGAGTAACTATCAGTTTCGGAGTTGGCCGAACTAGTTCACCACACGTAAATCGGATTGTACCGTCTGCTCGATCACTCGTACACTTGCGTCGTGGCCTGAATTATGATAGGATACCCACCTCCTCGTTCCACCCATCGATCTCCTCCCAAATTCTTTTATGGCAGTAAACATGTTCATTTTGCGCCCGGCAACATTGTTGAATCTATTTCATAGAGATAAGGCTGTGAATTGCGGGCTGGATAGCTTACTTTCTCAGTAGTTGAATATCAAAAAATCGAATCGAGGAAAGGAATTCTCCAAGGTGCATCTCTGCGTATAGGAAAGTGTTTCGTGCATTTTTATAGATTGGAATCGACTGTTAGTCACCAACGAGTGACTTGAGAAAGATTATAGGATAGAAACTTGGCCTGTGAGAGTGTAATGATACTTTCAGCGATTTCTCTATCAGTTCTTGTAATGTTCATGAGAAGCATTACAAGAATAATGGACACGAGAGCTGTAGAGATTGATCGAATCTTGATTTTCCGTCAAGAAACGGGGGGAAAGCTTGATATGAGTGGTTCAGAGTCATAGTAGGCTAATTGTAAGTCTACTTTTGTGTAGTACAAAAAACCAGCCTGAAAATTTCCGGCGTTCTGGCGGATTTGAAACCACCCTTTGCAGATGATTTTTTCCGTCTTTTCTATTACATTCTTCGACTTTAAGAATGATTCCCAGATGGTTTCTATTCTATGGTTGAATTGTGGGAGACCACAGAATGAATGAGTCTCAAAAGCAGACCCAGTCCAGTATGACTCTGAACTACTCATATGAGTGAATCTCAGACTTCAGCCGATATCAAGAAATCCGGTACCGCCTCGCTGACGAGTATGAGCAGACAAGAAAAATTGAGCGTGGCGCTGTGCCTATCTATACGTTGAATTGGGGTTTTTCAACCTCACAATTTTTTTTTCAACTCATTGTTAGCTAAACACTCCTTGCTGTTGCGCAGAATGCCCGTGATCCAGGGGGTCCCAGTCGGCACGACTTGAGTCCCTATACACTTATTTCCTCGAGCGGGCATTAACAAAATTTTCCTTGACATCGCAAGAATAGGCCGTTGTTTTACATCTCCGTTCGATTTCTTCAGCCCCGGGAGTTCGACTCGAGGAATCTCGAAATCGCCGTTGAGTGCTGTGATCATGTGATGGGTAGATTGTAACATTTGTTCGGTAGAGGAAGAGAGAGATGACTAGGAAGAGCAAAAGTAAATATTCTCATATATCATGAAATAATTTAAAAAATACTTTTAAAAATTCGCTTTTCTGTGAACTGTTGAATATAGGCGCAACTCAAAATGTGACAATAGTCTCAGACCCGTCATTTGTTGCTGCCCTAGACTTCATCTGAGACAATTTCACGTGCTCCAAAATGTTTATAAGTTGGTACAAAAACGATGAAAGCGTGGGTTGGATGTTAAAAATTACTATTGGTGGATCATATCTACAACACATGCTTCCATCATTTTTATACCAACTCATAAAAATTTCGGACCACGTAAAATTGTCTCAGATGAAGTCTAAGACAGAAACAAAGAACGAGGCTAAGACTATTTTCACATTTTGAGTTGAGCCCATGTTCAACAGTTCACATAAAAGCGAATTTTTAAAAGTATTTCTTCAACCCCCCTCCCCCCCCCCCTCATTCACTTTGTTTTCGAAAGTAAAACTAGGCGAGTATGAGGTTTAGAAAAGAACCATTCATCTCCAGTACATCAAAACTTCAAATTTTATACGACATGGTTCAAACTCTTGGAAGGAATGAGATCTAAAAAAACCATGTCGAGTATTTTTTGCGTAGCAGGAAGAGTACTGAATGAACCATCAAAGGTAATTAACATTTTTATAATATATCACATGTCATCTTCAATTGAGATGAATAATGAAATGTGTTCTTTTCCAGAAATTGAAAACAGATTGAGCCATTTTTGAAATATCTGACCATAAATATGAACAACTCTGTGTTTCTCACAAATGTCTACTGAATGTTTCATTGAGAAATTTTGAGTTTTGATATATTGTATGATCTCACTGGGTCCTGTATTGTGTGTGTGTATAAAAACATGATTCTTTCATAATTTGAGACTAGCGTTTTTGCCTACCTCGCTAACGCTCGTCCGGCTTGGAAGTGTCTCTGATGTGGTATGGACCCCTGAAATGCTTCTATAGTTCAACAATGTAACGTTGAGATTTCATAATACAGTGGATTCTGAAAAAATAATTTCACGCCCCATCCACGGCCCTAACCCCAGTCCCAGCCCCAGCCTCAGCCACAGCCCCAGTCTCAGCCTCAGCACCAACCTCAGACCACGACCCAGCTCCAGCCCCAGCTCAGCCTTAGCTCCAGCCTCAGCCTAAGCCTTAGCTTCGGCCTCAGCCCCAGCCTCAGCCTCAGCTTCAGCCCCAGCTCCAGCCCGAGCCACAGCTTCAGCCACGCCCTAACCACAGCCCCAGCCCCAGTTCCAGTCACAACCTCAGCCTCAGTCCACCCTCAGCTTCGGCCCGGCTCCAGCCCCAGCCTTAGCCCAGCCTCGCCCCAAGCCACAGGCCTTGCCTCATCCCTAGCCACAGGCCCAGCCTTATCCTCAGCCTTGGCCCCAGCAAAAACCTAAGCTCCTGCCTCAGTCACAGTCCCAGTCCCTGCACCAGCCTCGACCCCAGCCACAATCCATCGATCCAAAAGGAATGTTTTGACTGATTGGATTTTAGAACAACTGATCGGACCATCAAATCAACTGCCCAATCCGTACGGATAAGTCAAAAGTCATCACCAGCATCATCAACAGGAGTTCGGCTTGAGACTTCGAAGCGTGCAGACGTGTCGACGTGCTCTCGTTCGCGCAAATGTCAACAACAGCCAATGTGTACATCGTGAATAAGTGATTGAGAATCTAATCATTTAAATCGTGACGCTAGGTCATCAACCATCATTGACCTGGCTATTTGAACTGCATCAGCAGTTTGAAATGCAATCCTCAACCCAAAGTATGCCTTCCGGTAGTCAGGGCAATGGAGCCTCGTCTACAGAACAACCCACTGAACAGAAAAGTTTTGCAAATGCAGCAGCTCGAGGAGCTTTACCGAAAAAGGATCAAGCATTGATATTGGATGCAATGGAAGGTGCAACCATTGACGACTATATCGATGGCCTGGAAGCCTATACTAAAGCAAACAATATCAGTTACATATCGAAAATTTCTGGCTCAAGAGTATGTGTTGTGATGACAAGTATTCAGGAAGCTGAAAAACTCGTTGGTAAAGTGGTTACAGTGCAGTCATTCGCTCTTAAAATTAGACCATATATCGAGAAACATAAAAGAGTAGTCATTTCTAACGTTAGCCCGTTCGTGCCGAATCAAGTAATTGTGAGTGCTCTGCAAAATAGTGGAATAGTGCCGGTCTCAAGTATTCAACAAATTCGAGCAGGAGCGACGAAACCTGGAAGAGCGCACATTCTCTCTTTCAGGCGTCAAGTGTACATAAAGGACGAAGACGAAGATAAACTGCCACCGAATTTACAAATTCATCACGACAATGTGAATTATTGGATTCATTTGAGCACGGACTCACTTGCTTGCTTCAACTGCCAACAGGAAGGGCATGCGGCAAGACAATGTCCAGAACTCAAAAAAAATGATGAGCTTTCAACATCGCAAGAAATGTCACAGAATCCCACCGCAATTCAAACAGAACCAGCTACAGGTACGTTCAAACGACCATCTCCGCCATCCACTGTATCACAATCATCTCAAGAAATTATTACCGAAGAAATGGAGCAAACTGAGGAGGCCAGCAATATCAATAAGCTTCCTGAATCCAATGATGGATTCATATCTCCAAGACGTAAGCGCACCAATAAAAAAAGGAAACATGAAGATAAGAGTGTAACTAGACTTGAAAGTGAAAAAGAACTGCTGAAATCAAAGGAAGCTCTTGGAAAATGGGATTTTACACTCGACTTCCCAAAATTCCAAATCTTCATGGAAGAGGCTCGCAACAGCAAAAACGTACATGAGTTAGCAGCAAATATTTCGTGCAATGCCTCAGATTTGGAGAATATCATAGATGCACTTTATCCGTGCACTACGAGTTCAACTCTAAAAGCACAATTTACACGAACAAAAAATAAGCTCAATAATCAACCAGTAACTGATACCGAAAATGAAGCTGATTGCTCCTCATAGTCCTAGTCAGAAATAATACAAAGTGTTTTCATTTAAGCATTATCAAAATGACGACAACAAGTATGCGGAATATCAAACTTCTATTTTGGAACAGCAGAAGTATCGCAAATAAGAGTGAAGAACTACCAAATATTATAAGAGACTTGGACGTGTTTATTTGTGTTGAATCGTGGCTTAATGACTCTACGCCAGAATTCAATTTTCCTGGTTTCAAAACATTCAGAAAAGATCGTGAAGATGGCAGAGTAGGGGGAGGCTTACTTCTCCTCATCCGCAACAACATCGCATTCTTCGAGCAAGAGGTAAACACACCGGATAGCAGCGTGGAGATTGCGAGTATTAGGATTACGAATGTAGTACCCGCAATTGACCTTATTGTGTGTTATCGAGCTCCAGGTAGAAATCTTTCCGAAATCAAATGGGATCAAATTTTTCAAAATATTAAGGCCAATAGTAATTCAATTGTCATGGGAGATTTCAACGCTCATCACCGAAGTTGGAATTGTAGTAAGAATGATACCAACGGAGAAAGATTATTCAATTGTATAGAGAATTCAAACCTTTTCTTGCACAATTCTGATTCTATCACTCGAATTGAAAACTATAGCGGTAAAGGCTCTAATTTAGATTTGATTTTTTCTAGTTCAAATATATCAGATAAAATAGACGTAAAAGTAAAAACTGATACCTGGAGCTCCGATCACTTTCCAATCAATATTGAGATTAATCTTGAGAAACAATGTTACCGTAAAAAATCTTTCAGACTGCAATCAGTTAGAACTAATTGGGATAAAGTAGGAGAGTTACTCGAGTCGAATTACCACCGTTTTATGAGTCTTGAATACGATGAATTGAATGCCTCTGAAAAATATAAATTCTTTATGGATATAGTAACCGAAGCTGTAGGAAATAGTACTCCTATAAAGAGAAATGTCAGCAATAAGGTACACCGTAATCCTGTGTCTTGGTGGGATTCCGATTGTGACAAGGCTAAAAGGCTCAGGAGAGCAAAATTTAAACGATGGAAATTCACAAAGAAACTCAATGATTACATTGAGTACAAAAAATCGTGTGCTGAAGCTAGAAAACTATTCAAGCAAAAACGTAGAGACAATTTTATTCAATTCGCAAGTTCGATTAATTTTCAATCAAGCCAGAAATATGTGTGGAACACCTGTAAGATTTTGAATAATAAATGGGTCAAAATAAGGCCCAGTCATACATCGGAAAACCACCAAGAACAAGAGAAAATCAATGTTTCTTTGAACAAGATTAGCCCACCATTTTGTCCTACGCGGCCTTACATGCCTAAAACGATTGAAAATGATTTTTTGAGTCGACCATTCGATTTCTCAGAGTTTAATATTGCACTCGATAGCAAGAAGAGAAGTTCAAGTCCTGGTTTGGATGGTGTTGACTATGAAGTCTTGAAATTTCTTCCACTCAAATATAGACTCCTTCTTTTGGATATATTCAACGAGATGTACAGAACTGACTCTTATCCAAACCAATGGCAAGAGTCATACATTCACTTCATCAATAAACCAGACGGAAAAAGCGTTCGGCCAATTTCTCTTGCATCTTGTGTATGTAAACTGTTCGAAACTATGTTAAAAAATAGAATGCAGTGGTGGGCTGAACAGGAAGGTATTTTACCTCAGAGCCAATCTGGCTTTCGCAAGGGAAAAAGTACCACGGATAACCTCGTGAACTTGCTGTTGGATGCTGAGGAAGCTCTTAGTAACAATAAAGAACTTCTTATAGCATTTCTCGACGTTGATAGTGCTTTTGACAACGTCAATGTTGATATTCTGCTCGATCGTTTGGCATCCCTTGGATGTCCACGCAACACACTAGCATTTATACGATTCCTTATTCGCGAAAGAACTGTTTTCACCGAGGCAACAGGCAACGCGCCGAGGAAAGTATACAAAGGTGTTCCTCAAGGAGGAGTTCTCAGTCCTTTGCTATACTGCATTTACGTTTCGAAAGTTTTTGATAAGATGCCGAAAAGTATCAAGGTTTTGCAGTTCGCAGATGATATAGCTATTTATTGCACCCAAAAGAATCAAACCCGATTGAAATTGATGGAGAGAGCTATCGATCTCGCGTACTACGAGCTGAGATCCTTAAGTCTCGAACTTAGCCCACCTAAAACAGTCTTTATTCATTTCAACCGACATGGCATTCTGCCTGGTCAATCACAAATCTCAATTCAAGGTAAAATAGTCAAATCCAGTGAATCTGCTAAATTTTTGGGTATTTTTTTTGACTTTAGACTGAACTTCAAACAACATATAGAATATGTTAGAGCTAAGAGTTTGAGAGCTCTGAATATAATTAAGTACCTGAGAGGCACTTGGTGGGGAGCCGACCCTGAAACATTGATCGTACTCTACAAGAGCTTTGTTCGCTCAAGATTAGACTACGGATCTTTTATCTACTTTCCTACTGACGAGAAACAGATCGAAAAACTAGAAAGAATTCAGTATGCAGCCATCAGATTTGCTCTCGGATATCGTATCAGTACTCCCACTAGCATATTGATAGCAGAATCAAAGCTTTCTCTTCTGGAAAATAGATTTAGATTTCTATGTGACTGTCATCTTCCAAAAGTTCTTTCACTTGAAAACTCAATTGTTAAAGGCAATATTTTTAAGTATCGAAGAATCATTGAAACAGGAATAAATAAATTGGGGAAGAGTAAGCGTATCATTGTTAAAGCAGTTTCGGAAACGGCAGATTACCACGAGCTCATTCAGTCACTCGGAAAAAACAGTTTATACACTCGTAACTATGATCTTATTCTTAGAGAGGAAGATGTAGACACACTTTTGGGAATATCATTGAAAGATTGTGATGAACCCAACAGTAAAATCAATGAACTTTTAGATAGAGAGCAAAGAGTAGCTATTTTCACTGATGGCAGTAAGTCATTAAATTCTCAAGCAGTTGGATGTGCCTCCATCTGCCCAAAACTACAAAGTTCTTTCTTTGTTAGCCTCGATAAAAAAGCTTCAGTATTCACAGCCGAATGCGTAGCTTTAATGAACGCAGTCAGTCTTGCTAGCCGTGAACCTAATTTCGATTATTCGATCTTTTCCGATTCTCAGAGCGCCCTTTTATCTCTCAAACATGCTAAGATGAACATCAAAGCCAATCCCTACATATATGAGATTAAAAGAAAGTTACGCGAATTCGAAAGTAT
Organism: Eretmocerus hayati; assembly: GCA_029851415.1. Lineage (NCBI taxonomy): Eukaryota > Metazoa > Arthropoda > Insecta > Hymenoptera > Aphelinidae > Eretmocerus > Eretmocerus hayati. The sequence continues at coordinate 3,666,924 of CM056741.1, read as the reverse complement.
ATCTTCTCATACTATCAAATTTTTCTGGATACCAGCGCATTCAGGGATTGATGGCAATGAGTTCGCCGATCAGTTAGCAAAAGATGTTTCAAACTTCATGCATCCTTCCAATTTGAATATTCCCTTTACTGATCTGCGAGAAGGTTTCACGCAAAATGCGATCGAAGGCACAAAAAGAAGTTTGGCAGAGAATAGAGGCAATAATGGGAATACTTATTTTGAGAGATTTTCTGATAACAAGAAATATCCGTGGTACAGGGGTCTGAAACTCCCGAGAGTCATCGTAAGCACTGTAAACAGATGTCGCGCGGATCATTATAGTTTGAAAGCTTCATTAGCAAGAATTAAGATGATTGATAGTGCCAAGTGTGATTGTACAGCTGATTTTCAAGATCTTGATCACATTTTATGGCAGTGTCCACTCTATAACGAGCAGAGAGTAAAACTTAGAAAAAAAATTATTGACAGTGGTATGGAATTTCCTATCGCAGCGAGCATTATCCTCGCCAAGCCATCTCCGAAAAACTGTGAAATATTGTACTCATTCCTTTCTGATTGTAACTTAAAGATTTAGAATAAGATTAGCATTGTTAGCTTACTATTAAGAATATGTAATTCATATGTATGCAAAATAATCTGAAGAAGATTAAAATTGCTTAATTAAAAAAAAAAAAAAAAAAAAAGCATCATCAACACGGACCCACCGACCAGCCGACCCACCGGACCCCACCGTCCCACCGGACCCACTAATCCACCAACAGCACCAACGATGTCACCACGATACGAGGCATCCGGACGGATAAAATCGGACAGACGCTTAATTAATTTAATTTGTTGGAAGGATGTTGCGAAATCTACGATTATTTGCCTTATGACTCTTATCCCACTTATGATTTGTACCTAGATAGAAAACTAATCACGAAGGATATTTCTCTCTCCAGCAATGAATAACATGTATACCCTTATTGCCCATCTCGTTTGACTCAGTCAATACACTAATTTCGAAATAGTTATTTACATCCAATGACGCAATTATACTAAAATAAACAACTATTCGAATCTAATAGACACTGGAACCTTGAGCGATTTTCACTGGAATTCCAATGAAAGTTTCACTGAAACTCTAGCGATTTTTACTGCAATTCCAGTGGAAATTTTTCTGAAGATGAGGTGATTTTCACTGAAATTCTAGTAAAATTGTAATGAAATTTTCACTGATTCTTTAGAGAAATTTTCACAGATTCTTGAGTGAAATTTTCACTGATTTTTTAGTGAATTTTCTCACTGTTTTTTTAGTGAACTTCCACTGAAATTTTAGTGAAATTCTCACTGAAATTTTCACTGATTCTTTAGTGAAATTTTCACTGATTTTTTAGTGAAATTTTCACTGGAACTTAGTGGAACGTATCACTTGGACTTTAATGATTTCCACTCCATCCATCCACCAACCCACCCACCTGACCATTAACCCTCACTCACCCACCAACCCACCCACCCATGATCCAACCATGACCCATCCACCCACCCATCACACTTCACCCTTTCCGCATAGGCGACCCGATACGCAGTATGTGGACGGACAAATTTTGCCTGGCTCCTTAATTATTATAATTTGATTATCATATCCATTGTAGTCACATGTAGAATGTCACGCTCAATGAAGTATTTTAGTTTCTAAACATCGTTTGTAACAACCCGACATATGGTTTTTTTCAAAACAAATCAGCCACAATTATGACCGATTCTCCCCTAACGAGGAGAGCATCAGATCTGCGGAATATGGATCTTGATGGAAGTCTGGGAACCATCTTGTTTTGGTTAAAAATGGAGGTATCTCCAAGGGTTAAATCCAATGGGCTTCCTATTCCGAGATACATCAATGCAAGTTAGCATTATTAGTATATCTATATGTATATATCTACATCTTTTCGACATGGGCCTACATTGACAATGCTAATCTCTTCGGCTGTATCTCGAGATAGGAGGCCCATGGGATTGAACCATTAGAGATAACCTTCGGCGATACCTCCATTTTTAACCAAAACAAGATGATTCCCAGAGTTTCTCCAAGATCCGTGTTCCGCAGACCTGATGCTCTCCTCGTAAGTGTTCTCAATATTCCTCACTCCTTCAATACGATGAACACTGGAAGGTGTAGGCGTTTGATAAGATTAAGATGCAGACTTGTCGATTATTTTACCGAACGGGTGAGATCAAGTTATGCATATAACTCTCACAAGAGATGGGAGGAAGCTCACAATCAAAGGGTCCAACCATGATTTAGTGATCATGGAAACAGGCAACCAGACATACCCGTCCGATAAACGGCCGCGTGTCGGTAACACGTGGGGCATCGACACTCGTATACGAAGCAATCCAAGATGGACGATTCACAAAAATGAGAAAATACAAATTTTGAGTGCTCTCTTTCATTTAATCTTGGTCAAATCTCATATCTTATAGAAATACACCTAGGAGAAGTAAAGCTTCTAAAAGTATGCATGATGAGACACCCTCTTACAAACTCTAGTTAGTGTTCTGGATCCCATAGTGTTCTGGTGAAATGATCTGCATACTGTGGAAGATCAACGGCGAAGAGAGAACTGATATCCAAAAAAGTTTCCAAGCATGAGATGGATTCATATGGTCACTCGTCGTGATTGGATGAAATCAAAATTACCAAATTTCGAGCGATGAACTCGGTGAAATCCAAGATATGTCTCAAGTATGGGACCGAATCTGCACAGAATTTTCTCGTCTTGAACTGGTGCACCTGATTGAAATGCATTTGTCCCAAGAAGAAAATTCGAAAATGTTGGGAAAGGAGATTGCTTTACCATGCACCAACCTTGATCTTATATCTGCAAGCTCAAATTCTAGAGCAATGCCAGAATATGGTGAGATTGATGAGGTGAATATGGATCCTATGTTGTGAGTTGTGAGCAAAGTTGGCCAGGTAACGATTTTTCTTGACGGTATCATTTTCGATGCTTACTCCCCCGTCAGTAGCCCATCGCGGTAAAGCCGTCTACTTTCTCAACATTTCCAATTTTCATCTTGAGACGAATGCATTCCAATCAGGCGCACCAGTTCAAGACGAGACAATTTTGTGCAGATCTAATTCCATACTTGAGACACATTTTGGATTTTACCGCATTCGTTGCCTGAAATTCGATAATTTTCATTGCATCCAATCACGACGAGTGACCATATGAATCCACCCCATGCTTGAAAACTTTTTTGGAAATCGATTCTTTCTTTGCCGTTGATTGTCCACAGTATGCAGATCATTTTTACCATATCTGGGATCCAGAGATCCAGAACACTAACTAGAGTTCGTGAGAGGGTCTCATCATACTTTCAAGAGCTTTACATCCTTGAGGTGTATTTCTAAGGCATGAGATTCGACCAAGGCTAAATGAAAGAGAGCACTCAAAAATTGTATTTTCTCATTTTTCTGAACTTATCCCTCAAAGAGAAGAACTCTCGAACAAATATATTCAAAATTAGCAAGATGATACAAATGAGGAGTTAGTAATATTCTTTCCACCCTTGTTGCGTAATATGCCATTTGCGTAATTCAATCACAAAAATGTTTTTCTTGCACAGGACATAAAAATCTGGACCTTAATGCAACTGGAACCACGTGTAATTTGATCCATATTTCAACAGGGATGTATATACACGGTGATTTTAAAGTACTCGACCAGCCGAGAAATTCCGAAAGCCCGATGCGTTGAGAGTTTTGCAAATTTTTTTCGAAGTTATTCGAGTCCATTTGAAAATTTGCGGGAATGTTGAAAATTATCAGATTTTTGGCATCAGATGGATCAGAAAAGGGATCAGCGGGATCAGTCGCGCGAGGATCACATGGGATCAGCAGAGGGATCAGTTTGTTTTGCTGCCACACACGTGGTCTGGTTCCGAGGTTATGTGTCGGTGCGCCAGTCACAGTATTCGCAACCCGAGGAGGTGGTTGTCGAATTTAGTGGCGGTAGTGATGGTAAATTGCGCGACTGCCGTGCTCTTTGTCGTGTTCCTGGGCCTCGAGGTTGCACGGGTCCGTGCTTTTTGTGTTTGTCGCGTAGCCGCGCGGGTGGTTTCCTTGGTGTAGGAGTGCCGAGCGCGATGGGGTTGATTATTAATTTCGGTCGCCGCTGGACCCGTACGGGACCAGTTCGACACTCGCAGAAGGCTGGTACCGGACGAAATTGACACTCGCCGAGGACCGGTATGGGACTAGATCGACACTCGCTGAGGACCGGTAGAAAACCACATCGACACTCGCCGAGGACGGGTACGGGACCAGATCGCCACTCGCCGGGGATTGTATGGTCCCCCATCGCCACTCGCCGAGGACCGGTAAGGGACCAGATCGACACTCGTCGAGGACCGGTAGAGAACCACATCGACACTCGCAGAGGACTAGTACGGGACCCAATCGACACTCGCTGAGGACCGGTACGGGACCAAAGTGACACTCAGGTGTTTTTCCATTACATGTTTAAATGCTCAGTTGAATCTTACTCTCTATCACAAAATACTGCCAGCAGGCAGATAAAGTGATCAAAAATGAACCCTAACCTAACTGCAGCAGGTGTATGAAAAAGATTTCTATGGCAAAATAATACAAGGGCCATATCATTCAGCTCGCACTATTTTCACAAATCACACTTATTAGAAACTTCCTCCATTGCATGCCGCCGAGTCAGGTTTCCATCATTCAACAACAAACAACAGGACAAGCTGTTTGAGTAAACAAAACCGCGGGCTGTGCTGTGGACGTCGTCTCACAGTAATGCGCAGCAGACGGAGAATGCCGGACTTAGCCAACCAGGCAAAAGTCCGGGTCGGCTCGGCAGATCTCAGAAATTACCCGCGCGGCTACGCGACAAACACAAACACCACGGGCCCATGATACCCCGAGCCCCAGGAACACGACAAAGCGCACGGCAGTCACACAATTCACCGTCTACACCGCCACTAAATTCGACAACCACCTCCTCGGGCTGCGAATACTGAGACTGGCGCACCGACACATAACCTCGGAACCAGACCACGTGTGTTGCAGCAAAAACAAACTGATCCCTCTGCTGATCCCATGTGATCCTCGCGCGACTGATCCCGCTGATCCCTTTTCTGATCCATCTGATGCCAAAAATCTGATAATTTTCAACATTCCCGCAAATTTTCAAATCGACTCGAATAACTTCGAAAAAAATTTGCAAAACTCTCAACGCATCGGGCTTTCGGAATTTCCCGGCTGGTCGAGTACTTTAAAATCACCGTGTATAAGAATCGCCTCTATAATGGATCCATCTCAGGACGGAGTTATGCGAGGCTTACAAAAATTGAAAATTCACAAAATCGTCCATGTCAGTAGGTAAGGAGTATCTTCATCTAGTATCAGAGACCTTTGGGAGGCACTATAAACTATTAAACATGACTTTTCCTCACTCTTCCGGCACCAAAGTCACCTCATCCCCACGAGGCAGTGTACCCAGTAGAATAATTATAACAAGTACCCATCTAAGTGTATGGGAATATCCGTTATTTGACCGCGTAGCGTGGCGAAGATGCAAAATGGACTACGCGAGTATTATATCATTGTTTGAGTACTGTTCTGTCGAAAAGAAAGTTACCCGCAAATATCCTGTCAACTTGAAATTTTTGGAATTTTCTAACAAAAACACCCGAATTCTGAGATTTGCCCGTACGTATGTCTCAAAATGTCACGTAGAAGAGCCTCGAGAGAAGCCAAATAATGAAACAAACGACCACAAAATTTCTTCTACAAATTCGAATTGAACTACACAGATATCCACGTCTTGCTGATTCTCTCCGTAAAAATATAAAAAAATCGACCAAGCCCATGAGAAATTGTTTCCTTCCGTCTTTGAAGGATAATCGATATTCTCTTACTCAATTTGGATCCAAGTTCGAGGGAAGTCAAAGAACCTACGGATCACAAATTTTGACGTGATAGTCAATTCTCAAAAACTTCACGTCAACTAACTCGCACCTCTAGCGATCAACGTTGACACTAATAGATTTAATTTTCAATATCAAAAGGCCCATCCACCGAGTGAAGGCGGACGCAATTGAATCATACGAGACTCGGACTGGTGAATAATATCTCTTCCAATGTCTAAAAGAAGATAAAAAGATGCGCCGTGTGGTACCAAAAATTATATCGCTGCAAGATCCATCATTGAGATTTGACGTCATCATAGTTGGTGGCTGCGGTCATCTGGTTCGAAAGATGAATTTTTACGACCGACACGAGTTACATGGCCCTTTTGCGTGTGTTTCTTTGAGTATACGATACTCAACCTGTGATTTTTATCACTGACGATAATGATCTCATGATTCTGTTCCCAACGATAAAAGAACAAACCCGTGACCGTCGCACCCGCAAAAATGAGATTGGCTTCTTGTTCGGCTTCTCACTTTGTACTCGTAAATACTCCATTTCATACGTAATGTACGATGCCGAGTTCCGCAAGGCTATTGTGAAAATATATCACAACTCTGGTTTTTTGCGCTTTGCCACCAGCAACTATATGCGAATGTCGGGTGCGATATGCTGATTCCATTTTGTACGCGCGATGCCGCACAATTACGCCAGTCCGGAGAAATTCAATTCCAGCGTCATGCTTGGGGCTCACCGCAAACGGAACTTTTTACATCCTGCGCGAAATTCATTGCACTGCACGTATATACGCGGGACCCCTTGCCAGACGCGACAGTGGTTTTGGCATACCAACGCGCTGCACCTCGTTGTCCGGCTTCTTTGTGCATGCGAGCCGGTCACAGCAAAGTCTCTTACAACAACAAAAAAGAAAGAAAAAAAAACTTGAAAGATGAGAGACGAGTCTGCCACACGATGTCGGCATATTTATTCCGACTATACCAGGATTTGCACGTGTATTCTTATGGACGAACATGGATTTGTGCCGGACCAGATTTTTATCGCTTAGGTTATTAGGAGAGATATTCAAAATTCGAAATATGTTTGGAGTCGATGACAAGACCGCGCATGTGTCCGATTCTCGCAGTCCCCATTCCATCACTGTATCTTCCTTTTTCCCTTCCTCTGTGCGATTCTGCCGTCCAAATTGATCATTTGTGGAGGTTCGCGAGTGTTTGTGAGTTATGATCTCAGACCCAGATCATCTCGATCCTGTTTAGTCGAGCTGTCGAGTTTAATTAAGGTGACAAACGATCAAGATCCTCAGTGATGTACTGGCCAAAGAAAACCTGTATTAATGATCATGGTGAGAGTGGAAGGGTACTAGACTGTTCGTGATACATGGATGCTGTAGTTGTAAAGTTGATTCGACAGCGTGATATTCTTATCCATAGAGCATACATCAAATTATTCTGATTCGGAGCAGAGTCGAAATGAGCTTTTCCCCGATGTCGGACCGAGTTCATCTTGCAAAATTCATTGTTAATTGAGCATTGTTGTTTCTACACCAGTGGAGGAAATCGACAGCTCAAAATCACATAAGCCCGTTGGAGAACTTTTGAAAAGCTCGGTAACTCAATTTTACAACCCCGAAAAATTCGAGCGAGTGAAAAGTCAATGATCGCACCGAATACGTGTACAGAGGCTAAACAACAGCACGTACGTTCAGAAGCAAAAAATCGAGCATGGAAATCATCCCGGTCACAGAGCGCGTACCAACGTTTTGAACGCACTCGCCACCTGCATATTGAATCGGGAGTTTGATTTAATTATAAACAAAGAGTGGAATGGACAAAAGCTCGATTGTCGGCTCGGCGGATGAAAAAATAGCAGCCACGAGCAATTTTGCCTGTTAATGAGCACGCCCGCGTGCATCGGGGCGATTGAAAAGCCCACGCCGGCTATTATTTTTCCATCGTGCCAAATTTGTACGAGTGCCAGTGAATCGGCACAGCATAGGTAACCGGCAACAATCGCCATTCCAATGGGTACTGGCATAACAGATGAATAAATTAACGGTGTTCAAAGCCCAGCCTAGTGTACATGAATATATGTTGTGAGTTTACAGGTGACGAATGGGCGCAGTCGGCAATCGATATTCCGCGTAATTAATTTGCGAGTAAGTAGCCTGCGGGTATTTGTGAGATGTATAGGGAGCTTGCAAGCTCCATTTGCTCTGGAGACCCAAGGTACCCTCTTCGGGGGCGTTGCTTGCCATAATTCTTGATCAAGATCTGCGTGCGATTAAGCCTCCCGAAATTACAGACAGAGTGGTGTTGAGAAACATTGACGGTGGGCAATGAGGCATAGGGGACCGCACGAAGATAATATTTGGATGCGCAGCTGCGTGACAACATGAATTTCCTGTACGGGTTCGAGTTACACTCATCGAGACAGCGTGTAATTTTCCATTGGAACGTTTTACACCTGTCCGAGATCAATTGATGCGATCCGCGCCCGCCTTCCGCGCTGCTTTGGATATTCAAATACCTCATAGTCTCTTGTGAATCGGAAACTGATAATTTTTCATGTTCGGAGGAGGGGGAGGAGGGTGCCCAAGCTAGGCAGTAGATCCGGAAGTGCTCGTTCCATTTGCATTTAGACGTTTAGATGTCATCGAAACGTTCAAGCAAGTAATTTTTACACGCTCGCAATCGGCTCGCAATTCTTGTGAGGTATGATCAGCGATGCCGAGGTTCTGGAGTTGATAAATTCAGTCTCTGAATTGTCTGAGAGGTCCTTGTAATGAGTAAATCAGACCAAAAAAGTTAAAAAAAAATCCGAGCACAAGTCTCATACCAGGCCGAAAATGCTAAATTTGGATACACTGTATCGGAAGTGGAATCTCATCAGAATCTTTGATGATTACAGAGCGTTACATGGAAAACAGGTAATCTCATATGCCTGTGGCGTCAGTTTTACCAATAGATGATGCTGCAATAGGTGTACACACGGTGCGCTGAAAATGCACGTTTCTCACCATTTTCACAGTCTATATGCATCTATTGCATGTAAGCATTAGATGTCCCACTCCGTTTGTGACGAACTAGTCATCAAACCGTTTCGAAACTGATTGATTGATTGTTCTTTATTCTACCTTGGGGTAAACCCCCGTCTGGGGTCGAAAGTACATAATAATACATTAATGGATATAAAACAGATATATCTGGTCAAACCTGGTTGGATATTCAAATTGTCATTAATTTTAGGTTGGGAAAAAAGTCATTGATCTATCAAACTTGTTTGGATATTTCAATGGTCATCGGTCTTGAGTTGGAGCCCCAAGGGCATGTCGTTTCAGATACCGTAAGTTTGAAACACATGCCCCACTTCTTTCTACAACTAATAACACGTAGGCGGTGAAAATTGAAGAAACAGCCCTTCATGTGCGAGATATTTGCGGTTTCCACTTGAATTAGAGATGAGCTATATTCGGGCGTTGGTATTACAAGTTCAAGAGCGAACAACGGCGCTGAAGGCAAGCATAGTATACTTCTGTCTCTGTTCCTTGCGGGACCACAATGGCTAATTAAAGAGAATGAGCAAGGGCTGCTCGGCTCTTGGGGCAACCTAGTACGAAAATCCAAGACGACGAAGACGACGAGCCCTTGTACTGTTCCGAGTCTCGAGTTTCCCCGCTTCAGCGGATCATAATGGCACTCGTGCCGAGGCTGTCCTGCTCATCTTGCATGCCTGTGTATATCTGTACAGAAGCTACATTGCAGCACACCAACGCATCCGCAATTACCCCCGCTACAATTAGCCGTTGATTTGGACCCCGTTCTATTGCTTGCAAGGAGAAGCTCGCAGGCTCATCGAATAAAGGGATATTGATTTGCATGGTAAACAGATGCGCTCGTGGATTATTAATTTTGAGGGGATAGTTGACGCCAGGCTAGAAAACTCGAGCGAAGTACACCCGAAGCAAGATAGTACTAAGATAGATTTTTCCCCAGCCGATCTATCTACTCTATGAATAAGATATTAGATGCTCCACGAGGAATTCATCATCCATTTTTACACGGATACACGTGACCAGAAGTGCATCAAGATGCGTGGAGTAAAAGAAGCACTGAAAAGATCCCCACATCAGACTGCATCTTGCGCACTCGATTTAGCATTTCAGAGTTGTGCGTGCACAGCCAAAAGTTTTTCCTGACTAGATAGACACAGTGCGTCTACCTCAGAAATGGTAACGGGCGTAATAGCCCGCACTGCTGCATACATTACCCACCCGAGTGTACAAGTAATGATGCAGAGCACGTATAACGGCGATGGGCCCGTAATTGTCCTTTTGCATGCATGTACACTGTTATTATAGAGACGCGAGCCAAAGACGTCTATATGTTTGCCAATCTGGTCCAGAAGACGACGCGGGATACGTGTCCTCCCTGAATCTACGATGACTTGTTTTCCAGACACGGTACAACATGGGTACACCCTTGGATATACATCATGCTTGGATAAGATGAATTCCATCCTCGTATGTGGAGGGGTTAGCGAAGAATTTTACCCGATTTGATACCACAACGGAGAAGCTGATTGCTCTCCTAGAGAGGCAACTCAGTGGATTAAGGTCTGGACTGGGCTGTGCATACTATACGTGCCTTGATTTTTCTTCCGCATCAACGATGCTTCGTTGATGTTGGCAGGCTGGTTACAATACATGGGCATGTGTGTAGAAGCTGAGGAATCGGCGATGCTCGGGATTTTCTGCGACCGTATCCCTCGAGCTCTGAATATATCGCGTCTCTACCACGTGTCTATACGCCAGTCGGATCATCGTTCGAAAGTTTGTATCCGTCCTTTTCGCTTGGCAAGATTCTGATGCAAACTGAGTGGATAGGCAAATAAGCAAGGATGTTCCATTCTACGCGAGGCTGCACATAAAACAACTGCATAAGGATGAGCTTTGATCCCTTGGAGCTCCGGTACATATTCTGATCGCGTCTCTATTTGTATCGAACTTTGCTGTCTCGCACTATACCTTGTTTGGTGCTGCGAGATATAGGAAGGAAAATCTGGATATCAGGTTTTTCGCTGGTTTGCTTTGAATTACCGATTTGTGAGAGGAATATTGAGAGTTGTGCGATGTGGACTGAATTTATGTGAGCTGTTGTATGGATTCGAATGGCTTCATCACTTTTTTTGTAGAATTTCTTATTCAGCAGTAGCAAGAAGAAGCAACAGTGAGCAATGATCTTGTTTCCTGTGATTTCAGAGGAGGAATGAGCGGGGTCATTGACAAAGAGTGCACTCACTAATGAGTCATGGAATGAACTCATCGAGGGTGAATCCTGGTACATGGTGGTGATTGAAATGAGGTAAAAGTTCAAATCGATAGTACCCACCGTCCAGTTGCGAGGAAGATGAGAAAGAAACTGAAAAACGTTGATGAATTGATGCATTGATGGAAGAAGACTGGTGTCATTCAAATGTTCAGAGAAGAAGAACTGTGAACGATCCGTCGATGATGAGGAATCATACAATAAATTGCGAGGTGATTTGAGTGCTGAAGGTGCTGGAAAGTGGGTGGTGGAACACTTCTTCTTCGGAGGGACTGTTGAAAACTTTCCGCGAGAGAGTTCAACGAATAGAAAATAATCATGTGAGTATGTCAGAGTGGCTGAGAGTCCCGCAAAAGTGAAAATCCTGTCACTTCACGTGAGTCTTATAAGTTATGGCATCGTTTTATAGCTTCATTTGATTCTTGTTTTTGAACAATCCATCAAACTCATACGATTTTTACTAATTGTTATGAATCTTTTTCAATCGTTCCAATCTTCTCAAAGCTCAGACTCCGAGTATTGTTTTGCCGCACCTGGATCTTCAATAAATAGTTGCCCTGAAACTGAAATTGGTTGAATTCCTCCGACTATCTCGCAACTTCCTGGCAAAATCACTGACTTCGGAAATTAGAAGTCTTTCGCTTAATCACACATTCTGAAACATAGATGTATGAGACAGGGAGGGGTCAAGATACATATGACAGAATACGGATAAGAGTCCAACTTTCGAATGTAGTTGGTTGTGTGACTCGCTGTCTACCTCATCTTGTTCTGAGAAAAAGCAGCTGGTAGTGGAGTTTCAAGCAAAATATCGCTCAGCAGGATTCCACATCGAGTCTGGAATTCAGCTAGAAACGAAGGATAAAGGTTCGGCTAGCATGTAAAAATAAGATGGTACACGAAGATGCGCGAAAATTCAGGAACGAAACGTGCTCGAGGTGTACTGGTGGTACAGCACGGTGTACACGGAGCCCTTTCCGTCGTGGTGCAGGGTCGCTCCTTCCTCTCCATATACCTTGCTCTCAGGCCACGGCGGATCCTCGTAACTTCCCATTATCGTATTTGCATATACACATATCTTAATATTATGCCATCTGCTTATGCCGTTCAGCGAGTGAGCGCCCGCGCGGCTACGTACATTTGTGCAAAAAGTCGCGGGGCCTGATAAGCCGCGCATACTCGAGGCACTCATTTCTTCGCGATCGCAGCATAAATACCACCTGCAACGAGCCGATGTTTCGATCACGAGGCCGATAGTTTACAAATTTTGTCAGACCCACGTGAACGTCAAGTTGAGCCCAAACCTTCTCTGATGATGATGCCGATACACATCATCCCTGCATCAGCCGAGCATGAACTTTGGTATTTTTTCGAGACTTCATGTTGCGTTCTCAAACAGAACGATTGTGAACCATATGGGGATCAAAGGCTCGGTCAAAGCACTCCTGCACAAGCAATTCCGCTGATGGTCATCAGCCTCACGTTTCTTGGAGGCCGAATAATCTCTCGATGCTTGTTGGTGTCAGTAATTTGGTTACTGATGGCAGCTGTAGCCTTTGAACTTGGTGGATAGAGCTGGAATCAATAACTCTCCTTCTTCAACAATTTCATTACAAAAATATATTCAGTATGGCTATTCCGGTCGAGCATATGCGTTGGATCAACAATTTGAGTTCTGATCGAAAGGCATAAGTCAAACAAAATTCACAATCTGACTGATTTGATCCATTTGGGTTAGAAATGTTGTCAGCGAAAGTCCACAATCTCAAGTAAACTCCATGTAGATTCTATTTATAGAGCTCAAGGAAACTTCTTGGACATCTTCTATGGAGTGCTAATTTATAAATCCATAAACCATTCCACGTAATCAGTTAGAAAAAAATGTGAAATTCCAACGTGAACTCATTGCTCTTCTAGAATTGGGATGTCATCTACCATTCAGTGACCAGCTCAAAGTGGTCTCAATCGAATGATCCAATTGAATAAATGTAGACATTCAAAGAAATATTCCTTAAAAGCAGGGTTTGATACGAATCTGATTTTTGAATTTCGGTCCATTTCGGATTGTGGGGTCGAACTTCTGTGATAGTTTTGGAGATGTAACCGATAATTTTCTTGCTGCGCATTCAAGATTAATGGAGATTGATTCCAAAATCATCACAGAAGTTTGACCCCCCGATCCGAAATGAACCGAAATTCAAAAATCAATTTCGTGTCAAACTCTGCTTAAAAAATGCTTGATGACCAGTTCTTGTCATCTCGCACATTTAGAAATACGAATGATGACAAGAAACCTCACAACTCTCGTCCACGAAGTGATTCTAAGAACTTTCTGACGCTTTGAGCTGAGCATTGGAAATCTATGTTGGACTTCGTTTGTCAAAAATCATCAGTGCAGCTCAAAATTAGAATTCTGGAGTTCTCAATGGTGTAAATTGTATAGATTGAACTATTAGAGAGCTGACTTCACAGATGAAATGAACCTCAAGTTTATCGACTTACATCATCTAAACTCCTGCCAATTTGACACATAAATTCTGTTGTAGTTATTCCTTTGGATCAAGGTCACAAGGTACGAGTATCACTAGTATTTGTGTTACAGTTGTGAACATCCAATGTAAATTCTAAAAAAACTCGTGAATCCCAATTCAAAAGCATAACGCTGACATCTAGACGTAGCACTTGCAGTACCATCCCCAAATCAGCCGAGCGACCCGAGAAAGACCATTGCAGGCGTGAGGGAGCAGTAAGTGTAGCTAGGAGCCAAGTATCTCAGCTCGTGAGCTGCGGGGTGTGCTATGGGCACTTATTCTTGTTTTGCGAATTCCTAATGCGCTGTTTTAGCTGCTGCTATTGGACCTGGCAGGATAGCCGCAGATAAGCTCATTTCCGCTGCAGTGCAACAAAGCGCGATTCGCGGACCCTGCGCTACGGCAGCCGCAGTTCATGCTCACGTGCGCGCGATTTCTACGAGAGATGCGGGCCCATGCAGAGTTTTCTGGCTCATCCTGAGCTGAGCCAGGTCCAGGGCATATACGAGGATATACTTTGCGAGACTCGCGAGTCGAGAACGAGATCTCGTCGCATGTAAATCCGCGCTATGTGCAATGACTCAGAAGGTTCTCCAAGTAGCATATGGGCCTGACCAAGCTCAAGTTTACGTGCATGACTTCAGCAAACGTGTATAACGCGACCGCTGATACGTCCTGGTGATATCGTTCCCCTGTCTTCAGGACGATGTTGCTGTTGTCGACAGCACTGCTTACTATGTTCTTGGAGTTTGTTTGAAGAAGTCTTTGATTATGTTCGAGTCTGTGTCTCAGTCGATTGGGACTGTTCCATGGAATAAAAGTTTTACCGCACGAGTTTAAAAATGCCCGTCTTCTAATCTCGTTTCAAACCGACATATCATGTTTGCACTGATCCGTTCGCCGGCCACCACGGCTGCGGGGACCAGCGAACGACGGATAAAGGTCGTAAAAATCTGGCCCGCAAAACGTCTCCACGGCACTCCGATAGAAGCGCCTTACTCTTTACCAAGCTTCGCAAATAAATCATAGAGCTACTTGTTTTACGCACCTTGTGGTCAACACAAAAACTGTGCTCCCAAATCGCGCGCTCACGCCTCGCGTGCCATTGTCGGTCCGTCCCGATTTCTAGTGTACGAAATCGCGACCACATCTGAACGCGAATTATTGCAATAAACTCTCGTAGTGCAATCGTGACGTGCGTGCACTGCAGATACGAACAATGGCCGATTCTTGCCACACTGGCAGAATTTTACGCACCAGTGCCAACAGCGCAGATTTGGTCAACGGCTCGCCACCACTTCGTTACCGCAATCATCGACAGGTGATTTGTACACATCGACAACGCGATCATCAACGGGTGATCCGTGAGACTGCACACGGAAGTGTCGCATCTTGGAAAGCAGGTACATCCACAGCATCCAATCCAACTCTTTTATTACTTTTTGAAAGTATTTGACCAGGCCTTTTGCCTCGTCTTTTTTGCCTCGGGTTTGCACTCAAAATTAGTTTTGTTTTTATTTCATCTACCACTTTTCCTCACTCGATAAAATTACGAACGTGGAATCCGGAATTCGGACAAATAATTCGGATTTCGACGATACAGTGAGTGCTCACTAATTTGAGAAGAACGATAATCATAGGTAGGAGGATCTTTAGTCGGAATGATTCAAATTTGGTCAAATCGTTCTTCTTTATTCGAAAGATGAAGTTGCAGTTTGTTTGACTCCTTTGAGGCCGAGCTTAGATTTTTCATTCGAAATGGTGCACTAAAATAAAATTTCATTATTCAGTATACGACAGATGACAATATTCTTCTTGCCAAATTTCAAACAATCGAACATAATGTGACACCATCGAGATTGTAATTCCACAAAGAACAAGCCTAATTATTCAATAACTTCTTTGTGGTCGATGTCTCTCCTGAATTCTGATGGCGGTAGAATGTCTGATTGCGTGATCGTTCAGATTCTTTCTTTTTTGTTGTCTGAGAGTGCTATCAAACATAATCAGTGTTTCTAGATGAAAAAGTAATTTAACTCATATAAGCTCATGACTTTCTCAACATGGTGAAGGTTGTCATGATGCATCTTTTGATATACCAAGACTACTCATTGAATCCTTTCTTTTTTCACCGCAAATCGATGACAAATTCATTGACATGGTCAGAAGATCTGATTGAAAAAGAGGTTTAACGCTATAGGCATCAATGCGCAGAAAGTGTCGATTTTTATAGTTTTTCACAATTAATATTTTTTTTCCGGCAGGCTAAATTTATTCGTAAGTGATAGCCATGGTTTGAGAGGGTGTCTTGCATCTAAAAAAAAAAATGAAAACAAAATCCAAACCTACCCTCCACCGCGAAAAAATACTAATCCTTCTGGCCTATGATCACGGATGTATCTTGTCGCTAGGTTACTCCGTAGCATTGCCCGAGTAATTGCTCTGATTGAAATAAATCACGCCCCCGTATTCGCCGTTCCCGTATCTTTCCTCGTGAATCCTCCCCTTCCCCATCTCGGCACGCGTTACTGTCCCCTTCCCAATATAGTCTTGACCTCGTGGATACTGCGATCCCCCGCAAAATCAGGAAAATCCAAGAGTAGATCGTCCGTCGGGTTGTGATACTCATAGCCCGAGGAATCTGTAAATAAGACATTAAAAATTCGCGATGGCGGCGGCCACCGAGAGCCGATTCATCGCGCCCCCGTGACTCGTATGTAACCCTGGCTCACCCACGACAGACTTCTACCTCTAACTGGGACTTTTTCTCTTTTAGGAAACCTCGTTGAGGGACACTGCGTACTCTTAGGGATATGTTGTGGACTCGATGCCACAGTTCACGTGATATACGCCCCGACGGGACGTAAAAATCGTCCGCAACGCGGCAGAGCAGACGCAACTGGCACGCGATCCGTTTTTCGAGTAGGGTGCCCCTCTCATCCCTGGAGGAACCTTTCAGATGCGCGAGACATAAGACAGATCTGGAGGGTGATCCTGGATCACGATAGGATTTTCGTCTCTGATCCGCTCAATTTTTGATGAGCACGCCGAGATGATGGGCATATCTGTACGTAATCGAGTTCGCTACGAATACTACAGTAGCCATGATACTTTCGAACTTAATTCATTTTGGATGAGCTCTTACGAGGGTGTAGCTCGCGACATTGAGTCTCCGTTGAGGGTATACTCTGTATCATCTCATTTTTGATGTCCTCTCTATTCCAGATTACGTGAAAATATTCAAGTATTATAGCATTCTTTACCATTGACTTGGTCCCCTCACGGTGGATTTTCGATGGGAAAAGAGTCCCTTATTTGGGAATGAAGATATACCACATCAATATTTAACAACATGCACCAGATGACCAGATTTCAAGTTTTCTGAGGAAGTTGGAGATCATTGAAAGAACTAGTGTCATTACTGGTGGTGCCGAACAAAGTCCTCCGGTATCATACGGCAGATCAATGATGGGTTCGATTCCCATTCCATGAGCTTGTTATATCAAAAAAAGACTGAAACAAAGAAAATTGTTGCATCGTGAGAAAAATACAAAGGGTTGTAATTTTTGAAATGAAATATGATTGCTAGGCCAATTCACAAGCTATGTCATTCAACAACAATAGACATTTCTCCAATCACAAGAATAAAGTGAAAAGTTAGGAGGCTTAATGAAAATTGGGCCCCTTGACTTGCGAAAGGCTTGCTCTCGAATAGATATTGTATTCCTTGTACTATTAAGTGAGAGACTGATTTAGGCGACAACAAAAATTCTTGCATTCTCATATCCATTCAGCATATTCATGATTTCAATTACGCTCCTCCATCATCATCCAGATGCTAGTCAGAACTCTATTCCCTGAAGTTCTCTGCATCGTTAAATATATCCTAGGTAAACTTATAGTTGGAGAGGGCATTTAGAATGAAATACACTCGGGAACAAGGTCAAGTGCACTAGTATGATGATCAGTGGCCGTTTACCCGCACTCGTATCATAACCCAATGACTGCCAGATAAAACTCGAACTGCCACTGACCATCATACCAGTGCAGTACGCCATGTTCCTGAGGAAGGTACGAGCTGCACATGAAAATTAAGCCGCGGTGGGGTTTTCACAACCAATAAGTAATTTACTTGACATCGGGGTTCGTAACAAAATTCTTTATCGATTTAATTTCATTCCAGATGATTTTGTTGAGTCTTATTCGATACCTAAGTCCGTACAGGAATGCCAACTCCAATCATCACAATCATTTTTTTATTAACACGTTCGCTGCGAAGGCGAAAATTGCGGTTCCGCCCCTTATTGCGAGAGCGCTCAGAAGTGCATTTTTGCACTTGAAACAGCCAAACCTAGTGCAAAGTCAAATATTTAACATCTATTTACATAATTCCTATGAAATCCCGTGGGACCCACCGGTGGGTCCCAAAAATTTTTCTCTAGTGTACAGGAAAATGATGTGGACGACCGATATAATCGAGTTGAATAATCGCAGAATCAAAAGTTGAGCATTGTATTGGTACAATTCAACTCAAAACCGAAACTCGTGCACTGCGTCTGTGTGAGAGAACTGTGTATGTGTCGTAGCCAGATGGGTAAATCAGCCAGTTACATAATTGTCTAGTCAGTTGCGTAACGGCACACGGATGGGTAACTCCGCGCGAGCGCTTGCATTCCATTCTTATCCGTCTAGACAGTAACGCAACTGGCTGGAATCGTCCGCCGGTTACGCAACTGACTGGAGCATCTCTCGCGGATAGGTTAATAAGTGCCCAATATGAAATTGGTATGCTCGGTGTGTATCGCGCTCATGGCTAAACGTTGTCCTGTGACCACATACATACAATATCGACCTTAGATCTAATAAACCGAAATAACCGTGAATATCGAGAAACAGGTGTCAACAATTTTACGATCTATCCTCTTACTTGTCTCCTCAATTATACGATCGTTCGAGCTCAACAAAGGTGCCTTCGCAGTCGTTCAAGTAGATTAATTGTGTTTCTGTGTCTTCAAAATTTTTATTGATTGTCGAGAAGACTGTGGTGAATCATGAGCTTTTTATGGAAACAAATTAAGAGCCTTACAGAGTAACACAAAGGTAATCGGACGATTAGACTGAGTGAAAGCACCGCTATCGCTAGAAAAATTATTTTGATGGAATTTTTGTGCGCGATCCGCACCGGAGGACTCTTCTAAATCCGAGAATCTGTGTTGCCAGGGCAAGTATCCATCATTACCATTGAAAAAACAATGGATAATCTCTCGGAAACACGAATTTTTCCTATTGGATATCCTTAAAAAGATCCCAATCACGAACTTTTGGAAACATGAGATTTTCACGGTTTTCGTAAATGACAGGAGAGATTTTCTGTTTGAAATCAGCCGAATGATCTCAAAGAATTGTTTCCGAACCGAAGAAAATTGTTATCGACAACTCGTTAGAGCAATCTCATTTTTAACAATTTGGAACGGAATTTTGTCTGGCAAGATGAATTTTCGGATTCAGAAGAAACTTACGTAGGGAATCTCGGTTAAAATTCCATCAAGATAATTTTTCCCAGCAATGGTAGTCATTTTGAATAGTCTGAATGTAGGATTGAAACCATCTCCAAAAAGTGAAGGGATCTCTGAGCGGGAAATCTCAGGAAAGGGCCAAACTTTTAACGCACTTTTTTCGGTTGTACGAGTTAGTAAAAGTTGGTACTGACAGTCATGTTGTCTTCAGAAGGACCAGAGATGGTAAACATTTCTGTATTCATGAAAAGATTGTAACGAATTGTGGCAAATAAAAAGTTCACTGGTCGAGATATCACAACAGGTGGATATATCAGTAAATGAGCATTCAATCAATTTGAACAAATACTGTTGATCCTCGTCCTCCCAGCCGCTCCCACTATCATACATCCCAGAGCTCACCTTCAATTTTCTTACCGTGATTATTCACCTATCTGCGAGAGATGCTTCAGTCAGTTGCGTAACTGACGGACGATCTCAGCCAGTTGCGTTACCGACTAGACTGATAGTGATAAAATCTAAGCTTTCGAGTGGAGTTGCCCATCCGCGTGCCGTTACGCAACTGACTAGACAGTTACGTAACTGGCTGATTTACCTATCTGGCTACGACATATACAAGGCAAGTGTACCCAACTTGCCCCCAAATGCCGATCTCAGAAAAGGGCACTCGTGGACCTTCTCGCATATTTTTTTCACGTTTGTTATGTTGAAATAAGAGGAAGTACGTAGTTTGCATGGACCACGGATCATTTTTACGTTCTCCAGAAAATATAAAGTGAGTTTTCCAATTTTCGTGTTTGCACGGCTAACAAAACACCGAGGAAATCGCGTGCCTTAAAACTGGGGCAAATTCATTTTCATTTGACCAATCTTCACGTACCTCAGCGCATTCGATTCCTTGTCTCAAGACCCTAAAAATCCGCTCTTCAGAGTTGCAAAACTCTGATTTGGAGCGATTTTATGTACGAAACACGGAGATGACTTGAGAATCTCCTACATCGGAGTGTACCCAGTATGCCCCCATATGGTTGTCTCGGGAAGGCATGCAGTATGGCTTTTTTCATCAATCAGAACGTATCCACCGCATCAAAATAGATCGGAAACAATGTTTTGGGCCACCTCAAAGCTACAAATACCGCTGCACGGTAATCAAAACGGATCAAAGCCATTTTTCGCATTTCATCGCCTATTTACATTGTTTTAAATGATGGGGGCAAGTTGGATACACACTTTTGTAAACTCTCAAAAATCACCTCTTGGGAGAATTAAAACAGTTTGGCTCCAGTTGATTTAAATTAGACGTACTTTAACTCATTCTGAAGGTTGCAACGTCTGCAATTTTCAGATAATTTTAAAAGTTTTAGAAATAAGAATTTCCAGTCAGCCCCTTGCGCAGATGACCATCAGACCAGTCGTGTAAGTAGATTCATGCATGTACGGTGTGGTAATACTAATACTAACAATTTTATAGTGAATTATTGTGAATTAATCAATGTACTAATACTTAGAAACCATTTTTACGCGACGATTGTGGGATACGAAATATATATATGTGTGGCCAGCTATATTTCACACCCTTTCCACGACGAACGATCACCGATATATCAATACTAATAGCTGACCAATCAATTCAAATTTGCGGTGAAATTTCTATTAGTATGCATGAATACGCGTGTCTATGAAATCCTCCAGTCGAGCCGCCGAAATTGGTCTTGAAGTGGGGATCTGGCGAGCTGAGGCATAGAGTTAGCCGACGGACGAGTGCGCGGTCACTTGCGCTGGAACAACAGCAAAACTACAAAATGCCTGTATCGAGAGCAACATCAGGTCTCCCCAAGACCAATGCCCTCCTTTGGCAATCGAGTTTTTACACATAGAGTCACTTATATACGTATAATATGCACCATTCTAAGTAGTTTCCGCATTAGAATAAATTTTATTGCACTAGCTACAGTAAAACCATGCATGATAGATTTTAGCTGTCGATTTCATAAAAATCGACCTTCAATCGATCAAATACTTATCTCAGACGACGGCGTTATTCTGTTTCACGATTAAATCGAGTAATAGACTCAATTACCTATGATTTAACCCAAGGTACGTGTAATTATCACTTACCAAACCTGAGAACAAACGATCTGATCGATTGAATCGTTGGATTCAGCAAAGTAACTAAAATATAGCTTTATTCGTAGATAATTCAATCTATGTGCATTCTTCGTTGCTTATAGTTTTTAATATAAGTAACTTGTGGCTGTAGTATGCTTTTTCAGCATTGAACAGCTAGAGTGCAGTAATCCCAAAGATCCAGTCCCCGATTGATCGATTGAAAGTACGAGGATTTCAATCGATCTAAGCAGTAAAAACGTGAGTATATTTGGATGTTCGAGAGGAAGCAGCCAAGCTGAAATCCAGTGCCGAATAATATTTTACGACACTCAATTGCTCGGATAGATATAGATATATTCACATATTCTCAACCTCGCAAGGTCATGAGACAAGTTTCAAAATGGGCTAATGTACATCTAAAAATATTGAGATGGGCCAGAGTTATTGAGAAAATGGCTTAATGGGACAAGTTGAGTACATTTACCTTATAACGGTGTATATAATAGCACTATGTATTATGCATTATAGCAATAGTATGTTACTGTATCGTGCTAATTTTTCATTGTACGTTTGAATGAGTTTGATTAGGAGAATACAAACGATAATGGAGTTAGTTCCTATAACGTTGGAGATCATATTTCAACTTTCTGATATACTTGAAAAATGCTACACTCCTATACCGATCGAGTCTTCTGGTTTTCCTCGAGTCCTGAGTATATTGCGTATCATCTCATTTAGGACTTGGAGATATCCTTCGCCCATCAAGACGTTTACTTCTTATCTAAATTGACGAGCCCACGGACATGTTATTCTTTAAGATCTTGAATCAATACTGTTACTGACATGCCTCTAATATGCACACATTGACAAGAGCTCCCCTAATCATGATTCCGACTGTTGGCTTCCAATAATATTTCTGGCTTTCTAGTAACGGGTGGTAGAAGATGTTTGATCTTATAAATTTGCTCCTTTTGTGACTCCATTCAAGTCCAAAAATCACTCTGTACCCTCTTGACTATCTCTCCCCTAACACGATATTGGTTCATGGGTAAAAGGTGGAAGATATATAGCATGTTTATGAACACGCATAGTCATCTTTAAAAACGCGAACCGGTGATAATTGAACATGGAGTTGCTCAAATCATGCGTATTTGGAGTCAACTCGTAGCTTTTGAAGTGAGCTTCAAAATGAGCTAAGTTACGTTGGAAAATTTTGAGTACAAGTGGAGTAATGCATCCATCTACCCTCAATTTCGTCTTTTTAACGAAAATTGAGATTAAAACGGTAATTCTGCTCCAGCTCGTCGAATTTAAAATCTACAACGAAACTGGCATGCACAGATTTTTTCAGAGTCATAATCAACGGTAAAGAACTGCTACATGAGCCATTGGGCATGTCTGTAACGTTGGGTGCACACTAGGTGGGTCCCGCCGCACACAAAGAAGGACGCCCAGGACCCACGGTTGGAACGTCTTAAGTATTTACGGGTTTGATGAGTTTCTATAACATATCCAAATAAGAACCACAAATCAACCAAATTCAATCAAATCGGAAATGTATCATGCCCCCAACGTGGAATCATACGGCTCATGCATATTTTGACATTCCAGTGTCTGCAGAAAACAATGTGATTCTCAACTTTTTCGGTTTGGCAAAGCGATTCTATGAAGTATTGAATGCACTCAACCCTATGATCCAAGTTCTCAAATTCAGGGGTGAAAGCAGTCAATCAATCTTATTTCGAGGCTCTATCCTTGCAATTCTATCGAAAATGGAAGTAACAAGAGGATCATCGAGTTCAGAGTCCAGATAGTGGTTTTTTAAAGAGTTTAACCCCCTCGATGTATTACATCTTCATAAAAGCATTCTGGAATCTTTCCAAGATCAGCAAAGAGGTTAGAGGCAGAGATCAGGTGTAAATTCTACTTGAGCCAAAAATTACAGCGCCCTCTCGGCACATTTCTCACTCCAACTCTCGACACAAATCTCCGACATTGCTCTCGGAATCTGCTCGCGAGTTTCCCATCTCCATTACACCCTCACGATAAATCACGTAACGTGGGCGCCAAGATATCCGCCCTCGACAAGCAACAGCGTTGCCCAGGATTCAGCAGGGCGCAAGAAAAGGGTACGCTCGAAAAATCGCGGATTTCTCAAATTTTTCCGAATACCGACATGCTGGGCTATAAAATTTCCCTCTCGCGCTCGGCTTCCACCCCAACAACGTATGTAGAAGCACACGTTTGCCTCCCTTGAGCTTTTACGTGATGCTACGGGGGCTGTAGCGTGAGAGGGTCGTGTATACACACCCGACTGCAGACAGACAGACAGATAGACAGCCAGACTACATAGTTGTGTCTCTAGCACAAGATGTGTTTCACGCCTGGCGAACTTTTGCTCCGAGAGCCAACCCCCTACAAACGTCGTCCCAGACTGTGATGTTTCGGGTTTCCCAGTACACACCTTGTGTTCCATCAGAATCGCACCCCCTTGTCAGCCTTTCGAGAAAGGTCTGTAAGAGTGTGTAGTATTTCGACCCGTCATCTGGTTGACGCCACGCGGAAAATGCCTCGTCGAAAGCACCCTTTGTGAGCTGAAGGCGATTTCATCGAGCATCAACGAGCCTCGAAACGGGAGTATTTTTGGCTGCCCATTTCGCTGCTGCTGGCGCTGCTTTTTGCCCGCAGGCGAGGCGTATGGCTGAGGTTCAACAGAGCGGTCAAGCTTGGCCGGCCTCTTTGTCGCCTGAGTGTAAATGGCATCGGGATGAAAGGGCTAATGAAAGGAGAAATATGGGATCCAACTTGGGTCCAGGTCGTCTGTGGAGGCGTACTTGGAGCTATACTCAATAGGGGCGTGACATCGGGAGTACGGATTATCTCTTTTCATTCAGACGTGCAAGAAGTGATGATTTCAGATTATACTTTAACGCGATGTGATCCGGTGGGACTGAGATGATGGGTGCGAAAACTTTTCTGTGATTTCTGAGGATTTCCAATGTGCGCAACGCTGATGAATGTATCAGGGCCCCTTTTTCTTAATTCAGGTGAGAGCTAATACGACAAGGGCGAGTTAGTCGTTAAGACTACCATTGCTGTTAGTGGTAAGATTCTTTGAATTGTGGTTATTTTGAAATCCCTGGATCGATCCATGTGTCAATACTGATTTGATTGTGTATACGATGCAAGCGTGGCACGGGGTTTCCCAAAATAGATACTACTGCATCGAACTATTTTAAATCTGGGTCGCATCAAATTCAATAAATGAATCAATTCCGAACATGACTTGGATCTGGTAAGGTGGCACTACTGAAAAACCTTTGCAAAATTGCTAGCCATAGATCCCACAATTGAAGATTTCGCTATCTTTATAGCATCCCCGAGGCAGCTCAAGTCAAAACAAATCAAAGCGTCTAGGAGATCGAAATTCAAGTACGACGTGAAAGTATTCATGCCCAGTAGACCAAGAGAGAATCGATGTAGGTGGACTGTTATTCGATGGACTCACTAATAGACAAACATTCTAAGTTCCTCTTTCAGAATTATTTTGAATGTTTTAATATTTGCATAATCCGCCCTGTGATCATCATTCATTGCGATCTTTGAATTTCTAGTTAGAGTGGTGATCTTCAATTATCTTGATGGAGTTGATGAATGAATTTCATCTTTGACAAATTTTGGTTCACAGTTATCACGAAACTCAGACCTATTCATTCATGTTGGAATTCATTGGTATTTTCTCTGTTCTCGTTCCGTTTCGCTTAATTTTTCCCTGATGTCCACTTCACCTGATTTTTGAGATCGTAATATGGATTTAAGAGGCAATAGGCACAGCCACGAGTCAGTGATTCGTGAAAATCAATGAGCTGTGGGTGGAGAACAGTCAAACACACGCCTGGTTCTTCCTTTTTATAAGAATTTAGCTTCACAGACTTCATCCGCTTCTGTAACAGCTAGTGCTTAAAACTTGGTCTTTTCGGCCCCACTCGTTTTTTTGTTTCTAATATCATTCATGCAAATGAGTAGGAAAACCTTAACTGGCCCCATGCCAAAATTATAATATGAGGTCCAAACGAGCTGGAAATTTCTATTCTTTCGTCTCCCCTACTGCATCGTTGGCTACTCGGATCTCCTAACTATTTGGAGTGCACCCAAATGCGGAGCTTCCAACTCGTAGTTGGTGCAGCGAGATGAGACGGCGGAATAGAATACTGCTAAAGTCCAACGAAATGCTCGCAAGTATTAACACACCGCACTCGCACTTGCGGCACCAGCGAACCACAGCTCTCCAGGGCTAAATCCTAATTATTACGTGTGAAATATGATCTTATTGCGCGCAAATTCTCGGAGCCTTTGCCGAGATTTGCTGCAATGAGAATCCTTCCAGCACAATATATTTCACGAAAAATTAACGAAAGCTCTGAAATAGCTCCGCGGATTCGCTTCGACCGCATTAATTAATGCGCTAATTTTCTCACAGCGAGGTCAGGTCAAGGATGAATGGTAACCGTTACGGGATCGAACCAATTCTACTAATCCCTGAGCTGGAACTAATTTTCCCTGCTAAAAATCCGTATAAATGTCAATGAGAGTGTATTGTATTCATAATCGCGCTCTTTCACATTTAGAGGTCCACTCTTCATTGTGCCCCTTTGACATCTGGAAAACTGGATGATCGACTATTGGGCTTAATTGAAGATTGCTCAGATTCACTCGTGCTCGCGTGATCTGCCGTAAACATACCCAAATTTCTCATCAAATCATGATGAGAATAGCGGCTTTGGAGATATCGAAACATCGTCGCTGCGATTTTGACTCATTTTGTCTTTGGTAAGACTGACGAAGGTATTTCGGAACAGTAAAGAAGGGAGTGACTTGACTTGTGTTGTGATACTCTATTTTCCACAATCATTTGCCAGTAGAGACACAATCTAAGAGCTTATAACATAGAGTCGTTTCGGAAATTTTTGACGCATGATCATCAGATGTAAAATAGATTTGTCTGGAGCAGTGGAGGAGCAAGGTTCTCAATCAATCTATTGCAAGGTTTGATCGACTGTCAGCGTACAAATGTGTCATGAGATTTCGATTGAAGATGCTTCAACCATATGCACTTGTGGTTGATCCCTGAGCCCCCTCAACGGCCGTTTTTACACGATGCCTTACATATGCGTTCCGCAACTTGTTGCCATATGAATAGGTGTGAGCGAAGTGAAAATTGAACTCCCCGGGCCCCGTCAGGCTCTTCTCCATCACTCTCATCTCCAGCAGCCGACAGCCGACCAGCTCTCTGCGTTGGTTGTGCTTGGATGCTGCAGCTTCATATTTTCAGAGCTTTTCGGTGCTTTTTGGCTTTTTCTCTGGAATAAAATTCACCCATTTGGGTACGGCGTGGGAGGTAAATGGATATATTTATCTTCGAACAAGAACTCATATAACTGTGATAGAACTTCACTTAGAGGTAAGTTGGTTTAATCATCAACTTCATTTCGTTTCTTGTTCGAAGACATACATATTTACGTGTAGATGTTCAGAGCAGGAAAAGCCGAAAATCTGCCCAGTCACTGAAAAGGAATAATAGATTATCAGATCCAAAGCAATCAGAGATCCGAATATGCATAACAATCGGAAGGGAAGAAAGGTAGTTTTTATGAGTGATCTTTTGATATCCTCATCATCATGCGATTCATCCAAGAGCCGAGTGTACAATATGATTTCGCATCCATCAGCTTCGTTTTCAATTGCAGTTAATATCAATTGTCGTTGATAGGAAAGAGAGAAAAAGTTATTGGTTTGCAAGAGACGATAATATCGCAAAGCGAAGAACAGCTCACTCCTTTTGCTGTTCCGTGGAGTACGAGGGAGCTGAACCGTTGGAATTTGTCACATTCTGACACCACAAAATGATATTCAGAGGTAGAAATCACTTGGGAGTGGAGTTATGGGGGTCCGGGGATCTTTTGATGCCAGGGGGTGGCTATTCCCAAAGTTCCAGCTCAATTAGTGACCAGTGCTCATCTGCGGGCAAGCCTCAGAAGTGGGGTAGCAAGTTGCACTCTGTCTTTGAGATTTCTATTCATATCAAGCAAGTGTCTTGCCAAAGCTCATCAAATAGGGCATCCAACAAATGGGATGACTCGTTATCTACTCAAAAATTTGAGCCACTACTCCTACAATTTTGATGAATGCTGAGCTATTTATCAAAATTGTCAAAATGAGATTTTAAAATTTTTGATACTCATCATCTACCAATTGACGAAAAGTTGGTGCTTCCTCAGGATCTGATGATATGATTACTGTTACGTACGATAGCTCGGAATGGATGATCACTATTTCGATTCCACGAGTTCTCTGGGGTCAGAAATCCACTGAAAGTAGTGCTCGGGGCCTCAAAGAGATGAAGTTGTGCCTCACATGATGACAAGAAAGAGTCATATCATATGTTTATCAATTACACAGGTCCACAAAAAAAGTACATCACGCACCGAGTTCATGAGTTTGCGCACTCTTCAGCGATTAGTTTACGGTCTGAACCGCAGGGGATGGCTGAAATAATTCCTTGGAAGCAGAGAACCTTATGAACGAGGTGCGAATAATATTCTCCTTGAATTTTGTAGGCATCTAACCATCGGGAAATTGCAAGAAAAACCTTTCTGATCAGAATAAATTTAAATCATTCCTGACGTAATTGAGATGCTGAACATGAATCCAAACTCAGACCAACACCTTCCCCTGGCCTTTTTCGAGTTATGGCTACAGTGATAGGTCACAAAAGTATTTGGGTATTAGAGTTCTTGAGTTCCAAAGGCAGACTGAGACTTCTCACAGCATAACTTAGAGTGAGATCGTTTTACGTACTTTTGAGAATTTGCATACCTGCTAGCAAGCTAGAAAAACCCTAAATGTGTTCAAATTCCCTAGAGGAGGTAGCTTTGCCTTAGACCAAAGGAGAAGATCAGAAACATATTCTTGAGGATTTTTAGCAATGCTAAGAGCTAGCGTGGGAATATAGCACAGAAATCATGAAGAAATTCATCAAAATACACAGCAACAATATTCTGACCGATATGTGTGATCTTTTGATCGGATTATCCTCCAACGCTTAGCGAGCATGCGTAAATATGTTCTTTTGGGTGTGCATAAAATTCAAAAACTGTGCGTGAATTGTACCTCTCACATTGGGTCGGCAATTTGTGCGGAAATCGCCCTTCTCGCACTTGTTGCGTAATGTACTATTTCGCAATTTTGTAGCTGAAGTACGCCTAACGCATATCATTCAATTTGATAAGCTTCAGAGATATGCGCGCGGTGGAGTTTTCCTCATTCATATTCTACTTGTGACAACGGGGATCTTAAAAAAGTCACGGCTGTTGTTTACGAACATACTTTTTCCCCTTGATCACTGCTCGAAGAGGAAACACTGTCTCTAGGTATGTGCGATGAATGAGCGATAACAATACTAATGCTTTTTGTCCTCATTGTGTATCACGAGGGCTGTCAGTCTCCGCAAACATCCTACATGCCATATCGAATCATCTAAATTTTCAAGGATGGTATGAAATTGCTCACAATGCTTATGATACGCTTCAAGATAATTGTCCTATAGAATGAATAGACTACAGAAGGCTTCGTAACTTGGTGAGGAAATAGTTCAAGTATTTATGAGTATCAGCGAAAAATCTCAAGTCAATCGACCTTTTCATATCGGAGCCCTAGTCATCAAAAAACCGGGTGTTTTGGTCACATTCAAAATTATGCGCTTGTGAGAGAGAGCATTTAAAACGGCACTTTTGAGAGGTGGGCCTCCGCTGCAGAAAGCAGATGTTGATACACAGACGAATCTATAATCCAAGCCTACTCAAGATTGACTGTTCAGTTTATCTGTGGCAGCTAGCAGAAAATTGAAATTGCGAAATGGCCTCCACGGAAACTCAGCTCATGCGCAAATTATTATCGTCTAGTTCGTCTAGCGGGTTTCGATCGGAAGGTGTATAAGCTTATTTTAACTTGCTTTTTGATGAGCAGACTAGGCTAATTTGCCAAAATTCTATATTTGTTAAAGTGGATTCACACCTTTCAAAGTTGAATCGTCCTCTTGTGTGAAACAATGATATTAAGTGCGTTAATCGGCATTTGAGGGCTAATTCTTATTTCTCTATGACCTCGGATTTGAGGTCATTTTTTATGAGAAATTATAAGTCGAGGCGTGATGGTCGAGATATTAATCGAACAAGAAATGCATTTGGCTGATATCGTAAAAAAATCGCCTAAACCCAGGATAGAACTGGGAACCTTCTTGTTGCTGGGATCTTGTATCGATATCACTCATGATACATCCTGGGTCCAGGTAATTTTTTCCACGACGTCAATCAAATGCATGCTTTCTTCGAACAAAATCTCACCGATCAAACCCCGATCGATAATTTCTCGTGAGAAATGGCCTCAAATCCGAGGTCAACAATAGAGAAATGAGAATTAGTCCTTCACAGCCGATTTACGGATTTAATATCATTGTTCGAGTCGATCTTACTGGAAAAGTAAGGTTAGGTAGCCATTGAATCACGTAGTTGTAGGTCAACTACCTCAAAAGTTTTGATGACAAGCATCAGTAATTGAAGCATCATTTGAGCCTAATTACGAATGAAATTTGCTGAGGACTTCCAAACGTTAATTTCCCTGAAATTAAATCATCAATGCCCTGGGTAGAATCCGTCGTCAGTTAGCATCTGCATTGGCAGTCAATTACAGAAGTTCCTAACTCGCGACCTCACCCAAACTCGGTAGCTATACAAGCGATCTTCGAGCACTGATCAACCTCAGTGATCCATGTCACTAAACTCATGAACTGAAAAGAACTCATTAATGCAGTGATGTACGCCAATGAAGTCAGTGCTTCTTACAAGATTCCTAAGTTGAAGTTTTGCTGCATATGATACATCACTCTTCTCTATTCGGTCTCACATTATGTGAAAGGGAAATAAAAATGAGCACTTTTGCGGAAATTTCGACGTGAGACTGTTCATTACAATTGTGTTAGGATCGTAACTCATTGGCTGTCGCTACAATTTTTAAGCAAGAACCTGAATCGTGTTATTTAGTTCTTGCTAAGGAGTTTAGTTAGTTTATCCATCCCAGCATCAACCACACCAGCACAGAATAAGATGTTGTTCCAGAAATTTTGCAGTTTTAGCTCAAGTTTATCGTGTAACTGTGAAATAAACTCAAAATTCAATATAAGCGAGGACTTTCATGAATCTTGAATTATATCCAAAAAATACCCGCAGAATGGAATATCACATACCCAAACCCACTATTCAGCCAATTTTTATGCATGTGACTGATGTTGCGCTTCCATTATCTGCAGTTGATATTCTGTTCAAGTTATGGTCGATCTCGTTCCCTCCGAATTTTTACCCCAAGTGTTATGGTTGAAATTCGATAGAGTATTGATCATCAAAATGACTCTTCAAACTGTATGCGAATTTTTAATCGAATACTATTGGAAGAACTTTCACCAAGGTGGAGTTGCTCGAGTATATTGAAGTATGAAAATCTTTGTCGGTGATGTAGGAGTTGAACAAAACCCAAGTGAGGCTGCTTTTGGTGCTCAGACTCGTGCCAACAATTGAACATTTAATTCTCCATCAATCTGAGCTCCACGATTCTGGGATGAGATCATCATTTTGTGCCGAGGTTAATGTACCAAACTAGCGATCTAGTCTGGAACAATCTCCAATACCTAATCAGAACTTCTGAATCAACTATCTTGATAACACCCTAGATCTGTCGAAGTGACATCACTGATATGAAATTAGCAGCTCTGAAATTGATCGGTAAGACTTCAGTCTTCAAGAGACTTTGCATGAATCCAAGGCATCGACAGGGGTATGGATGTTGAAACCAAGTGAGAGCAGGGACTCGGGGAACAGAAAACGCGTCCGCGCGTCAAAGGGACGTGCAATAGAGACAGATTTATTTCGCATAAAAGGTACAGAAAAGACTCTGGTCGGAGTCGATGCTCACACGGCAGATAAGTCCACAATGGTCCGCGCAGGGGCATCATAGGAGCTGCTGTTGGTCACCAACGGGCGGGTTCGCGGCGCGATAAGATCGGGCTGGTCATTACGAGTGTCTCGCAGCGGGGGATACACTGCCCGGACATGTCGGCTCTCGATTCTCATCCGGCGTATACGAGAGAGTCTGCCTTTATTCGATCTCGGTGTTACTGCATCATCCTCCTCATCCCACCTCCTCTTTCAGAGCTCGTCCCAAGATGCTCGGGTAGCTTCCGCACACACGAGCAGCCCTTTGCGAAATTGTCAGACGTCTGAGCGCGAGAGGGTGGCTATTCGATGTACTACATCTTCGCAAGCGTCATTGTTGGACCTCGCTTCCTTGGCTTGCGACACTTTTATAGCCCTCGAGCTTGCGCTCGTTTGGTCGACTCCGACTTGTGCACGCATGAGGCGGGATCGCCATGGCCTCCAAGGATAGGTATATGTACTTTTTATCGACGATTCGATGTGGCGTCGGCGAGACATTAGTATTGAGCTTTATGGTTTCAGATGAAACAAACTATTTGGCGACGCCAGTGTTGTCTCGATGGAAGCGATAAAACAATGACGGTGAGTGCAAACTGTGGAGATTTTTCACGCGATATCGTAAAATACGGTCTTTTCGTTTCATCCGGAGATATGATTTTATCTCACTCGTCCCCTTGAATCAATTCTTCTAGCATGCAATATCGACCTATAAATCTGACTTGATTACATCTTGTTTGACCAACTAGCGAGTCTATGATGTTCCTCAGAGACCATATGGCATAGCATGACCATGTAGTAACCAGATGATCGGACAGTTGATCCACCAAGACTCGATGATGGTCAATCTTTCCCCCTCCCACTTTACTTTTTCCAAAAGTCTAACTTGGCGAGTATCACCATCCTTTTCCCTGATAACTCCATCTGGAATCAAAATATGAATTTCGACTCTTGAGTGTCATGAGATCAGGGAAGTATGTCGAGTAATTGTTTTGCAAAACCTAAATGTGAAATGCATGGAAAATGATTGATTACATTAAAATCTGATTATCTCTGTAAGTTTGACTCAACTTGAGTCACTTACCATCTCTCTTTTCCTTCAAATATATTGAAAGAAATAATCTATTCAGACCAATGAAAGAAATACAGGAGTAAGAAAATTTAATCCAGCATTGATCGCTCCACTTTGGAAATCAGTAGAGATGATGGTGAGTAACTCAAGTTGAGTCAAACTTACAGAGATAATCAGATTGTAATGAAATCAATCATTTTCCATGAATTTCACATTTAGGTTTTGCAAAACAATTACTCGACATACTTCCCCTGATCTCATGACTCTCAAGAGTTGAAATCCATATTTTGATTCCAAATGAAGTTATCAGGGAAAAGGATGGCGATACTCGCCAAGTTAGACTTTTGGAAAAAGTAAAGTGGGAGGGGGAAAAATTTCAACACTTGGCTATGGTAATGATTGAAAATTCTCAGATTGACAAATATAAGCTGTGAATAGTAACATGTAGGAAACCCGATATCAATTATTCACATCTTATTCCTAAAAATCATCCCACCAATGAACAGCAAAGTGCTGCGTTCCAAGATGAATACTTTTTAATCCCAAGCAACAGAATCTGGAGCAGTACAACTTTTTGTTTTTGATACCAAAACTTGAAATTAGTTCATGAAATTCAACTTGAGTTGATACAAAGACTCTCAACTTTACTTGTAATAGTAGGAGGTATTCAGTTGATGAGAGACTTCTGGATTGTGGAAATTCCCTACACGAGTTGGCTCATCCACTCTCCAAGAAGAGAGGATCCCAACTATCAAAATGACCAACTAATGGGTGACTAACAAATGAAATATAGAATTATGAAAATCCATCGGTTTCTCAACACTATTTGAAAACCAAAAACTTGAACAAATTTCAACTAGGACATTGATTATCTGTGACACATTAAGAAGTTCAAGTGCTGCGTGGGAACTCATTTTAAGAATGAATATTCAATAGCGTTCTGTGAGAAGTGCTTTGACTCCAGACAGAATGATCCTCAAAGTACATCCAGATGAATGTATGGATCCAGTTTCTATGTTGATTGACTTCTCCGCCCTAAATTTCTCCAAGTTGAACCTCCTATTTTCTCTAAGAGCGTAAATGTGCTAATCTCTCTCAATAATAATTTTGATGAATCAGATGAATCCTGAACATAATTAGACCTATTTGGGAATTGACGTTATGCCTGTTAGCTCTTGATGAAGTCTTTAGCAATAATGTAAGTGGCCCGTCAAGATAGCTTAGACTCATAAATCAAGATTAAAAGTCTAGACAAGACTAGGTTGTACGCACCTGCGTCCGCGAGGGGCCGCAATGGCTTGCTTTCGACCCGAGGTGCGTAGAGGAGAGTGGGGCGAATTAGGGCAGGTTTTGCAGTGGGGCTATCTGGCGACACTTGGGGCTAGGCGCGCTACGAGACTTGAAAGTTCAACTATTGAATAGATTGTAAAAAAATTTTCAGACCTCTAAGTCTTAATGTTCATACTTTTTTTTGGAGTTTGAGAAAAAAAATCTGTCATAATTCGCCCCGCGTTTGGGGGCACTTTAGGACAGTTTTGGGGGAAAATTAGGACAGCCTTTGGAGATCGAGGTATAATGCAATATTCCTTACCTATTGGAGTCGCATTTACCCACCAAAACACACGTGGTAATAACCCAAAATCAATAGGAAAATCTGCCCGTGACTTCTATATCCTCTTAGAGCCTCAGCAAGCGAGCAATTTTTGTGTCATTTTTGAGTATTATTGAAATAGGCGCTTCAATGATGAGATATCGTCTTCAGCAACCGACAATCGTTTTGCAGCCTCTAATAGTCGACTTTCATTAGTTTTTCCTCATATTGGAGGTCCCCTTACTCACCTCAAGTCAACGATCCAAATGATACAGTGTGACGATCAACCGGATATCAGCGAATGCGAGATTAAAAATGCGTAAATCTAGCACTATATTCTAACACGTAAAAAGTGACTTCTCGCCTCCAATTCGACTCCTATCCCCGTCATCAAACATCGTAGCTTCACTTTCTCACCCATTTCCAATCACTTAACTCATTCTCAACCTCCCGCGCCTCGAAAGATTCGCACAGATGCACACGCGCCTCGATACGAGCAATAATCCTCGAAAAACACGGGCACGCGATCGGTCGATCGATTTCAGATGGGATTTAGCATTGTCCTACTTCACCCCGTCCAGTTTGTCCTAAAGTGCCCCCAGCCGTTTTTTTTCGCGAAATTGCGATAACTTGGGTTCAAGTGGGCCGATTTTAACCCACGACGCACAGTGGGGCCCGCGCATCTTTCCAGGGCTCAGCGCCACACAAATTCTCAACATATTGCCATGTCCGGGAACGAGGAATGTTGCTCTCAGTTATTAGAATACCGTCCGATCCCGGACACGGCAATAGGTTGAGAATTTGCGTGGCGCTGAGCCCTAGAAAGATGCCCTGGCCCCACTGTGCGACGGCTAAAAATCTTTGTTTTGTGATGTAGTTTTTGAACCTCAGATGGCGCTGAAGTCCGTTCAGTTATGCAAGGGCAGCGTAAACTCTTGCATTTCCAAAATAAACCGCGCGATACCCTCGAAAAGTACCCCTACGTCAGCGTGGCCTCCCAGTATCTTTTCCGGAGGTCTCACCGCCATAAAAACCATTGTCTGTGATGGTATTGAAAATGTTTTCATGCGGCGGAAGCATAGACTCACCCACAACCGAGCTATCCTGCTTGTCCTAATTCGCCCCTGTCCTAATTAGCCCTACTCTCCCGTATAGTTCTTTTCAGTACACTTTCATCGAAATTCCATGGTTTCCGACACGATTTCGGGGCAAAATCCCGCACCGCCGTACAGGTTAGAAAACGTCGGAGCATGCATTGTAGCAGCCCGAGGTCTGATGCGCATGCTCAGTCGTTTTCTACCCTGGGCGGCAATGCGGGATTTTCTGCCCCGGCATCGGGGCGGAAACCACAGGCTTTCGATGCAAGTGTACTGAAAAAAAAATTTCAAGTTTCGAACGGGTTTCATGAGTGTCTGAGCGTCCACGTACAAAGCCGATGTAGAGGGCTTGGAGGAGCGATCACGTTTCAGAGCACTACCGATCAGAAGTAGCTTTGGCCTGAGCTTACGACAGTCGACCAGTCATGCACAGGCTTGATGATTCCCTTTCCACTCTACATATAACAACAGCTACTGTCAGTTTGTTCCAAGACTTCAAGAGGATCCGTCCCATAACTTGAGTCAAGCTCACTTGAAACATGCAAAAACATGCAAATAACTCAATCTGCGCAAACGAGCTCCGCGCGCAGACCCGGCTGTGTACGTACATCCTTATGTACGTTGCGTATACATTGTATTCGCATGACCAAAACGTTGCTGAAAGAGAAAGAGTGGAAAGCAGCAGTTGTGACGTTGTTGCTGGTGCGCCCAAAGCGTTATACAGCCAAAGCTCGTTATCTCGGATTGCCGGAGTTATATGTATGTATATGGACGGTAGATATTCAGTTTGGCCTACTACTGCTGTGTAAAATCTGCGCATGCGGGCAAGCTCTGGTCTCGCAAAACGCCAACAACACGAATTTCTATCCTTGGCCACAATAATAGTACACACTTCCACTCAATGTACCTCACCTCCCTCCACCTCCAAGTACATATAGAGACATAAAAGTACTTGTGTATGTGGTCCTTATGAAGATCTTTTTTCTTTGCTTCTGCTCACCCTTTTTAACGAATGACAGAAAACATCATCAGAAATGCTTCTAGAAAGAGATCCAGGTTCGACGTTGCAGTGCGTACCGGGTGGTGGTGGTGCGCTTATTCAGAGGGCTGAATCTTTCGAAAGGACTGTGGCTGATTCTCTCGGCTCGTTTGAGCACCGAAGGCGAATAATCCTGCATTAGGTCTCGAGCAGCCCGAAAGAGATTACATCTGCAGTTTGGGCGCGGCTCTATGCCCATTTAACATGCAAAGCTCCCCTTTACCTGTCGACCAATACATGCCACTCGTCTACGACGACGAAAAGCAAAGAGACAGCGATGGTAACGATGTTATAGCTGGCGCATAAGATAAGTGAGGTGGTTCCAAAGATAGAAAAAAATGTCACCGAGCTTACAGCTAGTCAGACAGTAGCAACAAGCCTTTGATCCGATGAGCTCATTTTATTCCCTTGCAAAAAGATTCTTTATACTCTAGCCGGGTAATCTCAGCCACGCTTCCGACATATCACTGTATGAGGTACACGTCTTGCTCTTGGATCATGCGACAACGAGACCCCTGAGACCTGCTTTTTCGCTGCTGCGTGGTTGTATCATGTGAAAGCTAAAGACGCTCAAGAGGCCTATAATTGAATCCTTTGAATCTTGGGGTACAAGGGCTAAGCGACTTTGAATTCGAAATTAGTCAAGCGGATAATGTGCACGATGAGTATTACAAAGTGGAATCCCTCGCTGAAACTGTTCTCCAGCTGGATGATCACAAAAAATGTCTTCCTTCAGTTTGTTGTACTTGTTAGCAAATTAGTTGTTCACGTGATGTAACTTTCAAAAATGACAAGATGCTGGATGTCATTCTCAGAGAAGGAAGTGCAAAGTTCTTTAACGGGAGGGGCAACCCCGTTAGGCAACCCCCAAATTTTGGAGTCTGGCCTGAAAAATCGTAGTGGGCTCAACCCCTATGTTTAATCGTATTTTTTTTATCTCAGAATGATAGAGTAGTCAGTTTTTAAAAAAAGTTTCCTGCCCATTAATACTCTCTAGATTACACTCCCTTCAGCGGATCGCTAAACTCACACGGAAACCATGAAAATTACCCCAAAAAAATTTCAGACCACTTGGTCAAGTCATGTAGAATTTAGTTACACTTTTTGGGATCGAAGTTTTGTAATTTTTGGTTGAAATGTCTCTGAATTCGGAAAATATGGTTCATTTTCATGAAACACAAAAAATTTCTCGTTTGGATTGTGAAATTATATCGAGATGGTAAAGGAACAATTGCAAAGATCAAAAAGAGGATAATCAAAAAAATATATATATGAGATCGTTTGAAAATTTTTTTTCATCTTTTGCAATCTTTCCTTCGGTATTTCGATGTAATTTTTCGATCTCAACAGAGACTTACATTTGTGATTTTCCTAAATAGACAATATTCACCAAGAGACATTCCCACAAGAAAGTTCAGAATTTTGACCCGAAAATTGGAACTAGTCAAACATAACTTGACTAATTGGTCTGTAATGGTTTTTGGTGTAAGTTTTATATAGTCTTGAGTAGAATGTCGTATGGGAAAATAGAATGCCGAAAAAACTTTTTTTTGGAAAAACTGACTACGCTATCGTTTTTGAGATCGAAAAAATACGACTGAATATGATCTTTAGCTCCTCACGATTTTTTAGGCCAGCATTCAAAATTCGAGTTACCCCTCTCCTCAACAATGAGAATACTTGTTGATTTTATGTAGATGAAACATGCAATGACGACAAGACAAGTCAATTA
The DNA here is from genome assembly GCA_029851415.1 of Eretmocerus hayati. NCBI lineage: Eukaryota > Metazoa > Arthropoda > Insecta > Hymenoptera > Aphelinidae > Eretmocerus > Eretmocerus hayati. The sequence continues at coordinate 3,628,938 of CM056741.1, read as the reverse complement.
AGCCGTGCTGTGAAACACCACTGATGACGCAGTGATGAGGATTCCTCATTCACCAGTTTCCTTATTGTATCGTGACATAATTTTTACAGAGGGGGGCGATGACTCTTGCCATCTAATCTTGAGTATTTGGGGATTAACCCAATAAAACCAATGCGTTCTGTGTGATGGGAATAGATGAATGAACTCCTGATTCTCCCGCATTACCTTGTTGGATTGAATTTTTTGTGAAGCTTTATCCTCATTGGATGAACATTTTTTATGCCTATCTGCTGTGTTGCGACTCAAATAATTTGATCTTTTCAATATTCTATCATCTTCGAGTCAAAATAGTGAATACAGTAGTTTTGAGCCGCGTAGACGATACATAGACTATATTCTTGTCCGGAGCCTGATGAATTCAATCTGTATCATCAAGAATTAATAATATGTCTCGAATAGTATCCAGACAGCGTCCATCAATAACAACAGCACTTGGAAGTGTAGGCGTCTCTTTAGCTAGTTTTTCACACCCAAGGGATTCTGCATCAACCAGCAGTATCAAAAATGTTGTTCTGATAATTGGAATAGGTTCGTCTGCATCAAGGGTGAAATCAAAACTAACTCCCAATCTTGTTTTCTATTGTTGACGACCGAGATCGTACTGTTTTCCCAACTCAAATTATTGTAAGAACTGTCTCAACAAGTCTACGCTGTTATAGTAGGATAATCAATAAAAATAATGCAATAAAATGGATGAAGAGAATCGAATCTGTTATGAAGCAATCGTGAATAGCAAAAGCGAGTATTCTTCGCTGTCTCTTACGATTGTGATATCAGTCCATCATATCATGACCCCCTATATAACAATCAGATTATCCCGAAATGATACAATGAAAATCTGTATAAATCCTAACTATGAGCTCAGAAGGGCAAGCCTCCATCTATTTTCCTGGAATTAGAATCTTCAACTTTTGAGCATACCGTCAATGCGTGCACGGGATCACCGTAAACTACACACTATTTCACGCATCCGCGCTCACAATATTGTACTCACTCATAGGCATACAGAATAGATGTGCGAGAGCATTTTCCCAAGAGCGACTTGGCCTCAAAGAGCAAAAAAGCAAGATGAAAGGCCCGGGCGGTTCGCGAAGTGTGGTGTAATTTTCGAGCCCTAAACACCCACCTGCGACCGGCCTCACACAAGAGTACTTAACGCTCGTACAAAGCAGCACTCGCTATCGTTCGTCCCTCTCATCCAATGGTGCAAATATATGATGGAAGATCGCAGGAGGTTATAACAGATCAGAGAGAGTCGGTTCACAGTCAAAGGCGCTGAGTGGGCTGCAGAGGTGTTGGGTGCGTGCGCGTTATAACCACGCAGAACCAACTTCATAGATAACGAGGTATAGGCATCGAAGATAGGTGAAACTTATATCGTGTAGGTGTAGAAAATCTTCCGCCCATGTACGAGGCCAACGACGACAACGACTCTCTCACGCTAGACACCCGTCGTAATCGCACCTGATTGATCGGCGCCTCGCTCGCGTATTCATCTCGATACGAATACTAGCCGGCCCTTGCAGGGTACATTATTCCTTTGTCCACGTTTGAAGTAGACTCTGTATCTGTTCTCAGTGTGTAGTGCAACGAGGGAATATCCAACCTTAGTTGGCCCAAGCACAGATTATTGGATTTTCCATTTTCAAGATGCTCAGAGAGTTTCGAACTGTGTCGTAGTCGTCGTTGGAGTCTGTGGCACTCGAGGATTACGTTGGTGACCCTCTGGGGGAATTGTTTGCCTCCAAGGGTTCACCGACTGTCGAGCTGCATTGGAGATTACTCGTATTTGCTTTTGCTCTCGTGATCTGCCGCAGCGATGAGTCTACCCAACGTTTGCTCACTCATCAAGTTGTAATTCGTGGCGGATTTGGGGATATCGATACGTCTTTGCGATGTTGATACAGTGTAACCCCAGTGACATCGGGTATATGGGAGAGTCAATGGGGAGAGTACAATAAAATTTGAAGAGAATTCTAGCAATAACGTTCTTGTGATTTATTTGTAGAGATAAGGCAATCGGTTCAAGGAATTGTGCATTGGCTTGTATTCCAAATCATGCAGAAGACAATTTGAGGACTTGAGTATTTTGAATATGTGATTCCTTGTAGGAACCCTATTAGTGACACCTCGTAAGAGAGGCTCTGTAACGGTGGATCCATTGCGCGGCAATCCGATCATGTTCAAAAGGTATCATGTCGGTGTATCACGATCTCATTGTGAACACGTCTCAACCGCATATGCACTTGCGGTTGATGCCTGAACCCTCGCAACGGCCGTTTTTACAGGATGCCTTACATATGCGTTCTGACAAGCAGAAACTCTGTCCAGTAACTGAAACAAGAAAAGAATATCAATTCTGGCATGCTCTATTCTTGTTTATGGATTTATCAATTGGAAAATGATTGGAGTAACTTCAAAATTTGTCCATCGAGTAATATCGCGCGTGAGAGATACCTTTGAGGTCTGACTTTTGTTTCTCTCTCTCCCGGGTTCGTGACACGTGGATTCACATCGAGGGAAAAAGTCAGAACAGATCATTGATTTTATAATTTTTCCAGCCATGTAGAGGGAAAATCATTCACGTGCATTCAAGCTCAAACTTTAATATCTCATTGTATTCAGACGGACAGTTCCTCGGAGAATTTGAAAAAAAAATTTCAATCTTCAAAATGTGGTTGTAACTAAAAAAGAAGGTCTGGTCGGCTCTTCTTAGTATGTTTCTCGGATTCTCCACATTATTCCTGAAGGGAATATACCTTAAAAACCCTTGCGACTTGTCAGTCAAAGGAATCACACCCAGCTTTCACTTTTGAGTGGATATAAGTAGTATCTAACATCGATCCCAAAACTGATGGAGGTTCAACACTCTATCCTTCCCATAACAAGAAAGAGTTGCGGGGAGATGCATCTCTAAACTTACGTAAGAGCCTTCCAGAGAAACATCTTTTCCATCTTCTGTCCGAGAAATGACTTTTCCGCACGGGTTTTTTGATTTTGTTCCCCGCCCAGCTGATGGAAATGGTACATTTCGATCCGAGGGCGGGAATGTTGGTTTCCGCGGCCCGAGCCTTGTCGAGGGTTGGAATCATCGCTTGGAAGCGGAAACCACCCCGACCAAGTGTCAAATACTATTTTTCATCGTCGGCGTGGGGAATTAAATCAAAAATCCATACAAAAGTGGCTCTTTCCCGCACAGAGTAGACGATGAAAAATAGCATTCGACACTCGGACGGGATGCTTTTCGCTTTCTCGTGATAATTCCGATCCTCGACTTCGACTCGGGCCGGAAAATATCACTCGTTGTGCGAAAACCAACACTCCCGCCTTCGGAACGAAATGGACCATTATTGGATATTGTCAATTATTTCCCCCCCCCCCCCCCCCCCAAGGAAATTTTTGAAAAAAACATGTGAAGAAGAAAGTTAGACGATGTCTTGAGTATTTACACTCACCTTCGCACATGACGAGAGCAGCAACAAACAGGAACAAAAGTAAAAGCTTCATCTTGACAGTATTTGCTAGACTGGTGTGTCGGACGAATTTTTCACATATTTATACCCAGAATGAGCTTTACGCACATCATTTAATTAGATTATCCTTCGCGATTTGCGTGCGATGAAGTTTTCCTCACTCATTACCCACTTGCAATAAGGCAAGGTTTAAAAAAAAACACGCGTCTTGTTTACAATCGCGATTTATTTCATGAATCATTGTCATTAGAGGAAACACAACAGGGATTTACTGTCTACAAACACTGGTAGCATCAATAAATCTCATCTTTATCGCATGTCATCTGGACTGAGATCGCTCTGAATCATATGGATCTTATTGAGGAGAAGGGGTACCCGCGAATGAGAAAAGATAGTAGATTATGTACCGTAAACCGAGGTGACTATGGCAACTTTGGAGCTTCTAATCAAATTCTCATTGCGGTTCTCTAACCGAACTCGTATGTATCTTGAGTCATTCGACGCGTCGTGACTACATTTTTAAAGTGCTGTGCTCAGAATTCAATTTCACCTGTTTGCATTTTCAAGGACTGTGAGGAACGAGGTCGCCACGGTCACCCGGGGTGACTGTGGCTACCTGCGTCGAGCACCACGAACTTTGTGTACTTTTCAACACAAAAACGGGTATTCTCTCCTCAGAACAAATTTTCTGATCACAAATAAGTCCAGAGACAGCACACGAAAGTCTTATGACATTATGCCAACAAACTAGAGACTTGCTACCTTAGTTTGAACAACTAATTCAAGTCGGCCACTTCGGGGTAGCCAAAGTCGCCTCAGAGGACCGGAAGATTCAAGAAAGAAGAGAAAAGACAAGTTTACGTTCAAATTTTTGTTAGGAATTACAGCTAAAGTGGCCAAAGACGACCTGGATGACCCAAGAAATATGACTAATTGTCGTTCAAATGGTCGTTGGAAGTGGCAGCTGGGGAGGGGTGGCTACAGTAACCCCGGGGAAGCCAAAAAATTACACGCTTCCGCTCAAACGGTCATTCTAAACAACAGTCGCACCTAAATTCAATCGGCAATAGTACAAAATGTAGAAGACATCATTACCCACTAAGAAAAATCATTGAAAGGAGATAGAAGTGGATCTAGTAGGTTGTTCAGCATAGATTTCTGCGACATGAACATTTTACTTGGAAATTCTAACTTCATTCCAACGAAAGAAAGGGCCAATGGAACCCATCTTGCCACAAATGAACTGAAATATCCTAGAAGTAGAGTTTCTTCGCTTCAAAATGAACTTTCGAACATCCCTCTAGGTGGTATAACGTCGGAACCACGCCTTTGACAATCTTTCCCCGGAAAATTGGCCATAGTCACCACGGTTTAAGGTATGTGAGCTGAGAAAACTCGCGATTTTCACGACAAAATCGCGGCTGCGCAACGACTCACGTACACAGTTCTATAGTCCCTGATACATGAACAAGCCGATCCGGATAGCCAGGAAAAATTTCTGTCTCAATCTATAGTCCTCTTTCACAGTTAATGCCATGTGTGTCTATGCGTAGAAAAACGTGATTAGTAGGAGGTATCGGCAATCAACTCGATGTGAGGAGTGAAAAATCTCTATGCAAATGATCAAGTTTGAAAAGGTATGAATGTAAATGAGGGGATCTTGGGCGCTATTGAAGTGAACGCTTACAGCACTAGGACCCATCGGTGCAGAAACTATTCACTCCTGCGCCGATGATTACCTTCGAATTCTTGTGAGAAACCCCATGGTTGCAGACTACACCGTCACTCAAAACTAATGTTATATTGTTTTGAGAGCACATGGTGTCATCTACAATCAGGCAGTATCTCGCAAAAATTCAAGGCAATATAGGTTAGATGATTGAACAAAACAATAATAATCATCGGTGAGGAAAATTATTTTTTGCTCGCGCTGTGAGCATTTACTTCAAACGCGCGTCTCTTCTCTAGCTCTGAGACCATTCAAGTTTGCGGAGATCAGTGTTTAGTTTTGCGTCTATCACTGTCGAATCAGACTCGAGCAAAGTAAGTGACATTTTCGAGCAGAAACTGTCTATTTCGGGTGAATTTTGGATGGAACTCTCTAAAACTGTTGGAGTGAAATTTTGGACTCAAAGCTTGGAGTGATCCTCGGAATGACCGAGAATCACTCATACTAAAGTGAATATTTGACTCATAGGGAGTAAAACCACAGAAATATTACATTCGCTCCAAGCTTCAGTCAATTTTCACTCCAAGATGAGTGAAAATTGACTCCTCACATTGAGTGAAATAGATTCTTATAGGTTAGGGTATAATCCCAGAATGATTTGCGGGACTTTTATGAAGGAAGTAGAGAACTTTTGAAGTGTTGAATCATGCTGTTCTATTCCGAGCTTCCCTTCGAAATACTTCTCGGATTTATTTAAAAACTCGTATCGACCGTGCACAACTAACAAAGTCACATTTGGTCTAATGGTTAAGACACTTGCCTGGCAATCAAGAGGGTGTGGGTTCAAATCCCCATCAAGTCGAACACAAATGCCAAAATTCACGTTAAACACATTTTTCATAGAATATTGATAATAAGTATCACCAGGAAATAGATTGGAATATGTGTGCACGCCGTGATAAAAATTTTTTATAGCAATATCTAGAATGTCCAAAAGTTTGGTTCTGAATTATTTGACTCAATCCTAAGAGTGATAATTGACTCACGTTTGAGTAAAATTTGACCCCAGCTTGGAGCGATGAATCAATCCAGTTCAGTGCGCACCAAACTGACATAAAGATATGAGTCAGTCATAAACGGTGGAATCAGAAGCGGTGGAAAAGTGGAGTAGTCCAGTACCGAGACACATTCTTTATTCTTTTCATCGAGGTTCTCATTGTTGAATAGTTCCAACTTCAATGACTGAACTAACAACGAGTAATTGTCAAAAAACGTGATAGCTCGTGGTAATTCTCAATTTTTGTAAAACTGCGATGAAATTTTCAATGTACAGTCCGGAGCAACGTTTCCTGTCTCAGTACTGGTACATTTGACCGTCCTAGTACTAGGTCAAATCACAAATCGTGTCCCAGTACTGAGCCAAATCAGGTCTCCAGAAAATTGGTTTTCATGATAATTTTGGAACACTTTTGGCTATTTTACGTCTTGATTCATAAAGGTGAATAGTACAGTTATAGGTGAGGGAAAAAAATTCCATGATCGGAACATAATAAGGTGATCTTGGACAGCCCAAAGTGGAGATCGCGATTTTCGGTGTCCCGGTACCTCTAGTTTTCTTAGGAAGTTGGATTTTGCTTTGCGAGTAATTTTGTTTGCCCAGAGGCTCTGACAGCGGACAAAATCATCACGATTGAAGCAAGAAACTTGTCATTCGAAGGTCGGAATACATTTTCGGATCGACTATGCATAATGTTACCGAAAATTGTCGGGTTTGGAGCAGTGCCTTACGCTCAGTCGGTCAAGAAATTCGTTTACAATTTAGCATCTTTGTGTCACATTTGCGGTTTTTATGGAGATCAGTGGAACGACCAAAGGCTGGTTTGCCTACACATATATGCCATACTGTGGAGTTGAAATACTTATCCAGATCCATTATTCGAGAACACCCAGGCATTTTTGCTGTTTATATCCCAAAATAACAAGATGCGACGAGTTAGTGCGATGATCTCCCACGCACTTGGCTAAAATCGTTGCATGCTTCATTCTATCTGATTGGTGCATTTGGATTTTAAGTTATTATGACAGCATTGCACCTTCCCCCGCACTTTGCCAAATTCGATCGCCAAGAATGATCTGGCAGCATTTGACCGTGGATCGCCGAGACGGCTAGTTCAGCTACTCTTGGGAACTATTATCCGTGTTATTTTAGATGACAGAAAAAAGCAATATGGCCGAATCCTAAATCTCTCCCATAAGAATAACACGGAGGAAATATAAGAGCGCTTATCGAATGTTAGCTCCCAATAGCTCCCACCCGCAAGGGGGGTTGGGGCATGGTGCCTCATCCCTGCAGTCTGACGAGCTCCCGGTCCCAGTCAGCGCCCTGTCGGAGCGTGGAGACCGCACATCTCCATCCGGCACCACGGGAGTGGGCGAGCCTGGATGACTTATCCATCATCCCGAGGGGCTCCCTGGGCTCTCAGAAAGCCTAGAAGAGCCCCAAAACCCCCCACCGAGGCGTGGGTTTCGGCCTTGTGCTGGAAACCGAGCCCAAAATTCGTTAGTCGGGGAGGAGGAGCGGGTCATTGTCGAATCACTTGCGGTTCGGTGGTGGCCGTCCTCCGAACTGACGCGCTGGCAGGGCGTATCTCTGTCCCTCGCCCATGGGGGCGAGCGGGGTCGAGCCGAGATCACGGACCCGGTATATAAAAAGCAATATTCCCACTAGCTCCCGCGCTTTCCATCTCGCGAATTTCTTTCTCTCCACGCCTCGTTCACCCCTCATTTCTCTCTGCTTCAGCATCATTTTACAACTGTTGATGACTGACAGAAATTCCGTGATTAAATTCTTATTTCGTCAGTGGAAACCGAGTGCGCCCCTGATTTTTGATTTGAGCTTCTGGTGCCCTGTTTCCTCTCGAGCGCCCCACCCCTCCTCTAAATCACTCAACTATTTGGCGACCACTTTGTTTGAACATCATTCATTCACCTCGCAATCATGCATAATCAAAGCTGGTATCTGCATCGATCAAACTTAATAGGCGAGTGTTTCAGTTCCGGGTCACTGATTTGGCTGAAACTTTGAAAATGACCTCCTTCCAGCACCAAAAAATGAAACTCAAAATTATAGACCCTATCGCTCAATGATTTAACAGCCAAGGACATTAGCACTGCCCATATAGGCCCATGTTAAAAGTCATACATATAGGTATAACTACAATGCTAATCGCCTAGGCTGTAGCTCGAAAATGCTTGAGCGTTAGGGTCTATAATTTTGGGTGTCATCTTTTGGCACTAGAATGAGACTATTCCCAGAGTTTCAGCCAAATCCGGATCCGGATCTGAAACACTCTCCTGGTTAGTATCTTCATCTAACAGCACTGTGCTCTCTACTTTTGAAAACTTTCAGTGGCAAATATTTCAAGATGATTACAGAGTGAGAGTTTGTTATCAATACTCGTGTCTGTGACTCATCACTGCAATTACTATCACGTGCGCAAAACTCTGAAACTGTGTCGAATTAGCTTTGAACGTTCTTTTCCACTATCACTATCAGATTTTTTCTGATCGATAGCTGAGTGGCACGCTGGATTATAAAACACTGTTGATCAGATAGTTTCACTTTGGTGTAGTATTGCGATACCATATGATGACGCGAGTCTGGCGCGTGATTTATCCTGCATCTACCTCATCAATGGAAGCATTGACATATTTATTAGTGAGCGTAGAGCTTATAAAAATGGTGGCGAAAAAAATTCGTGATCATTTCACGAGATCGTGGTAACTAATCTCTACTCCCGGATAAACATGTTTCATTTATAGTCACGTTTAGTTCTCGCGAATGGACGCAGAGTGAGGTAAGTTCGTGAGATATCAAGAGGCGCTGTGCCTATCTATACTTTGAATTGGGGTTTTTTAACCTCACACTTTTTTTCTACTTGGATTATTAACCTCTTAACGTTGCTCATAGAGCTCTGCAATGCTTTAGCAAAGCCTTTCTAAAGCGATTCAGAGTTCTGTACAATTATTTTCTCAATCCGAGCACTGGACGCGTTTTATTCAGCACCGCAAAATTCATGCCTTCGTTTTACATCTCAGTTCGACTTCTCCAGTCCCGCACTTCGACTCGAGAAATATCGAAACGTCTCTGCTACACATGTGTTGGGTATGTAAGATGGTCGAGGAAGACAGAGAGAGAGAGAACAAAAGAGGTCCCAATTGTTCGAGGAGGAACATGATGCTTTGAAGAGCGAAGGAAGAAGAAAGAAGAGAGAAGATCGAAGAAAGAAGAATAAAGAGCAGGGAAAAGACCAAGGAAGGAGGAACAAGACCTGCGAGTCCTGAAGAGAGAGCCGCTCGATCTAGAGCGCGAGACGCCACTGGTCCTGAAGTAATGCTCACGCGGTCCCGGGGCCGAATTGGTAAGTCCGGTGGATCTCTTCCTTGTCCAATGGCCGATGCCAACGGGGAAGCAAGAGAGGGTTTTAACCGGAAGGGATGGCCGTATCGATGCGGATCCCAGCCCGGTACAGTGTTTGGGGCGCCACGGACAAGCCGTATTGACCGAGACCTCACCAACCCGGAGAAGCAGAAGGGTTGCTTCCCGGTGGAACGTCGCAGCTTTACTCGCCCTACAACCACCTAAAAAAAAAAAAAAAAAAAAAAAAAAAAAAAAAAAAAAAAGAGATATCTTTCTGTCCGGTTGACGGCAGTCTGCAATGAGGCTGTCTGCTGCGTACCGGGCAACGCGGGCACCGACCAGCTGGTTTGTTATCGCGGATAAATGAATTTTCGAATTATCTGAATTTCTCGATTCTATAATTATTGAATCGGATGTGGATACTCGAAACTAGCCACGACTAGAGGTGACGTAAAGATCAAAGCGCCATGCGAGAAAAACAGAGAGAAGAGATTCGTCTACTTTGTTGTGTTTTGTGGGTTCGTCGCGGCTCCGCTATATTGCTCTTGCCTGTAGCTGCATGGCTCTCCAGATTGAACTGAACAAAATATACACTGATAGTAGTGTACTTTTTTATGGAAAAAATGACGGAGCCGTGTGTAAGAAATTCTCAAGTGCGGTGGGGACAAGTGCTTGGAAAATTTGTGGTTACCCTTGGATTTTTATAACCAAGGAGTGAGATCCCCCCCCCCCTCATTCACTTTTTTTTCAAAAGGAAAACTAGGCGAGTATGGGGTTTAGAAAAGAACCATTCATCTCCAGTATATCAAAACTTCAATTTTATACGACATGGTTTAAACTCTTGGAAGGAATGAGATCTAAAAAAAACCATGTCGAGTATTTTTTGAGCCGATTTGTCACGATCAACATATCATCACTGATAGAGACTAGAGCCACATCCTCCAATCAAATCTTCCTTTCAATGCATCCTAATGGTGGTGGTTTGACAATTTCCTACTAACTAATTGGCCCGAAGTTTAGGTGAGTAGAAGAGGTACAGGGGAATATCGAAATAGAGAAAATATAACTGACAAGGGGAGTCCGGAGTCTCCGGGTCCTGAAATCTCACCAAAATTTTTTCACAGTTTCGTACCACCTAGAATATGAAGAATCTAAAGCAACTCTGTCAAATGGGCCTTCTGTTCTGAGCTACAGCCAGAAACGTCAACATTGCTAGTATATCTATATATATCACTTTTTAACACGGGCCTATATGGGCAATGCTAATGTCGTAGGCTGTAGCTCTGAACGAGAAGCCCATTTGACAGAGTTGCTTTGGGTTCTTCATATTCTAGGTGGTACAAAACTGTAAAAAAATTTTGGTGAGATTTCAGGACCCGGAGACTCTGGACTCCCCTTGTGAGTTTAATTTGGTTTTCATGATGATTCACTAAAATCTCATATCATACTCAGTTATATTTTCGCTATTTCGATATTCCCCTGTGCTTCTTCTACTCACCTAAACTTCGGGTCATTTCAGCGACAATTAGCTAGTAAGAAATTGTCAAACCACCAGCATTAGAATGAATTGAAAGAAAGATTTGATTGGAGGAAAGTGGCTCTAGTCTCTATCAGTGATGATATGTTGATCGTGACAAATCGGCTCAAAAATACTCGACATGGTTTTTTTTAGATCTCATTCCTTCCAAGAGTTTAAACCATTTCGTATGAAATTTGAAGTTTTGAAGTACTGGAGATGAATGGTTCTTTTCTAAACCTCATACTCGCCTAGTTTTACTTTTGAAAAAAAGTGAATGGGGGGGGGGATTGTAATTGACGATGATGTGACTGTTAGGGCTGATTAAACCAAACGTGATTAATACTTGTGGAAAAATTCTAAAATAGGATGGGTGATATGAATCCAAAACAGATCGTCTCACAAACTCCTTTTTATTGGTTACAAAGTAAAAATCAGAGATCCCCAAGAACATATTCCAATAGATAGGCAATTTTAGAATATAGTTTCTCAAATGATGCGACGAGCTCTGACGAGGTCTATCAGCAGGTTGCATTCATCATCGAGAGGGAAAAAGGGTGATTTTTTCCTCATGAGGGAGCACCAGATGGCACGTCTCGTGGGGGGAGGGGGGTATCAACCACATTTACATCTACGTCCAAGGCCCCGGCCCTCACAGTGACCTCGTCTCGGATGACATGCGGCTTTGCACGTGGCTTCAAGAATGCAAATCCCTTGATCTTTTGCAATCACTGAAATAACAAATTTTTTATCAGTAAAAGCTCTGATGTACATTCATTTCTGGCGAATGATGTTACTTGACATTTCTCCGTTACACGTACGATTAGAAAAATTCCCCACATACCAAATTGACGTAAATTTCAGGCAACGGCGCTGTCAAAGTATCCAACCTTTGAGTTAGAATGGGTGTCAGAAAATTCTGAATTTAATTTCGAACAACCACATTCTCAAAATTTTACTTACACGTCACTTGAATTGACTGATGTTTCAGTCGAAGGCTAGTCAAATTTTGTTCAACCCGGACTGAATTAATTTCTTTCAAGATTCGACTGACTTTTTTCAGGAAATCGAGAATCGTATAGACTCTTCAGAGTGTGAATCATGCTGATTGCACTGGTAAATAATCGATTAAAAGTAGATGTAGGACCAGGGATGATCATTTTTCGAACAAGGGTCAGAGTTTACTCGAGTTTTACTGACTTCCTTTGTGAATCTGCCCGATTGACTTTACGCAAAAATCGGTTGATTCAACTGAGATTCCATTCATTCTTCGGTTTGTTTTGAGTCTTTGGCAAATCTTGATGCCAGTCACATTGACTGACTTTTGTTTCACAATATTCGATACCAGATTCATCGAGAGATTCAGAGAACATCGCAGATTCACAAGAAAATTGAGAAATTCCATCAATTTATAGATTAAGCCTTAAATTCGGTAAAGTTTTGATAGATTTCGATACAGAATTGGCTGAAATAGAAAAGTTTGCCCGGTGAATCAAAGCGCCGATCGAAAATGTCAGTGAGTCAGTTTCCAAAAGTGAATTCAATATTGGAATTAGTAACGAGCTTACCTCCATTTATGATGACGAGAGCAATGAGCAAGAGAAAATACAAACACCTCATTTTCACGGGAGTAGTGGCTCAGTCTTGATTCAAGAGACGTTGACTGTGCGAGATCAATACCGCTAATGATGCAAAAAGCAAAATTCGAATATTTATATGAGTTCTAGTTTTCCTCGTATTTATCGATGCAAGTTTCTCTCTAAAATCGTCGTCTGATTCTCAGAAACTTTGGAAATTTACGTCACTGACTCTCAAAGAGGGAATTCCCATCAACTTGCATGTTTGCAATTTTCCTCGTATGATCACTCGGATCTTTGCAGCACTAACACGGAAGTGATCTATCGATTAACATTCTCGTTGAGCATGGAACTCAAAGAATTCTACTTCATCTCAAATTTGCCGAACATTCTCTAATCCGACCATCTGTTCTGTAAAAAGTTCCCTCTAGCTGTAGAGAAGTCCTGATTGCAGCCGTCAGTTGAATAAAAAAATAGTATCTCAATGTTTGAATAATTTATTCCAAATAATTCGTACAGTATAGTATTCGTCATAACTTTCCCAAAGACAAGGGTAATTCATTTGATCATGGTCCATTCAGTCATTGGCGTAATTATTACAGACAGTAGCATCGTTTACTGAGGCCGCTTCCTCTGCATTCACCTTTCCTCGGATTACAAGCAGCTTTGCATGTAGCTTCAAATACACAAATGCCTGCATCTTGACCTTGGGCGATGGCTACAACGAGAAATTTGGATATCAGTGAGTCAAGATATTTTGATGTTAATTCAGAAGTATTCTATAGAATGTCTGTGAGTGATGAGGTGCGATGGGAAAGGTTCTGTGGGTAAGCCAGCGACAAATTGATAAGTTGATCAATTTATGTGTTTTCAGACGGTTTCAATCAATATAAACACATTGTTGCAGCAATATCGCGGGCTGTGCGCAGTTTGCTTAAGAATGAAAATTCCTCGGCTCAAAAGTTGAATACCTAGTTAGAGCGTATCACATCTGTACTGTACTGCGTCCATCTTGAATTGGAACAGAATTGCTCCAAATTAAGAATTAAGCACGACACCAGGACTTGTAGACAAATAGGAGGATGAAGGATAGCGAAACATCATTTCAAAACATAAAGCGTTGGTTCATTGAAACGTTTGATGAGTTTATCTATAGGGTGCCGCGGGTGCCCACGGGACATGCTATTTTTGTAAGATTAGTTATTGCGAGAAAAGAATCATTTTTAATCGTTCAATCAGAGAATCTGTTTAAAAGTTGGCGAAATAGTGGGAGTCCGAGATCATTTTGAAGAATATCGATAAGAACATAGAAATTTCCTTCACGGAAGCCGACTTGGGTACCCGAGTACACGGGTGCTCATCGGAAGGGTTGAATATAGAATATTTCCTCATTTTCATACAAATCCGTGATCTGGATGCATTCCTTTCTTGTTTAAAATTGAAAATGTATCAAAAATTCTCTTACATTCATGTATCATGATGGCAAAGATGACAAAAAGCAGGATGAGATTCTTCATCATCATGATGAGACTGTTGGATGTACTTTGTCGCGGGTATTCGGAACACTGCTGACTTTTAGAAACTTCTGCCATGTGAAATGGAATTCGCAATGTTTTATACCATCATTGAATCTCATTTGTTTTGGTTATCTTCCGTGTATTTGCTTGTTAATGATATTTATCATCCTTAGATTAATTGTTCATAAGGAGTTGATCACATAGTCTATTCTTTTATCATGCCATGAATCATCCGGATGAGGAAAGATGAGCTCTCGAATTTCCTTATGAGTCTCAATGAAGAGTCAGCACACCTCAAATGTTTCCTCAATAGTGTGGGTAGCTTTCTCGGGCCTCGTTGTTAAGAAAGAGCAAGAAATGCCAAAATCATTGCTCTAGCATCTCAATTGAAGAATATTTAACGATCTAAAAAGAAATCCACGGTCCCATTCCAATTTCATATACTTGCTTCCGCGGAACGAGGAAACCCAATTTCGAAACACCATGCTCAAATTTTTCTTTGTAATTGTGGGTGCCAGTGATTCTATTCTGAGACTACCAGAAATATCAAAAAGATGCATGGAATTTGTATATAGAAGGACCCATCTACCTAAAAAATGACCCATTCAACTGTTCCGAATCTTTCTGAAGGACCTATAGGCTCCGGATACCATCTATAACCAAAAAATAGCTCGCTCTCAATCCCCAACTGCTCACAATCTCTAATGAGCCACTCGAGCCAGAGATATCCGCAGCAGTTCTAGTATACCATTCCAGAAACTCCGTATCTCTGCACACATAGTTCACTTGGAACCCCGTACGAGCATAATAAAGCTCTTGGAGCAGTCTTGGGACGAAGTTCTCAAGTGCAACTCGTCTCAAGGCATATACGGAAATGTAAAAATGCAGAGACTACGAAGACGACGTCGTCGACGTTTTGATTCGAAAGTCAAAAAGGTGCGCTTGCTCAAGTGCACGCAGAGATTCACAATAGCGGATACTAGGTGGAATCTGCTCTCGCTCGTAGGGTGGGCCGTTTGTGCGTCTCGTCGTCGTTCCGTATAAGCCGCATAAAGCCTCCGTAAAAGGCTACACCGAGCGACTTTAAATGCGCATACATCTATATATAACGATTCCCTACGTTATTCGCGAGCGATACATGTCATCGTTGCCCAGCTCTATTGCACCTTAACTATATACCCCTTGAGTATTATATGGTTAGAGAGGGACCGTTTCGCGTCTCCCTATCGTCGCATATAACGTACTCGTAGCACGGAGATTATTCCTTTGGATTTCTGAGCGATGCGGAAGTGTTGCAACGTTATAAGGTCCTCCTCGTCTTTATCGTGGCGAAAAAATCGGACGACGATGAGCCCTGAAACAACGGCTATAGCAAAAACAGATCCAACAGGCTCCACTTGCAATGCAATCGTCGAGGAATGAGTGAATTTATGGCGTGCGTGTGAAAGGGCTGGAGGTGCGTAAAAAGGCCTCCTGAGTTCGCAGAGATTCGACGCCACCGACTACTGTCGAGTCATTGTGACGCAGCCTCGACCATTATAAGCTCGCCCCTCTACTTCAGTTGTACATGAGCCTAAGTAAGTATGTCCTCTCGGACACCTCCAGACCGCAGTAAAATAAGCAGCCTTGCACAAGCAGAAGATGACGCAGGAGCGCGAACTGGACGCAAAAGAGATCCTTGCACTTGATGCTCTGCTGCGGTGCTCCTAGCGTTGCAACTTATGCAACACTCGAGTGTGCGTCAATATGATTGGCAGAAAAGTTGGTAATAGCACCTCGCTGCTGCGATTGCCTGAAGAGAGGTTAACATTCGAGGGACTGATAGCAATAATGGGATTCTACCCACTATCGTCAAGGTCATCTAAGATCTTGAGGTCGTTTGGGATCTGACTCCTCTGGTAGCCTGCATGGAAGGCCAACCCAAACGATTCCAGACTTATGTCCAATTTCACTGAATTGCGATCGCGAGGTATACATTTGGTAAAATATTGGCATTTGTCGAGGCAGTATGTTCTAATCTCCACTGTAAGCAATTAACAATTGATCTTCAACCCCAGTGGTTGGAATTCCCTTTTAACCACACGCACAGAATTTTTCGATAAAAATTACCAGACTGGTAAAGGAAAAATTACCCTACATGCCGGCAATCGTGGGACGCGCCACCTAGGAGCGCCAATTTTTACGGGCATGTAGGGTAATTTTTCCCTGTACCAAGGAGATGGTTTCTGTCATGCCACTTAGCAGTGATATTCCTCTGTTCAATATTTAAGTCACCACGAGTAAAAATGAAGATGATTCAACAAATTTCAATTGGTTTCATCACTTTGTATGCATTGACCTCGAATCAAAATCCAGGCATCTTCATCAGAACGAGTCAAATAATGTATTTCTATACCGAAGTTTTTTTGAGGTTAGATGAGATGCTGAGCTGGCGGGCTGGCTCGCGGCGCGCGCAGGCGCACCCGCAGTTCTTTATACTGGTACGGTAAAAATTACCCTACAAGTGCCCGCAAAATCTACCCAAATTCACCGCACTTTTTCACCAAATTCGATACAATTTTTGACCTGAAATAAAATTTACCTTACAGATAGGTAATTTTTCTCGACACTCATCCGCAATAAGTAGGCTGAAATGTCGGACGTCCCACGATTACCCTAACTGTGCCCGTAATTTTTATCGAAAAATTCTGTGCGTGCAGTATTGAGTATGTATTTCATCCAAGTGCTTCAATTTCAGCCCCGCGCTTGATTGTCGGAAAGAGGACGACAACTCACATGCTGCGATTCTATGCGCACCTCGGCATTTCTGTGTGCTTATTAAGTGTGAAAATGATAACCAGTACAATACAACTCATGGGATTGAAAGATGGGAAACCAGCTTTTTCGTGCGTTTTCGTCAACAGATGAAAATGAGCATCTGTGACGTCAGTAAAGCCGATTTTCATTCAAAAGCCCAGGTTAGGAACGTTTCGGTGAAGACCGTACAAAAATGCGTATAGAATTCGCATTTTTCTTCATTGGTATAATACGAGACCCATGAGATTGATTGGTGATGGTCCCCGAACTCCATTTATGTGGGGGTTTCGGAATATTCCGAGTTTTTAGGGGAAAACCTTCTCCGACGTTGAATTTCCCAACACAGTCACTATATACATTGGTTTCGATCCTTATCTAGTTTTTGAACTTCTTTCCCCTGATAAGAGGTTAAGTCTAAGCATCCGAGCATACGCAGATTCTGGAGTCTCCTGAGTCGTACGGTACAATTTGTCTTCCAACAAATTTCCAATGAAACATTTCTTCTTTATAATAATCTCCAGCTCATTACTCAACCACATTGTTGCACTTCAACTACTTTGGTTGAAATTCAACCTCAATGTAGTTGGAAATTTCGATTGAAATGCATGACACCTTGGGTGCTCCCCAGCCTTAAATCCAACAAATGCGCCATCTTGCGGTCGAATTGGTTCATTTAAAGTATGATATCAACCAACAAATAGAACGTAGTGCAATATTTTTCCACTTGCGAAGAAATTTCCGAAAAAAATTGAGAAAATTTTAACGAGATTGGTGCGAAATTGGGCCCATGAAGTTGAAACCGCACCAATTTCAAAATAATTGATAGAAAATTTTCTGCATCTCTATGGGCCAAATTTTACACCAGTTTCGATATAACTCTCTCACGAACTTGTACAAAAGTTTCCCGCACGTGGGGACATATCGGAATCTGTTCTATGTTCTTTGATTGATTTTATATTTACTATAAACCAACTTGACCGCAAGATGGCTTGTGCGTGGCTTTTTTAGGCTGGACAGTGTACAGTACCCAAGTACAATCTCAACTACTCAGCGAGTGACCTTTATTTAACAATTTTATCAGTGATCTTCAGTTTACTACGAACTCTCACGAGGCTCTTTCTGGCCCGCACGCTTACGAAAAAACAATGACTTCTCCAACTCCATACAAGGTCTAATCGTACAGCATTCAGCGAAAGAAAAACTACCATCTCAAGAATAAGGATTTTTTATTCCCCATATCTCATGAACTTCCAGTTTTGTCAGAACCTCTCCAAAAACTTGGTTATACAGGACAACAGAGGCACCTGCCAGTAC
The DNA here is from genome assembly GCA_029851415.1 of Eretmocerus hayati. Taxonomy (NCBI): domain Eukaryota; kingdom Metazoa; phylum Arthropoda; class Insecta; order Hymenoptera; family Aphelinidae; genus Eretmocerus; species Eretmocerus hayati. Next base: position 3,610,617 of record CM056741.1, on the reverse strand, counting down.
CGCAGTCACCCTTTAATGACTTGCCGTATACCTTGACTTTTACATCACAGGGGGTCCGGCAACTCCCATATAAGTCACAATACCCATTGGGGCGGCATAGACCATTGGCTGCGAAATAATGAGATTCCATATGTTTTGTAATTAAGATAGAGTTTCAGAGTATTTATGAATGATGGGATGTGATCTATTTCATTAATCCCAGTCTCTCCGATTGGGCTTGTTAGGAGACACTGAATTCGGTTGTCATTGGTCAGTCTCTTCAGAATCAATCTGAAAAGCCCATGCGGAAAGACTCATGCGAAACAATGCGCTTCAAGAAATTTTTAAACTTCAGTCAATCCGGGCCAAGTCTCACTATTGAATATAAGATGGGTCTGAGACTTTTGTTGATGCTCAAAGATGCTAGGTACAAGATGTGGACGATTTAACATTGTCGATTCTTGCATCGTTGGACATGGAGGCTCGAGTCAGTTTCAGCTTTTCATGTTGCAGGAAGGATCAAATATATTGATTATAATTATATGTTACACAACGAACCAATGATCACCCATGTAGAACATAGGATTCCATGAACATATATGATCATGGAATCCGTGGATTCCATGTTCATATATGATCAGGTGTAAAATCAGTTTGAAAATTGATCATTTTTATTCCGGAAAGACGTGATATACTAATTCACGACTGGTGTAACATCAATACCTCACTTATTGATCAAACATCACTCAGAAAAACCTTTCCCGGAGTCATTCTCAGGTTTCGAACATTTGAAGCAGCGAAGAGAAAGGTTTCGTAAAAAATGTCACTTTTTTGAAACTCGAGACCGACTGCTGGGAAGATTTTTTTTCAGTAGTATATAATCAGTATCGTGACGTATTGAAGTTAGAATAGGTTTGCATCAATATATCACAAATTTGTGGAATAAAAAAAAGTGTTTGAAACGGTTTTACGTATGATCATATATGACCATGGAATCCTCGGATTCCATGATCATATATGTTCATGGAATCGTATGTTTTACATGGGTAATTCTATAACCGTCACAGCCGTCCTTTCGGAGCTTGGTAGTTGGAATGAACTTTTACTTAGCTAATCTTGGAGCCTCATTCACACTCTTTTGAATATTTAGTCCCCTTTTTTGTCCCACCGTGACAGCTCTGGGCATCACAAGCTTTAATAAGTCCATATTTTGACGTAAAAAGCATTTTAACGATTTGACGAGAATTTCTGATCGTATACACATTATATGGGAATTGATGAGTCAGAATATAATTTATGTCATCTTGGAGGACTACTCGAAAGCTCCAGAACCCGTTTTTGAAAGTTCCCTGAGAACAATGAAGAAACTCATGTTCAGGGTAGTATGAGAACTGTTTTCTGTTCCTCTCTTCAAATTTAGGTAGGGAAGTCATAGATTTCAAGAGGACTTTACGATAAATGTGATTTCCACCCCATTCCTGAAGAGTTGGGTTCTCTTTCAAGGCAAACCTTCTTCCTCAAAAACAGTCATTTTCGGGAAAGGTATGACCTAGGATAACTTTTAGAGGTCGATTAGGAAGCTTTCGAGAAACATTTGAATGTGCTATATCAGTAACTCGTAATATACAACTCATATTTCGAGCCATTGATTCCCGTGAAATGTGCATGTGATTAGAAATTCACGTGAAATCATCAAAATATGGACATTCACGAATGTCGAAGATGCAACGTTGTGGCAAAAATGGAATGTCACATCTAAAAGTTTGTGAGACGAGCTTCAGAATAAGCAAAGCGAGAGTTAATTTCGATTACTCAGCTCCAAAAGATCAAGCTGTAATTTTTGACAAATCATTTATTGGGTGGTCTCAAATTTGACCGGAGGAGTATTGCGTATATTTAGTTCATGATAATCTATGGCATATCATCTTTCAAACTCGTACGGGATGGAATATCCTATTTCGTATGATAGAAACCAACATCAAACTAGAATTTGGGAGTGCAAACGAGAACATGAAAATCACTTCACATCTGAAAACGAGGCGGACTCGTGAACCGTAAAAAATTACTCGGACATTCCCAATGGAACTGGTCCGTGGTCATGTTCAGAGCAAGGAGACGAAGCAAATTAAATTTATAGTTCAAAAAATATCAATATGAAAGTTTCGTTGAAAACGTATAAGAAATATAAATATACATTGCTAAATCGCACATTGGATCTAGAAATTTTTGAAAACTTGATGGGTAGTTGAGACCCGAACGTGTCGAGAGAAATCGAGCGAGTATTGCAAGATTCAGCTTCTTTCAAAGAGGCAGACGTAATTGCTCCCGATTGATCATGTATGAAAATTCTTTTACATCCATGGATTATGATGGCAGAGATAACGAAAATCAAGATGAGGTTCTTCATCGTGATGGAGCGATCGGATGAATTTTTTCACGGATACTCGGGATACTACTGACCTTCAAGAACTTCTGCCAAATGAGATCAGTTGCTCAATGTTTTATACTATCTCTGTGACTCTCGTTTGATCCAGTTATTCTTGCAATTATTAGAGAAGTCACTCGCCACACATGAATTAGTATTCATGAGGTATGTGACAATATTCCCCTCATCATTTTGGTTCCTTATTCGGTCGAGATAAAATGAGCGTTGAAACTTTTTCACGAGACTAGGACACAATTAACGTAACCCAAATCCTGTTCTTGTGAACTTCCGGTAAAAAAAATTGACAAAGGGTCTGACACGAATTTTGTGGGTCATGAGGTACATCTGGATAATCTGAATCGAATGCTCGTAACAACAATCTGCAAGACTGAGAAAAGAATTTGAAACATCCCAACACCAGAGGCCTCATCGAACTCTCGCGAGACAAGAAAAAATAGATCATCTCTCCATTGAAATTCAACTGAAGAATTCACGAATAAATCAAGAATATACAGTAGAACCTTGAATAGTGGATGCTACTTTACGCGTCACGAAGTGTCCACCAGTCCAACAGGTTATTCGAGGTACTGCTATGATACAATTCTAAGGCGATATTGAATTAGCGTTTGCCATCAAATTGTATCACTCTGTTGAGCAAGAGTCATCGTTATTGTAACTTCGTCCAATCAATTCAAAAAATGATCATACAGCAAGAAAAAATTTGATAGAACATTCGATTTTAATCAAGAACGAGTCGATGCATTATGCAAATGGTCGTGCCTAATGGCAATGATAAGAAAATAATTTTTCAAAATATTTGTGGTAGGGTAAACGTCCCAATTACTGCGAGTTTTTCGGGTACCTCCGGCTCAAACACCGCATATTTTGTGTTTACCATAAGATATCGGGCCCGGGCTTTTTCGAGGTTGTTGGTCTACGTCTTGAGAAGATATCACCCGATTTTCAGACCGATCCGAGTTAATGAAAAATTATAATAAATTAAACGCCGAGTGAAAATCAGTGCTCCTATTACTGCGTTCGATTCCCTATTACTGTGCGGGTATTACTGCGTTTCACCTATTACTGCGTCCCAATTACTGCGAAGACAAAAGTACGGGTTTTAATAGATTTTGAACAGTTTTCCTTGGATTTTCGCGTGAATGGGTCTAGTACAACGTGATACGACGTCGATTGTAGCCTTAAATCATGTCCAAGTGGTGTGAATTTTAGTAATTCTCGATAAAAAGAGCAACGTGGGCAGGCTTGCTCGTGGCTTGCTATCCCGGCTTGGTAAATCGCAGTATTTTCATCGATTTTGAGTACTGCTCTCATGATCCATGATAATAAATAATTTCCAAACAATTATCCGATGCCCTGGATAATGATTGCAGCATCGAATTCGAGATCGAATTGTTACATTACATCGTCTTATTGGACATCCAAAAAGCATAGGTTATACACGCGGTCCCGTTGTTTATTTACATCCGAGCTGTCGAGGCCGCGAATTTTAATAACAGAGATAAAACAGCTAAATATTCAAAACATGCACTGGTTGCATATAGTCTCACTATTATATTGAATCAAGCTAAATTTGTAAATCGGGCCTGATCACGACTCTCCCACGTACGTCCCGCACCTGTATGTGTATGTATCTATGTAATATATATTATATTATTTATATATTCATACCTCCATGTCACTGTTTCGAGAACCGTATCAGGCCTGATGTACAAATCTAGCTTGTGTTCGATTTAATACGGAGATGATACAAAAACTGCATGTTTAAAATATTCATCTCTTATCTTTATATTATTATTGAATTGCCGCCGGGATATGCTCGAATGTAAACAAACAGGGCACCGGACCGCGTGTATGACCTATGCACTTTGGATGTCCAATAAGACGATGTAATGTAATAATTCGATGCTGCAATCATTATCCAGGGCATCGGATAATTGTTTGGAACTTATTTATTATCATGGATCATGAGAGCAGTACTCAAAATCGATGAAAATATCGCGCTCTACCAAGCCGGGATAGCCAGCCACGAGCAAACCTGACAACGTTGCTCTTTTTATCGAGAACTACTCAAATTTACACCACTTGGACATGATTTAAGGCTACAATCGACGTCGTATCACGTTGTACTAGACCCAATCCCGCGAAAATCCAAGGAAAACTATTCAAAATCTATTAAAACCCGTACTTTTGTCTTCGCAGTAATTGGGACGCAGTAATAGGTGAAACGCAGTAATACCCGCACAGTAATAGGGAATCGAACGCAGTAATAGGAGCACTGATTTTCACTCGGCGTTTAATTTATTATAATTTTTCATTAACTCGGATCGGTCTGAAAATCGGGTGATATCTTCTCAAGACGTAGACCAACAACCTCGAAAAAGCCCGGGCCCGATATCTTATGGTAAACACAAAATCTGCAGTGTTTGAGCCGGAGGTACCCGAAAAACTCGCAGTAATTGGGACGTTTACCCTATGAGATATTTAAGAAGTTTCAGCTTTATTGAGCTCGTCTCACATGATCGTCTACAAGAATCATGGAATGACTGTAGTGAATTGTCAGGGGTCGATAAAAAACACACGAACAGCCACGCTTATTACGAATCCAGAATTGATGCTTGTATCTCCCTGGTACAAATTTTGAGCATTTTTTGGTCAAAAACTGGCAAAGTCTAACCTAATTGCATTGTCACTATATCTATATATTGCATGGGTGGCCAAGAGAATTGGTCACATTTCTACCAGGATCTAGCTGACATATTTCACGTCACGGAAATTTTAGTAGCTCTGGAGGTCTCAAGTACATCAGTATTTACCGCGAACGTGCACCTACGTGTGAACTATCAAGCAAAATCCAATTGTTCAGCAGATGTTTGGATACTCTTGATGATACATTCACCAGCTAAAGTACCAATCCTCGCTAAATTTAGGAATTTTTTTTAATAATAAATCGGAATGAAATTTTGCACTCGCGTCCAAAGATCGGCCTCAATTTTCCACAGCTGTCATGCTGTGTATGAATCATAATATTGTCCTAGATTTCCTGAGGGATGCTGAGCAATTCTATCATGAACTTACGAGACTGGGAATTTTGTTTATTTCACGGTACAAATGATGCACAAACTTTATCAAAACTATTGCCATCTCCTTACGAGCAACATATGCAGAATATGTGAATATTCTGCGTCTTCAATCAAATATGCTGTTAACAAAGATCAAATGATGCTCAAGATTAAGATCCCAAAGCTGATAGATTGCGGCGTGAGGTTTCATCACGACAGGCGAGCTTCAAAAATGAATGAGATCAAAATGAACGTGTGAGATTTTATTTATCGAACCGCAGACTCTCTGCGAGTGGTTTTTCCGTATCAGTCAGAGGGAAAAATCAATTCGATTTGCATTCATTGAATCAATGACAGTTGCATCTTCTACGTACCGTATTGCGCACATCCGAGACATTGAGAATGCGAACTACAATTTAATCAGAGTGTTTATTTATAGAATCTGTGCTATCGAGAATTCATTAATAGACCAAGTTGAACACGCACGACATTCGATGCGACGCGTCAGCAAATTTACATTCTCATTTGTGAAAATGACGACGTAACAAGGCGCAAAATTACCTCTGTTAATGAGAAAAGCTCGTCCACTTGATCATAGCTAATTAAGCTCAGACTCTTTCGCGAAAGTTAGTAAAAAAGAAAGTAAGCAAGTACAAGAGATAGAGATGTGTATAAAAGTATGCACAAGTCTCCGTGGACGCGGAACTTTCTTATCACTCGAGCGCAGTGAAATAATAAAAAAAGAAAAAAAAAAGAAGAGCCGCAGAGGAAAGATATAATAAGCCGCGAGGTAGATCGTCAGGCTGCAGCACAGAGAGTTTCTTTCCACGTTGGCCGAGCCACCTGTTAAATAGTCCGGCCATTATGGCCCGCAACTCTGAATATAAATCGAGCCATTACGCGAGTACCCTCCTCGATGCGCTTTTCCTTGTCTTTTTCTCGGCGCGGACGCCGGGACTGCTCTGTACATCCATTTGATGCTTCGCGGTTACTTGACACGCAGTCACAGATTTCTGAGTAGCCTGCGTGTGAAAAGTGCAATAGATAGACGCGTAGAGAGTATGCATGCTTAATCAGACAAATCACGAACAATCAATATGAGCCTGCGTACACGGGATAGAAGTACTCTTATCCTGATTCACACAATTTTTCTTTGATCAGCTTGTGTTGAGAGACGAACATGCGGAAACGTGCTCTCAATTCATGCTGATCGAAATCATTTCTTTATCAGCATTCGGAGTACGATATTTTACCCTTCATCCGAGAAAGAGCATCACTCTAGTATGCGATGATCCGTGAAAACTGAAAATTATTTTGAGAAATTCTAACTGCTAAAATTTGTGGGAGACCATTTAGGTGTCATCCTGGGCATTCCATTTTGGAATCATCCTGTAAACATCAACGAGCGTCACGACGACAAAAAATGACATCGATATGATTTACTAATATTTGTAGCATCCATCTGGGTTGTAGAATATAAAAAGTAGCAGTGTTGGATGATGTAACGACCTAGATTTTTTGCGGATCATCAGGGATCAACCGTCCCATTCGGAGAACAAGAACTCGTACAATAAGGATGAGTTTTGATGACAGATTGTCTGAACTAATGAGACGATGTCTTTTCTGACGTGGAATCAGACTTTTTCTGCAATCCACCTTCGAATGAATTATAACTCTACTCATCTCGCAAATGCTCGGGCAAATGTGGAGTCTGGAATATCAATGGAGCCTTGGAGACGAATGGCGAAAATGGCAAACTTGACAAGGCAAAAAAGAACTAATACTAATCGAGGTCGTTGAGGTACGCAATCAACATGTATAAAATGTGTCTCCTGTCAAACAGATGCGACCACGCCCACTTGTTCATATCAAGGATCAAGAAGTATGACAACAGAGACGCGGATTGAGATCGATAATCTTTCAAGTTGAAAAAAGTGCTCGCATCCATCACCTCGTGTCAGCCTGCGTCGCGTATCTTATCTGACCCGCAAATCTTCGTCCAATCGAATGGATCATTTCTCACACTACACGAATGTATTATGATGATCGGACCCTCACGATCTGGTACCCAAGCCCGATTTGCATCTTTATAGAGACACGCATCGTTCAACGTGATTCGATTCATATGGCCACGAATATAATGAAAGATCGAGCTCGTGTCCGTGTATAGAATTGAGCAAGAGTTGAGGTTGGCGCCCCTGCGGAGACAGGAATCTTGCTTGGCACACAGTGTGATAGCAGCGTCACATCACGAAGACGATCTCGGTGCTATTATCCCTGCATTGTCTTTCCCTTTTGAGTTTGGACCCATGGTGTCATGATGAGCCCAAGAATTTGGTAGGCTCAATGACGCAGCAAAGTACCAACATTTTGTAGAATGATTGAAAATTTCAGGATTCGGCACACTTTGCTTGGTGTCAGTAGAACCTGCAGATTGCAACCAATTTTGAGAAGAGAATATTCTATATTAGGGATGATAAAGTGGGACAGAATGACTCTAATCCTTAACATTTAGGTGGCTGGAAGCAAAATTCATAACAATAAAATCCTTGAAACTTTGGACTGAGCTTGCAGGTGAAAGCAAATATAACGAGCCAGGAATCATCTCATCCTCACAAAAGCAGAGAAATTCCGTTGCTTCGTGTTTAAAGATCCTAACTTTGAACAATTCAAATTTGATTTTTGGAGGAGTGATGCTTTTTTATGGCACACAAAAACACCAATTAGCACTTAGGATATTTTCATTAGAAACAAACGGGTCAAAAGCAAGGAGAGTATATAGCTCTTAGTTAATCCATGTGCAAAAATGAATAGGTATTCAAGAGAATTCGAAAAGTCTGAGATAATACTACAAAAATGACGCGGTCCTTTGTTTCTGAAGATTCTTGTAACCTAATCGGAGTATTCACCTCACGTCAGCAGGGGATGGTTATGTATGGTCTTATTTATGGAGCGGAGTCTAGATCCAAACTTCTCTCGTATGCTGTCATTGAACGCATTGCGTATGCTGTACCAGCTCGTGCCATCACAGGTAATTGCTAATTTCCAAAATTACTCCGTCCTTGCGCTCAATTAACTGACAGAGTCTACCGACGCTGTTCCAATCAATTTTGATTTGGCCACGTCTCGCACATCTGTAAAACCATAGTCGAGTCTTGCGAGCTCTACAGCCCAGTATACACTGTTGTAGTCAACTATACTGTATACATAGGATGGATCCTCATCTCAGCCATCTGATACGAATGGATACCATTTTCCTGCTTTTGAAGGCTTTGTGTAAGATATGCCCACGGAAACTTCTTGTTAAAATCGTAATAAGTGTAATTGTTGCTCCGTCAGGAGAATTAAAACTACTAGTCTTCGTACCATTTTCATGACGAGTGGGATTTGTCTGATGCTAGGTCAGCAGAATGGAGTGACAAACAATCATAATCTACTGTTCAACATTTCACACCTCAGTACATCTGGAACAGACGTTGATACACCCTTGTCAATCACAGCCTATACAAAAAAGATCTACGATCGACCGATCGATCGTCTGATTAATTGAAAAGTAGGTGATACTGCCCCACACACTCGCCCAAGCGAGTGGGCTAAGGTGGATGGTTCATGAAGTAATAATTCGATTTCCATTTCTGCTTTAGGTACATATCCGGGACCATAACCGAATCGCTGCAGAAAAAAATCAAGTGAAAATGCTCTCGAAGGCCTCACTAAAAGTTCAGTAGCCATGTTCATCTGGCTAATACTCGGTTGCGCTGGTTGGTTTTCATTTGTAGCAGAGAACACGTAGAAATCTCCTTCATACGCGAATAGCCTGAACTCAACGTGAAGCAGCAGCAGAGAGTGAGAGGAAATCCAGCTTGTAACGGAGAGGAAGAGTTCACCGAGAGCACTGATACGTCGGTGGTGGTGGTGGTGGTGGCAATGGCACTTGATTTGAAGGTCAAGGTGAATGCCAAGCTGTTACAGCATCGCTGCTCGTTCATGCAATAGTTTTGATGCAGATAGCCCATTCGCTCTCGGAGCCTCGTTCACCGAGCGCCGCATACATATTGCTGATTGTCCCGATGCAACGCCAAGCGCGTAAGTAGTTAACAAAGGTGCTGAAAAGTCTCGAGGTTCTTCAGAGTTCTACTAGATTCTGTGGCTTCCGGAAGAGACTCCATTAATTTCTCATCTCTAGAATCGCACACTATGTGGTCATAACATCCCAGTTGCAAGGTAATGAACTCAACCAACCGTCTCTACTTCTTGATTTGAGCTCTGGAACTTCAGTTCCAAAACTCATTAACGCATTAGATCTCGAGAATTCAGGGTGTTGTATGGTTAATTTTTAATTCTCATAGTTTTACGAGGTCAACGAACCTGGTACTTGCTGTAGATCATCAACTGCTCATAATCTATTATGAGTCATTTACACTTCATCCGAGGTATAAAAGTCACGCCTGTTTCTGAATTATACGGCTTACATCAGTCATTATCTGCAAGATATCAACTGTCCTCTGATTCCGTCCAAATGGAATGGCTTGGATCTCTGGATTGTATACTTTGATCGAAGATTTCAAAAGCGATGCAAATTATGCCACATGATCACGAGCAACTCCAACACCGGCTGATGCACCTGCCTCATTCCCTCGCTCATTCCGGTAAGTGTACCGGTGAGGCTATTTTTGACTCGACTTTGATGAAGAAGTGGGTAAGATGCCTGACCCCACACATTTGCCAAACGCATCGTGATTAGCTCCAATTTGTTTAGTAACTGTCAACTTCTCCGTCTCCTTTACTATCATGAGCCTCGAATGGAGAATGAATTCCGATGGTAAAAAATTCATGGGACATGATTATCAGCGTTCTGGCAATGACTCCTGCAACAAAGAATCGTTCGCAAGCAACATAGAAAAATCAATACGTAGTCAGAAAGTGAGATTAGGATGGACGATCTATGTACCCATGTAATGTATCTGAAGGTCAAGGTGCTCTACCAATTAGGGTGCGTCCACAAATGGTGCATATGCAGTGCACATGTGCAGCTCATCAAACTTGAGCAAATATCGAAAAGCTCGCATCAGAGAATTTCTGATTTGTATCGATTTATGTATTGGCCCCATGATCGGCTGATCTGAAGTGAGATTCGACGATTCTCGTCTGGTTTCGGTTAAAATTTAATGAGCTGCACATGTGCACGTGTGCATTGCATATGCATGCATATGCACAATTGTAGACGCACCCTTAGACTGTACTTTATGAGCGTGAGAGTATGGTGACACGATAAGAGGAGATCTATACGTCATCGGAAAATAATTTCTTCCTCCAAAGCTTCGAAAGAACGAAGAATGAGAGAAAGCTTCATCGAAGAAGAGAAAAAGAGACGTTCAGCGAGGTAATCCGCTCAACTCTGAAGACGTGTCGCGTATGTCGCGCGCGAGTCATTGTCTCGCGAATCTCTGACTGATGCATTACTGTATACAGCTTGTACCGATCGAAGGGGGGCTGAGAGCAAACGAGAGATGAGGAAGAACAGAACGGCTTATTAGGGAGAATTCAATCCTACTGCGACGACGCCCCGCCAATCGGCTTACCGTCGCGGATCAGGACGACCCTACAGCGATGAGATAGGGACTCGGATTCGATTCCCCACGGCACATTTTTTGGACCGCGTCAGCGCTGTACTTACGCTGTACAATCCAAGTCACGCCGAGATAGAGGGATCATACTCTGATCGAGGTACCGGAAAAGTCGAACTGTACACGAGGATCGGATGTAAGAGTGAAAGTCGGGGGATCTCTTTAGTGAGGGTAATTTCTCGACTTGTTCGACGGGCAAACTAATGAAACGCCCTGAGCTATTGCATTGTTCGCACCCGTTCCGGAGGTGCCTTTGGTGATTATGGATCCCATCTTCTATGGGGTCTTCACGATAGAATAGCGATAGCACAATACCAAAAGGGGTCGTTTTGAGGCATCTTATTGGATAATCCTAGCTTTTGAATTCATTGCGTGGTACCTTTTTATGGAAAAGCTCATGGATTTAAAACATTTGTCAACGAAGAGCTTAGAATCAACACCACCGGTGGGTAAATGTCATTAGTCACATTACTTGGGATTATGGGAGAGGTGATGAATAACTCTTTGGATTAATCAGCAATTACTTGTGGCAGTTATTAATAATCCTGATGAACTAGCTATTATGCGTTTGAACTCAGAGAGAGTGAGTATTTCACTCTGGTAAACTCCAAAAGCTCCTTCGGTACATGAATTTCAAAGAAAAATTTGCAATATTCCAACTGCAAATCATTTTTTTTGGAGAAATCATGCCAGGCAAGAGTGTGATTGGCGTCCTTACGATGATGGAGCAAACTATGATCATCCTATTGCGGGATTTCTACGACATAGCCCCTAATATTGCCGAAAGATTATCATGATCTGGAAAGTCCGAGTGGCTTTTGGCGAAGAATCTGTAGATAATTTTCCATAAACTGATTTTGGAGGCAATGATGAGACTTCCGGACAAGTGACCCCGTGTGCAATCAATCACCGTGGAACTATGACTAGTTCTTGGTGAAGTTTACAAACCTTGAATCATTATTTGTGGACTTTGACGTTATTCCCACGAAGAATCCATAAGGAATTCACGTGGAGCCACTCTTTGGATTCCAAAATGAACTTTTCCAACTGAAGAACATCGTCCCAACCAAATGAACTTGCCCACGTAGGAACTTTTTGTGGACTCTTCAATATCATGTAAAGTTCCCTGTATCAGTTCTTGCCTTTCTCCGTGAAAAATCCACGATGAATCTATGAGGAGCTGTACGTGGTGTTGCTGCTCAGATTTTCATACTGATTTCTTTGGAACTCATTTAATGTGAAAAGTTTGGCATGCAAATGTTCATTCTCGAATGTATTTTGTTTCACCAACTCATGCGTACACATCTTGCAATGTGATGATTTTTCTCGGTACATAAAAGCCTCCATCCCCCCTCAATTCCACAGTATTAGCTATATCTAGAAATGCCACAGTTTGTATCAACAAGATTTCATTGCGATTCGAGCGTCTGCACCGACTTCCGTACAATTGTCAGATCCTATAGGGAATCGGGATCGAGACCGTTGTCGCTCTCTTCGATATCAGCTGTACTATCAAACCCCCTGTCTCCCTGTCGCTCTCAGCCTATCTACGTGTAGTCAACTTGGCTACTTTTGTCCCGATACGAGAGTCGAAAAGTTGCAGAAGCTCGAAATAGAAAACGGCTAGCACGTGCGCCCGTACGGCTATTGCTAAAGTTTATCCGGAGCGGGCGTAACGCAATTTGCAAAAATCGTTTCCTTCCTCACCCCTTTGCTTCCTCCTGACTTCTTTTTTTCTACTTTATCCTGTTCCTTCTACTACTACTACTACTGGAACGTTTGGCTACTGTGCCACACGCCAAGGTGATTTTTTTCAAACAGTTCTGCAGAGAAAATTCCAAAGAAAATGCAGTAGAGAGAGGTAGTTTGGCTAAACGCGCTACATACGATGGGAGGAGGTGAGAAGGAATGGGTGAGAGTGGCCGCTTACTGCTGCTGCTGCTGCTTCATAACGAGGTGGCAGATGGAAATTAAGATTGCCTCGCCGCTGCAGCTACCGCCTCTGCATGTATTTTTATTCGACGCTTCTTTGCGTTATTTACGACACTGCTGTTTGCCAGTGGTGAGCGCCAAGTGCTCTGCATACGTACTGTCTGCGAAAAATGTTGATATTTTTCTTAGGGTAATATTTGCATGCAAATTGTTGCTCGAATGCAAAATATTGCCTCTGCATTCCATTATTGTAAAACAATTCCTTCGTGGAATAATTCTCTTTGGTCAAGTTCAGTGGACTGCAAGCTTTGCTGCAATTGATAGGAGGCATTAATGCATGAGGGATTTTGGTGTTATCCGAAGATTGGTGATTGTAGGGCAGAAAACCTGATTCCAAAATTGTGAAAAATGAGATGATAATCTAATTTCATAGAGTGAACATATGGGTTGGGACTTGGCAGGTGATGTTGAGGTTTCATTGAATTTATTGTGAGAATTCGGGAGTTCAATAAGCATGAGCGTGATGCAGATTTCGAATATCCTGTAGTACGAATGGAAGAACCATTATGAGGAAATAGACAAGCCAGTGCATAATTGCTTTTTCTCCAAAATTGGATATTTTTTATCGATCTCGGTTCGAAGCTGCTTCAATATGTGGCCAATAGAGTTTCTCAATCAGTATTTCAAACAATTTTTGTACTCTCATGCTCTCTTTGGACCAGTACATGGTTTCCTTTGAGAAACGGCGACGTTTCGGGAATCTAAATATGCACCTCTTCAGGTTAAAAATTATAATTCAGTCATAGATCCCTCCAAAAAACGACGCTGCAGGCATCTATCGATTTGGTCAAAACTGTATCATGATTTTCAACCTGAAGAAGGGCAGATTTAGATGCCCGAAACGTCACCGTTTCTCAAAGGAAACCATGCACTGGTCCAAAGAGAGCATGAGAGTACGCAAATATTTTTTTCTAGAGCTCCTGGATATTAGAGTCTATATATTTAAAGACTAAAGCATTTCAAACATATTCTGGCTCTACTGCCAAGAAGACATCGCACGACTCACATACAGTTGATGAACTTTGCAATCATATCTAAGAGGTCCGAATCATTCTCATCCCCGACCCGAGAAAATCAGCCACGTTTTGCGAGCAAAATTAGAGGAATGAGTGCAAAAATGATTATTTGCACCAGCAGACGATGCGTGCATGACTCAAACCTTGCAAGTTCATTCTCATATCTCTGAGGTGATGATATAAACACTAGAGTGACCGCCGATGGCACCAATTTTCAAGTGCACTGAACTTCATATTCGTTTGACCGGTAAGCAAGAGCCGATTATCCGAGAACACATCGTCTGCTCCGATTCTCTTGTGACTTATTATTGAGAAAGTGAACGAGCTCGAACCTACCGTGGTCCGACGCACGAGGTAGGTCGTTCACTTCGAGCTCATCGATCATCGCTGGATGTATCATCCGTACGGTAGAATCTCTTCGTCTCCAGATTCATTCAGTCACATACACGGCCAATCTCGTTCTGCGCATCACTCTTGAGACGTGTATTAGCTCGATCTCGTTCCATATAATTCATTTCTGAGAGAGCAAAGATCAACAAAACACAACAAAAGACGAATGAGTTGAATGGGGGAAAAAAAGAAGAGGGAGGCAGATACACACGTGTACTTATTCTTGTTGTATAGGCACAATGAGAGGCGCGATCGGGTAGTACAAGCAGATACGTCACTTGGCGGAGATGATGATTATGATGACGATGATGGTGCATGCAATACGAGGCGCTCTGTGGTTCTCTCAGCGAGAGAGGCTCGTTCAAGATTATCGCGATATGTCGCGAGCACAATGCTTGCCAATTATTAATCCGCGGCTCCCTCCGCACGACTACAGTACACATAGCCTCAGACGCAGATCATTCTACCCCCTTCTCATACTCGTTTTACGTACCTGGTGCACATGTCATTTGACTGCCATGCAGTGTAAGGGCGATGATGATGAAGGGTGTGGTATTACGATCGAGCACGAAGTAGAAAAAGGAAGGCATCCAGTCGCGAAATCCACTGCTGCTCGACATTTTTCAAGGGCTCTCTTGACACTAATAGAAATTCCGCTGGTTCACCTACACACCGTCATAGTTTTCTCGTCAAACGAACTCTCGCGACATGTCGCGAACCACCCGCTGACGTACGTATATAACCATTTTAGCACGCGATGCGTATCAGTTGGATTATTTTACCTGGCGCGTTTCGCGTTTTGCGACTGCCTTTTTACCGGACCTCTCTGATGGTAATTGCACTTCTCGACACGAGTACGTTGCATGTAAGTGTGTTTGAGTAAAGGTATACGTATACGAATCAGAGGCTGTCGAGAATATTGTCCTTGAGGCGGATGCTATATAGTGTATGGGGTGCCGGATCTGGCGCGTAATTAGGAGGCCTGTATTATAACTCGTTAAATTGCTGGAGAATGTATATATAGAGGGACGGAAAGGAGAGAAAAACTCAGAGGTGATTTTTCAAAAGACTTTGAGATTCGCGTATATGACGTGGGCGTCTGGCGAGAGGTATTTTATGTGTGAGAAGTGCAACATGCCATCATCTTTCTCTCACTCCTCTCTCTCTCTCTCTCTGTGTAGGCACGAGTTTTGGTGTTAATTGAAATGATTGCGGTTGGGGCTGCTGTGGCAAAGGCGAAAATCGTTCTGCTGGGTTGTCCTTCGCATGTGAAAAGACTCGGAAATATATGTGTCTCGTGAGCTCTCAAAAGGTATAATGACGCCTGTAATACCTTATGATTAGGCTATACGAAGAGAGCTTGAATGACTGAACTCATATGTGAGACGATGTTGACATATGAAAGGTAAATACTCGAGGAATTCACTGCCATTGCGGCGTGTTGATTGAAAATGTCATTCAGAAGCTCGGCACAACGTTGTATTTTACCTTCAACAATGAGATAATTCGACACACTCTTTTATGTAATGCGAACTTGGTCTGCTCTAGCTTTGCACAGTAAATAATCGAGATTGATTTGGACGTGATTTTTCAACTCTGGAAGCTGCTGTGATTCCCGATTATCCTCTGCTAAAATTGTAATTACATGACCTACAATGGTAGCAAGTAATCACGACTAAATATTTTGTCTCGAAGCCCTCAGGGCTGGAAGGGAAACTCGAAACGCAGAATCAATTCCTTGAGAATTCCAAAGTGAACCACACGTTTTCGGATTCAGGAGCGTGTGGGAGTCAAATGTCCAAATGAAAATTTGACAAAACTTCAGGACGGAAAGGGGAATTTTTCAAAGTGGATGGAGATTAAACAGAAAGAGAAAATAGTTCTATGGATGGGATGCACAACTTTTACCATACACCTTCCACTTCTGAACAAGTGCCATCTGTGTTGAAAAATCATTCAGCCTCTATCGGATCAACCGTTTCCTCAACGTTTCGTCAGGCTGACCCTTTGCATTGCCTTTCATCAGTTTCATGGAAGAGCTTTGAGATACATTTCCGGAATTTCAAGATGAAAATCATTTCCGAAACAAGGTTGACGGCACCTATTTAACAGATTTGATTGATCCGGGGTACTGAAAGTAGTCTTGTAATTTCGTATACGTCGGAATCGATTCGACACACCAAATGAAGAATTATAATCAAGAATTTCCTTCCGCGCCGAAACGACAAGTGCGAGTATCCGACGATGAATCGTTCCCACGGGCACTCAAGCTCAGCTGCTCACGGAAAGCTCCACGTATATAATAAGTTGACATGGTCGTCTGAGAGGCGCGCGGACAATACCTACTCTCGGGCTGTGCGGCGACCCGTGTTTGCACACATTCGCGCAAAGACTTTTGTACCGCGAGTTCCGACACAGTCTATAGACACGAAGCAGTAGCTGAGCTGCCGGTGCTGGCGCTTTTGCAGCCTTTGAAAAGTACAACGGATGACAGCGGCAGCAGCTCTCATTGTACCGTCTCATGCTGCCATACCGCCATCGTCGTCGTCGGGGCATTATTATATGCACCAGCCATCTAGTCCGATTCCGAGGCTCGTGTTTTTGCTCTACCGCCACGGATGTACGGCTCAACAAGCCATCGGCTTGCTTTGATATAAATATAATGCAAACTCCTTGTTGGTCTTTTGCGAGGGATGGGAAATAGAAGGTTGTGCCCGAGACGGAATCTTGAGATTGTCGCGTGTTGGGGTGGAATCACTCTACCGGAGGAGAAATTAATTTGCCCTTGTGTAGTGTTGTTGGAAGATGGATTTTCTCGTTATGAATGGAGCTTCCAACTGTATTGTCGACCGAATTAACTCAAAATGGATAATTAATTGCTCTCGAAAGGGACGGAGGTCATTGACAGAGTGGCGACAGCTCAGACTGAGGGGCAATACAGAAGGCGGCTAGGGTGGAGATGAGCTAAAGACTCAACGGAGAGCATAAGAAGCCTTTCTAATCCAAATCTTGTCGATTCTCAAATTGCTGGCCTCAAGAGATTGTGGCATGCCGACTCTTTTGGTGACCTTCAATACAATTGGTACCGTCAATAGTCACCTCGGTCTCGATGGTACTACCATTTTTGGTAACACTTGACAAACGTCGGCAATGCTGACACAAGACTGTATCGATCTGTAGTCCCTAAATCCAAGTAGACATTGAAGCTTCACAATCAAGATTCTTGCAGTTATCAACTTGTTGGTGCAAGTTCGAAATTTCAGAGGACTCGCAAAACATTCGACAGAATCGTTTCGTATGCACCCTCTGATCATTTACACACAGTTTCTGTGAGTTTTCATCTCCAATTTCGATGATTCCCGTCAAGTTCTATTTGTTGCCTGAGTCCATACAGAAATCTCAACTTTGATTAAAACCATCATGACTATCAAGAACGAGACGGCTCTAATAGGTTTTGGAATTGAGTCGAGTGAAAAGAATTCCACCAAATCCCAAATGGATTTCGTTACAAACCCTGTCTCGTGTCATCGAGAAATCACAGTGAACTCACAGACACAGGCTGAGAAATGCGAAATGGGTATTTTTCAACTTTGGCCAACCAAAGGAGAATGTGCAGAATGAACATAAGTCCTTTGACATTCAAGATCGCATGAGAACCTGCCTTTCATAATTTTCTTGAATTCTCTCACTAAGGTCTCTAGAATTCAACGCAGACATCTTTGAAATGATGGATCTAAAGAGTATGGGCTCGTCTCCGATGAGACCACAAAAGTCTTTCGAATTCGATTTTGAGTTGGTAAAGAATACCTCAAAACCTGCAAAAGTATAGACCATCTAACTCCTCGGAATCGCAGAAATCCGACACTCAGTGCATTCAGTTATCGATCAAAAGGAGTAGTGAAAGAGCTCACCTTTACATACGTAATAATGATATGGATTTCTTGTTGAAACCCCAGTGCCACGATCTACCAAAACGATTTGTCGGTCTTTCCCATTGACATATCGAGCAAATCTGCGGAAATGAAATTTTTTGTAGATATGTGATGGATTTTTGTGTCAGTCCCGTTTAGATCCTCTGATGAAGTCAACACTTGGTCAGCCATCATATTATCCTACATAAACCCCCTCAACCCACCCAGGAAACCTGCAGCAAGAAGTCAATAAACTATAATATAACTCCTCGAGCTAGTTGATGTACTCAAGTCAGATCAGATCACCGAGCAAAATAATAATCTCACACCTGGAGTGTAATAATAGTGTGTATGACTCGTCGAATAGTATTAACGAGAGATACTTGAACCATCATGGCAGGAGGAAGCCTCCCTCCTATCCCAACCGCATCACTTGTTTATGGACTTCTTTTCACCGTATCAGGCTCACACGAGCATGCGAACCTTACAAAATATCATCGCGAGCATCGAAACAAGTGCTGACTTCCCTTGTATACGTATGAACGCCTCGCATGACTCCGCCATCGAAATGTAAAATCTGCACACAACGCACTCTCCGGCAGCCCATAACCGTTCATCAAACACCTTCTCATCTCCTGCGGACTGCACATTGTATAATACAAGAATACATCGTATCGTGTTTTACGGCAATGCAGTCCATCCGTGTACATACTTCCCAATCAGATTTGCCATATAGCATTGGTGGCACGGCAGAGCGAACGCCAATTACACAGAGACCGGGGGCTCGATAAGCAACTAATAATCATTCGACGCGAGCAGGTGTGGAGAGACGCTGTTCCAAGGGGCCCGCCCCAGAGGCGAGAAACAAAAATTCATTTGTTCCTCGCTCGTATCATTTCTTTCAACTCGGTAACAAAATTTTTTATCGTGCATCAACTGGGGAAGATCGGCGAATGCCCGTACAGGACGACTCCATGCCGACATCCATCGTTCACAGGAATACGGCCACGTGAGCGGGGTGTGACTGGTGGATTGAAAAAGAGTCAGTTTGGGGGCTGCTACATGGTCTCGCGTTGCGAAGATAACTCCAACACTGATCGGGCAATGCGGTCCTGGTGTCGTGTTGATAACTCAAGAAGAACGTTTGAGGGCTTGCATAAAAGACATTCGCACCTGCGGGAAGGGGGGGGGTATGACAAAATGTGACACTTGGGGAAGGGGGGGAGGGGAGAGGGTGACCTGCTGTGACGTCCTCACCGGGTTGTGTCAACTTTTGAATCCTTGTCAGTTCTTGACGTTCTTACTGATCAGGTTCCGATATCATCGCAGTTTGAATAACAATGGACATAAGATTTTATTTTTTTCATTTGGTCATTAAAAGGTGCTTTCGAGCACTTTCATTCTATTTAGTGTTTACAAAGTACAGAACATAAAATGTAGTTTTTATCATTTGAATCATGTTTTTGATAGGTCTGTGCTTTACGATCATCTCATTACCCAGAAATGACCCGAATGAAATTTAGGTGAAAAGGGGGTTCGTGACGTGTGTGACATCTTTTCAGGGAAGGGGACTTCGCTCGAATGTGACAACCTGTGACAATAGGGGAGGGGGGTGTCCAAAATCCTTGAAAATCGTGCGAACATTCTTTGTGCAAGCTCCCTTTGCAATTTTTGCTAAGATTAGCAATTTCGTCATAAGTTATTTCTCGTTCGTCCTTCTCCTCCCAGGGAATTCCCATTTTTCAGACTGAGTGGGATTCTTCGTTTCCCCTTCAGTATTTAACAAGAATACCCACGATCCCAACCAAGTGGAGAATGTGCTAGTTATGCGAGAAATTGATTACCAGCATCGAGAACGATAAAGCCACTGTGGATGATGACGCAACCTTAGAACTTCAGTTCGTTGCCTTCACTCTCATATTTTTACGATTATCAGTAGCTAAGAATACCTTCGAAAAATACCTAAAAACTGAGCAAGTTCTGACTTTGTTTCATAAAAGGATTCGATCACCGACGAAATTGGAATGCCGTCAGAATCAATTCTTGTACACGTTTTCCTTCAACTTACAATGGAATATGGATGTCGCAAATCGAACTTGCTATGAGTTTCTAACCACGAACCTGATTCCACGATTGTTTATCCGATTATTCCTCTCTATAACGATAATCATTAACAAGTGTCTCTTCAGTTTCAGGACGACAGAATGAGGGCTCTAGCCAGCCAAAACTGCAGCTCAGACTTGATTCCAGTACAAAATTCTATCACCGTACAGCACACTAAGATGGAAAATAATTTGCATTTGTGAAGCCACTCAAATTACTCGCACAAAAATGAGCGATCCGGTAGCTCACCAGAGATAAGTCTCATAGAAGAAGCACTTGTTCTACCCTTCAAAATTAAGATTCTCAGCGCGTAGCTCGAATAAGCCGAGTTGCGGTGAAACACGATCCAGCTCAGTCGACTCGCGGCTGCCTCTCAAATCTCAATCAAGACGCTACGTGCTCCTGAGAGGATGGCTGTTCACCTTCAGATGATGGAGTCTAGCTCCAATGGCTATACTCGAGCAATCGCCCCCACGCTGGTCAGGCTCGTCGTCTTCCGGTTATCCTTGCATCCTGATCTATCCGCACGTCATACTCGGCCTGCACTACCCACACAGCATGGGAATCTTTCAGGAATATTCCAGGAATATTACATTGAAAGATTGGAATATTCCAAAAATATTACATTGAAATATTTCACTGGAACATTTCTGTAACATTGCCAGGAATCTTCCAGGAATCTTTCAATGAAAGATCTCTGGAAGATTTCATTGAAACCTCTCGGGAATATAGTTATGTCCGCGGTCGGGAATATTCCTGGAATCATCCATGAAATATTTCTGAAATATCTCATGAAAGATTCCTGGCACTACTATGTCTGTGGTTGGAAATATCTCTGGAATCTTTGGTGAAAGATTTTTGGAATCTTTCATAAAAGATTTCTGACAATATTTCTAAAATATTTCAGGTTGATTACTATATAGGTACATTCCATCTGGATTCTTGGCAGATTGCCCGGGGTCTCTTACTGTAGTCTCATTTTTCTGAAATACTTCGAAAACATTCAATGATATTCAGCATAGTTTTTTGCAGACAAAAGGATGTAAAGATTCTGGAACTTGTATGAATTGGAAGAACTTTTACTCACTCACCGATAAATTTTTTACAGGGAATCCCAGATGTTTTCAGGTTATAACCTAAACTAGGTCATAAATTAAATAAGGTAATATCCAAAGATACCAGTTGGAGATAATACAGAATCTCGTTGAAAAACTCTTTCCAGAACTCACGCTAAACTTACCATCAGAGGCTCAAAAAAATAGCATTCGAAAAAAAGGGACGTTTGGTTACTCCAAATTGGAGACAAGTGAGAAATCAGCGTATTGTTCGAATGTCTCACAAGTTTCCTTTTTCTCTGAAGATTCAATCATGTTCCATCTGGGTTCCTGAAAAATTTCATGGGATTCCTCACAGTAGAGTTATGTTTCCTGAAATCTCCTACCAATAGCTTAGTAGTAAATTTATTGAAGTTTCCTTGAGGAACCGGGCTAGAAAGACCTCTGAGTGAGAAGTATCATCTCATGTCTGATCTGAAACAAGAGCCAGCGAGTAACACCTAATTTTGTTCTCAACTCAACAGTTGTCATCTGAGTAGAATGAACAATGTAAAGTGTATTCACAGTGTGCTTTCATTAGTTCAGAACTAATTCATTGTTCAAATTGGTAGGACTGACAACCTCGGTTCAAACAAAACTTTTCTATATTAAATGGAAATATTAGTGCACGGTAATAGAGTCATTTTCTCTGAAAACTAATCTTACTTTGGATTCGTTCATCTCATCCTCAATGAAGAATTTGATGAGATCAGCTTCAACAAAACAAACCAGGATTCCACGTGGGATAGATGGAGGATTCATAACTGTATGGAGGGTTCAAAAGTGAGACGAGAAACCAATGCAGAGTTTCACAGCAAAGTCTCTAATATGATTTTGTTTGATGAGGAATTTTTCCATTCGATTCTTGTGAATATTCTCTTAGAAAAGTTGTCTGTTCATGGTCATATTAAGTTGAAATCTGAAAGTTATGATCCCCAAAACTCTACTTCGTTTCCATCCAAAGGATTGTATGGTTACCTAATGTTTTACTTAGTCTGATGGCTGAAATACTCCAAGCTCTTATAGGGTGTTCAATTGATACTGTTACTGATATCAGAATCCCATTGATTGGTTATCCAATACGTCCATCAAGGAAGGACCTTGAACATAGCCTGGGTATACAGATGCTGCACAAACATACGCTTAAGATCAAGAGATGTCTCTTTGTTTCATTACAAATACTGTCAACGAACGCTTAAGAATGTCTATGCAATCGCCATTCTTGATGACCATTGTCATGTACCTAATATGTAGATTGAAATATTCAAGAACTGGATGAAAACCCATTCCCGCCAATTGGTTTGACTTGGAGAAGTAATGTGTACGACTCGTGTCTACAGAATCTTACAATCACCATCTAGTTGAGGATAGAATCTCACCTACAGATATGGGATGAAGAGTTGCAGAAGATGTGTGGGTAGCTTGTATATGTTGAGATAATTGTTCTCATCATAATTGATGGTTTATCTCTATCTTACAGTGACAAATGATGATGTCATCAGTGATCCTGCTTTAAATAGCATTTCGTCCATTTGCTCGCACCCATTTTCCTGCAAATATATCTTTGACTGAACACAAAGTGTCTAGCTCTTTGCTCACTATAGCACTCAAAAAGATTATTGGACAGAAATACTCATCTGATCTACAAGGTATCAGCAACGAATACAGATCAGCTCTATGGGTTAAGAAAGTTCCGACAACGAGGGCATAGGTTATGGTTGCTCATGCCGGTCACTTGAAAACTGTAAGACCGCAAGTTCGTAAAGTTTTCCATGAGGTTGACAATACTTGATGCATCACTACGAGATGAGTAACAAGGAAACGTTGGGAAATACATGGAAATTCCCTTTATACACGACTCGCCACGAAGAACACAAGTTGATGATATTCAGCTCGGCGTGCAGAGATTGATCCCGCACGATGCTGCACGGCACTGACTGGCACTGACTGCACTGACTGAATTGATGGCACTGACTTGCTAACCTGACCTGACCAGCTTCGTGTGGCTTCCCAGGACAAGATCCTCGAGAATTATTCACCAGAGGATCGAATTAGTAAAAGATCCCAATAACGCCAAATTTGCTCATTAGAAGAATTTTGGAATACTCAAGATGTCTGGCTATGAATGATGAACTAACCCTCGCGGAGCCACAGTATATAGTTGGATAAATTCAGCACCTTGAAATCCAATTATAGCGATGCATTTTCGTCTCAGAAATACTCTTCTGCGAGCTTGAAGAGGATCGACCTTTCAGGACTTCCATTCTAAGCCTCCATACAGTTATTAATAATTTCGGTTATTGTTCAAGAGCCTGAGAATCCAGATCACTTGATAACCTGAGCTTATCGTGGAGGCATATGTGATCTGGACTCAACCAGATATTGCACAAATATTTCAGAAAGATATTTATGGAATATTGCACTGAAATCTTTCAGAAATATCAATCGCATATTGCACTGGATAACCTTTCTGGTATCTTCCCAAAGATTCTCACAGTACAGCAGGAATATATGGAGATGATGAGATTCACGAAACATTATATTCCACTGAAATCTGTCAGAAAGCATTCAAAAATCGTTCGGAATAAGATTGCTGGAATATTTACAATGAAATTTTTGAGAACAACTTCGGAATACTACTTTTGGAAGATCCACTGGAATCTTTCAGCAAACCTCCACGAACTTGGCCCGAATATTTTATTGGGAGGAAATTGAAGACAGACTGCCAGTGGATCATCGCAGGCATAATAAGATGTTTTTGGAGTATTGCACTGGGATCTTTGGAAGAGCACTCAGGTACCGATCAACAGTGTTCCAGAAAGCTTTCAGGAACTTTATCCAAAATCTTCCGATGCAAGATTGCTTGGATGTTGTCGTGCAATATTGCAGGAATATTCAAAAGTCATTTTTTTGCAATATTACACTGGAATCTTTCAGTAATCTTTCAGGAATCTTCCAAAAATCTTCCGGACCAGGATTGCTGGAATGTTGTTTGTAGAATATTGCAGGGATATTTTGAAGTAATATCGCTAGAATATTGCACTGGAATCTTTCAGAAAGCTTTTAGAAATCTTTCAAGAATTTTCTCCATCACAATTGCTGAGAAATTGTCAATTGATGAAATATATTAAAGCCATACTTTTGGGATATTGCAAAAATTTTTCAAAGGACTATATATTGGAAAACCTCTTCAGAATTTCTCCGAATCAATATTGCTGAAAGATTGTCAGGAATATTGCAAGAATGTTTGAAGATGATGTTTTGCAAATATTGCACTGAAATCTTATCGAGGAAGCTCTCAGAAACCTCTCAAAAATCTTCCAGGAAGCTCCCAAAGACCTCCCAAAGACCTTCCAGTGCAAGGTTGCTGCAAAAGTGTCGTGCAACATTGCAGAAATATTTCCAAGTCAAACTCTTGGAATGTTGCACTGAAATCTTTCAGAAACCTTGCAGAAATCTTTCAGCGTAAGGTTTCTGAAAGATTGTTCGTAATATTTCATGAAATATTTCTGGGAGCTTCCTGGGGGATTGCTATGGAATATTCCGACGGAATATTATGAAATATTTCCTGAAATATTCCTGGAAGATTTCTGAAAGATTCCATTGAAATATTCCAGTGAAATATTTTCTTGAAATATTCCCATGCTGTGTGGGTAGGAGGGTAAGGTTAACTGGTAGGTTCTTGAGGTTCATGGCACCACCGTACGGGAGCTGCAGAAGAGATTAGAGTCCGCAGGAGGTCGTACGTGTGGAACGCGATGAGTTATCGCGGGTAGCTGGGCTTCCTTATCGCCCTCTTGCATCGTTTCGTGAAGACGTTTCTCGAGTTCTTGTCTACAATTATGCAGAAGAGGATGAGTTGAGGTTTTTGCATGAGACGTGATGTCGTGAAGCCAAATATTACGCTATACTAGCAATGTGATCGTCAGGACTGAAATGTTGGGTATATGGAATTTCTAGTGAGGATGGGTGAGACATTGTCACTTGATCTGCATCCATAACCACCCAAGGATCATGTAGTGGTGCACGAGATGGCGCATCAACATTGTCATCATGCGTTCGGAGTGTTGGAGGAAAATAGATCGCGATGTATTTCTGTCCAAGTCCTCGTAGTGCAAACGACTCTTGCATTCTTTCATGATGGATTTCTTAATCTCTTGTCTCGAATGTTTTTCCTTATCTCGAAACAGAATTTTAATTCACGAGAGGAGACTACGTTCTCGGGATGGACGGTTAGTACTGTCGTAATATGACGGTTGGTATGTCATTACTCAGGGCCTCCTTTTTATGGAGATGATACCACCATCTACTATCATGGAAACATTAAGGAGGTTGATCGTATAGTTGAAGTTGTTGATGAGGATCTTGATATTTTCGAGACTGGGGACTCGGAAAATGGCCTCATACTGAATCTCCTTAAGATGAAAGCTAAGTGGTTAAGGTCTCGCTATTGAAATGAACATGCCTCCTGTTAAGACTCGAGTAAATATGGATGATCAAATATAGAGTATGTTGATTTTGCAAGGTGTTAGGGGTAATTTTCGACAGCTGCCTCACCATGGGTAATCAATGTACATTATGCACAAGTACGACCAGAAATTGCTGTGCTGCTCTCAGCATAATCAGGAAATGTAGTGACCTTATGCTTCGAAACACCAAGCTTAAGTTAGTCAAAACCACCCTAGTAAAAATAAGTGCCTCATGATCATATATGAGCATGTTCCCAGCCGGACTGTGGTCATCTATGACCATCTATGACCTCAGAAAATATTATGTATCCATGGTTAGTCATAGGTACACAAAGCCAACTCGTAAATGGCCGTAGGGTTATTGTAATCAAGTGGTTGTACATGACACTTTCAATATCGGATGGAGGCCTCGCAGTTGGAGCCCCAAGCGCGCTTATTTCGAAGCTTCGGATTGAGAAACATTTCGAGTTGGCAATAAAGTGCCTCATTTCCAACATGAATTCCTAGGATCAAGTATGGAGACCAATGACGACCTATGACTCCGGCCTCATGGTCATAGGTGGTCATGTATGACCACAAACGGGTCGGGAACATGTTCATATATGATCATGAGGCACTTATTCTTACTAGGGCATTGTACTCCCTCATCTTGAATAGTTTCAGAGGCTCTCTCTATCCTGACCAAAGAGCTGACTGGTAAGCCTACCAGGTATAGAAATATGGTTATCCGATTCGTAGCATCATGTAAAAGATTTGAGCATATCACCCGCTGGTACCATGAGTTTCAGATAATACCTGACGCAGAAACTATCTCAGTGTATGCTTGTTGGGCAATGCGTTGAAATCATCAGCCCCTGAGTACCCTATAAGACAAAACCTTGAGTTTAAAGCCAAGAATAAAATAGGGTCAGGGAGGATTTTCTCGTTGAATCTCCGTGAGTCCAAGTAGTCTGCGACGACAGACAGGACTTTGTTTCTTATTGCAAGTGTAATTGAATGGAATGAGCGGATGATTCAAAATGTGAGTACACCCGCCGTTTAGGCGAAATTAGGTTATTTTTCCACCTGCTGGCTGAGGAAATAGAATGAAGATCATCACTAGGTGACGTGTTTTGGGAATTTATCAGTAACATACTCCTTCAAGGGATCTCATAAAGACTGTGGCCTGATCGAACATTCGCTACTACCAAGAAGAATCTGCAGGTTAGAATGTGATATGTCTTCCAATTTGGTCTTATCAATGCTGATGAATTCATTATATAGGGCTGTATCTTTTGAGCTGGACTCGGAGCTAGAGTCGGAACGCAGTTTTCCCGTTCTGGAGATTCTAGTATGTGTATTAGCAAAAAAAATTCAATTTCTCACCATTAATAATATTATCATTCTTCCATTGATGGTTATCATTCGAATGTCATTTTTTATTTATACGGATTTCTAAGTTGAGGAATCATATTTCCGGAGTCTTTGAATCGGAAGAATGGCGCAGTACATATTGTCTTTGCGAATTGTCTGTGATGCACGTAGCCTCTTCATTGGACCAAGAGCCTGTGGTTGAATAAATACTATTCTATTCTAATAATTTGGAAAATGTATCCGACTATCTGATACCACATGTTTGTGATGAATGAGATCCAATTCCAAAGTTATCAAAAGAGTAAAAAATTCAAACTAAACCCGATGACCAGTGAAGGTAAATGATGTCCAGTAAACTGTACTCTTGTCTGGTAATCGATCAGTGTATCGTGAGCTATTTTGTACATCTAAGCTCAACTTCGCAATTATGGGCTATTACAGTCAGTTGGACAAAATATAGAACGATTTATGATTTGTCGTGGCAGTCGGTATAGGTGAATGGAGAAAATGTACCGATCGAAAGAAACCCAAAGTAGTATAACAAGTTACTTATAAGTTGGAGTATAGGTCTACAATCTTGTTCTTGAGTTCGATTAATGGACTTGGCAACTGCTCTGCAATTCGAAGCGTAACAAAGAGTGATACCATCTCAATCGTCTGTCACATCGTATCTGGATCTTCTGAATGGCGCAGGAAGTAGGTAGGAGACAGAGAGCCAGAATAGAACATCGATCGTCGTTGAAACTACTTGCGAGAAGCTCCCCGATCATTTACCCTCCATTAATCATACTCCGTTTACTCGTAGAAGACGCCACCAAGTACTAAGATATGCAAATGAGTGCTCCTCGAAGGCGAAAGTTTTGCCAGTGTATACCCGCAGTGCGATAGCGGCCCTCTCGCTGAATTTATCCTGCTATACATAGATGCCGCATGGGATATTGGTTGGGGCACCACGAAATTAGTATTCGGCGCTTATTATCAACTTGTGCGAGCATATGGCCTGAATAATTCGAGTTATTCAAATGCAAAGTAGTGTCGAGGTAACTCATCTTGCGCAATTTTGATCTATTGAACAAGTTGATCTTACGAGATGTTCCACGATCCGATCGATATTTCAAGTCAATCTCACTGAGAATATAATTTCATATGTCTGAACTGATTTGGTATGCACTTCGAGTGCGAATTTGAAATCCTTCTCCCTGGGTCGTTAAAAAAATTAGATTGAAAATTTGCAAACCATTCAGACCACCGCTTCCAAGCTCATCATGGCATACATTTATATTGTTTTGTAACTCATACAAAAATGGAGTGCGTCGATAGAACGCGCGATTGATGATGAAGTCATGAAGGTTTGCTAGGAAATACTACCATTTGATTGAATTTTTCGTAATTCGTTTGCCACGTAAGTCATCTTTCTCATTCATTTTAGAGTTGAATGATTGAGTTGCACAGATTCGAGGTGTAATCGATGAGGGATATTTTCTCGTTATTACACGTACACTGCGGTTCTTGTCTCTTATATGTTAATATCTATCTTGATGAGAAGTGCTCTTATCCCTCAACTTATAACATCTGGTCTGATGGAAAACACTTTTCAATCAAATTAGAAAGTTTCGAAGAACGAAATTTCGATATTTGAGCATCAATGTGCCACCACCGAATTTCGCTTCCAAAGGTTCTGTGACATGCATACTTCGACTTTTTGGAACATATAAAGTATGAGTTCACTCACACACGTATGTACATTTTTCTACTCATCGGTGCCATGGAAATAACATGGACACCCTGGTATCAGGGAACTATTTCAGAGAGGACACGGAACTCATCGACTTTGCCACTGAAATTGATTTTGATAAGTAAACGTTTCAAGCAATAGTCTTGGGGTTTTGATCCGGCCATCAGATACCTGGCAGAATGCAGGCAAAGACTTTTGTAGTGGGTCGCACTAGTAGGGCAGTGAACTGGCATGAGAATTTAGCAAGCGTAGATTTTCTTGAAAAAGTATTCACAAGGAGGGTGCCAGGCCTTCGGATCACCAATCCTCCTGGAACTCTAGGATATGTTTTGTTATACCAAAACATGTAACAAACCACTCTTATAACTTGCCAACGCTCCCTAGAATCATCCTGAGTACCAGGGTCAATATCCCAACAAATAGGCCTTTTCCAGGTAGATTGATGCACCCATAGCTCTCCATAAACTGGCTATTCTATGCCGTGGGACTTTCCTTTAGACTAATAAGAATAGTTACATGAAATAGAGACTAAAAAGAACAAATTCCAGCTATATAAGAATGGTATAGCTCATCTCAACCATGGATGAGGGAAGTTGAGGATCAAAAAACTGGTAAAATTGAGTTTCTCATCGACGGAATGATGAGTCTGAGAGAATATAAGACTTTTCAATAAACATACATTAATGAATATGATTTACTCACATTCAGAGACCATCACTTTCCCAATTAATGTTGTCAAATTGCACCTGCACTGTGTAAACTGCCAAGGCCAGCCAAGGAGAGTCACAACCGCAATAGCAGATCCTGCGACTGACCTGTAAAAATTTGACAACAAAGTATCGTGCTCAACTCACACTCTGACTCTGCATATTCTACACTGATTTTACATGTTTCTATCCACAAGTTGATTGAAAAAATTCAATCTGAACTAATCTGAAATAGCTCTGTTGACACAAAGTTAACCTGATTTTGACCACGTTCAGAACAATGTCAGAAGGAAAGTCTTGTTAAGCACCTCAAAATGAATACTTATCTGAGAATTCCAAACCGCAGGCTGTCTGCCACGGACTGTCAGGATGGTTGTCGACGATTTTAGCGATGGAAAAGTGATCAAGTGCGAGTTTCTCTAAAGCTAAACAAAGAGTGAAAAATACGACACTTTGACTTGTGTGACTTTTGTCGTCTGCTTCTTTATAGCATCATATTAGAATGGCAAACTCTGCCGGTGCAACAGTTTCTCGCAGACCATCACCTGGCCTGATATTCATTAGTCTGCTTGAGAGAAATCCACAATTTACCATCCATCGTCGACAATTAAGCATCTTGAAAATCCGTGGCTGATTGTAGTTTGGGGTTTTCAGATGAGTACTTATTTTTGGGTGCTGTAGAATTTGCTTGTAATGTTGTTCTAAACGTGGTCAAAATCAGGTTAACTTTGTGTCAACAGAGCTATTTCAGATTAGTTCAGATTGAATTCTTTCAATCAACTTGTGGATAGAAACATGTAAAATTAGTGTAGAATATGCAGAGTCAGAGTGTGAGTTGAGCACGATACTTTGTTGTCAAACTTTTACAGGTCAGTCGCAGGATCTGCTATTGCGTTTGTGACTCTCCTTGGCTGGCCTTGGCAGCTTACACAGTGCAGGTGCAATTTGACAACATTAATTGGGAAAGTGATGGTCTCTGAATGTGAGTAAATCATATTCGTTAATGTATGTTTATTGAAAAGTCTTATATTCTCTCAGACTCATCATTCCATCGATGAAAAACTCAATTTTGCCAGTTTTTTGAGCCTCAACTTCCCTCATCCATGGTTGAGATGAGCTATACCAGTCTTTCATGGCTGGAATTTGTTCTTTCCAGTCTCTATTTCATGTAACTATTCTTATTAGTCTGAAGGAAAGTCCCACGTCGTAGAATAGCCAGCTTATGGAGAGCTATGGATGCATCAATCTACCTGGAAAAGGCCTATTTGCTGGGATATTGACCCTGGTACTCAGGATGATTCTAGGGAGCGTTGGCAAGTTATAAGAGTGGTTTGTTACATGTTTTGGTATAACAAAACATATCCTAGAGTTCCAGGAGGATTGGTGATCCGAAGGCCTGGCACCCTCCTTGTCAGTGAAAAAGTGGGAATCAATTTTTTTCCGATACTTTGGATCATGAAAAAAAATACGCTTCACAATGAACTTTGCAAAAAATTGGCGCGGAAAGACTTGAAATGAGGTAAATTCACTTATATCGAGGAAAGCTGAACGAGTAGAATTTTAGGCAAAATTGCGCCACGAAACGTACGATCTCAGCGTGCACATAAGAAATGGGATTTCGGTACTTATAACTTAGGGATTTGATACTCACAAAGGATCGAAAAAACGAAAACCCCCAAGGCACGGAACTGACATTTAGACCCATTTTTGAATGATAATTTTTTGAGTAATCCTGGATCGAAAGGCCCATCATGGAGCCAGAAGCAGCACCAAGAATAAATATATCAACAACAACTAATTGTATGATTTTTTTTCTCAAGTGTGGTAAGGGTTTGCATAAGGTGGTTCTCATTGTTTTGAAGTTTCAGACGGACTATACTCATATTAAAATGCCCCCAAAGCAAGGAAAGCAAGGAAAAATTCCATAAAGGGACGTCACTGTATTTTTGAATTTTGAAAAGCTAATACACTTATTATTAAATATGCAACATCTTATACTTCGTTTTTATATGCATTGTAACTCCGTAAAGAACTTATAGTATATAGATATTATTACGTGTGAGAGATCCATCCGTGTTTGTTTACAATCTCGGCGCGTCGATGAGATGAGCGTGCAAGATATAGATATACTTCATCACGAATGTTACGTGGATCGTTTAGTGCGGCCGCAACAAAACTCAACGCGCGATAGGATGGCTTCGTCATCAAACCTGATTTATCGAGCGCGATCCTAAACTTCGAGATCGGGGAACATGTAGCATTTGGGCACATAACCATTTTGGACCTGTGGCTAATCAAATCTCTTAGCCTCACTAAGGGCTATGAGAATGGTGATTCGGCCTCCCTTTGCAACTATGAGAATCAATTTCATGGCTCGAAATTACCATTTGGCTCAAAATTATTCTCAATATCTGAAATTTCTCCAATTTATGCCCATCACACTGCTTATTCTATTCGATATTCCCAGATACCATCCCATATCATAGCTCATTGCAAAAACTCAGAAACGCCAAGTACTCCGACAAATGAATTCAACTGCAGTTCAAGAACTATTTGGAGAATTACCTGCAAGACGTGCTTGAAGGAATAGGCATCATTTCAAAGTGAATCGGTATTAAATCAAGTGGACCTGAAGGCAGTGTCTTTGGGTATCTACTTTTCGTAATATACATCGATGATCTTCCTCTTGCCCTCAAAGTGGTCCGGTATATGATACACGCTGATGATACTCAAATTTGCCTCCATCATTTGCCCTAAGTGTATAAGTATTGGAAGATATTCAGACGTTTTCCCATGATGCAGTTTCCGTAGCTGAGTGGGCGAAAAATCATCAATTCACTTCAAATTTCGCGACGATTCCCGGCAGATGAGCATGTATCCACGATATTTACATTGCCACACTTTCAAAATTCAGAATCGGTAAGATCGAACTCCCGTATGTGACCAAATGCAAAAGGTTGAGTCTGCTCATGTCTCTTGACCTGCCATGGGGGTCTCAAGTAGAAGCTATGATTATCAAAATTCACCGCTCTTTCAGATCTTTGATGATCCATTCAGCATTCTTTTTCGCGTAATCTCCGCAAGAGCCTGATGGAATCTCTTATTCAATTTTCGGTTATTGTAACATGCATATAATGATGTAACAACAGGTGAAACCCTCTAGAAGGCCCTCAATGCTTGTGTGGGAATTGTGATTGGCGATATCCGCTTCAGAGGGCATGTGTCCTTACATCAGATAGCGCCAGATAAGCTATCCATAGCTAGAAGTGGGACCCCCCCCCCATTTTAAAATGGACTTTTCTCGGAAACAAGAGCGGTTACGATTTCCGTTCTTGCGGTAAAATTTCACATTTGTCATGTATTTTGAGCGTAAAAAAGAAATTCTGAAGGGCAAGCACCTTTAGCTTAAACTCATTGCTAGAGCATCGTGACTTATAGTGTTACCATATCGCTACTAACTATGCTCGAATATTATTGAATCATCTCTCTATATGATTCGTCCTCTTCTTCGAATTATTGAATCTCAGCTGTCAGTTTAGCAAGTGTACGATTATTCTGGGTCAGACGGGGTTGTTCCCCGTGACTGAAATTGGAACTTATCCCACCTATTTCAATCATGTCGATTGAGGGCCAGAATCAATCCTCTAGGTGTAGAGGTCAGAGGTGCCGCAAGAAACTTGATAGTCAGTCGCAATTCAGATTAAGGTAATCCTGACAGTTCTTGGCATTCACTCGACCTTAGGAGCTGAATAGAATGCCACCAACCGTGTTTTCATGCACAATTATCACAATTATTTTCCAAGAATCCCGCACCTGCCACAAAAAGCTGTTGCAAAGGTGCAATAAATGTGGAAAATAATATTGCTCCCATGGCTCGAGCACAGCCTAAGTACTGGTCATTTTGCCATGAGTTCCGCTCCACTTGAGACCGCACCAAAGCTCAACGATGCCAAATGATAAGTTGCAGCCACTTGAATGCGATCTGAGACTCGAATGGTACTCGTTTTTCACGCCCTGAAGAAAATTTGAGAAAAAGTGGGTACAGCCGATTGAAACGCCTGCGAGCTTTTTCTCATACGACAAGTTTGCTGTAATAGAGCGTGAGATAGGCTATGGTTGGATTCCTTGGCGGGCAAGTGTGCATACGTAACGGGGCGAGTGCTGCTGCTGCTGCTGCGTGCCGTTATGAGACTAATTATATGCGAGAGATTGTCCGATCGCGATATTGCTCTCGTTTTTCCGTAATATACCGCTATAGCATTGGGCTGTGCAACTCGGTCGTGCATACGATATTCATAGACAACAAGTGGCTAAATCGAGGCTGTGAAAAGAAGAAATCGAGAGCAGACTGGTTTGAGAAAAAACGAAGTCTGTATACTGTGCTCTGCTATGGATGTGCTTCACTGTGCATGTGGACGTAAGAGTTCGAATGCAAGTGTCTCTCGAATTATGAAAATTATGTTGGGTATTTTCTTTGGTTTTTGCTGAAGAATCGTGTCAAAAGCTCATGGACTAGAAAAGAAATGAAAAAAGAAGAAATTAATAAAATCATGCT
Source organism: Eretmocerus hayati (assembly GCA_029851415.1). Lineage (NCBI taxonomy): Eukaryota > Metazoa > Arthropoda > Insecta > Hymenoptera > Aphelinidae > Eretmocerus > Eretmocerus hayati. Next base: position 3,576,181 of record CM056741.1, on the reverse strand, counting down.
CACTCGATCAGTCAACACCAGTTGATCTGGCAGATAAAAGGCAGAACCAAAATCTGATTGATTTGGATTTTCGCCAAAAAAATCTTCATCTTGACGGAAGGTTGGGTAGAGTTCTTCAACGCGCTGACTTGGGTAGTCCAACAACAATCTTTCTGATACCGATATCCGGCTTCCAAGATGTATGTTATCACGCCCTGAACGACTGTGAAAGAATTTGTTTATCGTATTTCATCTCTGTAATTGCTACCTCCAGCGGTGCCAGCTGTGATCTTGTATCTGAGAGAACAAGATCCCATCCATTTTCCATGGCGAATCATCTCATTCGTTTGGTGTGAAGTTGCGGGTTTTAATTTCAGGTGTTCAGCACCTCTGTATTAAAATCTTGAATTACGAATCGGATATAGCTTGTGTTAAAGCAATAAGCACGGCAAAAGTGGGCCCGCGGGCACCCTTCTCCGAAATTAAAAAATGAAAAAGAGAGGGAGAGAGAATCCTCTTGTTTTTTTCCCTTCATGAACTCACAAGGGGGCAGGTATCAATGAGGAAGCCCCATTACCTTTGCATAAGTAGGTGATGATCTGATCCGTATCAATTGATTGAAATGCAAAAGTTTTTCACACGCTCATCACCTGTACATATGGCAATTTTAATCAAGCTACTTCCTTTCTCAGGTATTTTTTGTTTGTACATTTTACCCTGACTTTTTCTTATATATGTGGAATTAATCAGGTCTTTCCTCAAAGATATTGAAATACTCAAATCTCATTTTAATATGAGTCCAAAGGGAGTCAGTATTGCTCTTAATTTACCTCACCCAATCGTATCGTGACTCAGCCACGATCATGTACTGAGACTATTTATTCAAGATCATGACCAAATATCAAATCATTCTCTTCAAGGGCTCTTTAGATCTGTCTAAATTGGCTTTCAACGCCACTTTTCTTCCATCTGCAGTGAAGCTGACAGATTCCACTTTCACTGCGAACCGTTAATTCTTGTAGGCTCATACGATGAATTCCCCATTAGAAATGAATCGTGAAGTTTTTTTGCACGCCCATCGAGTTTTTTGCTGGCCTCGTAATAGTTGACTTCAATGATTCAATTCCAAGTATAGCAGCAACAGCGGGACGCGTTTTAATTGAGCTTCCTCGTAAAACTTCAATCATAACAGCGGCCTTGTAGAAAGACTTCTGCTCTAAATAATGACAAATGGGAAATACTTTCTGCAATTGAAGTCGCCCAGCCCAAGTTCTTGGATCATATTCACCAGCTTGAGATTTACATTTTTTACTTAAGGGCATGTGAAAGCCAACTTTTACCGACGACCCTAACCATTGACAAATCGATTTTTCTCCCGAGTTCTACGGTGAATCTCAAAAAAGTGATTCCAAGTATGGAAGCTTTAGAATCAGATCTATCATTCAAAAAAAGAATCGAGTCGATCGGTTGAATATTGCCTTCAAACTTTGGTTTCGAAGTTGACCATTGCATGAAAAAATACTCACACGCCTGACTTCGAAACCAAAGTTTGAAGGCAATATCCAATCAATTAAATCGATTCTTTTTTTAAATGATAGATCGCATCCGAAAGCTTCCATACTTGGAAGTGCTTTTTCCGAGATCATCCTCAAAAAGTTCAGAAAATGAGCAGAAGTATGACGTCTCCGAATAGGCCCATGAGTTGCGATTTTGGCTGACTCGAGGTAAGGTTGGGTTAGGTCCGCTACAGCCTATGCAGCGGACAGCTGTTGTTGTGCGGCAGTATTAAGCAGTTCGCGAGTTTGGAACAGCGCAAAATACTGAATAAACGCGAGTTGTATTGTCGACAAACGACAATGCTGCTTCCCGTAGTCATTGCTTATATTGTGTTCTTCAAGTCAGAGGTGATGTGGATCCAAGTGCAGTTGATATGAACCAGAGTTCCTTATCGGTTATATGGTATACCACAGTGGTTCATGTTTGGTGTGATGATTTACTCATACAGTGCAAAATATAAGCAGAACATGAGAGTCGCTTCAAAACTAAGAGACAAGTACATTTTGGTAAGCTGACGGGCTGGCTATGCTAGCACTGTACAAATCTGATTTGATTGTATCGAAACTACAAGTAGTCTGTTCAGTGTACAATAGCAGTCTCTACTACTGTGAGTAGTTTATTCAGTTGATCGTTGAGCTCTCTCACTTGTTCTAGATGAAATACAGTTCCTCCGATCCAGCATTCAAGATAGAATCTGTTCTTGCAGGAAAGAAACAAAATCAAGCGCTGATCATGTCTGAACTATTTGATGTATATACACATGCAATTTATTCATCTAAAGATCAGCTCAACAGAAAGCAAACAACATGCAAGAGTATCTTGGTATTCCAATATTGGCATTGCGCATGAAGCAGTAATGAACAGAGGGAGTCGCTCTTCAATAGATTATATCCTCTCTTTACACTTTCTAAGCTTTTTTGGAATCCAAAGGTATGAATTGCTCATTTTGATTACCGGTAGCTTTGATCATTTAGCAGATTTAGTACAGTTTGTGAACACTTTTGGGATCCCAAAGTATAAATTATCCTCTTCCATTACCATTAGCTTCAATCATTTAGCTTATATGCTACACGATCAAAACTACCAGTAATCAAAGAGAATATATTTATTGAATAAAAATATCTAGCCATCATCAATGAGCAATGATAACAATGTATCAATCCTCCTTAGTTAAACTAGGGTCTCCACTGTCTGGCAATCTTACTGCTGCAGGGAAGTACTGATGAGAAGAATGTTGACATCATTATCGTGCGACAAATTGGCTAACCCATAATGAGCTTTACCAAAAACAATAGCCAAATAATTGTTGACGGTGTTTAATATTGACATAGAATCCAAGTCAGTAACTGATGAGAGATTAATAATGTTAAGGTGAGCATCTCAACACATACTCTCTACTCATATTAATGAGTGAGAAACAATCTTAAGGCCTCGCTTTGACCAAATTCTTGGTAAATTATGGCTTACAACTCTGACTCGTCTCAGGTAGTTTTTTCATTCTGAAGGTATGTGATAATTGAATTATGCATCTTGCTGTAAAATGTTTTGAATATTTTTTGGTTTTTCAAAATCATCAAGCACATTATTCAAGATCTTCTTTCAAGTTTCTGTGGTGTCATTCAGCAAAATTTCAATTTGGCTTTTGAATAGAGAAAATTCTAGATGCTTGATCTAGATTCTTGATTCAAGCTAGCACATTTATGAAAGAAACTCTTTCAGGTACAGCGATACAATTGAAAGTGTTGTGGCAAGCTAAGCAGTTACGCTACCACTGGTAGTGTAAATACAGCATTTAGACACAGTGAAACTATTTTTTCCAGTACTCTGTACACACAAAAAGTGTATAATTATTTATCCAGAAGTTTAAGTAACTGTTATCAAAAAATGCCACATAAAAAATATATTCAAATGTATATACAAAATGTGAGCATGACAAGAGATGTCACATAGGAAATATACTCAGAGGTATATAAAAAATGTGAACAATATTCCTACAACATCAGTAATTCACCTCTGCAAGAATGCCACATAAAAAGTATGCCCAGCACATACACAAAATGTGGGCATAAAAATGAGCGAGGACACACAAAAAATGTACAGAGTATATAAAAAGTGTGGAAAGCACCCTCATAACATCAAGTATCCATCAGAATCAAAATCAGAATGGAGTATCAAGGTTATTCAAGACCATGTCGTGAGTTATGTACAAAAGTTAGGTTACGTCAATTACTATGCAACGTTAGTTGACGTTTTCCCAATAGCTCCTCCTCTATTATGCATATGTGTGTGTATATATATTTATATAAATATATATTTACACACACACATGTATACGTATGTATGTAGGACCCCTACCCAACCTAACTAACTCTCGACAAGATCCCCTCGGTCGGTAAAAGACATCTTTCACATGCCCTTAACGAGTATGGATAATCGACTCGCAGTAGGTATGCATTTTGGAACTATGAATTATGAGCCCAAAACCCCTTTGATCAGCTACAAATAACTTTTACAGTGTCCCCTTAAGGACTATATCTCAAAAAAATGAGATAATACTTGTAATCTTGTGACAATCAGATCATATGGGCTGTCTTTGATAAGATGCTGATCATTATTGAGCTACAGCCCGAGGTGGATATATATACTTTTTGATAGAATGTCTCATGTCCACATCCGAGGCAACTTCTCAAATTGTTGATGTAGCTGATCTCGGCATTGACTGCTGTCATCTGGAGCACGTAGATTACTTCATATAATAAGTATTATCCATTTCTAATCATTCTTACAGATTGATTGCCCTCAAATACATGCCAAGGCATCAGCTGTACACGCCAATGAATCGTTGCAAGCTAGGTGTTATTGTTCATCAAACCCGGGAAATTCGTGTGAGCTGTGATTAGACAATAACTCCAGAAGAATGGAATTGTTCAGTAAATAGCGCGAGGCCAGCAAGGAATATCCAAATTCTCCACTCCATACAGTAACCTATTTAATCAGGTGTACGAGACAGTCCCAAAAGATTCACCAATAGATAGCCCCTCATTTCAGGAACCAGGCACATCCCCAGCTGGTTCCTCCGGTGGACGTTGATCCTATTTTAATTAGTAAAGATTGGATGGTCGAGCTTGCAATGACACCAGAGTCATAAATTGTTCATTATTCCCGAAAAATTTTGCTAATTTTGGAGCTTGTAGCGTGTAATCACGAGCTGTGCAAGAGTTGGAAGGTTTTCAAGCTCGGCAATGAATCATATTTCTTATACCTTCTAATAAAGCCCTGTGAAATATTACTCAAGACCTCGAGTCTTTTATAACTCCAGACCTTCTTACCTCCCTACAAGCCTCTTCGCCAGGACAGTAATGTCACAGGCTAAGCCCACTCGTTAATCAATCAGCCCGTAGCTGTTTAATTTCACAAGTTATTCTCCGAAAAAATGGAATCTTTTAAGTTGAAAACACAGTTCTGGATCATTTTGTTTTGATATTTGTAGATCATAAAATCACTACGGATGATGAATTTGACGGTTTTTTTTCATCTCTTGTAAGAACTTTTACTCATTCGGACCATGATATTCGCCGTGACAACCCGGTAAAAATTTCGTATCCTCGATAACTGGTGCTCAAAGTTAATCTAGTGTCTTGAAATTATCATAGTGTAGAGTTACGTATAAAATCAAAGAGATAACCAGGGAATTGGTTTGTGGTCGAGTTGAGTAGAACTGGCATCATGCTAGCCGTTGGTTTGCTCTCTAGAATATTCGCGGAAATCGCGCATGATGAGTATCTTGTCAAATTCAGAATGCTCATCGTATCTCTAGTGAACTTCCCTTGCCATTCGCGGAGTATTATTCATGGGAGAATCTCGATCTTCGTGCTGAGAGTGCGGGCATAATCGTTATCCAATATTCAGCAGAGATGAGCTGTCAATACAAAAAATCAGCCTCGCTTCGCCTAATTGACAGTAACAAGACTTTGAAAACGCTGACTAGGCTGTAACAGTTGCGTATCCATGCGTACCCATATACATCTATATGGGCGAGCCCACGTTACGATATCGGCGCAATAAGGGCGACATACAACGACGTCTAGTTGCAGCCATATCCGTAAATCATCCAGCTAGCAAACCCGGTGCGCAGCATCCAAGTCTCGTCCTCTACCGCCTCCACCACCTTCTCTCCTCATCTATGCGTAAATCATGGAGGTCCGGAGAGCTGCTAGCCGTTAAGGGTGCGTGGATAATGGCCGTCAAGCAGAAATCTATACGTCGTATCGAGAGCAGCTCTTCGTATGTTTATGGCTCGTGCAAATTAATTCAGCCACACGGCTCTTATACACTATCTGGTCTCTTTGGCACACCAGAATACGAAACGAGTTTCGCGATGCTATTTGCGAGACGACGCCTTCTATAGTATTATTATAAGAAGTGAACGGTACAGTGGTTGTCGATTTTTCAGAGCCGGAAATTAAGAGGCGCGTCTGGCTCTATGGAACTATCTATGGATACGTACGTTTCAGGCGTTGGCGTTCATAACACCTATATACCGCAAGTGTGAGAAAAAATTGAATCACTGACGCGAGGCTCAATGATTTTTTCACGCAATGCGGCAATTGTTATAGCTTGTCCGGGAACTCCAGCGGATGAATGATTTACTACCCGAAAGATGCGAAGTGGATCCTCATTTTGCACAGCATACACCTGTGCGCTATCGATAAGATTCTCATTGGAGCTGCTTCGTATGCACGAGGCCATTCGTGCCTTCTATGAGATATTTGCCCCGTGACAGACTGGTTCCAATGAAAAGCTCAATATCACTGCGAAGAACTTCAAGAAATCCAATAATGAACATTTGCCGCGGGGGTGAATTCTCTGGCTGCTCTGGCTCTATGTATACCTGAAACTGCAGGAGTGTTCCATTAAAAATCATTCCGCGAGCAGACTCTGCGGACGTGGAAGACTTCAACGCCCTCAGACATTTCTGAGAATTTGGATTGCGATACCTTCATCAATTTCTCCCTCAATGACTTGAAAATAAGAAAATTTCGCTCTCACCCTGGGGATAGTTTCGATCTTCATTCGTGAACCTGTTGCGGAATTGAACTACTCTATAGTCTTGTGTACGATGTCCTGGCATTCAGTGCGGGAGTCCTGAGTTCGGATTCTCGTTCGAATCTCATGATACCAATGTGAATTTACAAAAGTAGCTTTTCCGATCTAAAAGTCACCCAAAGCTGCAGATTTCTTTCGAAAACCCCGGAAAAAAGTCAGAGAATGGAAAAAGAACCTGAGCATTCTTCGAGGAAGACAGCCACCGGTCGTGTGGTTCACTACTCACACTGAACCTTTCATTAGTCCAAATACTCTGTGAAAACCTTGCATTTCTTTGTTGCAATTCCATGTAGGAATGGGTTTTTCGCACGAGGATGATCCTTGGGGTGACTTTAACACAACACTGATGTGCCAAGATCTTTTCACGACCTTGAATGTCAAGATCTCGCGTCTCAGAGGTACGCCGCAGTCCCCGAGCACTCGACGAAGAGGTAACAAGAATTAAGATGCCATCTCTCTAATTGGATTACGCAAGTTTGCACTCGACGAAAGAGCATCGCACAGCGTGTTATACGAGTGAAGAAAGTGAGGGTGGAATTTATGGTTAGGTCGCATTATTAAGACCATCTTTTCATATTAATCAGCGCAAGTGAGAGGGGGGAGGTAGGAGTTTCATACCGTACTGAAAATTCTTTCTCGCATTATCGAATGCAGACACCTCCGTGTATGAAGGCGATAACGTAACGTATGCATTCGTCTCGATGGCGGATGTCTTCGCACTCTCGCTTCCTTTTCCGTTATATTTATCTATCTGTGCCCTGTCTCAGAAGTAGTATAAGGTGTATCGTTAGCGCGTTGAAACAGATGCAAGTTGGACGTCTCTGACAAGTATCTCGGGGATATATCGAGGCTCGCGCGAATATACGTGCGTTTGCCATTGTGCGCTAGAAGGACACGTATAGGTACGCGGGGCCCGTTTCACATTTGAATATTCTCGCGCGCAAGCCCTTTTCCCCCGCCTCGCGGTAGCAGCCCTCCGCCCTTATTCAAGGAATTTATTGTGCTCTTAGACACACGATGACTATCGGTTGGCTGATTTATGGCGAGCGTATAACCGCGAGCAAGAGCCGCCTTTTTAATTGAGGCGTTGCGATATAGCTTTGAAATTGTTTGTCCCTTCATCCTTGATTTCTAGTTGTGAGTATTGTGGGTTCTTGCACTGAGTCACTGGTCGCAGAGTAGTCTAGATTTTGCTGGTTCACACCCTGAACATAGTTTAGGAGCATTTTCAAATTCAAATTAACTCTGATCTTTGAGCAGACATGATCAGTATCTAGAACAATCCAAGTCAAAACTTATCCGTCCAGGTCCCGCGTATCGAATTTCTTTCGTGGAAGGGGTGAAGTATGATGAGTGGCCGTACAGGTCATACATCTCAACGGGTGGATGGGTAGGTAGTCTGACCCGGTCTAGTCCGGTCGGGTGCGAGATGGTGCGGTCTAAAACGGTCTATTGCGGTCTGGAACATTGTAGTACTCTCTGAAACGGTCTGGTACGTGCTGGAATAGATTAGTACGGTTTGGAATGGTCTGGAACCATCTGCTATGGTTTGGAATGGTTTTGAACCATCTGGGAGCGTCAGGATGATCTGTGACGGAATGAAACGAGTCGAGACGCTCTCGTACAGTCTTGAATGGTCTGGGATCTTCTTATACGGTTCAGAAAGGTCTGGGGTGGTCTGGAGTAGTCTCAAGTGGTCTGGTACGGTGTGGGATGGCTGATATGGTCTGAAATGGTTCTGGAATGCGCTCGGGTGGCCTGTAATGATCTGGAACAGTCTGGAACGATCTGGTCTAGGCTGGGCTGGGATGGCTAGAATATAATACGTGACCCTGTATGTTATGGGTGGAGGTGCGGGAGGTTCCGTGGGTTGGCAGGTTGATAGTTCACCGGGTGGATGGACGAGTGGATGAGTCGATAACCAGAATGGCTGGTTGGTGGTTATAACTATCAGCAGGCACTCTTCAACAAAATGTCATCTATTTAAACTCTATACCAAGCCTTTCTTCAATACCATCATTAATTGATGATTACTTATCATTTTACAAATATCATCTTGAGGCACAAAAACATTTTAGGAGCCTTTGGTTATCAAGATTAAGAATCTTTACAAGCCAAACAAGTGATAGCGAGAGAAACAGTAATGTTAGTTTTTTTGTTGTTGACAACGATTGCCATGAACTGATATAATTACATTGACCCCAGATTGACCTGTGGTTACCTGGAAGGTTATCAATTTTAGTCAAACAACTCGAGTTGAACCGTGAGCGGAACTGGTCAAAAGTAATCATTGCAGGGATAAGAAATATCTCAACAATAATTTCAAACCACAAGAGACCTACACAATTGAAACTCTAGTTCCGGACATAGATAGTCCTCAAAAAATGTGCTCATCAATTTAGTTGAAGCTGCGATGGTAAAAATCAAACAATTCCTTTATTAATAGTCTAACCTTGACTATAGCACATTTGTTTTGTGGTTTTACACTCGACGAGGTGGTTCTCAGCTAGATCAAGCTAGCATCTGCAAGTCACGATTTCGACATAAGAACGTCTGGCGAGTTGCTTTGCCATATCTAGGAGGGATTTCTCAAAATTTGCGAGTTGGGAAATCATGGTCCCATCCTAGAATTGGGTCTTCATTTCGAGTCACCATATTTGAATCTTTTCAGACAGTCTCGATTAGCCACCAGATAAATAAAGCTGTTTATTCAATATCTGAGATGGATAAGAGGCGTTCTGATTCAGAGCCACGAAAATGATCAAAGAATGGAGTAAAATGAGGAACGAATTGATAGATCACATGTGAGTGGATATTGTGAGATGCCAGGATCTTAGACACTTTACTCTCAATCGTTCTCAGAAAAATTGGAAGTCGAAGATTCGAGAGACAATTGGCAAAGTTGAAGGTATTTACGTTTATCAATAACAATTCATCATCTTAGGAATAGCTTTCCCGAACACCATAACATTTTGAAACATCAGCCTCGCTACCGTAGCGTGTAAAAGGACAATATAGCTTACTTAGTAATCGGCTCACAAAGCTATGCATCGTCGCGCCCTTGCTCATCAAAAGTCTCGCAAGCTCCTTGCTCCTAACAGAATTTGCAAGTTTTCCATAACAATATTGCACCCTCGTCGGGCAGATGTTTCGTGCGCAACAATAATAGCTCGTCAGCTCATACTTACAGTATCGCGAGAAGCTTGAGGTGAGCAAGTTTATATTTTGAGAATAAGAAGAAGAAGAGGTGGCGAATCTGACGGCTGCTGTTGCTGGAACCCGTAAAGTTATGGTTCAAGTTATCGGAAAGATGCACGCGCGTCTACGCTCGCAACTGAATGCACGGCCTCCTTACGCAAGCTCACGCTCTCGTACTTGCGCTCATTACCGAGCAGAGCAAACATTTTCCTGATAAGTATACGCGAACTGCTAAAACTTAATGCTCTTAGCTGCTAGCAAGACTAGTTCACCAACTGCTCCAACTCGAACGAGTTCTGCGTATGGGTGGGTTTCCACGTAAAGCTGTTACCATCAAAAGTCAGTCGAATGCGCGGTAAGGGTACATCAGCTTGATTGAACTTGTTACGAAGATTACTTGGGCATCTTCGCAGAATTTAGGTGGTTCTCCCTTGAATAAAACCTGAGTATAAATGCTGCTAGTACTTACAAAAGCACAGGCTTCCGAGTTTGTTGTCCGGTTCTCCCCAACGCATTCGTAATTCAAATTTGTTGTTGGAAGATCGGATGGCCTTTTCTAAGCTCCATCATGGTGCATGCTCGACTTGCATACGAATGGCTTCGAATGAACATCACGGTGGAGCTTTATGAATGATATTACTTCAGAGACAAGAAATATTTATGAACAGAGCTCGCATATCCTAATTCATTGACTTCGTCTACGCATTTATTACTGCACCGAAGGATTTCATTGATTGATGTGAGAGTCGGGCTTTGACAATTGAGTCCATAATTTCTAGCTGACGGACTTTCACATTGATGATGCTGTTGATCATGAACTCATCTTTGACTGTGTAGAAATAATTTTGTTTGAATGTGGGTAGACGAAACAGGATTGCGAAAGAGGTTTTGGGTTGTATCCATCAGAGGATCAGGAATCAAGAAGCAGATGATTCGATTAACTTTCAACCAGAATTTCCAATACAAGTATCTTCTTTACCGTGAAGAAACATCGTATGTCCATCAACTAATGGAATGCGCGTATTTTAAAACTAATCTCAGATTGCATCAGGGAAATTCTCAGCGAATTCAAATCCTCTTTAATCTCAGATCTACCATAACCAACAAAACATTCTCTCACAACCATCCCAATATTTCACTCCTTCCATCAACGAAAATTCCATTTAGAAAACATTGCCTTAGGAGAGTGCGAATAGAAGTACCAGCTAAGCTACATCGTATGAGGAAACATTTTTGATAAAAGAATCGAGTGCCAGAGCGGAAAGCTCTATCTGCACAAATTTAATTACCAAAGTGCGATGCGCACCAGTAGTCCTGCCATCATGGTTTCCGCGAGAGCTTGCGACTTACACGTACAGAGATTAGAGCTGAAAGTACAATGAAATCGTCCCAAAAAACAGATAAGAGAATGAATAAGCCCACCCACATACAGCTGTACCATTGTGAGGGCAGCTTACGATCTCAGCCATAGAACAGACACGAGGAAACATCAGTCGAACGTAATCCCCACGCAATTAGCACGGCCTCGTGACGTATGCAAATCAGCAGCAGCACGGAGGAAGCAAACGCTCCGTGGCTTGCAGACCAAATTAGACAATTGGCCACGAATTAGCGCCGATTTCGCCACTGGATTAGCCCGGCCACTTGAGGCCGTGTCGCAGCCACACGCATTGGGTACGCAACGAGCTTACTAGCTCGGATTAGGGGATGTATGTTGCTCGACCGTTTGTCTTCGCATGGATTTTGGTGGCGACCTATTGAGATGAATGAGCAGGTTACGATAGCAAATTTCAATTTTACATGGGATCTCGAAGCGCCAGTGCTGGGTGGTTTGGAAAATGGTTCCAAAAGTTCTTCTATTATTGAGTTACAGAACTCGTTGACGCCTGCTCCACGAAGTCATTCTGTATTGGAGTCATTCGTCTCGTGAACAACGAGTATGCATTTACATCCAAAATATTTTCACAAGTTTTGGGCGATGTACATGACCAAAAACCTATTGTTCTATGCTGAACTCGGTTTTCCGAATTTTGATTCGTTGTTATCGGGGGTGGAGAGGTGTGCCCTGATCCTAATCTTCTTGGGAATAGCATTTTGTCAGTCACAGATACAGTTTTGACTGAAATTCGATCTTTCCTGCGAGGAAGATCTTCTTGAATCAGAAATCGTGCTTCACTCGACACAGAACACAAAACACAGAATATGTATTTATCAAGACTTTGCTCTTCTATTGTTCATAGCTGGTGGACCAATTTAATACGTGGAACCTCAAGACTGGATGAGCACTCTCACAATCTCAACAAAAACCGACGCTGCACTCATTGTTTCCACATCAACTTAGCAAAAATCCACACTAACGGCCACAGCTCTACATCAAAAATGACGTCTACGAGCCAACATCCCAGACCAACATAATGCGTTTGTTGCACTTCCCTGCCTCAGAGCTTGCACTGGAGCTTTCACCCGGTCGATTTTCAGCGCCACCGATGATGTACGGTTATCGACTCTCGCGGCGAGACTCGCGGAGAGCCAAGTCTCGGCGTCTACAGCTTGCCCTTGGGCGAGAGTGGACTGCTTTTCGATGCCCAAGCCGTTGTTTGCGTCGAGTTTAATGCCCCGAATGAATGGATAGATCATTATACCCGACACTGAAAAAATTTTGCGGCGTCCATGCTTTTCAACCCTGCGCGAGAATTGCCCTCACGTGCTTTATCGCTTCAGTTGGACACTGACTGCGAATTTCTTGAGAAGTAAATCTCTGCATAGCGGTCCAACGACCCATCTGCGCTGACTGTTATGGGTTTGTACTGAATTTTTCGTGACAGATTGAATGACCCTAAATGAGTGCATAATGAGCTTGAGAGTAACTTGTGGATGAGCCTTTTCTGGAGTATTGAGAAGATTCAGTCGTCTTGTGAATGTCCAAAGACGTTTGAAGTGGCTTGGGTAAATGCGCGGGGGTACTTATAATACCCATCGTGTAAATTTGATTCCAGTAGTGATTGCGATCGGGAAGCCTGTGGGCCGCAAATTTCTAAAATTGAACTAATCTTTTGATACTTCTCTGGAACAACCTAGAATTTTCAGAAAATTTAAGAAGAACTCTATGGAATCTCAAAAATTATGCTCGTCTCATTCGAAGCCATACTCTAAGGATTCCCTGGATGATTAACCAAAAATTCTGGAAGTAATTTTAGAATAACTCACGGAGAATACAACCGTGTCAGCATCTGAGGAGTTTCGAAGATGTTTGAACACTCGTCAGGAATGGGACACGAGGGCTTCCATCTAATTCAGTTAACCATCCAGCCTCTACTTCATCAACTAAGCCATCGACAAGGCAGGAATCTGGATTTTGTAGTTAGATTCATGTCCATTCATCCCGTCCAAAGTATTAATCAAGTCAACAGAGCTTGCAAGCCCAACGAATTAACCCAGTTCTCAAATACAGGAGACCAATGGCCTGAAATTTGTATCAGATTCTCCCAAACGAGGAAGATGGATTCGATAGGTGAGTCTGAAATCCTCCGATAACGAGGCATTGAGAATTTGAATTTTTTAGGACTCGCTCGTTAGCTCAGAAAAGCGTTAGGTCGCTTGGCACAACTCAATTATGCTTGCAAGCCTCATCCTTCGTAATGAAATCCTTCCGCGAGGCGCATCGTCTAATACAGACTGCAGCTAGCACCAGCTGCCAGGATGATGTACACTAGCGAGATGGAGCGCGAGGGAAAATATGAGGCGCCTTTAACGCGATATTGCTCCGCTTCGTATAACGAACGAGGCTCTTTTAATTATTTACAGTTACGTCAATTACTCGCAATAGTGTAATGCACAGGCGTGGCTTTGAGGGGAAATTTTATACCAAGGTGCACAGTTCGCCTTTCTATTACTTATTTTGAACGCACACTGTTTAATCTTTGTAATGGATTGTCTCACGACCGAGGCGCGTGAATGGAATCATCTTGGGCTCTCTTTCGTGATTTGCAAATGTGCGTGACGCTATGATGCACACACATGTTATATATATCACGAAGTTGCCAGATGCAGGTCTGCTGGTGCGTGCCAAGCAACTAAACAGCTATTCATTCGCAATATATACGAGCCAAGGAAACAAGATCGGGATCCGATTATCCTTAATGTGCGAAACGCTTTGAATATAGACGAGATGGCAATACAGTTAGCGGATGTTTTATTCATCATGACTCTGATTATATGTATGTATAATTCTGCAGCCTCGAGAGTCGAGAGGATTGATTCCAGTGACACGCTTGCGTGAGATGATTCGCCAACGCACTCTGCTATTGAAAATGGCATGATCTGGGAAATGCAATCCGTGAGAAGTGCTTCTGAGACATTTGAAGGAAAGAGATTAGAAAATGTTGCGTGGGTCGTACTTGAAGAATTGAAATTAATTCGGTCTGTGCGTGATGGAAAAAATTGATATCTCAGAGTGCGATAATCACAGGAAAAAACGGGGATCTGGGTCATCGTTTGAATTGAGGAGGAACCCGTTAGCTATGATTGAGTGCCTGTGTAGTGGGATCGAGTGAGATACGATTCAAAATCTGAGTGATGGAACAAAAAGTCAGGACAGGAGATGTGTCCTCGTCTGGATGCAAGCAGAGATAGTGTCAATCAAGATTGAAGGATAATTTCATTTGGGATGAGTCACTCCTTTTACAATGTACGAAATTGAGGTTCAAGAGCACTTATGAGCCCTGGGCCACTTCATTCGATGTGATTGGCTCTGATTGAATTGTCTGGTAGGATTTGGTGGAGCTATCGACCGTGATTGGAATATCTTTAAGTTTGTTGCAGGAGCTCTGGGAATTGAGAGCAGCTGAAAGTTCACAGTCCGCAGCTTCTGGTTTTGTTTTCGTCGTTTTGTTCACTGTCCTCAGTTTTGTTCTCCAATAATGATCCAGAAGGCAGAATTCAGAGTCCATGAATTCTTCCGAAACGAACTAATTCTGTGGTTTTGCAGAAGTTTTGGGATTTAGCACTCGCGTCAAGGTACTTTTTGAATCATAATATTTCTAATTTAGAGCATTTTTGTTGGTTCCAAGAACTCATCCTGCGAATCCATGGCAAATGACGGAAGGACCCGACCGGGACAATCCATTAAAATATTCTGATGGAAAATTTCAACCGGCTGACTATGGTTTATTTTGAATCATTTGGTTTGTATCAAAATTCAACCGACTAACAAAGTAGTTGACTGCGTTGGTTCGAATTTTCAGAAAAACTCAGTGAACTGCATGTGATCAATCGGTAATCACTATTGTGACTTGAGATCACAATAGTTTTTAACCTATCCCCCAAGAATCGCTAGAAAAGATCGTTCTTCGATACAAAAGTATGTACAGAGAGCGAAGCCTCCTTGCACCTCATTCTACAATGACAGTCTGACGAATGCACGCCAAAAATGCATCGAATCGACCAGAACATCTTCTAAGAATCAGGAAGATCACCTCTGGCGCCAGTTTAAAATTCCGAGTCGTTGCGGAATGCCGCACAAATTTGTTTTTCACCTCAACCGTACATGAATTTGCGCGAGCATCAGGCAAGATTGAAGGAACGCGTGGCATTGGCAAATAGAGCTGTGAAGAACCGCCAGAACGAGCTAGAGACGCGCAGCAGGTGAATAAATCGAATTGGAGTCGAGACAAAATTACTCGAGCATTTTACCGTACTACCCAACAATTCGCAACGCGAGTAAAATCATTGCATCACACAGTTCCTCGCGCGCTTCGCATCACACACAATTCCACGTGGCAATAATTACATCTACGGCTTTTCTATAGTGCTTATCCTTCAAGCTGAGTCAAGTCCACGGGCGCATGCCTGTCTCTCGTGCAAAAACAGCCCGGGACGAATTATCGAGGCGAATAATTGGCAGCGCGCGCGCCAAGACGAGAGCACCGTCGACTGATGGGCAAGTGCATGCTATTCTTCAGTCTTGCAACAGACGGACACTGATGGATATAAGACCTGGGCATGAAAAAAAATCCAAGCTTGAGTACACCGAGAGTATGTACGAGGTAGATAAACTCGAATTGAGCAACAATAACACAGCGTCCAGGCGCACCGGAGAGGTTATGATCGCGGGTGGTGTAGGATTAGCGGCAATTTTGTCGTAGCGGTACTTACACTGGCCAAAGCTATACGAAATCACCATGCAAAGCTTGCAATATTCGTGCATTTTTGCATTCAAACACCTTTTGTTGGCGGGGATAACAACCGCTTTTACAACGTTTGTCTAGTATACAGTTGTGTTCGTAATGCGGAATCGCACAAGGTGGAGCATATGCAATATATGCGATGCTTTGCATAGCGGGCGCGATTTTTAGCGCCGCTTCTTTTGTGCTCCGCGTATTTCCAGAGCAGCAGCTGTTATTCGAACGTTTGAAGGAAAAACGTGGTGCCTTAGCTCAGCATCGATTTTCCGGGCCAGATGAGGAGGAGGGACTGAGGGTAACAGCCATCGCGGATTCCTTGGGTAGTGATTGTTCCATCGTAACGGAACCGTTCAGGCTCGAATCATAGAAATTGAGATTCTGTTTGCTTTCATAGTATTGTACTCCAAGAATAGGCCTATGATTTGAGAGCTCGAATTATATTCAATTTCTACGTCATGCACGAGAGGCAAAGACCGTTACAAGGGCAAAACAATGGACAGGTTGAAAAGGGGATTGCTCGCCCGCAGCTGATTGGTAATAGCCGAGTTATACAGTATTGATGAAATTTTCAATTAATATAAAGCCATCGGGGATGTAGTTGTTCTCCCATTATCTCTGCGTGATCCGCTTAGGTAATTAATGCGACGAATAATGCAATACACCATATATATTACATGGAATATATCGTGGATAGAACGAGTGCTGAATCGATATATCGGAATAAACTAACGAGATGTGGCTGGCATTATACGAGGCAGATTGTAGCCGAGGTTTAATACGATTTGGAGCAGCTCGTATCGATTATCGTGATCCAGTGACCGGATTTAGAGCTCTGGAATACCTCGTCGCCGTGCATCCTTTTTCTTCTATCCGATAATGCGGGCGATGCTCTTGAAATCCCCTCAAGCCGTGCACTTTCCACCCGCATTATTCAAATTGACTCTCAGAATCCAAGTTTTCCATCCTGTCCGGACTGATTAAATGGATGACAATTATTCGTAGCTCGCAACTTCATCTGGGCGAGGAAAAAATTTTTCTCTTTCCTTTAGCCAATTCATCGAATGGATCAACGAGATTAACTTGGCGAAATCTCGTGGAATTAGACTCTGATTGATTGATACCTGTCTCTTTTTATTCCTGCCACGCGACGGAAGATTGAAATTCTCCATTTTAGATGAAAAAATGCATCTTCGATCTGGCGAAATCTAAAGTGAACCAAATATTTCAGTCGAACTCATTGCCGTCAAAGGCTCCAGATCTCAATCAATAATCACTTGCATACGATCATTCTTTCCTCAGTCTCGTAGTCCTATGCTATTCGAATACCACACAGAACTCCATCGTTACATCATTCTCAACTTTTTCTTCACTTTCTATAATATTAGTACTTTCCAATACTTATCAGGATTAGGGCGATTTAGGGTACCTTACCACGACACACAATTTCTCCTCCACATTCTATCTTCCGGCGCGTTGTATTATATCGAGACAGTCTCTCTCTTTTGCTTCCATATCGAGAGATGGGTTATGGGGGAGAAATCTCATACCGTCAAAAAGCAACTTTAGAAATGGGCGGAAAAACTCTGGAATCATCGGAATTTAATTCCAAAGATGGAGGAGCAATGAATGTCTAGATTACCTACATACTTGAGCTACTCAAGGATGGAAAGACTCAGAATTCTGTGATCAAGGATGGTTTTCGATTCGTAAGTGCTCCAAATGTTTTTCCGTTGTTTCGTTGATGAGATGAAGTGTGATCGATATTTTCCATTAGTTTTCTGACATTTTACTGACAGTGATTATCGGAAAAAACAGACTGGAAAACAAAACAGTGCTGTCCTGTGATCCCAGACTCATTTTGGGGTTGGAGCAGGCGTCAAATCCACTGTAAAATGGTAGCGTAAGCACAAAATCATGAAATATCATCATTCAAACGTTAGTCTTTTTGGGTAAAATGATCAAAGATTGGTTGCAAGCAAAATTTGCAACAATTTTAGTGTAAATTATTTGAGTCATCGATGAATATCGAGCGAGTTTATGAGTTTTCCTTTTTATTCACGACCGATCACAAATTTGATATTCCTAAATCTTACACAAGATACCAACCAAACAAAACCACCAAAACTTGGAACTCATTCCAATTCCGAATGCGTGCCTTATTCGAAACAAACGATACACATCTCGAATACGCTGCTCACATTGAACTTGAAAAGCATAATACAGGCACGTTGGTACTCGTGCTTTTACACACAAAATACCGAGAGCGCATCATCTTATTCACATTGAAACGCGCGCGCGCACCATTCAGAGAATTCGTCGGCAAACATCAGAACTTGTGAAATTTCTTCAAAGCTCGAGCAGAGACAAGTTCGTCGAGCTTGTAATGCACGAGAGCTGAGATGGTGGTTGATATTCAACGCGCAAGTTGGCAGCTCCTCGCGGAATAACCGCGGGCTCAAAGCACAACGCCAGTCTGGATGCTTTTGCACTCGCACCGAGGATTCATTGTTGATGCTGGCATATATATATATATATATATATATATATATAGGTTTGCGCCACAGGTACTCAGCCGTGTACTTATGAATGCTACTTAGCTCGTCGTAGCCTTGTATAGAGAGAAAGAGCAAGACTGAAGGCGAGCTTAATATGCTTGCAACAGGCAAAATATACGCGCAGCGCTCATCTCTCCGGGGCTAAAGTATGCTTATGAACATAAATATTGAATCTTTGCGAAGGCATTGCCCTGTCGCTAGTTAGTCTCGAGTACCTCCCATTCCTTTGCCAGCCCTTTCATTAAATGCCAGCATTAAATTTTGTGTGCTTTTCTCGCTCTTGCGTTCTCCTTCCTTCGACATTCATCTCTAGCCGTTTGATCTTTGACAGCTAGAAATACATGGATTTTAACAAAATTTGATACAATTTGGACGAATTCCAAATGCAAGTAATGACCAGGCTATTATAATACACACCCAATACTAGACACGTGTTTTGACTTCGGGTATCTCTAGTTGATTGGTATTATCGAGTTACTTCGTGGATTACTACGTTTCTTTAGCAGTTAGTTGGAGAACTTCGGTTGCTCTTATAATTCTAAGTCACTATTCGGATTTTGGGTAGGATATTTCTCATACCAAATCCCAATTTCCGTACTGACATACCGTCAACCGGGGTAACTTTGAAACAACCCATGAAAGAGTGGTAATCGCGCACAGTTGGCTAGGCAGATGATCTTGAAACTCTAATACCGATTTCTCCTACTTGGAGCACGCATAAACAACGTGTTGCACCGGTGCGAAGGCCTCCAACAGCTATTCATCAATTTATAAACCTACTTCTTCAAAAGTATGTTTTCGACCAAACAAACAGTCTCTCGGAAAATGTGATGGGGTTCCGACTTTAGCAGTTCAAATCCAAGGTAGCTGAGCTAGATTTCACTTGTCTGTACACATATCTGGATGAAACCATTGTTACATTGGAGTATCCCCAGCCCATTTCAATTCTGTAGAGTAAAAACTGACAAGTATGTATTTTTTTTCAGAAACCGGGGTAAATTTGGAACACTTGTTCATGTACTCTCAATTATTTCCCAAGATCTATATCATCTTCGAATTCTACATACTTGAGTAGTTGTCGATGAGAGCTTCAAAATGAGCCAAAGAACGTCTCATTTCCACCCACGGAAGCAGACTTATGGCAGTTTTTGTCAGAAACCGAATGTCAAGGCATGAATAATGATAACAATTTCTGTTCCGAAGTTACCCCAGTCCTTGTCTAACTTTGGAACACGACTTTCGGCGCTCATTGCTTCAACCAGAGATGTCCAAATGGACCTTATAAACACCGTAACAGAAAGCTGAAACCGTGAGCTTTCGATTGACCTAAGATACAATGCGCTTCTGATGCAAGAAGTTTAGCGAGGTTTGAGGGGAAAATCGCCAGTTTTGTTCTAAAATTACCCCGGTTGATGGTACTCAACCTGCCCAAAGTACAATTGAATTCGACATGGGATCTTAGACTTCCCATCAATCAGTTCACAACAGAGAAAATGTTTAAAAAGGCTCACGAACCACATGGAAGACTTCATAGAACCCAAAAATTCCATTAGTTTATAAAGTCGATGAGAAAATCCTCGGTTTCTCGCTCCATGTGGATGCATGGGACCCATGGCACTTTCTATGAATCTTGTCGCAACGCACGAAAAAATTGATAAGAGATCAATCCCATCAAACACATTCACAAAATGAATGAAGATTTTCTATCGTGTACACTGATCACCTAAATTCTCTGAAACTTCGACAACAGCTCAAGAAAATTACGTGGGGATCTGAGGGGCAAATTCTTGGAGAAATAGACATTCAACTCTAACCAAGGTTTCCGTGTGAACTGCATGAGAATGTAGTGGATTTTGGCAGGAGTGTCGATGATTTCGAAAAGTTCAGTAAACAAGCGAGAGTAGAGATAAAAACTCCTACGTGGTCCTCAAACTTTTATATGAACTCCTCGTTGAAGTTATTTTGAGGTACATCGAGGACATATTTGGCAGAACTATTTTGATCACTCAAACTCTAGGAGGAATACCGCAGACGAAGTGGTAGCAGTCAGTTTTCAAATCTTGGTTCAAAATCAGATACAACAGTTGCACAATTATTGATAGATTTTCCTATGAATTTGCATTATACCATGAGGATATTCTTAGATCTTCAGTTGAATTGTAATTGAAGATACTGTGTGCACTGTTTTGCTTGAGATTTGTGACGCTTTTTTTCTATATGACTATGATTTCACTTTGCTCAAACGCCGTCCATTTATTCTATCCGCAGATTCATCGGGTAGATTTCAGACTCACTGTCCGAAAAAGAGCCTAATTAATCTAGAGTAAATCACGATATTTCGAGAGGATTGGATGATATACTCTCAAGCAATCATAGGAAATACTGGTTTTAGGTTGTTTATGGCGACAGCCATGATTTAGATGGATTTGAATCTTCATCTTGAGATCCTCATGGATAAACTCAATAACCTTTTTCCTCAACTTTCTGATATCGGGGATGAAGAAAGACATCTTCCCAAGGAAATTCTAACCTGCAGGAGGAAAAAAAACTCTCCGGAGTAGCTGTTAGCTGCTGGCATCCGCAAAGCTCTCTCCCGAGCTTGGCTCGCACAATACGCAAAGAGCGTTGGTGACGATGACGCGACGCGCCGGGGGGTTCCATTCACCGGCAAAGAGTTAAGAATAAACGAGCGCGATTTTCTTCAGCCCTCGAGCCGAAGTGAAATAAACCGTACTGGAAGAAAGGGCGAGAAGAAGGTGCAGCCAGAGAATAAATCGTATCCGCATATTCGCGGGGCCAAAGTTTTTCCATCCCCTTCCGCGCTTGGGAATTCAATAAGAACGTTGCGCCGCAAATTTCTTCCGCCTAGTTTTTCTACCTTTTCTCGCTCTCTTTTTTTCTTAATGAATACACGAGAAGCCACGCGACTTCATTCTCATACGCATAATACCGAGCGAGATAGAGACTGGATTCTACAGGATTACGCCGATGGCGTTTCTTATATTGTGAACCCGAAGCTCCCAGACCGAGTAAGGGTGAATCCACATAAAACGTTTGTTGCATGAGGCAACACTACATTGAAAAAAGATGTTCGATACGACGGAATACAATGCAACAGGATCCAACATCATACTCCATAACAATCTTATACGTACAGGGTGACATATTGTCCTACGTGGATTCACCCTAAGGTAGCCAGATACTTGTTAACCTCGAGGCACGTCGCAATCGCGCGACTGTCGCGAGCGCGGCCCTCTTTGTTTTATTTATGACTGACACATCCATTTTAGCTGTGTGTATAAAGCAAGACAGGCATCATCTGCAGCATCCAGCCATTTTATACAGAGATACAACGTACTGCAAGGGGAAGCCTTTTGTCGCCGCCGGTATTTAGCACGGAGTAGGACGGGATAGCGCAGTCTCGCGAAATTAATGCGCATCTCTCGGATTTATTGCACTCTCGCGTATATACCTGTGAGAGAGCTTGCGGTGTTGCTTGCGACTCGGAAATGGATAGGTATGTATAGAGAAAGAGATGGAGAAATGGAGAGGAGATTGAGACAAACTCGCGCGGGAATTAGGTGAACTCGCTTTTCGGATGAACCGCCGCAACAGCTGCTGTCACGTGTCTGCAATGCCGGATAACACTCCGAGTCCTGGAGCTTTTCTTCAATTGAATTGTTGAGGCTCGATTTCATTAGACTGTTCACGTGCGTCACGAAATTGGGATGAGCTCTCGGATGGATTGCTTGGGGATCTTACAACATGGTCATTAGATTTTGGCGTGTTGAAAATTCAAGTATTTGCTCGAGTTGCATGACTTTTTGGCCTAAATTGATTTTAATTCTATTACGATAGTCTCAATCTATTAAAACAACAAACAAGAGTCAGAATCGTCGAGACTGGTACAAGATATCAGACTTTGATACTCAAATGATGTCCAATAACGCTTTATGTCGTGTATAGTGCTCAAACCTGGTCCTGATTGTGGGGAAAAATGGAACCCGCCCCGGAAAATGGGTTCATTTTACTAGAACATGAGTTTACGCCCATAGCTGAGATAAAGACACTCCCAGAATGAGTTTGGAAATTTTGCCCCTCTTCGTCCGAACGTTATTTTTCGTCCCCCCAAAATTGAGAGAGATCATTGTATACAAATTGGATGAGTCTTATTGCGCCGGGGTGAAGTTGTTTGCGAGTTTCGTTGATACCCATGTCTTTCTTATTCATGAAGCGAAAGATCTTCATAAACTTTTATGGCTATGAACTTGAGTTTTCCATTGTCGGATACTGACCCTACAGCAATGAATATTGATGAGGCGCTCATGAGCTTCCGTCTGCATTGAATGAAACATGAGCGAAGCTCCGCACTTTATTATTCATCAATAGACACCTGGGCAATCCCACGAGGGCTCACTTTTATATCTACAGCATGATCAAATAGTCATAATCGAAGATGTTGGAAATTTTATCACCACTTGGAGATACAAGTACCAAAAGTACTCGCTACTTTGGGATAGGTTGGTCGTATTTTGGATTTTTTACAAAATTTTGTGATGGGATTGTGTTTTTTTTCTGACACTCATATCTCATTTGTATGAAAGTGAGAAATTTAGAAACGAGTTTTCAAAGGAACAAGAGTTATTCCATCAATTTTTCTGCAGAACTGACGATGCCGATAGCTTCATGTAAGTAGTGCACGTATATTCCCGATACTCTATCAGTGATACACGCCCTAATCGTGTTATATTGAAGGATTAACGTACTCCAAAAATTTGTCTAGGATCAGCAGTTTTTCGTAGTCAGTGACAAAACTAGCATGAATAAAAATTCACTCAGTCTCATCGGTACTTGACCAGTGCTTTAGCAGGATCTCGGCTTCATTGATAGTGTACTGGTACAAACTAACGTCCTCACCAGTAGTACCTCATTACCAAAACTCGTTTATACATTGATAATCCCATTGCCACACGGATCAAAGGTCTGGTGATGGTACAGATCCCATATCCTAATATGTGGTTCTTGCAAATCATGAAACTGTACCGCACTTGTAGCAAAATATTGTAGCCTCTTGGTATGCTATACTTTCTCCAAATGAATTCACTTTCAGGTGATCCGACAGCAATGAAGTTAGTACGGGAGCTGGTGAACTTTTTTGGTGTCGGATTTTCTAAAGGGTAGACTATAGCTTAAATCATTGCCCTGTATTCACTGATCACAAAAGTGACCTTCAGCAAGTTGAGAGTGGGGGCGAAATATTTTTTATCGATTTTTTAAATAATTATTTTTGAGGGTGCCTGTGCCATATTTTCTAAAGGCTGAAAGTTTCAGGAATACCGGATTATAGTTGGAAATGGTCAAAAATCACCTTCAGCAGACTTGTAGGTGGGGCCAAGACCTTCAGCAAACGGGTTGAAAATGTGAAAATTTATTGTTGATGTGTCAGATTTTCTAAAATCTACAAATCATTTTGGTGATAGGTCTTGGATTTTTTGATGAGAAAATCACTTTCAGCAGACTCGTAGTGGGGGCGTTTTCCGAGCTGAAGGTATTTTATGAAAATAGAGTTTCTGCCGATTATGTCTCGAACCATTGATTTTACAGGAAAAAGTTTCAAACAAAAGTTGCGGGTATCCTAAAAACAAAGAAAATGAGCCCAAATACGTCTATATACGATAATTAGGACACTCATGAATTGGAAAAAACGTTATCTGCCATGTAAGTTCAACAACCCGTCAGAGTTTCAATCGACTCGATTTCAGTACTCAGAATTCAGTACTTTGACGACCACCTAAATGAATCAATCGGGCTCGTCTTACATGAACAATATACTTCTACGCAAAATTTTTATTTCTCCACTGGGTCTAACCAGCTAAAATCAATCTTCCGATGTATCAAGCCACGCGATCGGCGATGGGCTACTCGGGCTGGCATCGGAATCACCTACTTTCCGGCACTGCCATATCACGTGCATCCGCATCCATAGCAAACACCAAAGCATTGCAAAAGTGGGCTCTCGCGCCCGAGCCAGCCATCAATCGTGCAGAGGTTGTAGGCGAGGCTGAACAACAGTATAAGCTAGGCGAGGGTCGCGCAATTAAATTGCTCGCGGGGAATCACTTACTCCTCGTGGCTCCCGATTCTCTTGGCTCGTTTTAGGTAGAATATAGAGGTGCTGGTGTACCTGGTTTGAAGGTGCTGGCGGTATCTGATGGCGCTCGTTTGCTCGCGTCCGCGGCCCGAGACGGACTCCGTAATATCTGTCCGGCACGAAAGTATTTTGACGCTTCTATTGGGAACGCCGTTCACTGATATACATAGAGAAGTGGTTTGCTAGGGTTGTGGTATAGCTTCCGGTGCACGAGTGGCCTCGTTTGGTGGAGCCTTGGATCGATTCGAACTTGGTTGATACTTTAGACCTGCTCTGAACTGAAAAATTTCTCGATAAAGCTCAGAAATGACGACTTCACTGTGGTACTAGGCTATGCATTGGATGATCTACTTGTGTGTTTGAACTCTTTCATTTCTAAGAGCGTATCCTGGAAAAATGCGGATCTGCCTGTTTTTCGGCAAGTAAGAGGTAGCAGTGAGTCATCACTCGCTTAGATTGAAGCCCAAATTGGTCATAAATATAGATTCGTCTCAAGGATGGGTTCATCAATAATTCCGTGTTTCCCATTTTATGGAGTGTGAGGAATCGGTACAGAATTTTAGACTACACTTTGAGTAAAGCTTAGAAACGACAAAGCTTGAAGGTAAATGGGTGATGCTATGAGGATTCGTGCCACGTGCAGTGCGCTGTGTCATTTTCAGCATACCATCAAGTGCCAGACATCGAGAGCATAAACACACATGTCAGTGGATAATTTCATGCAGATTCTCGCGCCTTGAATCAGTTACAGTCTCTTGGAAGAGTCCTACAATTTGCGTGAGGCAGTCATGATTATCTTCGTGTGAAATGGGTCGAACTTTTGCAAACACCTTCTTGTTACCAGTTGGTGCTCTACCAAAATGAAAGTTTAGAGTCCGCACGACGTTCAGACAATTCAATAAAAAATTTTGTGATGGATCTTGCATAACTAGGTGGAAGATGGACAAAAATTCACCAGAGGAATTTGAGCATATTGGAGGTTTTTCAAAGATTGGTGCAAAGAAGATTAGTCTATGTCTGATACTATTTTTTGTCAAGTCTAATTATGAAATGAAGGAACTGAGATAGTTCATAAGATATTTATTCGTCGAACATTCTTGTACAGTACCGAATTCTATTAGTTTGCAATCCACTCTCGATGACTTCTTGGATTGCTGTCAGAATCAACTCCTGTGGTGAGCACTTTTTGATACATTCACCAACCATCAGCAGGAGCATGGCCCATTCAATGAAGGTCACAGTCCAATGGATCTCCTGTGGATCAAGAAGTTCAACAAATTAGCGTACAGGGTTTATTGTGGCAAGATCATAGAGTATTAGATCTACAACAGGATATGGTATTTTTTCATAAAATCAATAACTAAATTACTCTAGAACTCATGCATTCATCGTATAGCTCTCCGATTTGCCCGCAATTATTGGATGATATGAAAAGATTCATTGTGTCATCAATACTCAAACTCACTGGGACACTGTGAACTGGGTTTCGGAGAATCGACCGGAGATGCTGAGATTGTACCCATTTCAAATGCCATGACACAAAAAACAAAGAGAAGAAGAAGGAAGAATAGTGAAGACTCCATGACTGCTACAAATATCAACCTTGGAACGTGCCGTTAGGAATCAACTCCGAGAATATACTGTTCGGTCAAATCCAAAATGAGACGCGTGTACTTTGGTCTTTTTGAGATTTTTCAGATATTTTTTGAGATTTCAATGACCATTCATCATTGAGATAACCTCATTGTTTAATGTCTTTCAAAGCTTCGAATTATGAGAAAAATTGATCTTTCATGACATTTCATGTGCAAACTTAGTAAGTAGAGCGAGAGTATGTCACTTGTCTAAATATTTCCCGATTCGATCGACCAGTTTTAGAGTCCTTCACGCAGCTGTCGGATTGAATGCGTAGTTTCAGTTCCATCTACTCAATTGCAAAATTTATTGCTTGTCATGGTTAATTATTACCCTATGTGTAGCGTTTGCACTCCTCGTTGAGATATAATGTTATCGGGATAGAGAATTCGAAAATATTAAAGATATAATCGTTTTTGAGGTTTTTCATGTGATGTGGTGATGATGATACGTTCGCTGAGAGTCCAGTTTTCCCCAGTTTTATCTGGTCCACGAACTGGACTCCCGTACTCTGAAGAGTATGTTTGCATAGGAACAAACCTTTTTCTGAGTCACTTTTTATTCCTTTGGTAGAGTAAATTACCATGAAAAAATCCTATGGGGAATATTTTCCAAGTCATCACGAGTCGATAAAGACTGAAAAATGAATAATCGTGAGACCCACCAGGGAGTCCTGCGTAAGAAAGTAGTTCGGCATATGCATAAGACATTGAGAGCTTTACGGATGTATTTCGACAAAATCAATACGAATGCTTAAATTCAGCCTGTCAGCAAAATTATAATTCAGTTAAAATGTCCAGATATGAAAGTTTCCCAAAATTCCTGTTCATGGCAAATCCGAGAAATCGGAAACGTCAATTGCAATGTCATTGCTTAGACTACCACGTACTTTCGGTGCTGTCTTCAGAATGTATCCTAGATCCGTTAAAGAGCACTAGGGTAAGCAAAAAATCGTTATCGGTGCACATGCTTGCAACCTACTGATGCATTTCGTATCAGTTTCAGACATGCCAAGCTCTACTGCACCGTCGATATTCCACGAGCTTCTTCATTCCGGATAAAAATCGGCACTGCGTGCAGCTTTGCAAACTCTCTTAGTCTGTCTATATATTCTTTTTGGCATCAGACTATGTGTGAGTACATATTGGGAGGGTGAACGGGGCGCGACGCGGGCGCATAAATTTTTTAAACGGCTTCACGTCGCCGTTTAAATGCACGGTAATGGCGCGACGTGCCACGAAAACCTGCCGGAAATACGATCGAGGCTTCATACACTGCGTGACTCTGAGAGATGCCTCCTTCTTCTCCTCCTCCTTGTTTCACCCCCCAAAACTCGAATATATACTTGTACAGTCACGAGAACATTGATGTTGGAACGACGGCGTCGTGGGAGCCGGCTAAATTTTGAACATCACGAGTCCCCGAGGTGTACACAGAGCAACGAGTGTATCCTTCTTTACGATTTTCTTATGCGTTATTTGTATTAGATGGCTCACAAGGCTCATTGGCAATAACAGTTTCCTTTGGGTTCGCGCATATTACAATGCGTTATACCCCAGATCCATTTTACCTCAGAGGGTGAGGACGTCTTCACGACGAAGGAGCTTACGCATGTATATAGCGTACTTATTCTACCGAGAAATGAGAAGGATGGGACCGAATAGAAATTCCCCCTAATGAGGATAGATGTTCTATGGCTCTTTTGTGGAGAGACGGTAATTTGTGAATTTTAATTCCGTAATTGGCCGAGCGAGTTGATGAGTTCAAGAATGAAATTCGCGGTGCAGCAGCCCGAACCAGTCGAGTGTCACAAAGGAAAGGGAATATTAGCTCCTGTTGGAAGCGCAGAACTGTCTGATTCGCTCATAGTCGTGTGGCTGCGAAATGCTCTACTCCGCGCGCAAGCCCATTCATCATCCACTCGGTGAACTTTCCTCATGAAATTACCGACGAGAAGCGGTCTAATTCAAATCTGCCAAGATCTGTCATCCGGAGAACTGGGTTAGTGAGACTCGGCAGACGACGAATTAATGGCACAACTCCATTCTACTCTCGAGCAATATGAAATTATCGAATGGCAATCTTGACTCTGGCTCTTCAATTAACTAAAGGAAACTCATTGAATCCGCTAAGGCTACGCTGACTAACAATAATACACTTACAATCAGCCTCTAAATTCCGAGAGCTAACCTTTAATCATCTTAACTAGATTTTTATGGTGTCTGCTCTTTCTTTTACCCTGTCTCAGATTATTCAAATGCAGAATTTCTGAGTTTTTGATCATTCAAGTCAGAAACTATGAATTTCTGGTGAACCCTATTATTGTCGGTATGCCAGTGACTCATAAAGAGCATGAAAACACAAGAGCTATTAATCAGAAGGGGTAAAAAATCTTACTACCCTTACTATTATGCCCAAGTATTAGATAATTTTGTTGGGATCGGTTCGCAATATTCATTGAAGTAAATTTCCACGGTTCCGATGGAGGTAAAAATCACCACCTCGGAGATCTATTACTTTCCGTGGTGGGAAATCTCAGGACAGTTATGAAAGGCCATTCCGTCGAATGCATCCTGGAAATTCACACGAACCCAAAGCCCTCTTAATTTTGTACGATCGATCCAAACTGATCCATCAAGTCTTCGATCCAACATAATGAATGACGATTCTGGAGCAGGAATGATGGGATCTCGCAAATACCAATCTCAGGTGTATGATTAAAACACAAATCAGACGTCGGTGCACAAGTGATCATGCGCCAGATTCTGCATCACGAAAATAAGCCACAAATTCAGTACGTGCTCGTAAAAATTGTCCATAACTTTTCCATGTGATATCAACCGATCAGCCACGATCACTTTTCCCAAACTCCTGTATAGCACTGCAGTCTCATCATCATCATC
Source organism: Eretmocerus hayati (assembly GCA_029851415.1). Lineage (NCBI taxonomy): Eukaryota > Metazoa > Arthropoda > Insecta > Hymenoptera > Aphelinidae > Eretmocerus > Eretmocerus hayati. The sequence goes on along the minus strand of CM056741.1, from coordinate 3,546,915 downwards.
ATCATCATCGCCATCATCATCACGATCTTGAGAGACCGAACGCGCCCAATTAAGCGATCGGGCGTAATGGACAGGCTGATCAGAAATTTATTCGCCGAACCGGACGTGTTATTCGTTCGATATACTTACCCTGTCGTGGCATTACTTCAAGAGGCTATACGCGTTCCGAATCTTTATAACCTCAAAGTACCTCACTAGATATGTCTAGTACGAGCTTTTCGAAGCGATAGCCGACGTTCGATATGAATGAGGGACAGGAGAAGAGGGGTGAGGTAGACGACCGGCCCGTCACTCATAGAATGATTGCAAGATCAATATTTATGGACACTTGCGCTCTGCCAATGTTATAATACTCGAGGGAAGCAGCAGCGGCAATCATCGTAATAGGGCTTACGACTGTACGTGCAGCGTTCCTCCAATATATATATAATACCCTCTTTGCCTCGTCTTTGCTCTATGGATATGTATTTTTACTATGGGAGAAGCTCGCCGCAAAAGTAATGAGACAGACAGACTCTCTTCGGAATTATTATGAAGAGTCGGCTGTGAATTTGAGACACAAGCGCGCGTTAATTGTGAGTTTATTGTTCGGCACCTGAGCCGACGAGTTGTGTACATCCACAGTAAAGAGTGTTCATGTCAATTATTATACAGGCAGCAACTTCTGTAGACAGCTAAATGCGTCCGGAGTGGCGGTGCATGAGCCTTTCATGCGGCTTTTCCATCCTGAGAAATTACTATTATGTGATCAGTGCTTGTGTCATCTTCGCCAGGGAATGACTGCCGTCACTCGAGACGTGCCATCATGGGAAAAGTTAAAAGCACTTAGGGATCGTTCGATGATTTTGAGTGTGTTCGATTAATTATATCGGACGATTCGTCGATCAAATCTTGATGGCTTTTGTGCGAGTCACTCGTTCTGATTGAGGTCAGTGGGAGCGATTCGACAGATGGAATATTTCGTAACCCTATTCGTCGATTGCTTTCGAAAATTTTGATCGTTAGCTGAAGTGATTTTAATGTTATAATTGACGAGAAATTTGTCGCGAGAGTTTCATAAATTTGGTCACTCTAATGATCTGGAAGTACTTAATGGATGCGGGCCCGGTCCCAATTTGATGGACACGAAATCGATTATGAGACATTCCGCTGGAGAAGATTCGTGAAGGGTCACCCCTCCTCATCGTAACAATTCGCCAACACCTGTAATTTAGGCCAAAACTGCCAGATCATGTATAGGTGATATAATCATTGAAGGATACCAACACTACTCAAAGATGACAATAGGTAAATGGTGGTGAATTGCGTATTTACAATTTCGACATTCTAGCGTCGGCATAACTACCATGCAAGTGAGTCAAGAGTAAGAATCATCCAACAGGGATTTCGACTTTCACAATCATAATAAAGAACTTGTCATCATCATCACCAGCCACAGATTTGCTATGGCTCTATTCCCTTCTTGATTAAATGAGGAGATTCTCATCGTTCTATCTCATTTTTGAGTCCTGGTTGTTCTATTAGATAGTCAGAAATCTTGGATCACTAATCCAATGAAAAGGGTTGTAAAAACCTCAGGAATGGATTTTTTGGGATGTATGTATTCGTGGAAACTCAAAGTTAATTGGTAGTGGATACGGAATATGAAATTTGGATATGCCACTGCCAAATTTACTGTGGGGTGATCGAGGATCATGTTTGATGTGGAAGTGAATGAAAAATACTCACCTCCAGTACTAGAGCAATTCGCGCATCTCATTACTTTGTATCGTGCTAATTTTCTCCATTTCATGAAGGATCAATTCGAATGAGAGTAAATTAAAAATCCTGAGAGCTTGCACACCAATCACCATTCCCATCAAAACTGTTCCTGTAAAATTTTGGCCTGGTCAACGGACAACAGTCACAATCTGCACATCCATAACCACACTTGCTTTAACCGGCAGGTGATTTTCGCTGGCCCCAAATGAATGAGCACAAAATGATGCTTATTACGAAGGAGGTGGTATTGGGGTTGGCCAAAGAGATGGACTACAAGGAAGGTAAGAACGGTGCTAACGGGCCAAGGTATATCGTAAAAATCAAGTGCTACCCTCACAAGCCAAGTAAAAGAGAGGAGAAAACAAGCTTCTCAGATGCATGACTCAAACGATGAGCTGAGGCTAAAGCATCAACATCGAGGGCAGCTCATCCAAGAAGATTATCGCAAATGCTCACAACACCATCACTGCTGTTTTACTTTGACTCACAGGTGCTCATTTGCTGGTGCGCACTACTAAAGCCTGACTACGAAATACGGTCTCTCGGGTTAATTCGACACACTGAAGTGCCGCAAATTGATAACACGCATCTAGCACACAATTGAGATGGAGTTTTGAGGTCAGTCGAAAGGAGTGAAGGACGACGAGGAAAAGGGAACCGAATAGATTTATCGGCGGTGGGCCAGCTTACGGGCTATTTGGGAGATTACGAGAGGGCAACAATTTCGGCCACCGATAAATCAACGATCCCAAAAGTGGGTGGCTCTTTCAAGAGCTCATTGCTCGGACAAGAGGCCCGACTAAAGGGCGATCGTTTGTTCCACAAATCGGACGTGAGAGAGGCACCACCGTACAGCTCTCTGCCAAGGCCACCCTTCACTTCTCACCCGGGCCATGGTATAGTGCAAAACGTAGCGGTTTATACGTGCGTCGGTCCAATCGAATTCGCCCCCGAGTCGATCCTTGGATCTGATCCAAGTACACAGTTTGCCTCCGAAAGCTGCGGATTTGTTCAGCTTGTCCCTCGACGACAGCTTGGCTACGATTCCGTTTGGATAGATTTTGGCTGTATGGCTCAGTACCAAACTCGGGTTTACCAATTCGAGCAACAAGTTTGGATGTGTACTATGTGGAGCACCTCGCTGATACCGAGATTATATGAATCCGATGGTGCCAAACACCGTTCAAATCTTATTATTAACGGAAAAATTCAAAAGTACCAACCTACCCACCTTAATCCACATCTCTACTGATGATTCGGCCAACGGTTTGAGAAAACATGTGAAGTAAACTTGAGATATTTCCTGTGAACTCAATAGGAAGTTAATTTCACGATATTTCACAGGGAACTCTTATCACTTTCGTTTCTGTTGATTATTTCTTCCAATGACATCATTCATGACTTCGGAAGTGAATTTTCAATCTGCCTACAAGCTGTTGACCTGCGATGGATTTGGTTCATACGGATACGTGACGCAAAGACATCTTCCGTTCTTCGTCATTCGATTGATGAGTCGGGATGACACACATGACAAGAGTGGAACGATTCTGCACAATAACGATATTGAAACAGCAATCGTTTGAAATGAGCTCCTGTTGTGCTTTAATAATCATCTCGTTCTATTTGATGGCTGTCCTATGAGGAGCTCAAAAGGGCGATGAAACAATAAAAAGCCGCAAGAAAATGTTCACCGAGCATCAGATAATAGGACATAACTTTCTCAACTTCACAGTCGAAATTGTATCACAGTCAGTTGCGGGTATGTAAAATTTGGATAAATTGTCGAGAAGGACCCGTCTTGAATCAGGGAGACATCGTGAGATAATCGAGTCTCCCAGTTTTCAAGAGTAGACCGAGCTCATCTTTTGCAGGGACCATTTGCCAGCAAGGAGGTATCGAACGATGCATCAAGTGCGCATATGGGTACAACGCAAACGAGAGCGAGACTCGAGTGGAGCTTGCTTGTGTCATGGGTGCGTCTGAGCGCATTGAACCTCACGCGCGAGTAAGAATATGCAACGAGCTCCGTTCAAGGCCTGCGTGTGTTGCTTCGCAGCACGATCCTCCTCCCCCTCTTCCACCTCCTCCTCCTCCTCCTCCTCCTCCCCCTCTTCCTCCAACCCTTTTCTTTCCTCGACGCGGTCTCACTCTTATTCCTCTTTCTTTTCTCTCTTCCTCAAGGGTTCCTCCCGGCAAAACTCTGCATGCAAGTAAGGATGAGCGCGCGTTATCGTGACCGGGCTATCGAGCAGCTCGACGAGATGAGATAGAGCTTGTGCTCAAGTATAGAATCTCGAGCCGCGGATATAGCCTCGATATCTGTTCGCATTGCACAGAGGACCAGACTCGGACGTATCTCTCGCCGATCGAGCGTTGAAAAGAACCTTTTGAATGGCCCAGCGAATCTTATCGACGACCGTGCCATTATTTTGAATTCCATGCAAAACGAGGAGATGGATCGGAATGGATATCGCTTCGACGCACCTACAACACGCTAGCTCCAATTTTTGTGCAAATTCAAGATAAGGGCTCGACCAGTCGACGGTCAAAAATAGACTTTGCTACAGCCAACTTTATCTTATGGCTCTTGTCAGGTTCTTTAGATAACAAGCCTTTGTGTTGTAAGAATGGAATCGTGGCTGGCATCAATTTTGTTATTTCGTTCAAAATAGACTACGAGCCGATAGAGCGGCACGTCATGACTTATCAGAGGAATCTACGGAATCGCAATGATTATGAAGTCAGTATCTTCAATTCCCTCAATTAATCACGATTGTTACCATTCTCTGGTGACCAAATTCATGGAACTTCCGTATTTCTACTGTCAAATTTGATGCTGTCCATGCAACACTTACGGATCACGTGAGAATCACAACAATTTCCTGTCCACCAACGCTCTGACCAGTTGATAACGATTTCCAGTTTCCTAAAGTCTCAACAGGGGTTAAGAGATGCGCAATAACTATGTCATGCTATGGATTCAATTAAAAGATGAAAAATACCCAGATGAAGGTTCGAGGTGGTTTTGTTCCTTTAAATCGGGCAGATTATGAATGTTCAGGACCCGCAATAACATAGGCTGCTGCTTGTGATGATAATATTGCTTGTAAATATGAGAGGAGAATGATCTACTCCAAAATTCCATCAGAGTTCTAGTTGACAAATTTTATTCTGTGATGAGTGATTTTGCAGGTGAATTCCTGTGAAAATATGCAATTCAGACACGATACTGCACATACATTAGAAATGAAACCTCAAGGGTGCAAGATTAATGAAGAAAAATCATCACATAGCAGGCAAAACAGAATGTCCCAAATACGGGACCCATAGAGTCTATGGACCTATCATATGCATTTCAGCTCGATCAACTGAATCAGCATTTCCCCGGAGATTGAGAATACCAAGTAATGAGGTGACATACTAACATGGGGGACCGACGAAGTGCGGATCACCAATTCTCACCAAACATTTTTCACAGTCTCGTACCACCTAAAATATGAAGAATCCAGAGTAACTCCGTCAAATGGGCCATTTGTACAGAGCTCCAAGCAAAAACGTTAGCATTGCCAGTATATCTATATATATCACTTTTTAACATGGGCCTATGTGGGCAATGCTAATGTCATAGGCTGTAACTTCGGACAGAGGGCTCATTTGTTGGAGTTACTCTGGATTCTTCATATTCTAGGTGATACAAGACTCTGAAAAAAGTCTGGTGAGCTTTGGTGACCCGCACTCCGTGGGTCCCCCTTGTGAGTACAATATTCCTGATTTGGAATTTCTTGCATCTTGTCCAACATTTCGCAATCTCGATAAAGGGGACGACTTCTCCATTACTATGACTTGTTTTTCATTGATTCAACTATCACAATCATCTGTAGTAGTAGGTTGAACGGTACAACCATATAAACCCTTCTCGTTAAACAGCCTATGTTGCTCCTAGGGGCACTAAAAGACATCTCCCATTACAATCAGGAAAATGATACAGCCCGAAGGCGCAGTAGCGAACCCAGCTGTTACGTTGTAATTCAAATATGAAACGACGCCACTCACCTCACCGGATTTTCAATATTCAGATGCAAGATTTGCGTATACTCATACCGATCCTCGATAACGGAGCAAAGCTGTTAATCTCAGTACTTGGCACTCGCGTATGATTCAAGGGACGATTCAAAATAATAACAGTTGGAAGCTGCTCAATGCAGAAGAGTGCGAGCGATCATCAGCGGCGACGGCTTCCGTCGATAATGATGGTACTCGGCAGTGCATTCCGTGACATTATACTCCTTACGAATCTCCTCGGCGTATCTCTGGATATACCTCTTGAATCGATAAGCGCGTTAGGAGGATGTATCCGCCCCTATATAAGCGCGCCGACATCGACGTCGTCGTCGTCCACCAAACGGGTGCCTATGCCTCGTTCACCATACCCCTAATTATTATTATATCCTCGTACCTCGAAGACGACGTGTACCTACCTCTGCAGCACATACTCTCGAATTGTATCGGAGAAGGCCAGTGTCCTCTTATCTCTGGACAAGCTCCTCGCCACGGACTCGTATCCAACTTCGGCATCGACGTTACAAACTCAGCTTTAGTGGAGGCCCCGGAGGGATCCGCCTCGTGAGATTCCGGCGCCGCGATGCTGTGCGAGCTCATGCCTGTATTCACTCTCTCTCTGCACGCAGATTCTACCGCGGATTGAGAATGAGAGGAACACAGAGGAAAGAAGTAAGGAAATCTGTGCTCCCGTCCCACGTTCTATTTCTCCAAGAATTCGATTCAGTTGGCCGATTCGTTCGCGAGAGAGCTGCCATTGTTCTTCTGACTTTTGCCAGCGATATAACGCTGGAATAGGGATTTCTGCGTTGTGAACTATGCCGCAGCTGTTGTGACGGGGTTTTCCTGTCACCACCGTGTACACATCGCGATGTATGCGCGCCAATGGTACGTGCCAGTTTGTTTCTGAGACGGAGCAGTTTTGGTGACACGCGTGTGACGTTTATCGCGAGATTCCAGACGTCTTGTACATAACCTCTACCTATCTTACATACATGATGGCGTATATGAGACCAATATGCGGTGCAACGTCGACTGTTTGAGATATTACAGAGTGGAGACAGTATACGAGCTCCGAGAGCGGGACCATCGATCAATCGCCCCGACAGCCCGTGAGCTCGAATTGGAAGTGCGTCGTCGGGGTCGTCTACTCGGAGCCCACAGCTTGCACGTGTAAATGGAAATACGTGCCCGTATTAGATTGTATCAGATCCGTTACTCTCAGCCTATATTAAACAACATACCGTTTATGAAAAAAAATTTTCTATTGCTTCCAAGTCGATGCATGCATTGGTGACGTCCGAGCTCCGAAATGATAATGCTCCGATCACTCTCTCTAACCACGGCACTTGAGCTTAAACGGACCCACCCCGATTTACACGATGATCAATGGCTATATGACCATGTCTTTTTGAATGTAAAACGGGCAGACGAGAGGAGGTGATTATCAATCATACTCGTGATGTGATGCACGATACGCGAAAAAAGATCTCTCTCGGAGTCGTACGTAGCAGATGCGACACGCCAAACGCGTAGCATAATGCGCAGAAAGAGCCAAGAATATAAAAGAGAAAGAAAACGAAGCGCGAAAAAATCTCGAGGAACACGTGTACGTTCTATCTCGATCCATCTGCAACACCCATTCGCCACAAGAGGTGCATCAGTCACGGACTTGAGTCGCGCACTTCCCCGAGCCCCCGCCAGCACCATCCGGTCATTTCCGCCCGGCACTGTGGAAGGCCTACTGCAATCCGCCTATGCTGATATGTATTCATTGTAAGAGTTCTTCTTGGTTTGATGACGTTTTTGCAAAAAAAATTTCACGCAGACCACGGATGCAATGTAATGAGAGTGCATTGGACTGACGGCGTGTTTTATAGACGATGCTGACAAAATGGTAGTGACAAAAAAATATTTTGTCGGATGTCCCTCGGTGGCCACGGAAAAATTGTTCACTTGTCCTATTGTTGTGAGATTGAGGGACTGAGAGCAAATCCTTCAGTATGAGGGAGTGACAAAGCCTCGGATAGAGCACCAGTGCTTCTTACTGTAATCTTTTTGCTATTGCTAGAGAATAGATATTATTATCTTCAGTGTTGTGGGTAAAAAAAATAGAGATATTGTGGGAAAAATTGTCTCTCGTTCGTCAACCAGGAAGATTGCAATGGATGGGAAAGTCGCTAGGAGAGTGGAAATGATGTAAATAATCTCATCCTGATGGAAATGAGTGGTCATTTTTCGGCCAATAACTGGCCAAGTCGTGTTGCTACTAGCCATAAGACCTATACCAGCCACCTGGTGACCGAAAAAAATATTTAAAAAATGGCCCATGTTTCTACCAGGGCCTGCTACAGCATTTTACACCGGTTACAGATGTTTATGTCCGATTTGTCTCGGGATAACAATTTTTCTCTTCGCGAAGTCTCATACGACTTGAGTAGATATTCAGGAATCGACGCATCACTCATTTCATTGATCATTGCTGACGCTATCCATGCAAGAATGATTGCACGTGAGAACGTAATCATTCAACACTCGCATTGACATGAAAAGAAAATCATGGCCACGTGTCCCTCTACAATGTTGATTATTGATCTCTTCTAGGATTAATATCTAACCCATGAGGCAATTTTCTACCCATTTGAACTTTTAAAATTGTGAACCTCATTAATCTCGAACGATGAAAGCTGTCTAGAGTTTTCACTCAAGCGTCAATCGCGTTTTGAGCCGTCAATTGGATGAGAATGAGGAGATATTGCAATGGCTATCGGTTACCCTACGACATCTTGTGATGTATGTTCCTACCCTCGTTGTGATCAAGTCGTTAAAGTGCATAAGTAAGTACACCCATCAGTGGCATATGATGCTGGAATCTGGTTGCTATCACATCGACTATTCATTGAAACACGTCGTCAAATCTTTTTATCAAGTATTTTTACCGGACTCATTTCCTCACTGGAATAGATTGAATAGATGTCTAGTGAATTTCAGAAGGTAGAATATAGAATACTATTCGAAAATACCACAGTGAATTATATATCCCCTTCTAGAGTTTGCATTAAGATTCGAGTGTCCGAGGTCAGAATTTAGCATTCGACATATCTGTCAGTGGCTGAAAATACACGCGGTCTGCGGCCGAGCTTTCGAAGGTCGCGCGGTCCACCAAGTAAGCAGAGCAGAAACCATATTCATGCTTTCAAGCTCGGTTATATTGTACAACAAGTCACCTGAAACAGCGCCCGAGGATTTATAACGCCCGCTTTTTTCATTCTCGTACATATACAATGTTCGACAAGCGAGCCTCGGCTCAAGATAGAGAAAGACAGAGGGCCCGGGGCAGTCCGCATACGTGTGTAAGACCCACACCATTGGGCCCAATGCACACAAAGAGGCTCCTCTCTCGTATGATACATCGAGGGCTCGCGTTACAGATAGCATTCGAATAAATGGGCCTCATTCTACTGGGCGCGTGTGGCAAATGCAACTTGGGGCCTCACTCTCTCCCTCTCGTGTTGCGAATCGGATGGTATCGGGCCCGTTTACGCCCCTCAAAAAACAAGTGAAAAAAAATTCGTTCGATGCCATGGCGGCGCTCTTGTCCCTCGGGCACTGGCCCAAAAGTACACAGGGACGCGCGCAAGCGAGAGCGATAAGCCGCCTCGGCGCTCGTGCGACATCGGGCCCCGATGGTGATTTACCGAATCGGCCAATAAATATTCATTCGCTCATGAATGAAATCTTCCTTTCCGGTGTATATGCTCCGCCCGATTGGTATCGACGGTCGACGCGTGGGTAGTGGGGGTATTAGGACCTTACTGGGCCCGCGCCTTACCCCCACTCTGGGGCAATTCTTCAGCCAGCATATTTATCTGATTTGCTGCGGCATTCTCTCGCGCCTCGTTAACGAGCTGGATAAGATGACTGCTGCTGCTGCTGCTGCTGGATTTCTCAGCTCCTTTTTATCTCGCACCCGAGAAAGAACTCGAGAGGTATTTCGGACGCCATATTTCATAATCGGGTATAAGAACTCTGCGCACAATCGGCTGCAGATATTCGTTGCGCAACGAGTCGGATGCCCGCAAACTGGTTCACCCGGTATGCGCCAGGTATATAGTGCACACAGTGTGGTACAAACAGTGTGTACTTGCTCGTGGGCAAACGCAGCGCGTATTGGATGTAACGTACGTTTAATTAAATACCACTGAGCTGAGTTTATTGCTGGGGGGGGGGGAGGAGGGGGGCCCTTCAACGTTTTATTCCTGTTCCTCGCGCGGAATCGAGGTTTATGTGTGTAATAGGAGGCAGGTTGTGTCCAATATATTTATATTGGCGGCTATTTCGCGATCTGATAAGAGAATTACGCTAAGAACTTCATTTCTTGGCATTGTACAGCACCACGGCAGTGTGGCTTATCGCCGTGCAGATCTGCCAGACCGTGCGTGGGCCTGATCTCTCGCGGGTGTCCCCGGAGTATTACGACTCCAAGACCAATGTTTCGCAAGTGCGAATATCTGCGCGATGGAGTGAGTTTTTTTGCTCGTTCCACGCCGCAGTAAACGTTGGTCCGGAATCTCGTCGGGTATTGTTGGTGAAACTTGTTGAGGGGATATTTCTTTTGCGACACCATCATATTTCATATCTTTCGCGAAAGGCGAAATGATTCCGTGGCAGAATTCTTGTGTACAGCTGGGGAGAACACCGCTTGTCGACAAGAGGCTTGTCGTATAGTAATGAGTGTGAAACACGTCCAATTACGAATCGTTGTTGCAAAATGGGGACGATAGCAGCATGAGTTATCATCTGTTTAACCCATTTATTGGGCCACTTGACTATCGCCCCGTCGACTGGATTCTCAAATGCATTTCTCATGGTAGCCGATGATATCTCACTGCACGGAGTCGGCAACCATTTTTTGCGCTCAAGGCATATCCATTCGTATGTATCAAGATATGTAACAAAAGTACCGTAAGCTACCGGGCCTGCCTCGGATCACAAGGATAACTTTTTTTGGAACATGCGAAGATATCGAGATTGTAGCCATTCTTTGAGAACAATTCGAATGCTCTTGAATATTTACCTGTAAGGGATTGCTAGAGGCACAATATAAATTCCGATACTACATTTAGAAAAAATCTAGCATAAAATATTATTCTCGAAGTCACGCAAGTAGTAAGATATTCAGTCCCAGCTTTTGAAACTTACATAGACATCCGCAATCTTGATACTTCTGACCACATGGCATTGATGAGTGATAAATACTCTCTCCGCCGGAATCAGTGAAAATCGCTCCCAATCCACTGATTTGCAGTGATTTTCACTGAAAATCAGTGCATATGCACTGCAAATGAGTGAGTGGGAGCGATTTTCACTGATTCCGGCTGAGACCATTGCTCAAATTCAGCCTCAATCGAGAATGACTTAATCAATGAACTTGATTCACAATTGACCAATTTGGTTGATTTTCTTCACTCATGTTTGGTTGTAGTCGAAAATTTGGATCAATTGCTTTTTATGAAGAAGTCCTCACTCATGAAAACGATTGATCAAAATTTCCAACTACTTTCTAATTGAATACATCGAAATAGGAACATCATAATGTGAATAATATTATTCAATACACCCTGCAAAACCTTCCAATCCCAACATTCACAAAGAAATATTAGATCATTTCTCAGTTTTTTGGGTACTGATTATCAAATTTGGATTCTTTCGCACCTCACTCATGAGGTATTCTGCTTCCGAGCGATTATTTCGACCCTCGCCTGCAGCTCGGGACGAAAACAAATCGTTCGGAAGCAAGCTACAACCTCATGAGTTTGGAGCGAAATATGCCATTGGCTCTTTGTAGATTTGCTTAATTATGTGAACACAATAGAACTCTGAATCATGCAGTCTATGATTCTCGAAAAACTTGCCATAATTATCTATCATTTTGGAATTTCCACATCCACGATCTTTTTTCAGATCACAATTCCGTTCCACAGATTAAACTGCTCAAGAATAACAGAGAACGAAGACTGAGAAAAATATCCCAGGAGGTAGATCTAGGTGCATATATGCGGCTCCGCTGAGAAGCTGCAATATCAGAGTCGGGATATCTCACCCAGTCGATCGTACACATCTCCTTGCGCGAGCAGCACATATACTTTTGCTGCCCATGCCTGGTAAGCACAAAGAGCCCTCACACACCGGATTAAAAGATTCGCCAGCCGAGAAGCTGCTGCAGTCCAGTTGGCATATAATCGAGCTCTCTAAGGCTTGGGCTCCCAACCTGGCTGAGGAAACAATGGTGCCGAACCGCGTGGTGCAGATATACGAGTTCAGCTCGCATCTCGTGCGGAGGCGCCTTTTGGAAAATTGAATTTCTGCAGCAAGAGATGCCCTTTTGCCAGGTTCTCTTTCTCACATTGTCGGAGACTATAATACACAAGGACGATTCATGCGACGAGTGAATTTATTACACCTTGTATTACGCTTCGGCCGAGTTGCATTATGCACGCTGGCTTTGCTCGAGAACGTCGCAGCTTTATGAGACCGCGAGAAATCGATGACAGGCCACAAAGGCTGCACTTGCTCTATATAAGCTATCATGCCTCAAGCGAGTTGAGATATGGGTATTTCTATCTCGCGGTTTAGTTTGGTCAGACCGCGCATCGAATATTGTAGATCAAGTGTGGAGGCCCCGGAGGGATGCTTTCGAAATGGCTCCGTCTTCCGTCCTGTGGTAGTCGCTGCTTGTGCTGGTTGTGAATCTGACGGCAATATTTCCACGAGCTATCTGAGGAACCCTCGAATCTACATGCTCCCGGTTTGTTTTTCAATTTATGTAAACTGCACGACAGTCATAGAGATAAAAATGGTCACGCATGGAAGAGACGTTCTACTCAATCTCGCTGAAACGGTGAATTTAAGTAATCTTTGTTATTTTCAAAGTATTGTGATATACCAAGACATATTGTCACGCACGATTTCCTAACCAATGAACAAGATATGGAAATCATGGTAGTTGTACGGTTTTATGAGCTCCGCCACACAGACATTTTACAATGCAAGGAACCATATAACGTTTGAATCTGTTAGTGAATAATGTCTCTGGATGAGGCAAAGATGGTGCGATGCTCCAAGGTATGTGAATATTTCCCCAAAAAGTACTGCCACTGGGGTATTTTATTTGACATAATTGCGCTTATGATGTAGAGCTTACTCCGTATAGAACTTTGAGTCAAGAAAATTATGATGGAAAAAGCAACATTGTGATTTTTCAGTACTAAGATTGGTGAAACTTTTGGGGTACACCTTTTGAATAAGTATCTTTCAATTCAGCTGAAAATGCCTCTTTGTTATGTATCAAAGTCCACATTGACCCTTCTTTCATCGGGCTGCTGTTTGGACGATGATCAATTTTATAGAAATCCTGAGCACCATGAACATTATTCTTTCACGGAAACATAGGATTATTTTTCTATGACCATTCCTATATCACACCGAGAAAATTCTTGGTCGCACGGCCATGTGATTGGCCATGCGACCAAGACTTTTTTATTTTACGGCACTAACGAATCATAATGCTGTGTTCACAATCCAGAATTGGCTTCACAGCAATACCACGTTACAATCCAGTCATATTGTTTGAACTGAAATATTCTGTTCTCAGTGCAGAGGCGGAGGGTGTATTATTCATTCTACCTTTTGATATGAGCGTAATATTTATTTCAAATCTCTATACCAGTCATCCAATGTCAATAACAGATTCCTCCACCGCTGTTGTGACGAGGCCAATGGTGGAGTCGGGACGAAACACGCTTTTACAATAGTAAGAATAGTCGAGTCATGCATAGTTTCCCAAGAGATTTAGATTAGCGGAATGTACTTCTGGACCCATGATGAGTAATAGAGACACGTATTGTGTTAGCTCTTCATGGGACACGTAAGATATCGAATCGACTATTTGAGTCTCTTCTGTACGTAAAACATGGTCGATTAACTCCTGAACCCAGAAGCCAAGAGCATTAGTATAAAACTCAATTTCATACCTTCTTCTCATACATCAAGACACATTCTCATCGCTGACACATGGTATACGTTGACTTCTCGAATTCCACAATCCATCTTGAAGGAAGACATCATTATTTGTTTCATTGTCTCATCACTCATAAATTTAACTCATCAAGGTGCTCTTCCTTCCCATTATCTCAAAACCTCATCACCAGGGGAAAACCTCTATTCGAAAGACGGATTTGTCAAAAATCCCCACTTGGATCAGACACGAATCTCCATATTTAAAAAGCCATCCATCATTTTCGTGCCAAAATCCCACTTATATCTCCCTTAGAGCTCAGCTCATTCTTGAAAGGTCCATCTCCGCAAACTTTCATCACCACCATTGATTATAGACTCAAGACATATCTTTTTTGCCCCATATTCCACAGAGGGTCAGCAGCATCACCGGTCAGTCCGCGACTTTGTTCCTGCTTATTATGACAGTGACGACAACCTGCTGCTTGGCAGAGCCAGTGGGCAACGAAGCAAACGCACCTGTTCCGCCCCCGATTCCTGTCCAGCAAGAACAGCAGCAGCAGCAGCAACCACCTCAGCAGCAAAGTGCCTTGTCACCGACGATTGCGACTCAGCAGCAACAGCAGCAGATTACCCCTACTGTTGCGACACCGACGACCACACCAACGACGCCAAAGCCGCTGATTGCTGCTGCTGCTGGAACAGAAACGTCTGCGACGACGCCTACTCTGCCGCAGCAAACATCACCCACGATTGGTGGCGGGTGCACGACAACCCTGAGTCCTCCCACCGTGACTCAGACGCCAACATCTCCGATACCACGTGCCACGACGACCTCGTCTTCTACAGCTGCATCTTCCACACCTGCGACCAGAAGATTGTAATGTTGATTCGCGGAAGCAATTTCTTCTCTCGAAATTCTTTAGTTTCCCGATAATCTGGTCACCCATGCTTTGCTGACGGCTCAAACTTGTGACTCCAATATATCAACGAGTAATTAGGAGAGATCACTTTCTGTTCAGAAATCTTGATATTAATACGTTCTCTGCGATGAGCCCAACCAGTGGGATCCATGATTTTTCACAATTCGATCTCCACTAGTTCGTATGAACTCGAAAACCATTCTCGATGGTAATTACTCTTGTCAATCTACTTTGCTGGGGAATAAATGATGAGTTAGAGAACAGATGAAACCCATCCACGAAGAAGAACCTTCATAGTAAACAGATTAATGTGCGATGTGTATCTCAGTTCATGATAATCCTTTCCAAAAATCTCGCAGCTGATATTCAAGATTGAATTGGCATCGTTCTGGGCGGGAAGGTCAGTAATCATGGAAGAAACTCTTTGTTACATTATTAGATAAGTTGGAACGAATTTCAAATATTTCCTCATTTTTCATATCTCGTATAACGTATTCTATTCAACTTAGCTATCTTTGCAATAACGATTCAGATCTACTCATATGAAGTCAAGAAGTATTTTCTCCATCTTCAGTGATCTAAGACAGTACCAGAGTGATGATTGTTATTACCTCCCTGTCCATTTTCTTAAATTTAGACGAGAAATCTACAGTTATGCGAGAACTGCAAATCCCTATCGATACCAGGACATCCCGGAAACATTGCAATATTAGAATTCAGAGTCCATTCGGAACGAGATGGTCAGGTTCAAGAGGGCCCTAAAAATGCAACCATTGTAAGTCTTCAAATTGTCAACTGAACACAGGGTTGAAACTTTCAAATGAACGCAAAAAAAGGGATATTTAGTTACACCTACGGTATGCCCATCTGAGATACCTCACAACTGATGACCTCCCAGAGTTCCCTGTGCTCAAATCAGACAAAAATGTTTATCAAAATGTCATAGGACTTCGTGTCTCATAGACCGATAGATTCATCCCCAAATTTCGCGAAAGCACGATCTTTCAATCAGAACTGGGACGTTCACATCATTATCGATTAAATTTTTCATTTTTCCTTACCTAGCATTATTATCCCTTCGCGCAATGGGGAGCCAATCGAGTGCTCTCAGAATAATACTCCCGATTCACGAGAAAAACTCTTTCGCTACTCTCTTACCAGAGTAGATTCCTTAGAAAATTTCTACCGATACAGAATTTTCATCGATTCCGCATCTGCAATCGAGCATCATCGATATTACAAAGGAAGCTATCTGGAACTTATTTTTTGCCATCGGGGGCTTGCAAAGAAAGCACAAGCACCAGCGTAATGAATACCTTGTCGTCCTTTCATCGGCTGTTGCGCTTCGAGGCCCGAAGATATACAGGAAAGAATGTATTTCATAATCATCGTCGACTTCAAAAGGCTTCCCCGGGTGGCGAGAAAAGAACTGCAACAACGTCACCGTTGTCGCTAATGAAAGAACCAGGGGGTGGCTAAAAAGCGGAGCATCCGACACTCAAACAAAAGAGCCAACGTTCTCCTATAATACAAAAACGATAAGCCGTCGCGCCACGGCATAATGGGCCGAGTCTCTGACGCTGCTGCTGCTCCGGTGAAAATGCAAAGTTACAATCTAGCTCGGCATCCCAAGTGTCACCTGACACCAATTATATTATCCTCGACCCGGCCAGAAAATGAGTCAGCCCACCACCACCACTTCTTCAGAAGATGAGAATCGAATATTAAGAGGTGGTCTAGCTTCCAGGTAAGTCTGAAAAAGGGTCTCGGAGACGGTTGAAATTGGAAGGATTAGATACAGCCACATAGAGCTTGCCCTTAATGAGCGCCAGCCCACATACTTGGCCAATTAGCCTAGAGGGCTCCTTTGCTGAAAAGCTAGATGTGTATCTCTCGTGTGCGCAAAGCAATTTCACTGTCTGGCGCTGTAGACTCCTCAGCCCGATCCCAAGGGACGTCGCGTCGTCTCTGGAAGCTTGGCCCCAATAGGAATTAGGAGGACCGAGGAGCCCAAAACCGCGCCCTGAAACCCGCATGCAGGGAGTATCCGGCGACGAGGACGGAAAAAATAAGCTCCGGTGCGTCGGGCACGCGCGCAACCCACGAGACAAGAATACAAATCACCCGCGCAATTCAGCTTCTGCACACCGAGCTGCTCAAGATATGCCGGATGAATATGGTGCGCAAGTCGCGTATTTGAGTGTGTGTGTGTGTGTGTGTGTGTGTGTGTGCGTGCGTGTGTGCAGCAGAGGTAGTCCGACTTCGGAATGATGTATGCCGGAAAAGGTGTACGAAAACATTTTCATAGCAATCCTTTTATTGCCCGAGGATGTATGTGCGCACGGGGGTGAATTCTGAGCCCCTCAAGCTTTATTAGCATTATGCGGACTTGCCTTTGCTTTATTATTCATGCGATGGAGGAGGTTTTGATGTATGGTGCCCTGCAGTGTATACTGCACTACAAAAATTATTGCTGCCGCAGCCTTTTTATATCACTTAGGCAAAGTACGTACTCTGTGTAGAAGCATACTTTCTGGAGTAACTCGGGGTAAGTCTAGTCTGCATTATTTTTACTGCAGCTTTGGAAAATGACAAGGAGTAATGGTCCTGTCTTGGTGGACGATTGTCGTCGTTGGACGAGATGACGATGTACCTATGGAGCCAAATGCGCTGAAAGCGATGAAAATTCTCTAAACGATCTCAAGAAATTCTCGAAATTCTGCTTTGGGAGATCATTTTGAGGCCTCCAAATAGCAAGTTCTCAGAAAGCAACGTTATTGTAGGTGGACGAAGATGGGAAGGAGTTGTTTTGTTACCCCGAGGATCATCCTTCTCTGCTCTTTTGTAGGGAAATTAGTTCTCAGTACCTATATTCCTGCTCATTCTTCTCCGCATCAGCGCCCCAGGAGCAATTATATTCGAATCTATGAGATTACTACAATCTTCCTTTTGAGAATATTGCGGTTAACTGCTGTTGTTGTGCTCCTCCCTTTTTGCCACTAAAGTGAGCAGTCTTCCCGAAATTCGTGCTTCCGCCTCTTGTAGTGTCGAAGAGCTGCATCATTTGCTCGCTCTCAAAACGAGGACTTTTAATTTGGTAATGGCATAGTTTAGCCAGCCACAGTCGTAGACAATAGATGGTTCTTTGCTGTAAATTCTTGATGGAATTCAGGCTGAAATTGAACAATTTTTTAATGTTTCTTTCAGGTTATCGTGGATGGGGGGGGGGGGGAGGGGGGAAGCAGACATTCGAGTAAATTGTATACCTTGTTGGGGTGGAGAGTTCAGTAGAAATGAAACTTGAAATTCTCTAGAATCTCTAATTGACAAGGCAAATGAGCCTCAAGGAACGATGTCATTATCAGACGATTTGTATGGTAATTCCATGTTGTAGATGTGAAAGATGTAAAAATGGTACCAATAGCTCACCATGCAAATATACAGAACTTCTTCACTAGTAATTTTATAGGCCCCATATCATTCCAAGACCAGTATTCGAGTAAGGATCTATCTTGATCAACGAGTGAGTGACACCAATTGAGGTTTTTCTGGCACCAAAAGCAAATATCACTGGGCAAGCGACATCTTCCAATGGTAAGTTGATCTGATTGTCCCAAACAAAATATTCTTCTACAAATTTCGCGCTTCATCCAACTTTCCACAGATTACGGAATACCTCCATCCTAAATTCTCAACCATTTCATTAAATATTATTGAACTATTTCCAAATATTTTTGGTTGTCCAGAATAACAAAATGAACAAATCAACCACAGGGAGCTTACACAAAAGACGTCCGCACGATTTTCAAGAATTTCAGACCCCTACGTCCCCCCTTGTCGCATTCGAGCCGAATCCCCCTAAAATGATATCACACATGTCTGACCCCCCCCCCTTTTTGACCAAAGATCCATCTGAGCCATTTCTGGGTAATGAGATGGTCGTGAAGTGATAGACCTAGCAAGAACATAGCTTGCTATTCAACAGGCGATGATATTGGAACTTGACCAAGAACTGACAAGAATTCAAAAGTTGGCATAACTCTCCGAGGACGTCACAACGAGACAGCCCCCTCCCCGTTCCCCACGTCCGCTCCAGAAGTGTCACATTTTGTAATACCCGTGCCCTCTCGTCAGGTGGCGCGGACGTATTTTGTGCATGCCCCCAAGGTGATGGAACAACTTCCATCTGATTCTCGGTCAATAGTACTGAGTGGGTACCACCAGACGAGTAAGGCGCGCATATGACGGATACGAAGAAACAAGATGATGTTGAATAAGCAAGATGAATGTTCGTATCTCGAAGCACCCGCGGAATTTGTATGAGCGTCTGCGTGCGTATAGTGTCCTCTGCACGAATTTCCGCGACTGTATACGTGGGTGCGGCTCTGAAATATATAGTAATGTGGCCATAGCCATAAGCTCGTTCAAGAGCACGTTTCGGGCTCGACATTGCAACCGCATCAAGAATGCATCAACTGAGCGGGTCTACAGGTATATACCGTCGCATACGATTGCTTTGGGCAGAGAGAAAGACCAGAAAGAGAGAGAGAGAGAGTTGGGGGTGGCCCTTGAATTGAAAAATCGTCGAGACCACTTTATTTCCCGCGAGAGGAAGCCAGAGACAGAGTTCGCAGATGAGAGAATAAAAGTGCATAAGAGGGGCCAAGAGAGAAAGGGAATTAAGCGGTGCAGTGGCATACGGCATATCTACTTATTCTTTAGTTAGCCAATGATGTCATGCATTAAATATCAATTATACGCGGCCTCGTGGCCTTGTACATACTTACACAGCACTGGGATGAGACAGGACTATGCTCTATGCACTTGCTCTGTGTGTCAGTGCATTATATGCGTAATGTGCCCGCATGTTGAATAAGCGGATGAATTTGCAGTAGCAGATGTTTTGGAGTAAGTGGTTTTCGCTGCATAGCACATCTTACGTCTGATGCAGCCAAGGCGGGTCCTCTTTGCAAATATACCTCCTATATATTGCATCGAGACTCGTGCTGCACTCGAGAGGAGCCCTTGCAAGATTAGAGACTCCGCAGACTGGTATTTTCGATGCAAACATCTCATTTCGATGGACGCTCGACTGGAGATTGAGGCAAAATTGGATCAACCCACCTTCAATTTCGAGACTTCTTCTTTCGCTTTCTCCCCCTTTCCTCTCTGGTTCTCGCAATATCAGTGATCATTGCGAAGAAAGTGCTACTGAGTGCTTAAACGTTTGAACTTTTATCAAAGTGTTCTGGGAATCCAGGAGAATTTCAAATGAATTTCGTACTTTGAAATTCCACATAAGAATTTTGAATCGTACTCAAAAATTGATTGCGAAGCTTAGAGTAAAATTTTACAAGGAATTTCCCCCAAGTCCTCAGTCGATTTTCTACAAATTTCTCAAAAATTTCCAACGGTTTACGCTTTCACGTGAATTTTGTACATTAGCCATTGGCATAGATGGATATGTGAGCCCCAACGGTTTTCAACGAGGAATTCGAGAACATATATGAAATACCTGTACTTCTACTAGCGTTATCACCTCTCTCACTACCTTTCGTTCGGCTCATAAATATTTTTTAAGAGTCAGAATCCCCAACAATGTTTTTGTAGCTCAAAAATGATATTTGTAAAATGACGGTTGATGATCGATTGATGGTATATTAAACAGAGGTGTCATACAGTACCCGCCAAAATGAATGGAACACTGGTTTCTTTACTAAAACAGCGATTACTCGGACGTCCTTGGGTCTACGGCAATTTTACAGAAAGCATTTGGAAGATGAGAAAAACAGCTATCAATTCATGTCTTCCGAAAATTTTTTCGACCTAAAACTCATGTTTTTGATTGGCTCCGAAAGAAGAAAAATTTTGCATTTCAATCAATCATCGATCATTTATCGGGAAATTACGATAGCGTAAAAATCCTTGAGGGATCTTGTAGCTCTTTTTAAGACCTTCGGAATCCTCTTTTTATACATTACTCTACGGTTTTTTCCACGTCAATTCTTCTAAAAATCATAAAATATGAATCACTTATGTTTTAGAACACACTCGAAGCGACCTCAGGTAGCTTGAAGAAGATAAAGCTCATACCTCTAGATCACCATTACCCTCGACCCGCACCAACTTCTCTTTGCCAGATCACTCGTAACTCGGGTGAAAAAAACCACAGAGTCAAGTATAAAAAAACAATTTTCAAGGTCTTGAAAAGAACTACAAGATCCCGCAAGGATTTTTGCGCTATCATAATTTCCCGATAAATGATCGATGATTGATTGAAATGAAAAATTATTCACTTTGCGGAGCCAATTGGAATCATGAATTTTGCGGCAAAAAATATTCCAAAGGACATGAATTGATACCTTTTTGTCTCATCTTCCAAATGCTTTTTGTAAAATTGTCATAGACCCAAGGAGGTCTGAGTAATCGCTGTTCCAGTAAAGGAATCCGGGTTCCATTCATTTTGGCGGGTACTGTATGAAGCTTATACAAATGACATTTTGTTGAACTGGTGCCACTAATATTTCCAACCACTCATCGGCCGTTCAGCTACCAACTCATTAACCTGTCCACTTACGCGCCCGACCATCAAGCTATCCACCTACCAAACTGTCGCACCCCTACCCACAACCCCCACGGTCACGTGTTATTTTAGCCAGCCTAGCCACATTCTGACCTGCCCAGACTATTCGAGACCAATCTAGACCGTTTCAGAGCATACCAGGCCGTTTCAGGTTGTAACAGACCATGTTAGGTTATCCCAGACCGTTCTAGACCGTCCCAAACGGTACCAAAATGTCCCCGATCGTATCATACCATCCTACACGGTTCCAGATCCAACCCAGATTACCCGAGGATATTCCAGACCATCCGAAATCATTGCAGATCGTTCCAGACTCGACCAGACCATTCATCCACTTGACCGCCCAACCACTAACTCACTAACTCATCCATGATCCATACCGTCAAGCACACTGCTTTGCGCGTAGACAACCCAAAATGCGGCTAGGCGCTCAATTTTTTGTATCATTTTTTGAAAAAGTTTTCTGGACCGTCAAACGAGATGCAATAGGATGGAATAAAATTAAATTAATAAAAAATTCAGCTTCGACTAGATCGAAGTGGGAACCAAATTGAACGACTTTCCAAATTCCAGACTCTGTTAATCTCATCTCATAGCGGTGACAGAATCAAATTGTAACTGCCTGGAATAGACTTTGCAATGGTACCTCTCAATTCGCAATCTACGCATATCAACAAAAAAGTTGGTCTGCAAAATAATCACACGCATACCTTGGTATAATTGCTGCCTCATTTACATACGCTCTCCGCAATTCATCGAAAAATGCTCCCCTTAGCACCTAATAACAGCTCGCTCGCTCAACATGTCCGAAATCTCGCTCGCCTCATCATAAGCCAACTCGGAGGCCCAACATTTTCAAACCGTTCAAGGCATATACAAGCGATGCGGGCAATCAGCGTCCCTACTTGGATATTGCCCATCAGCATAAGTAGGGAATTCACCACCGACCGTTTGAGGAACCGTCAATTCTGGCGGAATGCGATATTCACCCGAAAGTCCGAGTGAGTACTCACGTGCTGGCCCACATTTCCACGAACAGATTCGCTCACGCACGTTGCAGTATTTAACAAGTTCCAACAAGGCCCCGAGCAATGTATTTATATGCCCATACTGTGTATTATGCCGATTCGCCTGTCAGTCCAGTGGTGCGGCATCGAACAGCTAGAAATAGCTATTTTTTGGCCCGGGGGCAAGTAATAACAGATTTCGTTCAACGTAAGATCAGGCCCTAGTTAAATTGGGCCATTTATACAGATTTCAACTATCAAAATTTGCGTTTTTGCGAGATTGGACTGTTGCTTCGCGTGAGCTGGATTTCAGAGTGTGCAAACGCATCGACGGGTCTCAGGATGTCTCTCGTGTGGAGATGCAGTGTTTAGCGGATGAGTTTTTTAATTTGGTGTGACGCCGGGCTATTTGGTTTTAACGAGCCGCGCGAAAGACGTTTTGCTAGTACCAAATTGTGCGATGCGCACGGGGCTATGAATAACATTATACGATAGCTGCCGACACGAGATGGTGGCATCATTTCGAAGAGTTGCCATACGGACGGGGCAGTATTTTGCGAGTGTGCCTAGGGTGGCATATTTCAGTGTCTTTCGTTTTTTCACGTCTCAACCTCCTCGCGAAACCTCCTCTCTCTCAACTCCTTTTCATTATTCTGTTTCTGCTTTTGGCGATGCCTCACGCCCTTTGATGTTGCTCGCGCGACGTTTCCTCGCCTGAAATTGATATAGAATTGTGTCTTGCGAAGGAATTCACAGACACTCTACATCTTCTCCTCGAGCACTCTTCGACGCTCATTCTGTCACTGCGGATGGAATTTTTTCGTTTCATCTATGCTTCTCCGAGTAGTTGCGGAGTTTCTGTTTGGAGGGTTACTTATCTGAGTTTATTGTGTGCGCATGTGAGCGGCAAGGCTTCCAAAAAAATTATGAACACCAGTTTCCAGTTTCTAACGTGGGTTTGAAATGATGATGAATCAAAGGTTCGAGAGAACCTGACAGAAAAACTTTTTAGAGAACGAGAATATTTTAGGCTAAAATTTGAGTGAAAGGGGAAATGAAATATGTGTCAGAGGTACAAGAGGAGGAATATCAACCAAAACTCGAGAGCTAGTCATTTTGGAGTACTTAAGTCACTCTTTCACTGAGATGGTTTATGAAAATTTCCACACTTCTATGACAGAACATATCTGGAATCTGATTGAGCTGGAAAAGTTGCTCGCGAAGGTAGAATCTGGAGTTTCAAAATTGAAAGAAGGAGATGGAAATAAAGACAATTTTGCAGCAGGAATACTTGGCAATGAGTCGAGTCGTGAATCATTCTTTCATCGATGCAATCTGCTTTACGATGAAACAAGATCAAAAGATATGTCTACATTCATCACCTCATGAGAGAGAATTCCGATCAAAAAGTGAATCATTTATGGGGTAGGAATTCGTTCCAATTTACTCTCATGGCTGCATGTGGAGGATTCCTTGGATACATCACCAGATCAAATATATTAAAGATATCTTTTTGTGCGCGAAGGCATATATTTCTCATATACGAGCATAGCTGAAAGAGAGAAGGAAAAATTTTGCACGAAATGGGCGGAGAATTCATCGTCTAGACTGTTTAGACGGGGGGACCTTTCTGATTTTTGCGTTTTGGTCTTTTTCCTTTTTCACTACGCGTAGGATCAGCAGGCATGCAGAGGCAGCTGAAGGATATTGAGGGAAGAAGAAGAAAAGGGAGTCGCGGAGAATGCAAAAGTTATAAGGTACATCGCGTGGCTGCGCTCCCATTCCTTGATTATCAATGGGATAAATCATTTATATGAGTATGGACCTTAATGAAATTCGGATGCCTTGTACATTTCGATCCACGGATCTGCCCCCCCCCCCCTCGCTGGGGTGCGTGTTGCTCGTTTTTTGTAAATGATATATGCCTCAACGAATGCATCTGCGGCTATCGAAATCAGCAAAATTTATGTATTTGCACAAAGCTAGGGCGGACTGTGTGCCCTATACATCGTTGTGGGTGGGTTTCTTTCTGACAGAGGGCCCCTCTAACTTCTGATTATATCTTACAGCTTGTTTTGTGTTAGCCCTGCTAAAACAGCTTTTGCATGAGTATCAAACTTATGTTCGTAAATATCGATATGAGTTTTGAACGAATAATACTTCAGTAAGGGGGGGGGGTACAAGTTCACAATTTTGAAGGCATTACACGTTACATGTCTGATCGAATCAGCTCTCAACATCATAGAGACCGGTTTTCTTGAGCAGCGTCTCAAATTTACTCGGAATCCCTCTGATGGTTCCAACTATGGGATCTAATAAACGTTTTGTTCGTTGGATTAGCTTCCTGGCTTTAACACTCTTCTTGCAATCGATTCCAGAGTGTCTGACTGCATACAGTCTGTTATTATTTACTCGAAATTTGAAAATGTACCCCTCATTACTCGCAGAAGCTATTAATGATTATGTTCAATGATATTTTATGATTCCAGATACATACCCCCTCTACTTTTGTTAGATCATTTTGGATGAAAAAATGCTAGCTTGTATATACATGGAGCATTAGAGCATGAGAAATTGGGAAATCCCCTCATCTCCCCCTTCTCCTTCCTTAAAACCATTGGGTAATTGATGGATATTGATGTGATCTCTCGTTCATTTTCCATGAACGAGGAATAAATTCGCTCTGTGGGAGTAGATTCTATCGTTCTTGATTCAATTCGAGAGCTAGCAGCATCGGGATTAGATTGAACTCGTTATCCTCAGCTATTGCAGAAAACTCCGGGAACTTACAATGGGAGGACCAGACCTTTGGATCACCAATCTTGTCCAAAATTTTTTTGCAGTTTTGTATTACCTAGAATATGAAGAATCCACAGTAACTCCATCAAATGGGCCTCCTGTACAAAGTTACAGCCCATGACATTAACATTGCCCATATAGGCCCATGTTGAAAAGTGATATATATATATATATAGATATGCTGGCAACGCTAACATTTTTGCTTGTAACTCTGGACGGAGGGCCCACTTGACGAAGTTACTCTGGATTCTTCATATCCTAGGTGGTACGAGACTGAGAAAAAAGTTTGGAAAGGATTGGTGATCCAAAGGTCTGGTCCTTCCCGTGTTACTTTCGTACACCAAAAATCCGAGTTTCATGACCCGGAGCATTTTTTATTCAATTTTGTGGATGTATCACTGGATAGAATGTGATGAGGTAAAAATGTCATCTTTGCTTTCAATCTTGCTGATATTGGCTCAGAAATATAGCTTCCTGAACTCTCCTTTTATAGGAGATTGACAAGTATACATAAATTTAACACTCAATCAACACTGCCGAATTTTGTGACACCTCAGCTACCGTATTAACCTTTTGGCACATGACTCCAAGATTGTGTTACTCTTGGGAATTTTTGGAGGGAATGCCACAGAACGGCCATTCTGATGAACTTCAACTTCGTGAGTATTAGTATGAACGTCTTTGTACGATGAAAATAATTTTAGAGAAAACCGCATGGAAAGTTGCGAGATCACCTTCTCAAATCATTCTGCCATTCCAAGTAGATCTCAATTTAGTCATTGGGGCTCAAAAAACGCGAATAATGTCAATAATGACGATTTAACTCTTGCAATCGGCCAGACAAGAGAACCGATCAAAAAAATTGGAACAGTCAAACTTGAAAAGAATTGTCATGAAATGAATTCATAGAGTGTTCTCGAGGCGCTGGGGAGAAGTTTGAACGTTCTAGATGTATGAGAAAGAATTCAGATTGTGCCAAAATACTAGCACAGTGTTACTCAAGGCTCACAGTGAGCTCCACCTTCCTCCGAGCAGTCAAACGAACTATGAAATTTGAATCTCAGCAGAAAATCGAACCCACAGTCGAATTCAAGCACAAGATGCAGGTGAAGTTCGCACTTCTATCGGGAGCACCTATCCAGCGTAGGCATGCGGGGGAAGTCAAGCCAGTGTCTCTGTGCATGCAGCTCGCTGTGCATGGCGGTCCAGATCAATACCAGAGGAGTCTGCGTTGCGCGTCGCTATATACATGCACATCAGGTATGTACATGGAGTACGGACACAGCGGACAGTCGGAACGGGAGAGAGCTCATTGCAGCTTCCGCGTGCATGGAAGCGTCGTCGTTATCACATCGAATTTCATCCGTTGGCCTATGTTTCTCTGTGATTCTGTTGTAGTGTCTATATAGTTGCACTGTACGGGAATATAGAGCTTCTAGCAAAAATATTGGCATCGTGTGTGTGAGTTCATACTCTGATGACAATACAGGGAAAATGCGGCACAGAGCAGCTCGGCCTAATGCCATGCCGCGAGTCTATGTACCACAGCTTGGGCTTTTAACAAGCGCGTCCATTATCCCGCGAAGTTCTCTCTCTCTGCGGATGTGCACACACAATGCCATATCCTTTTGCAGCTCTCCGTGCAGATCACACACACAGTCCAGCATCAACCAATACATCCAAACATTGCACTCGAGATATATCGAACATATCGAGTAGGTGCAACGAGCATCTACGCACAAACGGACGCAGATAAGGGCAGCTGAGACATTTGCCCGTGTACATTGGTCGTATCTCTGTCCCTCTGTGCCATTGTTGCCTGAATCGAGCTCGAACGACTTTGGTGTATACGCGCCGATAGCAGGGACTTTACTCTGCAATAACGGCGGTCTCTACTCTGAGCTTGCCACATCGACTTGACGATCGTTTTCAGTAAGCCATACGTATCGAAACGATTCCATGCGTGTAAACGGTGCTGCTGATGCACGTGTGCTCGCTATTCGAATCGGATACCGTTTATTCCATTGTCGGGGTATAACTGTGAACGGCACAAATGGCAATGAAACGAGCCGAGAGATATTCCAGTGTGAGATTTGAGATGCAGTCTCCTGATTTTGTCACATATCGTCGCATGGATGATCTTAAATTACATTCCAATTCTATATTTTCTCGACTCAAATGTGCAAAATGAGCTCCACCAGAGCAAATCGGTTCTATTTTCTCGAAGTTGCAGTTTTAATTTTCCAATATTGTCTATTAGGTGCAGCCTCTTCGTTGTTCAAAGTATTTATGTGTGATAATACTTTAATCCGTCAAACAAAGCAGCGGTTCGTGAATTTGTGTGTTGGCGTTTTGCATGGGTTTTGATAGATACATCCCTAATTGTACGATACAATTGAACCCACAATACGGTTCTGTTGCTCAAAGCTCAATGAGTGGAATTCAATGTACTGATCTTATGTTCCCCGCATGAACAGTTCAAAAGTTCACAACCAGATTTCAACTCGTCCAGGGGATGAGAGGGACCCGAGAACATCAACACATAATAAGCTCATTTTCACCAAACAGGTAGAATCCAAAAACCACAATGAACTCTGGAACACAAATTGGAGTTGGTCATTTTACTAGCCACCCTGATGACTATCTTATCTATGGACATAAAAACTTCACCTTTTCACCACGTGTTACTAATAGCAAAAAATCGCCTCGAACTGATCAGTCTAGGCTGAAAGTCGATGCGAACGAACTTAAATGAGTCGAGTGTTGCGAGGGAGGCAAGTCTCGATGATTACAGAAACGATGCTGGCAATTTTCAAAGGCAGGATTAGCACGGAATCAGCTGTCGGATTGTCGCGATAGCAAATCGTGAACCGATATAATCCCATCTGATTTCCATTCTGATGCGCGAGTCCGTGATGAAACAAACCAGAGAGCCAACTCGCCGATGGGGTGGCAATCTTTTAAACTTAATAAGCTCAGAGCATTATAGACTTTCGAGGATTAATCTCATCTCTGGCCATGTCACTGCTGGCTGCGCCTCTTCACCTCAACCCCACACAGCTCGCCCCACAGGTTACTAAAGTGACGAGTTGACAGTTGACAAAGAGACTAAAAGACGTCAGAGTAGCCCGATGCACGCACGAATACTTTTACACAAAGACAGCCTCAGACTAGTATATTGCGAGGACGAGAGTGGTGGACTGCCGCTGGATATCGTATTATACAGTTGGATTTATTTTTCGTATGTGTAGGTACGCCCATGGGGGTCTGGTAACGCGCGCCCGTTTGTTAACGCACGTGGAATCGAAATACGTTTTCATTCGCGGCTAATGAGCGTCCTCTATTCCGTTGACTTTGTACACCAGAGTTGAGCTTTGGATTTGTGCGCCCGAGGCGATTCTGACGTATGTATAGCTACGTAGTTCAGCTATAGCCACCCACTACCGTGTGTGTGTTGTTGCTTCTGGCGCAAAAAGAAGTACACATCCCGTTTGCGAGGATTATTTTTGTAAAGCCACTTTTGATCTCTGTTTCTCATCATATCTCACGTTTTAATTAACTTTTGGGGCAAGGGGATTCTAGAAACCCTCTCCGGGAAGCCCATCATTACACTCTCCGACCAAAGTTACTTTTGGAATGAGTTTTTTCGTCAATGCTGCTCATTTCTAGTACGGACATTACAAAAATCCTCTCGAAGTGTAGTTTTGCTGATACAAGATGCATCGAACAATTTGAGCCGATCCGGCCTTTCTGGGAACAAGCGATAACATCATGTCAGCCGTTAACATAGAATCATACTCGTTACACTAAGAAATCAGGATTGGACCTCATCGATTCAAGATGGACTTTGATCAATGGACCAGCTTAAGGATAAGGTGGAAATTACAGTGGCATTTCAGCATTTGGTGCACGGGGTGGATATTTCATTCAACGATCCACTTTGCTACGAGATATATTTTGTTTATTCACGTGCTCTTGCCAAAACACCAGCAAAGTCTCTTTGACCCCAAAAGAACAGCGAGTAAGGAAAAATTTTCAGCACCTAATCCTTTACAGACTGTCATCGTAGCTGAAATAAATTTTCAGTGATGCGAGAATCTTCAAAGTAAACAGTCATAACGGGAATTTATAACTCCCTGCGAGCTTCTCTGAGCATGCGATATTGCTTCTTAGTTTGTGATGCAACTGCTCTTGCGAAAAAGATGACAGTGACCGAGTACATTCTCAAACTTTGTCTGAACGGCTCTTACATCCTGTGTTTCCCTCATAGGATTTATCTCTTGAGAAACTCGAAGAGGCAGTTTAATTATTTTCTTCGAAGACTAAAACAGATCCTGATAGAATATCATGATATTGGTGAGATACAAAGTCCAAGGTTCGTAGTAAAATTACGAAAAATTCTTGTCAAATTTCTCAAGAGTTTCAAAGGACCCCCAGTTACTCACGATTTTCCAAATGCTGAGAAAAATCAACATACCGATTCACCAGAAATATTCTCAGAAGCGACGACGTAGGATTATTCATTGCAGGTCATAGTCATTGCAATTTTGCAAGTGGAATATGTTGCTATCTATTTGCGATGCTCAAGCTTCAACTTACCAATTGAGAATAAATGATTTAAAATTTTACACAAAATTCGTCAAAATTTGAACTTTAAGATTGTGCGATATTGATAGTTTTCCAAACAAATTCAACCTTCGAACAAATTTGAAGAGAATAAAGGATGAAAGAGATCTAGGAATCAAAAATTTTATGAGAAGTTCATTTGATGAGAAGTTCGTGATAAAGCATTGAAAGTGATACATTGTCAATATCACGGGCCCTCGAAAGAATCTCAGACAGTCCTGTAACTATTCTGACTGTGAAGGTGGAAGATACTCGGTGATGCATTCTTTGATTCTGGTAGGGGTATTTCTCCAGAACTTTCTGAGAGCATCATCAACAAAGAAGGAGACAAAGAGCTAAGTGGTCTACGTTTTTTATAGTCTTGCACTGTGTGCATTTCATTCTATGACTGATTCTGAGAAGAAGTTACGTGATTCCGAATGGAGAAATCTGTGAAAATTCAATTCAAAGACCTCTGAATTTCACTGTAGATGAGAAAAAGTATCAGATCTAGCTTTGCCAGAGTCATTGTACCACAGGAAACTTCCTTATCGCACTGTAGCCACACTTGAATCTGTATTGAAAATTACTCAGGATTCAACTGCAAAAAAGATATCACCTTGCTTCAACCAAGCACGAATACAAAATTCAGGCCAATCAACCGTAGAACTAGGCACAGACTGCGGTCAACTGCATCACTCAGTTGTTTATGTATGACCCTCGATGTAGATCACAATTAATTACGGCAAATCAAATCAACGAGCATTACCGATGTCCAAATTATCCGACAGCCCTCCGGCAAGAGTAAATTCGTTACATGAATCAGTTGCTCACCTCGTTCGATATAATCAATTCAAATCAAATCGACGAAGAGCCCTCGTTGTCCTAATCGAATTGTTGGGTAGCAGATGATGAGCCATTTAGCAACAACGATGTTCCGAACAATCCCGACATCACTGTGCGCATCTACTGCGCACCACCGGAGTGAGTGCACTCTACCAATTTGCCCCCTGGCGCCTATGTCCGTGGTCAATAAAGATTCGAATTCTGGATAAAGGCTTCGATCTACAACGTTCAAAAGCTCTCGCGATACCAATATTACCATCGATGATCTCTCTCGACTTTCGAAGTGAAGTGTATTAGAGAGATCTTCAAGCTGCTCCCAAAGAACAGCTCATTACTGCAAAACTTCGCATCATAAACGAGCACTAGCCACAGGGAGGTTCGAAGCTCATAACCTCGAAGCCACGAAGCCACAATAAGTACCCCGTGGAGGCGAATATTCGCGAGTGTCTGCGGTGCGAGCATTACTCGCCACCGAGGTGCGTAGTTATAAATCCGCGTACCGCAAAGCCGAGGCACAAATCAGCTCGGCGTCAAACTTATCACCATTAGACGCGTCGTAGCCGAAACGCGCCCATTATCCCGCCCCTATCACTTACCCATACTCTTCCTCTACTGACAATGAGAAAATCGCGCCAGGGAAGCCCCCGGGGCACTCGGCGATAATAAATTCAAAGCGAGCGCGCGGGTTAATAAGTTTCCCTCTTGCGTACAGTAGAGACGCCTCCCACGCGTGTATGATGGGCTATGGTGCCTCTATCGACGATACATCTTGAGAAAATCGACGATCTCGAAGTGAAGCTAGACAGCTCAAGGTCCTTATAGAGTTTCCGACATTTGATACGCGTTGGGAAGTTTGAGCTCATCGTGCATCAGCTGTTGAGCGTCATGGTATATAACGAGGTAGTGAAGGTATGTGGTATGGATACAGGTTGCAGGAAAGAAAAGATTTTGGATCAAAGAGGGCCATTGAAATGGATTAATTTATCGACTTTGACAGAAGCCGCACCGGATAAGTGATTGTGCGTCTCAATTTTTCACGCCACTAGGTAAGGCGTGGAATCTCGTTAGTGAGCGGTAGCTCGAGTGTTTGAACAGTATCGTTAGGTTTTTTTTGGGAGGTACTTACCTTAAGCTGGCCCGTTCAAATGAATTCGGTGCCTCAATTCATTTGATGACTGGACAAAGTCAGGTGTACGCCTTGGGTGAGCAGGCATAAATCGATCTGCTTGCTCTTGATCGTCAAACTCTAATATCATTATACTGATTGAAATTTGTTTGATGGGTCGGGCTGACATCGTAGTTTTGGAGCTTACCAGAAGAGGTCATCACATCCGAGTCACGGATTTGGCTGAAACTTTGGGAATAATTTACTTTTAGTGCCAAAAGATGAAAGCCAAAATTATAGACCCTAACGCTCAAACGTTTCCGAGCTACAGCCAAGGACATTAACATTGTAGGTACACCTATTTGGACGATTTTTAACATGAGCCCATGTGGACAATCCTAGTGTCATAGGCTGTAGCTCGGAAGCGTTTGAGCGTTAGCGTCTAGAATTTTGGGTTCCATCTCTTGGCACTAAAAGAAAACTATTCCCGAAGTTTCAGTCAAATCCGTGATCCGGATGTGATGGCCTCTCCTGGTTAGCCGAAGGATGTTGAGTTTTGAGGTTAGTCGAAGATTGGAATTGTACAGAATGTAGAAAGAGGAAAACTTTAAAACTCATAGGTGTCCACGAGTACTTGAATTCTTACTCATTCAGATTCCAGTGGTTACTCTTCGTTGCAACAATAACTCCAATAACTACTCGGAGACTACCACGCCGTGGATTAGATTCGAGAGCATCTAGGTATATAACAACTAGGACAAGTACGTTAGCAGAATAGTTGTGACTACGCAGGACTACTGTGAAAACCCGGCAAGACTTTACCGGGACTTCAGCGGTACTTTTGCTGTACTCCACCGGTACGTCAGTACTCTCGCAGTACTTTAGCGGCATCATGTCAGTACTCACACGGTATTCCTGCAATTCTGGTAGCAACATTTGTGGTTTTATTGATGCTGCCCTTGCACTCCCAATCACTGTCTCAAAAACTGCGATTTTCAACATTTATTGGGAAAATTGTGGGATTGGCGCTCAAACTTATGAGATGTATGCGACGACTCCACGTTCATTCTATTGTTCGAGAAAGCATCTGACGTGGGGAAAAATCTCCAATTAGTCAGTCCTCTGCACGGTAAACACGTCAATATTAGAATAGTACTGCATTAGCTGCTGACCCTAATGCACATAGAAGAGAGCTGACGAGGAATCGCGTAGAAAAAGACCTCATGGGAGCGGTCCGAAATCCAAGGACAGATGAGCTCGTACAAGTATTTCTCAATTGAGGATTTACGAGGCCTGACAAATGAGATTGTTCCTCGTGATCAATCGTGCTCAGAAAAAGCGTACAATCTCATAAATTG
This sequence comes from Eretmocerus hayati, assembly GCA_029851415.1. Classification (NCBI taxonomy): domain Eukaryota; kingdom Metazoa; phylum Arthropoda; class Insecta; order Hymenoptera; family Aphelinidae; genus Eretmocerus; species Eretmocerus hayati. The sequence continues at coordinate 3,513,853 of CM056741.1, read as the reverse complement.
AGAGCATTATCGGTATGAATGCATATTTCTCCACTGCGATAGAGGGATGCAAAATCACCCACATATAGATACCTCATAGCCGATCGGTAAAATCTCTCACTTTATGCCTAGAACCTGCGCAAAAGGGCGTCAGGGTGGAGCCATTTGGCAGATTAACCACATCCATCGCTATCAGGGGATAATCGAGTGATTTTACGGGCCCTTCATAGCTTTTGCATGCTTTCTACCAGTCTTGATTAGAGACAATTCCATCTCTCGATCCGAAGATTTTCTTTGCAAGCTCTCAAAACGTGGACCCAACGAAGTCCACCATAGCACCGATTGGCCCTCAACGTATGCGAACTTGAATTTCAACCCCATATCTGAAACTCAGCTCGTGCTCTCGATTTATTCAAATCCTCGCAGGGTATGAGACGTAAGTGCTACAGATTCGAGCAATACTCACTCGTCACCTCGGCAACGGTTTGAAAAGAGAAGCCGTATTTAGGTTTCCGCGCCCTCCTGGATTAGATCGATTTGAATAAGCCACGCGTGACGATCGGCACGTGTGTGAGTTACTTGCACTTTCTTCTTATCTACACCCCATCAGCACCATTACATTTCAAACACATAGTCACGATATCTCATTCCTCTTCACCCCGTGAAATGCGAAAAATTCAAAAGTCGACGAATGTCTCTTTGACGGGTCGATTTTTACACCGCACATGGTGAATCTGCTCTCTCAGCATGAATCAGTTAGATTCTCAAAGATTTAATCAGTATTAAAAATCTCACTGATTAAATCAGTCAAACTTTTCCAAGCCCATGCGGTCGCCAGGTCACACCAATCTTCCCCCTTACGCACAGAATATTGATGAAAACATGTTGCCAATCATACAGATTTTAAATAGCGATGATTAATTTAATTTCATGCCAGATATCCATCTACACCAGTTTAAACTGATGGATTAACTGATTAAATCTTTCTATATACATTGATTCATCAGTTGAAGTTGATCCCAAATCGACTTACTGATCTTCAGTCTATATAGACTGATTCGGTCAGTACCATGAAGCACTAGTACATCAGTACCGGTACCCGACTTTGACTGTCATTTATAGGCACCAAGCGCCTTCAAATGCTCTACTCTGTTGATATTTCGACAATTATTCATGGCAAAAGACTAGAACTCTAAAACGCGCGCGTTGCGCGCGGATGGTTACGATGGCTTAAAATTCTGGAACATACGACAAAAGGCTATTGTGTTTGAAAAAAAAAAATTATGCAGGTATATATGGTACCAGAAAGAAGCAAATATGATATAGTAAAAGAATATGGAATGGAAATGTCATCCATCTATATGTTTATCTATCTAACATGCCTCGAAATCTAAATGTATGGATTGCTGGTTCAAAAATTCACGACTGTCTGAGGGATTCCTCGAATAATCTCAAAAAACTATTCGATCTACGAAGTGCGCGCGCTGCGCGCGCATGGTTCAACCGCCCGTATGGTGTGGGGTCAAAAAACTATCCAGTTTTTATAAAATATCATTGAGGGTGACCATCAAGGAACGAAGATCATTTTAAGAACTGGAGAATTGAGCTCAAATCCGAAGTGAATGATTCAAATTTATGCAACGCTTGTGCATGACAATTTCAATTTTTACGTGAAGTATGTGGGTTTCCAATTCGATTGAGATTTTCAAAGGTTTTTACTCATTCTCGGATGGAGAAATATTCCTCCTCTTCCTCCTCCTTATCTTCTAAGTCGGGTATAAAAGAGAAGAAGGAAACATTTTCCAAGGATACGCACAAAGATCAATTAATCAGCCTCTGTAAAGCGAGAATTTCTTGAATGCTTCTAGAGAAATTTTTTTTAGTCCACCAATAAAAACATTTCGATCGATTATCTGAAATTCAATTGATCATCCAGAAATGAGACAGTTATTGAACCTCCTACAATTTGAAAAAATATATTATTCACAAATAAAAAATTCCTCAATCCTTTCGGTCCAATTCAGTGCCATCCACCAACTGAAGGGTTGTTTTACGCATTAGAACTTGAATCCAGAAATGAGAAAGTTATAGAATCTCCTATAATTCGAAAAAATACATTATTCACAAATGAAAAATTTCCCAATTTTTTCGGTCCAATTCAGTGCCATCCACCAACTGAAGAATTGTTTTACGCATTAGAATTTGAAGAATTATATTCACAAACTAAAAACTTTTTCAAAAATGATGTAAGGATATTCAACATTCACAAAGAGAATTTTAGTTGATCTATCTCAATCACAACATTTTATACATGCAATTTAAGACTTATGTTGAAACATTCATCATTCACGAAAAAAATTCTAGTTAATCTAGCCCAATCAAAAAACAGTATAGATCCAACTTCGAAGTGGGTATGAATCATTTTCAGAATTTAGATAAGCGTTCCTGAGATCTTTCCGATCGTTGAAGGAAGATGAATTAAATATCAGAAAATAAATCTTCAAATGATTACCATTAACCTCATTATACGGGATAGCCGATATTTCGGCCGTCGGTCAAACAGCAATCTACTTTCCTATCACTCATTCAGCACGCGATCCGATTAATACATGCAGGTGTAATAAAATCCGATATGATGCGCAGGCGCGACCGATCACCTGCTCAATGTTGACAACGAAGCAGACAGAACTGGACAGAACGCTACAGTGCATAGTTCAGTTTCAATTATTTTTCTTTCGATAAAGTGGAAATAATCAACGGATATAATAGTTCGGCTATGTAGATCGCATGATTGGATACTTCCAACTATATTGATCCACCTATAAATACATTCAAATACTACAATGTGATTAATGCACAGCAACACACATTGAGACGACTCGTAAGTGGCGCGCGAAATCTCGATCGGACCGCCTCGAATCTCGAATATCGAAGTTATCCATTAATAATATAAGACTAGGAACTTAAGACGCGCGCAAGCGCGCGGATTTGTTATTTTTGATTCGTAGTTGTTACCCGCGATATCGCTATTGTAGCCTGCGATTCCTTTCCTGAATCTACGATGAACGAGTTTTCGCGCCACATCGCTCGAACAGGAACAGCAGGATTCCCCCGCGCGCGATCTCTCCGGGAATCCCCTCCCCTTTGATTGAGAGAGCCATGGATAGATTGTATTTGCTATTTTCGATTTGTTATTGTTACCCGCGATTTCGTTATTGTCGCCTGCGATTCCGTTCCTGATTTTACGATAAACGACTTTTGAGGACGAACAGACTTCGATTCGGTGATTCATTTCCATGGAATATGGACCGAAGACAACCGCGCGCGCGATGGGATTTTGCCCTTTCGTACGTGCTCCGGATCATGTTTTGGTTCATTTGAGTTCTCGCGCCACATCGCTCGAACAGAAACAGCAGGATTCCCCCGCACGCGCTCTCTCCGGGAATCCCCTCCCCTTTGATTGAGAGAGCCATATGGATGGATCGTGGAGACGTCTAAATTGTGTCTTCTGCTGGCGCCTGCGTGGCCGATGTACAGTGTAAACATCCAAAATCGGGCTACACATCTACAGTTTTACCAAACTAAATCTGTATCAAGGCACCAATCAGCGCGGGGACACTCACACCAATGCGATTTCACACACGTTACACACTCTTGCGAACTCGCGAGATTTCACACCGACGACGATCAGCTGATCTTCGACCAACGACTTTCGATTAAATGCGGAATAGGATAGGGATAGTACGTGCTGCATTCATAGCATTATGAAGCCTCATACAATATATTTGAACGATTCAATAAGCTGTAACCTCAAAATCGTGATGAGTACTGATACATCAGTGCCGCTAACGAACTTTTTCTGGCATTTATAGACGCCAAACGCCTTTAAATGCTCAACTCTGTTGATATTTCGTAAATTAGTGATGGCAAAAGACAGGACATGCTATATTAACAGCAATATGAAACCCCAGACACTATGTTTGAACTACTTTGCACAGTAACCTCTAATTTGCGACAAGTACTGATAAATCAGTGCCGCTAACGGACTTTGCCTCTCATTTATAGACGCCAAGCTACTTCAAATGCTCTACCCTTTTGATATTTAGTAAATTAGTCATGGCAAAAGACAGAAGATGCTATATTTGTAGCTTAGTGAAACCCCAGACAATAAAGAGCTATCTGGCACCATAACCTGCTACAAGTACTGATCCATCACTATAATAAGTGATCACAATCGCTGCCCGGCTCTGATTGCCTAATTTCTAGGTAGAGAGCTGCTTCAAAAGCGTTTTTGAGAGCATAATCATGTTGATATTGGTCATGGTAAATCAAACTTTCCCAACATTCACAGACAATCTTCAGATGAAGTATTATTTGTTAAAGAAGATATTATTTGTTGTAGATGGTGATGCCCAAAAGAGATCAATATCATATTGAATTGGGAATTCTCTCAAAGTCAGATTCATAGTGCACTTAGAAGCTCATTACTCAGAGTGAGAAATTAGAAGACCAACACACCATCATGATGTCCCAATTAAATCAATCATCTTTGACTGCTTGTGACAATAAACACTAGCTCAACCTTTCTAGAAATGTATATAGAGACATGCAAGGATTCAAAATTATGCTTAGATAGTTTTCATCACACTCTTACATATACTAGCCCCACATTCAATAAACCTTGTGTTCTCATGAATCAAGTCTGCGTGTTGCAAGTGACTCAAAAAGAGGTGCAATTTGTAATGAATGTTCCTTGGTTTGAGAATGATTGGTTAGATAACAAAACTTCCTTCCAATACCCTGAAATTCATAATCTCCTGGGGTATTTGAAGTTACTTATCTGATAATGTGGTATGATAATATTATTGGTTCCTGGAAGCACTTCTCTACACAGATGTAGTCAGGTGCACATAAAAGATGTTTGATTTCATGTGCTGAATGCATTAACAATTCCATCATTACTAGTGCCAATCACCTTTTTGCTTATGGGACATGATAACACTCAAAGTGATTAATCCAGCCAGGTGAATATCTTGAATGAGGTATAATCTCGATATTGTTAGGTCTGATTTCAATACAGCAAACTGAAGTATGGTGGTACAAAAATCATCCAATGTCTTCACAAAAGGTGTATCATGGTACAATAATGATCATGAGAAAAAAGCCTCACATTTATGAATGCAGTGGACAATTCATACTGTGTCATAAATGAATACTACATCTTATCCTCTATTAAAAACTTCAGCCCTTATCTGCTGCCATTCGACAGCAGTTGAACTGTTTCCTCTCTAAATATAATAACACAATGCTTCACAACTTTCATAGAGCAGAAATTTCTCAGCGTTTTCTTGCAGAAGGTAATCTAGCTCTGATTAGAAAAGGTAGGTTTGATGAGTCACCTCATCATGATCACATCAAACAACATGTGAATCAGTAAAATAGGAACATTTACACTGATGAATCAGTGTATATAGACTGATTCAATCAGTTAAAAATGATACCACATTACTGACCCGATCAGTGTATATGGACTGATTGTCAGTAAGATCTGACTGATTCATGCTGAGAGAGTGTGGTTTGCAAAGGAGTGAAGTATCTCACCATCGGGTATGAGGGGGGGGGGGGGGCTCGGCGTGGGTGGAGGACGAGGTGAACGTCGGCAAGGTGGCCCTTTGATGCGCAGCGATCGATGCGCACAACCTGTGATTAGCCGCGCGCCGCGAGGAAAGAGGCGCCGAGGTTCAATCGTGTAACGCCTGGCCTCGGCGTTTGCTGCAAGTAAGTGTATGAGGAGGCAAGGGGTGACGAGGTCGACGAATGCTCTTTTACCCTTCTGCTGTGTGGTTATCGAAAGAAGTGAGAGTTTTGAGCCTTGCAGCTTTGACGAGGTTCGAGTTGCAGTTGCACTGTATAGAGCTCTACGCTCGTTGTAGACGAGAATCTCATTCCCCTAGGTGATGCTGTGTTTTTCTTGACGAGACTAACTGCTTGCAATAGATGCCGATGAAAGGGCATGATTCACTTGAACGTAAGTAGATGGCGAGATTCTCAGAAGGTCAAGCTTGAGATGCTGCCTGAGGCAACGTAAGGAGATTGAGACCCAAACTCTCGGTATTTGATCTTGGTTTTGATTAGGGCGGGATAGGGACTAGATACGGAGACAGGACATTTTGGTGTGAGGTGAATGATGTATCTCATTGAAATAAACGAACAATGCTAGAAATAAGAAAGAAATAATGGCGATTATATAATTTTCAATTTTTCAACAACCATGACGATCATTTGAAAATTGATGTCCCTATGAAGGATTATTTGATCCAATATTCCGACATTGATCAAAATTCAAAATCTGACTCGAATGGCCTGCTACAAGTTTAGGTGGAAAAGACTCGGATCACATGAGACCCTTGTATTTGGATTGAATTTTTTGAAACTTTTTTGAACTAGCGATCCAGCATATACCTATTTGAGGCCAACTGGATCGCTTAATCCAAATACAAGGGCCTTTCATTCCTGAAAGGAGTCGGAGTTGTCGCACGTCCGAAAACCATGAGATACAGTAGAGTCATCTCTGGCAATAGAACGAGATATATCCTCAAATACCGGTAAGATTTCTGATCCAACTCCTGTGATACACTACATCAACGTAGATCTGATTTTTGAGATATAGGTTTGTGGATGGGGTAGTCTTGTCGGTTAAAAAGCGGGCCGATTTCACGCCAACTAATTCTCCTTGCGCGATGAGGGGAGATCCCAAGTCGACCGAGGGACATGCATCAACAACTGGGTCAGAACTTTGAGCGCAAAAGAAGCCATCACGTAGATGGTTTGGCGGTGCTTTCGATGGGTTTTCTTGCAATAACTTTTTCAGACGTTCACCTGTCAGCTGAGTGTACTTCAATAATCCAGAACAAGCATCTTTTTCTGAAATCACCAACTCAGTCTTTTGAATATCTTGCGGCGAATCACTGCTTTCATCCGTCCAGCCAATGAGCGTTGCTTGGTTTCCGAAATGACTCTTCCTCGTATTCTCTGGCAGATCGATTGGCTTAGCTCGACTATCAAATTCGATGGGTTTCCGTAACTTTAAAAGAACTATATTATGGTACGGTCGCGATGCCCAATTTTGATCATCGGTGAAGTTTTCATTAGTCAAGAGGTCGGCTTCTTTTTTGAAACCACCTATGCCCAATGCATCGGGACTCACTCGTACGACATAGTCACAGCCTTGACAGGGAAATGCCATCACACTGAGCACATAGTCGGCTGAGATTATGGTGCCAACAACCTTGTGATCTCTAGGAAAATGTCGATCAATCCGCTCCAAGCTCGTATTCGACTTCACGTTCACAAATTCGACACTTACAAGATACGGATGCTCTTCCAGACTTACGATTTTGTTTGTACAATGATAATCAGTAGCATCACGAGCCAAAGTACCTGATTGGGATAGAAGCATTGGTGAATTTATGGCCATATGGTTCATAAGATGCAAGATGTGAGCAAAAAATGTAGGTTCTGGATCAGTACATACGGAATTTCTAACCGGTTTGAGATGATATCTGTCTTGGTTTTCGCAATTTAACCTACAAATTCTTTGAAGAGAACTCTATCACGTTCGCTGCAACGCCGTTTCTTTGTAATTCTATTTTGGTCATGAATTAGACCCCTAAATTTCGACGAAAACGCCCATACGGGTCTAGACTCTTCCTTATCCTCAAGCCCTACGTTCTTGACAAAGTAAACGACCATGATAGATCTTTTTGGGAGAATTTCCGAGCAATTCTGACCAGGAGAGGTCATCACATCCGAGTCACGGATTTGGCTGAAACTCTGGAAATAGTCTCGTTTTAGTACCAAAAGATGAAATCCAAAATTATAGACCCTAACGCTCGAGCGTTCCCGAGCTGTAGCGAAAGACTTGAGCATTGAACATACAGGCCCATGTTAAAAATGATACATATAGGTATACCTGCAATCCTAATGTCCTTGGTTGTAGCTCGGAAACGCTAGAGCGTTAGACTCTGCATGCGGCTTTGGCTTTCATCTTTTGGTGCTAAAATAAGACTGTTCCCAAAGTTTCATCCAAATCTGTGACCCGGATGTGATGACTTCTCCTGGTGAATCGGTGAAGATTAAAAGATGAAAAATCGGGGGCCCTACTGGTGGGACCCATCGCAGCGGACGTGTTGACAAGACGAGGACTTTAACCAAATATGAGCAACTTCTTACCATCTGAGATTAATATCAGACCTGACACCAGAAAGTACAACATCTTGGAATCGCGCAAAGATCTTTGCACGATGCTTCTATTGTTGATTACTGCTGAGGATAGATCTATCGATTAACTCCGTCTGTCAAATTCAAGAACAGAGTGAATGTTATATGAGCAAGAATTGATGTTAGACCAATATTGAATAGACTTGAAAGTTTGTATAACCCTCTTCTGTACACAGTGTTATCAGCGAGGTCTACACGAATGCATATTATTCCAACTCAACCGTGCAGACTCCGTTCGTTCAACTCTCAACTCGAAATTTCAATTCTTATGAAACTAGTTTTTGGTTATTAATCCCAATTCAGTAGATGCGTGGGGATGCATCGTGTCGATGCATGAGTATGGTACTTTTCACTGGTTCAACTTTTGAAAGCCAAAACCGATAGATTAACCACCACAATTTATAAATCGAACATCTTTTTTGTCGCTCGTTATCGTTATTGCAAAGAATCTATGCGATATCAATGCTCTTGTAATACCATTCTAAACAATCGAGATGAGGAGGATTTCTAGAATCGTTTTCATCAATGAATGAGAAGAATCATTCGACGCATATTGTAGTCCACTACAATAGCTTCATCAAGCTATTTCGCATGTATCTCAGCGCATTCATGAGACAATCCACGAGAGCTAGGTCTTTTTCTGAACTAGAGATTGTGAGTGTATACAAAATGGATGGATGACATCACAAATGTCAAGTCTATTATATCAGCTATCAAGCTGTTACGTTTGTTTCATTGGCGCCAAAAATTTTTGATGTTTATTCTAGTTTGGTTGTTTATTTAGCATTCAACCCATGACTGCCGGATTCACTCGATTGAATACTCAAAACTCTGAAGTATTGAATATGTTGAGTCGAGAAAACTAATGGAATGATAAGGACAGGGTTTTCGGAGTTCAAAAGAGATGGATTGAGTTTTCTCGTTTGTATGTGGGCACTTTTAGAGTAGTGATACGTCCCTCGATTGTCGAAGGATAAAATTATGCCAGGTTGATTATGAATGCTTACTGCTGCACCACAATTCCCAATTTACGTTGGGAAAAACTCATCGAGTTGGACTTGTCAAAAGATGGATGTCTCCAAGGCATGGCCTGGACGATTATGCACGCGCAAATTTGTATCCAAGTCTACCTGTCGACCATCTACATGATTGCTAAGCTAATTCTAGTGGAATCAAAATTCACTTATTGGTTCTGTTGTGCATCACACTCGACAGTCATAATATAGACATGTTCAGAATTGATCTGCACGAAGATCGAAGTTATAACTGCAAAAATAGCACGCGATCGAGCTACAGGGAACTGCACAAGTAAAGAGGACATGCAAAATCCAAAACAACTTAGGCTGCTGGAGGACTCGCTATTGGTAGAACGTGAGATTAATACACCGTCAGCCCCTACGGAGACTAAGTAGCACATTTTAATCTCTCTGCAAAGACTAGGAAATTTTGACTTACCCACGAAGACTAGCACATCTCGCTCATGTTAGAGCATAGTAGAAATGTGCTAGTCTTTGTGAGGGTCGACGATACAGATGTGGGTACATATTCTTGGCCAACGGATACTGGATCTGCCTGGGTGTAACCATCAAAATTGACGAGTTAGCCTCTTAGACTTCACTGAACTCCTCCTGGTTTTTCACCTCGAAAACGAACCTCTAGGCCTATGATGACTCCAACAACAAACCTGTATTCTATAATCTCCAAGATCAAGTGGAAAAAGAGCCGTACAGAATAAAAAGTTTCAGCCGAGAGTCTGTGAGAAAATTCTGTACCGTCTCGGATTCCTGTAGGGGATCAAGTGTTAGGAAATCTTACCCTAATCTCGTCAAAAGGGCTCCGATCTATGAATCTGGAGATCGCAGCGACAAATACAGAAGCGTGGGTGGTTCGAGCCAATAGATTCGCTTGGTTGAAGACTAAAAGAGCATCAGGCAGACGCAGCCGGAATAATTAGTGACGATTTTTACCCAACGAAGAGTCGCACGCGTTGGCGCTGCAACAGAGAACGCAAAGATAGGAGAAGAGTCGGACTTGGCATGAGGCAATGTTAATGTACACACTCGCGAAAAGTTCACCGATAAGATTGAAATTAATTGTTCTACGAGAGTGGAGGGCTTGTTAATTAAGGGAAGCATTGCTGCCTCTGAGTACACCAGCTAACATACATACCCAGATAACATGCTCACTAGTTGCGATCCGCCGAGCGATTCGAAACTGTCTTGATGGGGAGATGTGAGCTCGTGTACAAAACTCCTCACAGATTCTCGGAATGGTCTCGTAGTAATGCTCGTAGGCAGGGACGAGCATTGTGTGAGCTGTACGGCTGATCGGGGTAGGAATCGCTAATCAACATGGTTGATGCTTCCAGCTATCGGAGCTGAGCTTGCTGGTCGATTTTAATCGGCTAAGTTATGTGGGTGACTGGGCCTATACTGCGACTCGCACTCCTCTCACACCTAATGAGCGCGAGACCGACCTTGGCAAGACTTGCCAGTGTGGGACATGGTTGCAGAGGTCGATAGCTTCCGTACACTCTTGTTGTGATGACTCTTGGTACGTTTTGTTCCAGGAGTAGAGACTGAACAGAAGTATTAGCCAAGCTCTTCTGCAATTGATGGGAATTAGAGAAGAAGGTCGATTCATGACATCTGTCTTCTCTAAAAACATCTCTATGATTGAAATTACGATCGAATATTTCATTTCCAGTTGCATTCAAATTCGGGTGTCTCGTGGATTTTCCATTCGGAACTGGCCGTATAATGAAACTTGTCATTAGAAAAAGTTTTCATATTTGAGTAATGGATGGAAACACATTGAAGCTCGCTGAGTAAGTAAACAACGAGATGATATAGGGATACATAACCTATACGATACAGTTAAAATAATCACCGTGTTTGTGAACTTACCAGGAGAGTGTTTCAGATTCGGGTCACGGATTTGGTTGAAACTTTGGAAATAGTCTTCGTTTGGCACCAGAAGCAAATATCCGAAATTATAGACCCTAACGCGCTACCGAGTTACAGCCATGGACATTAACATTGCATGTGAGCTAACGTTTGGGTCAAGAATCGCATTTTTTTCCTTGAAACTCAAGTAACTTGAACATACCGCATCGGAATCGAATTGTATTTATAGTCAAACGAAAGCTCATAGTCTAAGCTTCCAATTGCAGGTCTGCTAGAGTCCGTTTGGACATTTCTGGATAGAGCTATAGGCACTCAAAGTCGTGTCCCGAAGTTAAACCGGTTTGGTGTTACTTTGGGACAACATAAATTATAATATAGGAAATTCTACGGCCACCGTCAACTGGGATAACCTCGGGACAAGAATTGCATTTCTGTATGAATCTCATATAATTTGTATACTAGCGTTTTTGCCTTACTCGCTACCGCTCGTTCGGCTTGTAAATGTTCTTGATAAGTCATAGGCACCAGAAATGCTTCTATAGTTCAATAAGAATAGTTGTAAAATAATGATTGCTGATCAATTCAAGGTGTCTAAAAAAAGTTTTGAAATAGTTCGCAAAATTGGTATTATATCAAATTATACTGGCTAATTGTGGAGATATAACTTCAAGAAAGCAACAATGAATATTGCGGAATTGCATAGTTTCTTTTCAATTAGCTGAGCTGGTATATCTTTGATGAATCGATTAGGCTGAAAAACTTCCGTTACATGGCGTGAATGTAAAGGGTTAATCAAAGCGATGTCAATTCAATTCATTGTGCAGTGTGCATAAGTTGACCGTTGATCTCCGGACTTGGTGCATATAAGAGCAACTACAAACTAGAACAAATTAGGCCAAACTAGACCGAACTAGACCAACCTGATTGGACCAAACCAAACCGAATTAGACCGACCTAGATTGTACTAGACCTAATTGGACCGAACTAGATCGTATTAGATCATACTAGACTGAACTAGACCGAATTAGACCGGAGTAGGCCGAACGAGACTTAATCACCCCAAACTAGACCAAGCTAGACTTAATTAGACCGAACTGAACTGATATAGATCGAATTGGCCCGATCTAGACCCAACTACACCGAGCTAGATCGAAAAGGACCAAATTAGACCGACCTAGATAAAAGTAGACCGAATTGGACGAAACTACACCGTCTTTGACAATACTAGACTGAGATAGACCGAATTAGACCTTCTCTCAATGCTCGAGCTTTTCAAAGTGGTAGAAGAGCAATGAACCACTGACACGCGGCTCAAGTGGCCGAATGTTCGATGGTTTGAACGTCTTTATATACGAAATTTCATCTTCGTTAACCGTTTGCGAGAAAAGTGATTTTAACCCGCTCTTTCTATTTGATTCCTCACCATTTTTACTTTTGGCAGGTCTTCGGCCTTCTGCCGGAGATATATATATAATTAATTATGACACTCGATCGATGTGATCGGATATCGAATTTATCAATCGCGGGAATTTCAAATTATGGAAGTATATTTGATCGGTCTTTGCGAGTTAAAGTCAGCTGGTATTTCTGAAATTGATCGAGAGTGGAGAAAAATCCATTCTCGATTGATGCCAAAAATTTCATCAGTACCAGCTGACTTTAACTCGCAAAGACCGATCAAATATACTTCTTTAATTCGAACTAGACCTAATTTAACAGAACTAGACCGAACGAGACCTATTCACCCCGAACCAGACCGAGCTAGACCGAGCTAGACTCACTTACCGAAGTCGACCGAATCAGACTAAACCTAACCTAATCAGAAAGGAATAGACCGCATGAGAATAGGTTAGACCGAATTTGACTCAATACGCCAATCTGGACCAAACCAGACCGGACTATACCATTTCAGCCCGGTACTTCCCACCCCCATCCCCGTCCCCATTATCATCCCCAACCATCCGTCCACTCATTAATCCACCCATTCATTCATGCATGCACCCCCTACCCACCACCCTTATACAACCACTTGTTATACCGGATTGAACAAATTAAATCTAGACTGCCTAGTATAACTTTGCAAGTTTTGACTTAATTTTGTTCTAAATATAACTGTTTTGGTTTGGTGATTTTATTTAGTAATCTCTCTTTGACATTCATTAATGTAAAATATTCTGATAGTAAACCTAACGGAATTGTTGCAAAGCGTTGCAAGCAATAACTGGGTGCTTACTTCTTGAAGTTACCAAATGAGAATTTCAAGTATGCCAACATCCTATTCTTTCGTCTTATTCCATCACCAGCGTTGCCAGAAATTAGTCAGTCCCCTGTATAAAACAGCTACACTTTACAAAAGCAATGAATGCGCACACATTGCATGTAATATCAATCAATAAAGAACGCACGAACCATCAGAAGCCAATAGAATCTGGCATTTAAAGATATTTGACTTTGAGAATACTTATATTGTAGAGCTCAAAACATGTCATCAATGAATGACCTATTTCCACTATGTTTTCTTAGCATGAGCCCTTGTGGGCAATACCAAAGTCTGTAACTCTAAAGCCCTTGAGCATCCAACTGTAAACCTTCAGATATCGTCTTTGGGGGTTGGATGAGACTGTTCACCAAAACCAGAGACCTACATCTCGTGCACCCCTGGTTAGCTCAAATCGATATAAGTTTCGCAAAAAATTTACGTTATTTTTGTGCCTCCACGCTACTTCTCTGTACCATTGCCATAATCCATAACCCATCACTCACCAACCTACCCATGACCCATACGACCACCCGACCACGGAACCAGCCACCCATCTACCCACTCATCCACCTACCCATGATATTTCAGTCCTTCCACATAGGCAACCAGATACGAGGGATCCGGACGAACAAAATTTAGACTGGCGCTTAATTATTGGAAAAAAAATTCGATGATACAATTACATTGGAATGCCTAACAGAGTATCCAAAATAACACACGACGTAACCAGTGAATGAATCGAACAACCTTTCACGTAACTCCGAATCGAACAATCTGCTGTAACCCTTCATAACTCAATTCCTCACGACTCAATTCCTCATAACACATTCCCACCAATTCACCAACCCGTGTCCCACACGGCCACTGTTCCACCTACCTATGACCCATACGACCACTCGATCACAGACCCACTCATCGACCCATCACCCACGGATTCACCAACCTGCTCATGACCCATACGGTCACCCAATCACCGAATAAAACCCAACCGGGACAAACTAGAACAAACTACACCGGATGAGGCCTAGGTACACGTAATTAGACTTAATTCCAGCATTTCTATTCCCATGACCATGCCTCATTTCTGATAATTTATTCCTATCACAGACTCCGCAAAACTCGTTCCTCATAACTCAGGTTCCTCATGACCCGAGTTCGTCATGACTCGAGTTCCTCATGACTCGAGTTCCTCATGACTCGAGTTCCTCATAACTCGAGTTCCTCATGACTCGAGTTCCTCGTGACTCGAGTTGCTCATAACCTGAGTTCCTCATAACTCATGACTCGTTCTTCAGAGGTGTTTATACCTCATTCTCCATAATTCGTGCCTCATACCTCATAGCAATCCATCCATCCATCCATCCATTGACTCACCCACCCACCACCCTCCCCAACCATTCACCCACCCATTACACTTCACCCCTCCCGAAAAGGCCACCCGATGTGCGGCATGTGGACGGACAAATTTTGCCTGTCTCCTTAATTGTTATAATGTTGAACGAGTCACATCAAAATTGCATAGTGCTTACGGTCAATCTAAAGCTTACAACTCCAACTCTCTAATGACAAGCATTAGAGTATATTCGGACGCCCCTGGTCAGAGTTATCGGTGCTGAAAGTTGTGTCCCAAAGTTACCCCGGTTTGCACGAAAAAACACATACTTGTCAATTACTACGCTACGAAACTGTTGACGGTATACCATTATCCATAATTTTTAACATGGGTCTACACGGACAATGTTGATGTTTTTCAACGTAATTTGGGAATACTTGAGCGTGAGGGTCTATAATTATGGATATTATCTTTTATCACAAAAAGATGACTGTTTCCACAGTTTCATCAAAATCCATGATCCGGATCTAAAACACTGTCCTGGTTCCATGCTTGGAATACTGTATCAGAGCAATTCCAAAATCTGCAGTAGATACGAATGCACAGAATCAGATCGGATTTGATGCAAAAGCACGAGAATTGAGCCTCATGATGAATTCAATTCGTTGCATTACTCTTCTGATTATCCTACCGACGCATATCATTCTGGCTATTTTCGATCTGACGGGGCATATCAAATGTTCAGATTCTCTTCTTCAGAGAGGCAAGGTTCCAAGCGATCGACAAAATACATTCTGCAAAAGTGTGGAACACTGATTCTGACTAAGTAGAGGAATATGAAGTTTGGAAACCTTGCGAATGGTGTTCCACCAGAATAATCGGGACTCAATTTGATCGCAATCCTGGGATAGTTACACGATATTTTGCCCATCAACTCGAGATGTAAGCTTTGCGCGCAATGAGGTTAAACCAATCTTCCGCCAAAAGCTGTCATAAGTTGTTATTTCATCGTTATTTTATTTAAAAAACAGTTTCACTCATTACTTCCCAAAACAGCATCATACGTGCAGCGTGACAACCGAGTTGACGGATGGTTTTTAGGAATCAGCAATTTTCATCGGGTCATCGATCGATAATATAATTCTGTTCGAATCACCTGTCTGTATTGTTGACGATTCTTCGTGGAACATCTAATAACAACGTTCCCTCGCGATTCCATCGTGGCCAGTTATAGGCTGCTGATTGGTTCCTCGAATAACATAACGAACATATAGCATTGAAAAGAAGTTTCGGAAAGCGAGCGATTATTCCCTTCTCTAATGAGGATGAGAATACAGTGGGCGATAATTGGCTCGGGGGAGAAAGGTGAGTTGGCGAGTCGGCGAGATGAGAAAAAAGTCAACACACACGTAATCCTCTGTAAAAAAAGATGTCAGAATCGTAGGTAGCAATTAAATTATCGGTACTTTGGTCAGAGTCGATGGACAAGCGACGGCAAAAAGTGCGCACAGTCAAGTCGAAAACCTCATAACGTACAGAAAAAGTCCGAGTGCTTGTCAGGGAAGCGAGCGATATGGCGATCCGAGGAAGTGCTCAGTGTATTAAATACGTCACTGCTTCGGGAGTGTATCAAATTGAGAGTCACTCAGGGATGGAAGCTTGTTACATATACTCGCTCGCATTCCAATTCAATGTCGAGAGTCTATATATAGTCGGATAACGTATCACTGTCCCGATCGATAACGATTCCTCTGTATATACTCCTCTTTGGCGAATCGAATCCTTCGGGACTTGCTCTCAAGAGCGGCATTGACAGTTTGACTATTTGCGCAAGCCCTTGCGGCGCTCTCGTGCTCTTGATGCCCGTTCGAGTTTTCCAACGACTGCACGAGCCAACCGGGCACGAGATGCGGATTTCCGAGACTATACTCGTGGAATTCGAGCGAGCCAAGGTAATTGAATCCCGCTGAACAAATCGATCCTCCTGTTCTTCTGAATAAATTACTCACATGCCCTGAGGTCACAAAATTCAATTTTGGGTATCGACCAGAGATGCTTTTCCGCGAATTAGATTTTCCAATTTGAGTATACAGGATAGATACTCTATGCGTCCTCAACTCATGGAGATGAAACTACTCCGAATGCTTTGGTACGCTCGCAATGAATTGTATCATGTACATCCTAGATATCAAAACAATCGAATAGACTGTTAGAAATTTTTTTTGCATCGGAAATGGTGAATCCCTCCGAAAATAATATGAATTGAAAAAGTGAGATGAATTGGCATCGTGAAGAACCTGTATTCATTTCTTTCTTTATTCGATTTGATCCAGTGTTGGGTAGCCGTATGAAATTCCACAATAAATCTACAGTAATATTAATCCTGTGCCACAGCTCAAAAACATATCCTTGAATGAACCTAATCCATGATGCCGTGAGATATTATTTGACCGGAAATGGACTCAATGCGGGTTTAGATGTAGTCAATTCAGTTCGTATTTGATATCGTCTAATTCATGTGGGATTTTAATCTTTCCAATAAATCATTCGTAGGATACTTCTGCTTTTGTCAAATGGTTGTATCAGGTTGAAGCAGGAAAACGGATATTGTAGAATTTAATTAATCACTCCTCACCCGAGGAATGAAATATTATTGGTATATTTGATAATCCTAAAGATGAGAACCAACAATGTGACTCCATTTCGAGAACTAGATGAGGTGAATAAGCTTCGTGAGTGAAATGCAATCTCATTTTGGTAGTGCACAGCTGGTTAAACTTTGACATCCAGTGTATCGAATGTTTTATTTCATTGCAAACTCAGCCATCCTGGGAATGAATTTTAGATGGGCAGCACAAGTACACACAAGTTTATTGGAATCGACTGTCAATCAACACAAAATTGACACAATCAAATCCTCATCTATCATCGAAATTCAATAAAGCAGGCTTGCACATTATTGATGTGGCTGTAGTACATAGGGAAAGAGCACAAAGAACGGAAGTAAAAAGACTACGAGTGGTCCAATTGAATGTCAAATTTGGTTTTCCAGTTCGTCCATCACCGAGAGCGAGTTGTATAAAAGCATTGCGCTTTGCCAACAACGGAAGTGTGAAATACTTGACGTAGCTTGGCTCGATTATTTTTCCGATCGTATCTATCGACGGTATGGCCAAAAAAGTCGTGATTGACAATGTGACTGACGGCTGAGTTAATAAAATGAAAAAAGCTTCGGTGGGAAGTCTGCCTGACATCATTTAAAAAACCATTCACCACTTGTGTTCATTAGCTTTGATAGAAATAGTGACTTTGATAATCTTTATACGACAATAGGTGTATAATTGTGAAATGAAACTCGAAGTGAACCGGTTCTTACTCATCCGCATGAGCTTATCAGAAAGCAGTCTCTCCATCCCTTCAGAGCCATTCACACGCATACTCCAGATCTCACAGCCGAGCTAATCATAACCAATCGGACCGGTCATCTTAGAGAGAGTTAGAAATTAAAATGTCACATCCCGTTGATCGTTTGAACTGGTCACTACGTAAGCCCAACCAGAGTAGACCTGTCGCACATACGTAGAATCTATCCTGACACGCGGCAATAATCAAAGATCATCCCGATGCGTCCTGGCTATGGAATAGTACCGTTCTCCCAGATTTATTATTTTTTTTTTTTTTACTAAGCTCTTCATTACATCGCACTGCCACCGGTATTTTTATCGCAATGGCAGCCAATGCAATATGCCACATTCGCAGTACTTGGATCATGCATCAGAGCAGAACTGCATCAGGACAGCAGTCAGAGTTGTGAGCTCGTGGGAAATGAGTATGCGGACTTCGGGGGCGGTCACCGTGTGTTGCTAATGCGCACCTTAGTCTCGCGACGTCCCGAGAGCATGATGTGTGTACATAGACGCGTAATACCCCGAGAGAGTGAACTACCTCCTCTGCATCCTCTATGCAAGCTATCGCAGTGTGTCATGTATGCTCTTTCACTGCTCATCCGGCATGCACAGAGTCCTAGAATTAGCAGCCGCCGTTCCCCGGGGCTGGAATTTGCTGGAAAAATCATAGAAGTGTTCTATATCGGCCGTGTAAATTTGCAAACGACAGATTATTTACAGCATAAGACGGGTACCCGATTATTATGCGTCACACTGGATGTGATCTGGGTTGATGTGTGTTCTAGAGCCAAGATTCTCGTCCGGTTCTTCACGCTGACCTGCTTTAAATCGCTCGCGCTAATTTTCACTCTCAAGCTGTCCTTGGGACCGTCCGTAGCAGGGCCCATAATGAGCATGTGTTTGCATAATTACGCACAACCTGGCAAAATGGCTCTGGTGTGTGTTTTCTTGAATTCCACGAGATCGCTTTTCGAAAATCAACGAAGCTAAGGAGCGCTTTTACGCATAATTTACACAGACTGGGACAATAGGTGGGCGTATTCCTGTGGAGTTCCTTGCGTGATTATATAGTTGTTTCCCTCGAATCGAGTTTGCAAAGTCCCATCGTCATCGTCGCAGAGGCAGACGTAACTTTCATCGCTTTCGCATGAAATTCAGAAAGCAAACCCCTCGTTTTATCCGCTAGACCGAGACAAATATTGGACTGGTGAGAAAATGATACGGCCACGAGAGGGCTGACAGAAATACCCTCGATTCTGTTGGTTCTGCCTTCTTGAACGTGCTATCAAAGTACAAATTATGTTGAACTGATGTGTGCGGACGCAGGGGAGGGGGGAATTAACTTTCCCCTTCGTCCCACCCGGCCCACTGAAAACAGATGCATATAGCCTGTAAATAGCATTAAATACAAACAGAATACAACTTCTCAGTGGTCTGAATGACTTTTATGGATATAAATGCCGAAACTATTTTCGAAAAACGTGGTCTCTGAATGGTAAACGAAATGATCTTCCTGAGGTAACTGTTGAACTTCCCCATTTGTGACCAATATTCAAGCATTTGGGCTGATGATGGTGATTACTCTATAAGAAAGCAATAAAACCTACGCTGAGTTACATAGTTTAGTTTTTGCAACACGTTACCGGTTCCTTAGCGTGTCAAGTGTGTAATGCTATCGAGAAATATTTTGGCAGTTATCGTTGAGCATGTTCAATGAATCTTACTTGTTGATTAAAATTGACAGCCTGATGAATTTAAAAATTTCTTTAGTCACATTTCACATTTGATGTAGTTACTACTGGAGATTGGGTCACAACATTTTCACTGAATGGTTCAACATTTTTATAGCTCTTGGAATTAATTAGGCCACATTCTACTTCCCTAATTCACATCGTAATATAATATGGTGGCAGCAAGACACGCTATCGAAACACCTGTGATGATCGAGAACTCGGGTGGCATAATTTCAAGAAGTTCATCTCCTGACCAGGCTCAATCTTCCACTCATGATTGGAAAACATGACGGAGGTGACAGTCAGAATGCATCTTCGATGGATCAGCTCTGTGAACATCATCTCAAAAAACAACTATTCCCATTCGTGGTTCACTTTCAACTCAGCGAGTACTGAGATGCTAGAAAATAAGCGTAAGCTTGAACTGTGTTGTCTTGACACACTGGTGACGATGCAATTCATCTGGTTCATCATCTAGCTAACCTACCCTTGCTTTAGACCCCGCTACAACAATCTCATACCTCCTACTGATGATGATGCCTCCATCTCACCAGGACCCCCAATTAGTCCCTCTTGGATAAAAAGACGAATGGGTGGTTCAGATGGTACTCAAATACCTCGGCAGAGATAGTAGATTCTGGTGTACAAAATACAAGCCGCACAACCAGTGTACGCAAATCGCGTTACCCAATTTTGCAAGGGCAGCCTGGCCACCGTTGACCGTCTACGCCATCACATGCGTACCCGCGCGCGCGATATTCAATTTGGCGCAAACGACTACCTGTGCAGCAACATCAGAGAAATAGCATCCAGCGCATCGTTATTGCACGGCAGAGCTGGTTTCGTTTGACTATATGGGGTTATCCTGCTGCAACGCGTATGTGGTTTTGCCACGCGTCGATGGAGCTACCTCGTAGTGTAGTTATACCTAAACTAGTACAGCGATTCTCCCACTGCAGGTCTATGATTTCAACTCAATCGTACTGTGTGTACTCGCCCACACGTGCCATTCTCGTTGCGGAATTTCAAATGCGTTTCGGGACTGACTTTGTTTTTTGTATACGTTCCGCCTGCGCGAAGGCACTGTTTTCGTTCGCATTGATGTTTGAAAGTGTTTTTGTTACCGAAATTGACGCGATGCTCGCTGATCCTACTGTACAAAGACATCAGTCACCCAGGCGGATACAGTTCAGCCTGCGAATTGATTAATACCCAGGGACGCGAGAATGAAAACATTCTGCGATGTATGGGACGCGAAACGACGAGTTTTGAGCGTCCTCGTTGAAAAAATACTGCCTCGAGTCGTTTTGCAATTTTGAGAGACTCTACCGTGATGATCGATGGGTTGTGTTGTTTCACCGACAGGCCTTTGTGTTTTTTTTTGTGGCTGAATAGATCTCTTGGGATAGAGTGGAGCATTGAAATGGAAATTTTGAGTTACCAGCGACACATTCCGTTTTCAATCAACTCATTATCGATTCATATAGTTTTCGTGTATGGAGAGAAATTATGGCACAGAGACCTTTTCATCAACACTACACAAAAGAAATGTGGTAAAAGTCAACACAACTAGTGGAGTGCGTCTTCCGAAGGAGGTTCATTTTCCACTATCTTCAAAGAAGAAGATCTTGACAACGCAGATTGGTATGGATGCCATGCGTTATTAAGGGGGTTCGGAAGCTCTACCTTTACCGACCTTGACTTTCGCCAGAAAAAATTTTATTACTCGTGAATTACGCAATATCTTGAGAAACCACGATTGTCATCGTATTTCTGTGGATCATACCTACGCCCTGGAACAATTTTCAGGGTGATTCGTCTTGATTTGAAGGAGAATTCTACATCCGCAGTTTCCAAAATAGTGACTGCCATTCTCCGGATGTTGAATTCTCCTTCAAATCGAGACGGATCGTCCTGAAAATTGTTTCAGGAGGTAGATCTGATCCACAGAATTACGATGACAGTGCCCTTTTTCTCTAATTCGGCCTATAAAAATTATAAAAAATCAATAACTACCAATAGCGTACGATTCCTCCAAATGTCAACAAACGCGTGTGAGCTGGTCCGGAGTCGATACGGGTCCGCCCGTCCGCCTTGGATCCGCCGCGTCAGCTGACACCGTGTGGATGTTTTAGGGCTTCCCGGTGCTCTCGCGGGTGATGAGATGGTTTCCATCGAGTGTGTGCTAATACTCCAGTGTCGGTTATTATATTTAGTGCAAGTACGAGACTAGGCCAACCCTGGCTACATCGCGGCGTCGGCGTTTTCCATCTCCCATCCAGCAACGCCCGGTCGGCGTCGACTGCTCGCATGGACGCCGTGACGTTTTTTTTGACGTGAGTATCTTTTTAAATCACACATCTTCCCAGTAAATATAGTGCACGTCGGTGGTGCTCAAATTCATCATGAATCTATTGTGCCCAAAATCGACTAGCTATGTCGTGTACTTTTCTCATCCGGAAGGTTATAAGTCAGCTGTTTTTGCAATGCCTTTCAATGGGGCTAGATGTCAACTCATCTGATTTTGAAGATTTTTCTCATAGATAAGGCCTAACCTAGAATTTTTTATATTTAAAAGATTGTAAAAATTGTGATTTTACTAGTATGAAAGGTTTCAGTTGTCAATAAAGGCTTTTTCTTGATTTTGTGTCATTCCCAGGACCTCGTCATTTGAAGCAAAGCTCTACGTTATGGCTCGAAACTCACCCAGAGCTTCTGGGGAACCATGTGCACTGTATGGCATATTACTGGAGGCTCTTAGCAATATTTTGAGCAGTCTTTTGCTGTCCTAGGAAGATTTGAAGGTCCATACGGCATGGTTGTTTGATTGGGCAGTTGACGACATTCTGTATGTAGACTCAGTATGGTGAGTTAGCCCATCAATTTATACTCTAAACTACCTACAAATAGTGAGAATTTTCTGAATTTCATAATAATGTATGAAGTTTCATGGTTTTCTGTTATTGCTTAGAAATAATTTCAAAACTTGGTCATCAGGTTATGTACTACACAAGTGGCAAAACTAGATTCTTTGAGCTTTTATGGATCATATTGAGCCTCAATCATGCCTTTACCCTAGCACGTATAGAAATTTGTTATAGAAACCTCAAGCAAATTTCTGCTTCCAGGTGCAAGCAGAACTCAATCACTCATGTCGATTCTTAGCTTCCAGCATGGGTTCTTCCGTGGAATCAAACAACCTGTTTCTCTCCATTTTCCCTGACACTAACCGTATTGAGGGATCATACAACTCTGTAAGTGTTCAGATTGGGTAAGTATCACATCTCTAATCTACATTTTGAGGTCTTCGAGGGAGAAAATCATCATATTTAAAAATTTACATGTTTCGGATTCTAAAAATAAATGAGTTCCAAAATGATGCAAGATTCACTTCAGTAAAATGATGTGGACTGAATCACATCCCTGAATATTAACTATTTCATACTTCCAGATATTGATCTATTGATGATGACATGCTCCATTGATGGAAGCAACCCAATTTCATATTCGAAGCTCAACTGCTTTTTCTATACCAGCGCATTCTAGATTATGGCATTCTCCAGGTGTCAAATCAT
Organism: Eretmocerus hayati; assembly: GCA_029851415.1. Taxonomy (NCBI): domain Eukaryota; kingdom Metazoa; phylum Arthropoda; class Insecta; order Hymenoptera; family Aphelinidae; genus Eretmocerus; species Eretmocerus hayati. The sequence continues at coordinate 3,490,380 of CM056741.1, read as the reverse complement.
TTCTAAATTTGTGAATTAGATAGAAGTTGTAACTTTCATGAAAATTATTCTATTGAAAGAAAATATGAATTACTAAAGAATAACTGATAACTTGATCTTTCTATAGGTTAATTTTGGTGGAATTTTTTAGATCAAGTATGGGTTTTGATGCAGTTCATTACCAAGTTGAGCAGGAATGAAGATTGATTGGTTTTGAGGTCTCTATTGGATACCAGAAATATTTGCCTTTCCTCCGCTCAAAGTTGAAAATGTCCAGGCTCAGCCATCTGTTTTGTTTACATTACTGTATAGCAAATGCACCCAATTTTTGGTTGTATTTCAAATGCAAGATATTGACGTGACATACACATCTAGGCATGCCAAGATGCACATTTGCTGTGTATTTATATGAAAGATGTGTATAAACAGCATCCAAAATGGAGTTTTGGAGAGTACGCTGCAGTATTTTATGTAGAAATGTCAATCTCCACTAACGCATAAAAAATGTATGTGATTGCATATAAATGCTAAGGAGAACATAGAAGTAATTCATACAGAGAATTTTTTCATTCCTCTGCATGAATCTTTGCAGTCAGAAATACACACTTCTATGTGTAACAAACAGCAGAGAAGTTCATTCACAGACATCAGTGACCACCAGTGACAGAGGTGAATATCAAACAATAGAGATATAACACCAAATCTCTATTGAACAAACTCATCTCTTCTTGTGTCAGGCTGTCGAGTGCTTGAGATAGATGTCTACAGATAGACACCATGAAGTCACGTATCAGTCACCAGACACAGCTCACATGCGGCTACCTAGGTCGGTAAAAGTAGAGCTTCCGAACCCCCTTAAGTCGAGGGCAGACCAACGCGGGGGGGGGGGGGCGAGTGAAAATGTTCGAACTGATGTAGGACTTCTGATTTTTGTCACAAAAAACGCATGATGGGTGACAGATGCGGAGTAGACTCGCATGTTTAACACAAATACCATAATTTCTCATTCTCCAATCAATAAACTTGCTACCGCGAGCGTGGAGAAAAAGACTCAGAAAGGAAGCTGTATAAAGTCCAATTACAATTCGAGATGGCCGCTGACTCGAGCGCCAATTCATGTTGGTAGATAGTATCGGGTGGCCGAAAATTCAATTGAAGGTGATGCTAATCATGTATCGTGGAATCATGATATAGGTACACTTAGGCATGGACGAATCGCAGCATTGTCAGAAAATCCGCTAGTCGCGGGGCTGTTGTCGCCCATCACGAATCCATGGATTAACGTGTAATCAGCGCTTCCAATAAGGACACGAGTATACAGAAATGGCAGTGCTCCGCATCATTGAGTGTGAAGTCTTGAAACTTCGGTTGATTTTGGATTAACTTCCAACGATGACTTCAATAAGAAGTTTTAGTGATGCTCACTGGAACTCTAATGGCGAGGGCACTCTTGACCCCAAGGTCACTGAAAACTGAGTGAGTGGTGTCACTGAAACTTCAGTGACACCACTCACTCAGTAGGTTCATGCTCTAAAAAAATGAGGAAAAAGTATTGCATGCAGCCATGGTTGAATGCATTTAGGCTTGACTAAAATTGATATTGGGGGACAATGAGGTCTTAGAGAATTTTGACTTTTGTTGTAACGTCTAAGGGAGTCAATGCTCAACTCAATAAATTACAACATTGTATGCCTTTCCTTGTCAAATCATGCTTCATTTTGTGTAAATTTAAATGGGGATTTGAACATGTTTAAATGTGGAACAGTGTCATGTATGTTTTGGTTGCTTCAAGAAATTACTCCCCCAATTAGGGTACAGAACAGATAGAAATGAGTTTGCTGAATACTTCAAATTAAAATGAAGGAGGACAAAAGAGAGTTCGGAAAATTCTCATTCTGGGGTACGGGTTGTATTTACATAGTGTTCGTTCAAACTCAGAAAACCCTCATGACCCACGCAATGAAGGCACAGTGAAGGCATAATTAGGAGCCACCACCCGCAACAAGATACTCACACAAGACACAACACTGCACTTTTTATCGGGATCACCGCCAAACACTCGCGATCAGAATTTCCGTATGCGACCCGTATAGCAATCGAAAATCAGCGGGGGAAGCATTACCCGTATTACCCGTTCCAGCACATATGCAGCAATAACAATAAGAATCATATGTTGTTGTCAGTCGTGCTGTGTGCATGGAGAGCAGAGCAGACAGCAGACGGATCTTGGCATTGGCATGACTGTAATATGCTGAGAATACACGCGGTCCTTCATCCCATGCAGTATACCTATATCGTATGTCGGTTTTTCGTTGCATCTGTATGGCGGGTTGCATCAAATCTCGTTACGCGGGTTGGTGTCGCTCGCACGATTTCATTCCTCACCCAAACGAGCGTAAAGGAACTCCGTTCCAAAACCCCAACTTTGTGAATGTAAGGCTACCTCTGGCGCTGCGAGATTCTTTTCTATATACTCGCCAGCAAAGCGCCACCGCGCATTCTGATTATTCTGAATTTCAAAACCATACATCTCATTCATCAGTTCGAGATTCTACGGATAAGATTGATGTAATTATATCAAACAGTTGTACACTGGTGCGATTCGAGGATGGTAATGTGGTAGGTGGCGATGAGAAAAGCGACAAATATTAGCTGCTATTGGTTCTGAATATGTACATGAATTGGTTGTTATATTGTCCACAATCTTAACGCCTTGAACAATTCATGCACCTAGTTCCATTCAATCCAACCTCCGTTTCAGCTCATGTCAGGTCCCGTCAGGTATAAGGTTCATCTTATATACTTGGACTCTCGATTTATGCCAGGAAAAACTGTCACCATGTCCAAGCAACCCCAACTGCCGGTCACATATCCTCTCTATCTCCGACGTTTGAATCTAGTGGTGAGATCCTGCATCCACTTTAGAACTCGGCCAATCATCTTGACATTTCTTGATGATGTGCTGCTGTGGTTTGACGAGCTCCATTGCGCTACTCCAAGGATATCCTTGGGGAACCACGACAGTTGTCTATTCCATCTTTTGAGCACAAATGAATAGCTCCTATTTCTTTATAACGGTTGAAAGATGAGCAACTGTAGAGAGTCCTCGGAGCAAAGCGCAAACACGGCATATGCCCACAAACACCACGCGACACTATCGGCAGCAACGCATAACCATGGCAGGATGAGGCCGAAACTTCAGCTTCGAGATCAGTCACTAGAAGGTGCGCGATGATGAAGCTACCCAGTCACCAAAATTGTCAGCTACAGGAATTCCACAAAGTAACGTACTCGTGGTCGTGGGAAAAGAGTGTCCGTCTTCTTAGATGTCGTTCGCCCTCCATTAGTTCCACTGCACTTAAAAATATTGGTTATATGCATGAATATCCAAGTCATTCGTTATCTCGTACAACGTCCATGCGTGACTCACATGAGATAGCAGGTGATCTGGACCTTGATGCTTAAAATTGACATTTTTGAGCGCAGAAACATTGATAGTGGGCAGATAAATTTCAAGAAGCCGGGTATACTCGCTTTCTGAAACCAGTTTTCCTATGTCACCAACGTGTCGCTTTGTACAGGGAGAGTGCAGTACCGGAGTACTTGATTCTAGCAAGTTCATCAATAATTTTTAGAAATTGAAGGATCAAACTGTCTTCCTTCCAAAGAATCCTTATTGAGCATTCTCTGTTGATCCCGCGTAGCAAATCCTTCCCCGAGGAGATTCAATCCATTCAGGGAGATGCAGGGGCACGTACATGAACTCCATCTACCCTCGCCCCGCAATCCTATTCGATTGGTCTAGTGTACACGCTAGAGCTGGGCGACAAACAAGCAAACACGCGCGAATCTACATGAGAGCCACCACCCCACTAGTGTCCACTGCACTCTCGTTGATTTGTTCTGTCAGCTCTCTGTACTATGCAATTTCAAAACGACAAGGGGCATCCCTTCCGGTTTGATGCACTTGAATTTAGGGTCGCAATCACTCAGAGTGTATAGTGTGCACGCCCTCTATACATTCGAAACTGTGATGGTCGTGAAGGTGAAAGTACAGCGCTGAATGATTTATCAAGCCCAGCGCCGTCGCGGATGATTGAGAATACTGCTCTGGCGCTATTGAGACGTATCTTCTGGTTCTTATTCGAGTGACAGGCAGCTCGCACCTGTAGGATACTCGCACAGTATTGGAACCGAGTTTTGAGCTGTAAGAGGCGGATCGCGATTGTGTGCTGGTGGTGCTGCAGTCAAGATCTCGTTGGATTACGGGGCATGTAATTGGACTTGACTTCGCTCCAAGTATGAGCACGCAATCGTCTCTCTTTATCCAAACGCGTGACTCGCTGCAAGTCATCGTCACTGTTACAGACCAAACATTGAGTTTAGACGCTGGAAGCGCATTTTGGATCAAATGCAACCTTCAGCCTGCGTGCGTTGCATCTCCTTGAAAAGCCAGAATATTCATTTTAGCTTTTTTGCTCTTATTCACCTTGTGGACATGAATTCAAGTGCGGTTAGCGCCTCGCTCTTGAACTTCTTTATCTTTCACAGGTCTGAGCATCTTCAATACTAAGGACGTCATTGACTTTCATTGAACCCCTTTTCGGTGAAACGAATGTTGCACGATACAGCTTTTGTCAACAATCACATGCGAGATAATGACTCAATGAAAGAGGCGGCCACGTTGGAATCGAAAACCACTGCAGAACGATCAATAAGTGAGATTATGACACGCACATGGTGTTTTGAAGAACCATCTCATACTGTCATCTTCCTGAATTCTCGTTACGTGTACCATGAAATTTGGATCGGGCTATAGAGCTGAAATTCACCAGTTCCATGTGCTCGCTCGTACTTTTAAGCATGATTTCGTTGAGTCAAGTAACTTAGGCCCTCAATAACCTTTCTGAACCATTACATGGGACACTAGGCGTGTCCTTTGCTGTCTTTTCAGAATTTTCGAGAACATCAGGGCTGCTGAATCTAATTTCCTTTTGTCAACATCTCACACCAGAAATATGATGAGCGAGGTGACTGATTTCTTCTCTTTCTTCCCAGCATCTCAATAAATCAAAATCATTCACACAGTTCAAATTTAGAATCATCATGGCAGTTTTGCATTCCACCCTCATTAACTTTTATTCCCAGGAAATTGATGTGTGATGCTAACAATTTTGGTTTCAAGACAACAATGTCTATCCAAAAAATTGATGCATGGTGGTAACAACTTTTTGATTTAAGACAACCGTATCTTCCCAGAAAATCGAACGAAAAGAGAGGATTATTCACGCTGGTCATATTTTTGATGTAAGATGCTGTCAGCCACGCGCATGATGTTTCTTGACAATATTATGAGGGATAGCTCATGTACAAAACTGACATTTGGTATATTTCAAAGAAAGCACATCCACGATGACCGATTCCATCTATGTACATCTACTGGGAAGCCTTAACTAAGGAATTTGCTCTGTGTAAACCTCACATTTGGTAGCTTTCGAAGGAAGCACATCCAACAAACTAAACAATTAATGATGGTAATTAAGCATCTTGATAATAGACACCCTGATGAACTTTCTTAGCATAATTATAGTTCTGTATTTGAACCTTGAACAATTCTATTGAAAATTCATTGTTGTTTTCGTCAACATTATTGTCATTTTAATACATATCAGTCGTCGTATCTTTGATGATCGTTGCTCGCGTAGGTAGGTTAGCTTCAGTCATTTAGTCTAAGGATTCTTGGTGCTATTCATTCAGCGTAGAAACACAAGAGGCACCGCATGCATAATCGCCTTGTTTCCAGCTACCCCAACCCGCATTCACCAGCCTAAGGAACAGGGGTGTTTCCAGCACGAGCGGTATAAAAACCGATTTTGCAACTCGTAATCCAGCAGCAGAATGGGCACGATGACCGAACTGCTGATTCCAGCCGTAATCATAGGGATCCTTTAATGGATCTCATCTCTCTCAACTGCAGCCCCACTCAAGACAGGGTCTTCTCCCTGATAAACCTACCTTCTTCTCAACGCAATATAGGAAGTCGATCTTCTTAACTGCAGCAGAGCCCAACTTTGGCCCAACTCTTTCTCCTTTTTCTCGATGTCTTGGCCCCATACGTATTAGGCTCACGACTTGCAGCGATGCACGTGCATGTGTAGTGCAGCCACATTCCGAGTCGGATGAGTTCGTTCAGGAGTGCGTTCGCTGGATAATTAAGAGCTGCACGCAGATTGGGAATTTTGGGCGGTTCCCAACTCTCTCGCATCACATATGAGCTGCAGATGAGTATAAGACCTACTCGAGCATGAACCAGCCTCATCTGTCAGCGAATTTTGTGATCCCGCGGTCTGATACCTCTTTCGCGATGAACTATGCTATCTACTCCCTCGCTCATTCTGACATGTGCGCTGCGGTCTATTATCTTCGAGAAAGGCTCTCAGGAGTTTTTTGAATGAATTTACGCCCCAACTTCATGAGAGAAATTGTGTGTTGGGCAGAAATGTCTCATAGGTTACTTTTGTAGTACGATTCTCATGGGGCCCCGGCAAATACGATTCAAAATTCCTAACTAATTGTAAAGATTCCGGTCACGAGGCTCTACAATGAGCAATCACAACTAGGTGAAGAGTGAAGGGGAAGGTTATATTGAGTCAAAGCGAATAAAAGTATGGCATTTACTTGGTGGTTCGAAGAAGTATTGATCAAGGTGTTATGTTGTGTCGTGCCTGAATTACATGTTTCTGGAACTCAATTTTTATGCAAATATCATTGTTCTTCATAAATTCAATGTTTTCAAATCGTTAACATAACTTACCATTCTTGAGATGAGTTTTGAGAGTGTAAAAATGTCGCATTAGAGGAATACATCGATCCTTTCGTAGAGACATTCAAGTACCGCCCAAGTACCGAGAAAGTCTTATAAACATATTTCTGTGATACTCTGCAAGTATTTTCCAGGAATTTATAAAGAGCGATTTGAGCCAAAACAGTGGCATATTTCCTGAGATGCAGACTTCCAAAGCTGGTTTGAGGGCTTGTGAGTTCCTTTCGTCAATGAGAACTGATTACTCAATCAAAACACCACTCTCAAAATTGTCCATGCTATGTAAATCAAGTTTTGACAGTACATTAGATTTCAGAGTCAGTTCGTGAGTTTTGAGTAACTGGAACTGCAAGAGCACAATCGTCTCTTCATTTGAATCAGTGTTACATAGTCCCACATCCCATACCTCAGCCTTAAAGTACACTCGGCTCAAGTTCACCACCTTGCGAAATGCAAAACCACATCTCTCGAAAGAATTGCAAGCTTGTCTGTAACCTTGTTCTTCATCTTTAATAGATCTGCTTCTCTGCACCGCATCACCAAACACTCCACCATGCCATTTACCTAACTTGGAAGGCACCCCATCATAGCCAGAGAATCCCGGCTTATTATCGTGGTCGCGTCCCTTGCAAGGGTCCGCTCGATAATTTATGTCAAATAGTTTAAGCTTTGCCTCTGTCCCGCGGAAGCAAGATCGCAGAAGCCCCCAAAATCCCTCGGCCCGGTGCTTCCTCTTCATTTTCGTGCTGATGGCACAGAGTCATCCAGAATATCTACACAGAGGGCTTATTAAGTGCTGCCTCCGTACTCACAGCGATTAATAAAACGGACGTCCACCTCCCCATTAACCCCTGCCCATTTAAGTGTACGTGAGCCAGTGCGCAACCAGTATTTTTCGAGATCGCTTCGCAGAGAACATACACGTATGTTTGTGGCGGCCACCAAATGACGGCTTGCTGGCATGCAAATGCGCCTTCCAAGAAATCCGGTTAACCGAGCGTCCGCGACTACACAACATCAGACGACCACTACGACTATCAAGACTACTACGTGCCCTTCGACTCATTTCGTCTGTGTTCCAAGTCCCGCACATACACAAACCGAGAGTCGTTCTCGGAAAGTCGATTTCGCGCTCTCGACTATGAATAGATTCGCGCGGGCGGTCGGTCTGTCGAGCTGCAAAAAATGCAAAAAACAAGAGTCCGCCACCGCCCTTCGACCCTTTTTTTGTATGTTACGATTTGCGGTATAACGACTCAAGGTATTCCATTGCCACTGCAGCGTGGCGAAATTTTTCGCCGTCGCGGCGCAAAGAATGGATCGTTCTCGGCTTTCACGTGGCCCGCACGCGTCAATTCTCATTTGAGACAACATACCGGTCTCCGCAGTTCATTATTTTGAGGGGCGTTTTTATATTTTGCAAGGGGCGGGAATTTTACGGTTGCCGGTCTCACCTCTGGCACGACATCGTCTTTGCCAGCTTGATGAGCTTTTTGACTCCCGGGGGAAGAGTCCTCGCGAGGTGTACGTGAGATTCACTGCAGATATCGACTTGAGATCTGTATGTGGTGCTTCCACGTGGAGTACGTGCTGTCACTAATCTGTTTTCTACGCGACTGCTGTCGTACGTACGTATGTTTGCTCGCTCTCGAGAGAGATAGACACGGATGAGCTTGGCGTTTTCTTTTTTTGTCCTGGACGTCTCCAGAGGTGGTTTCCGTTTATTGCGACGAGACAAGAGAGTAGCAATGTCACGGTACGACTGTACGCCACGCGGAAACAGATTGAATCGAGAAGAATGATAGAAGCAGTCGGTTCTACTACGTGGAATATAGCTTATTTGGATCTGTCAATCTTGATACTTGAACCAAAATATCTTGAGGTTGTTGGATTTCAAGCTACTCAAGTTTGGGAGATTTCATCCAAGATTCAAAAGTGTTGCTCTTATCATCAAAAATTTGGACATCAAAGATGGATCAATGTATGCCAAGATATGTACGTTCATTTTACAGATGGAAATCATCCAATCGGCTCTTGTATGAGCCATAATCTGGAACGTATCCGACCAAAATTTCGAAACAATCCTTTGATCATGATTTCATGCTGTTTCTACGATCTTATTTGTATGAAATCTCAATTTTTCACTATCAATCTGACTATTTCAAAACAAAAGATTACTTCGGGATTGTGACAATTGGATGTTTTCAGATCAGCGTATACTCAAAAAGTATCTTTATTCAATGTTGGCTGAATCAATTTACGAAGGAAAAAAAATATTTCAATCAGAATTGATTCTAGAGATAAACGTCACAGGTACTGTTTCTGAACTCGTAATAGACCACTTCTTGAAGGAATCCCTGCGCTCCAGCTGTCTTAGTTTGGTAAGTCATAATGATGGTCTTCATTCCTTGAACAAATGGGCTGATAACTATCATGGAATGATGAACCATGCGCTCAACTCCTCATGGCAAAATACCAGCATTCAATCAAAGTGACATCCTTCTTAAACTTTTGATATTTCGATGGAATGAGTGTGCTGCTCGCTAATTTCAAACGTAATCAAGCAGCTCGTGCGTGGATCAATCAATAGAGTTGAGTCAAATACCCGTACGAGACAGAACCCATTCTCTGTAATGTGCTACATCGACGTATACGTAGGTTAGCTGATTCCTGGTGTATTGGCTCTGTTCTATAGAGTACAAGCCCGCTAATTGACCATCAACGATCAAGACATCTTCGTACCCATAGCAAGAAGATTGCATGGGATGACTTCCATCGTTATCAATTGTACAGAGATGTCCTGGAGGAACCTGCACATCGAGGCTCTCAAAATCTCGGAAGATCTTGGCAGTTATGGCGTAAGGTCGTTTCTTCATTTCTAGGCATTCTACCGAGTCGATAACTGTGAGATTAACTGCCCTGATCTTACTATTCTTTGCCGAGAAAACATCGTAGGCCCAACCAACTGAGAGAGCAGAATCTCCTGGTTTTGCTCGGGCATTTTGTCTCAGAATTTGAGTAGGCTGAGCCCGGGGTCCAAAATGTATACGGTCCCGGACTTTGTACAGAGCGACGTCATCAACTGGACCAACTCCCTGTTTGACCGGGGACAAGTAATTCTCGTGCAGTATGAGTTCGGCTGGGTGCTCAATGCCACCTGTTCCCAGTGCATCTGGACCAGCTCTAACCAGATATTCGTGAGGTCCGTTCCCGCATCGTTTCAAAATACTTGACCTTTGACATGGAGTTACGCCGAGCACGAATCGATCGGATAGTATGGCACCAACGTAATATGTGACGGGCACCTTGGCTTGACTGCTCGTTTTAAGGACTTCGACACTCGCGAGGAACGGATGTTTTTCAATGGCAACTGTATTCTCCCAACAATTGGAAACGGTTACATACTGCATCGCATTTACTGAAAAGCAAAAGAGGGCTTGAATCATACTTTTGTTCACAGTTCACAATAGTTTTCTTATGGTGAATGGTGATAGCTGCAAATCAAGCTCAATGAGATTGGAACAAGACAAATCTGGGCAAAGTCAAAGCTATCAACGTGACTTTTACGAAACATGAATCTGTATAGACTACGAAAGTGTATACAATTTACAGATCAGAATGCAATAGTTGGTCTAAATTCGGATCGTTCCTCAAGACTAACAGCATTGTAAATCATAGCTCAAACAGGGTATATTTTGAGACCTCGGACGAAAATCTTGTCCAGGAGATCGTCTTGCATTACACGTGGTGGTAAGAGGATCCAACAACACAGAATTGATGATAATTTTCAAACATTGTAAGTATGTTTTGTTGGTATCGAGAACTTACCATCAATTAGAGCAATGAGAAAGGCCAATACTGACAAGAGGTACATCTTTGGATCGAAACAGTCAATGGCAGTTTAAGCTTCTTGATTAATCCAGAATGGACGAAAGCAAGAATCAGTTCTCAGTTATAGTAAGATCACTAGATAGTACACCGATCGAGTTGTCAAAAGGTTCAGAATTGATCACCGGCACTGTGCCAACATAGCACAAGACAGAAGACCTGAATAAAGTAAAATTCATAATCGAGGTATTGCCTCCTAATCATATAAGATTTGGCAAAATTGTATCCTCTTACTCTACACCTGGTTTTACTTTCCGCTCGATTAAACTTCAGCAGGAAGGAGTTTGTCACGCGTGCGAGCTCAAATATTGCGAGCGAGAAGGTAATAACATCGCGTATCAAACCGCTTACAACTATTACGGAGGAATCTCTCCACTTCTGGTCTCATCTTCAGCTCACTCATATCCCGATGCTGCACCTCGTCTTTCTTCCCACGACTCGTCGCGCATCCCGTTTTGAGCCCTGCAAGACTCACTAGCTCGTTTGCGGTCGTGTTATCCTGTGCATATGAAAGCAGCAGCGGCAGCAGTAGTGGCAGATCTTACATACACCAGGGGGCAGCCTGAGGGCAATTAAAGCCTCCCCTCCCTTATTCCCTAATACATTCAACCGACCAGACGGTTATTACGCGTCCGCACTCGCGCGTAATTATTATTATGCTCGCGCACTGCAGCCGGTCTATATGCTCTCCATACCTCCATCTCCATCATCTTGAGAAAACAATCAAAGTATTCAGGGCTATATTTGTGTGAGTGGAGTACGTGCACTGAACGATTTCGGAGAAGTGGTCCTAGTGCATCATGCATGTGGCTCGTACCACCGACGTTCCGAGCGAGCTGATGATAATTAGCACGCGCGAGAGATTAATCTTGGACTGTTTTTGCGCTTTCGCTGCCGTCGAGGCTTCATTATGTATACTCGATCTGATTTTGGGTACCGAGTGTTTCAGCAAACAGTCTACATTTCTCACGGTTCGTCGAATTCTTATTTTAGAATGTTATTACATTTTGATGGCTTTTCAAGGGTTGATCTCTTGATTGCAGAGTTTATTTATCACATTGTGTCTGACGTGTGTTTATTCTGACCTATTTCTTGGAATCGATCGTTACTCTCCTTAAATGCGCTGTCTTGAGTATTTCCACTCTTGTTATGTGGTTCTTGAGCAGCGAAATAGATGGTTCATGAAAATCTTCGCAGTACATTTCAATCTCAATTATTGTCTCCGAGCCTCGTTGGCCATTAGTAGGTATTCTCATGACGCAGATGAAATCAAATCCGTGAAATACCAAGATCCTCGATATTTCACAGATTCGACGGCGAATTCCATCTTGATACCGAGGATTTCTGAAAATCGACAAGAACCGGCAGACGTAACGTCAAATTTTGTTTCGTACATTGACGGGATACACTCTTATTGGACGTGGATGGCGTGTCATCCAAGGTATACTTACACTGCACATGCATAACCAAAATCGCGTGTCTATTTTTGTCGCGTCCAGAGATAGATATTAGAGACACGGATCACATCACATTTCAGTAGCCCTGCCTGACTTTGCTTTTGTAGCAGCATAGAAGCCAGCATTGACATGTTTCGATTTTCTATCATTCCTACACTTTTTGCAGCGCCCGTCAAACTTTTTATCTACCGTTTCCGCAGTACTGGCGTTTCTCTTTGGCAGCCTGGCCTTTTTTGTTCCGTTACTCGATTTTCATCGTCGAGCATCCCTCTTTTCTTGCATTGATTTTCAGTGGCGATAGGAAGCGCGTTAACGATAAATCATTCATAACCACAAGCGCTACAACCTTCTTTTTATATGCACAAAAAGCATTGAAAAAGTGGACGTTGAGTAGATATTGTGACGGGATTCGACCTTGCTCATCCTCACTGCAATCTGGGCTCATCGACCGAATCGGTACAAATTGAATCAAGGAGGGGGAGAAAAACAGCATTGGTGCAAATGGGTTTGGGATACATTAGTTTTCAATTTTGATGGAGAAATTGAACGTGGAGTAAGAATCATCGAATCACGCATACAAAATCGACTCCCTGAATTGAACAGTATATTTCCCTCGCATCATACCAGATAGAAATCCATCGATCAAGCAATCCACTCACTGTAAAAAATCCTGGAGGATTTCATAGTGCTGAGCATTGGAAATTTTGGGACCATCGCTGAGCACTGTGAATCGACAGAACTGAGCGATGTAAACAAACAACGCTGAGTGTTGTTATTTACATCGCCGAAAGTTGAAACCAGTTCGGAGTAAAATTCACAGTACTCAGCAATGGTCCCGAAATTTCCACCGCTCAGCGTTGCGATACCACGGTGGGAACTGAGAAGATACAGCGATGGGCGTTGTGAATCTACACGAGCGCCTCGAGGCCGTGCAACGCTGTCTGCTAGAGCTTCGGTTAGACTTCAGAATTTTGCTCGCTGTATCTGAAATGAATTCGTTGAGACTGATATCCTTCCATAGTAAAATCCTCCCGAATCTACTGATTCCGATAAGCTAGTGTACATTGCGGCACTTACAATATAACTCTAGATATTCTTGCAACGGCGGAGACGCAGCATTGCGGTTATGGTCAGTTGCCTCGCTGATGCAACAATATCTAGAGTTACATTGTAAGTACCACAACGTGCGTATACTTATCTGAATTAGTAGATTCGGGAGGATTTTACTATGGGCCGATATCATTCTCAACAGAATTTTATCAGATGCAGCAAGCCAAATTTGGGAGTCAACCGGAGGCAACAGCAGACGACACTTACGGTCTGGCCTTGAATATCACAGCGCTGGGCGCTGTGAATTGAGTAAATCGCGCGACTTGGAAATCCAGCGCGCGCTGGAAATCCTTCAGGATTTTCTACAGATTCTTTGAATGACAAGTTCTTGAGAGAGTACAGTTTATCAACTACCAAAATAGACTCTGACAGAAAGAATTTAGGTTTGGAGATGTGGGAACCTGAAGTCCCATACCTGCAAATTTGATTTCTCCAGATCTAGATATTTCTTCCCAAGGTTCCGAGTTTTATGTGACAACACATCAGATTTTTGGATGATATAAACTTTGAGACGCATCCCTGTGCAAGTTTGTATCAGCCCACAAAGATTACCTTTGGAATTCACAAGCTCGCAACTGATGAGCCTTCTTCCGCCGAGATAAGTGCCATAAACTGCCCAGTTCACCGAAGTTGCTCAATCATCATAAACCTTCAATTCTTGATTTTTTATTGAGTGTACAGTCCACAAGATATACCATAATACCATCAACTTTTCCCCCGCGAGTGTTGCTCCGAAGTGGACATCTCCCACCTCTCCAGCCGAGGAGAGACGAAGTCACAGCTTGACGGGTCTATTGCTCGCATGTCTCATCTTCTGTCAAAACCATACCCAACAAGTCAGGGTAACAGACGAGCAAAAAAAGTGCCGCAACTTGGATAAGATGCGGGCATAAGTATCCACGTGGGAGGCGGAAACGGCGCGTACTCATGCACAGAGTTCCTATACAGAGCTTGCAAGAGTATAAATAAGTTCGGCAGCGTAGAGGGGACAGGAAAAAGCTGCGCGTCGATGATCGCCAAGGCGAGCGTTGTTTCGAGGGGACTAACGGCTCCGAAAGTGAAAAAAGCTCTCGATAACGTCCCAGAGGCATCGGCATCGATGGAGTCCACGACACGGAGGAGTGTCGGATACAGCTCGCAAGGGGGCCATCTCGGCTCATGTGTACTCGCTTCTATTATAAGCTGGGGGCGAGGCGACTCTCACATTGCCACGCACTCCCGCGGGAGAGGCCGAGTGTTTTCCACCTGCCGCTCAAAAATAAGTGAACTACCGTCGCGAGGGTTGCCCTCCCCCTCAACGACACATTGACATTGGATCACCTCCGCGATGTACAAGTAGGATAGAGCTTGCGAGGGGAGAATGTTCAAGCTCGCAATCTATGGTAGATATGATACTTTTGACGTGCAGGTATTCCGAGGGTTCGTGCCTTGGGGTAGATCTGTGTGGATGGTAGGTTGGTTGTATCGATGTACAGGGTGCAAGCTTTGGTTTTCGAGTTGGATGCATTAGAGCAGACAGTCGCGTGTACTCCCTCGGGGGACGACGGAACGCGAGGACCCAATGTACGTCTGTCCGCGTGTGCGCACGCGAATAATCGATGAGCTCGCGGCCGTATCCGCGTGCGAAGCTCAAATTTCCAACTGTGAGTGTGTTGGGTGAGCTGATACCGACGCTTTCAGATCGACTCTAGGGCTTATGTATGTGAGTCGCATCCTCTACTGTCACGAGATCGGTCTATGAAATTTCTATTTTGACTTTCCAACTTTGAGATCATGCAGATGACTGTTTCCCTTGTTAACACCACAATGGAAAATTCACAAAATGAACCGTGGACGAATACTGTAACACCACTCTATGAATATTTTGTAGAAGAATTATGTTCTTGGAATTTTAGAAATGCTGTGTTTTATTCCAAAAATTTTCATGGACAATAAGTGATTAAATGACGAGGTACATTGAAGAATTTCAGTTACAATCAATGGTTTCCAGCAAAAAAAAACCAGCCGAGCTTCAGATTGGGTATTCTTCTCGAGTCGTTCACACTCGATGCCACTATTCGGTATCGATCCAATGTCGTCTTCCAAGAAATTTTTGTGTTCTTGTTACTGAGACATCATTCCTTATGGTAAAGTTCCTGCGCTCCCAATGCATCCGCAAAACTTGGATTGCAAACTGAAATCAATAATTGGGCACTACACCTATATGAGGATATCTCTGAAACTTTTAACATTTGCTGTCACAGCTCAGCCAAACTGGTTGTAGGACGTTTCTTCAGGTCTGACTTGTCAAACTACCTTCGTTTGGATGTCCTGGAAGTGGTCAACATGGATGTGTGCAGATACTAGACTCAATCATGTGCGAGAAAACACCCGAAAATCGAGGAATTTACGTATCACAGCGTCAGACTCTTGAAGTTCGGCAGTCTCTCGTGAGTGGAGCGTTCCTGATCAAGTCCTGTAACTTCTCAGACTGATTCCTAATAGTTCAAAGTTACGATTTTTCTGGTGGAGAAGAGTGTGCCTCACTGTGCTCAACCGTGACACGTAGAGATGTGAGTGTCACAGATTTTTGAGAAAAAATTCTTGACTCGCCTTAGACGTTACAGCTTGTGGAGCGTGATCTAGAGACTTTTTGGAGGATACTTTTCGTATTCTCCACAAAAAAACGAAGAAATTGAGCCACTGTAGAGCTAGGTGCCTTGAAGGAGAAGCCAGGGAAACGGATGAAACGAAAAAGACAACGACCGTCCAACATGTCTAATCGTACAACTATTGGGAAGGCACGCGCGCGGTAGGGGGGGGGCACAGACCTCTAAACACTGTGAACATGTTACAGATACCCTCAGAATATCATATCAATTTCCACCCACAGAGACTTTGGACTTGGAATGATGAAACCATTGGTGGAGCGTTCAGTACATTTCAATTTTGACTTTCGTTACTACATTCTAACACCCAATTGCATACATTCTTCATATTCAAACCATCGTGCTTGCTCGATAACAAGCTCTAGCCATGTATCTCGATTTCCAGGAGCTGTGACGCTTTTTGAAGCCGAAAATCAAAAGTTTCAGAGATATCCTCATACTCTCTCAACATGAATCAGCTAACACAAACGGATTTTGACTGAGAATCAGCTATTTCAGCTGATTTTCAGCTATTGTAGCTGATTTTCAGTAAATTCCGTCCACGTTAGCTGCAAATCAGCTAAGATAGCTGTTTCATGTTGAGAGAGTATATGAGAGAAAATATCGCATTTCTGACACTTGGGGCTCCCAGACTTACGTACGTATTACCAATCTTCCCTTATTCTTACAACAAAGGTTGAGAGCCTTGCATTGACTCTTGGGCATTCAGAGCCCTCAATCTCCTGAAATATCTCAGAGATCGTTGAGCTGGTGGTGAGCTAGATTTCATTCGAATTTTCACCTCGGACACATACGACAGAACATCCACGTTTTCTATTTTATTACGATGGACCTCTAAGAGAACTTCGGAAGAAACATCTGCAACCAGAGAGTATCCCTTCCTAAAGATATTATCATTTACTTAATCAGAAGGGATTGTCCATCACACGATGAGGTCCCTCGAGCAACATAAAGCACTCACTTGATTAATTGACGCGGCAACACCATGACGGACTTCTATGTGCCCTTTCATCCACTCGATCCGTCGAAGCCAAAGCTACGACAAGATCAAACTACATCTTCTGCGTATTGCTGCAGAACAAACACGTTCCACGATCCGGTGTACCCATACAAGCACTCTCGTACATTGATATATTTCCTCCTCAAGCCATAGATATGAAATTCGGGCTACAGCTAGTTGTCGACGCTCTGCCATCATACACGTCAAGAGTGTTGATGGAGAGTTAATTACAATCTAGCTCACTCACCGCCAGTTGTGCGCGCGCACGCAAATGTGACACTTATGTACAAATGAAAGATGAGCACTACATTGCCATACTGGGCTACAATTGTAAACACTCGTCGCCTGTTTGCTGGTCCATCATGGAAATTGAAACCCATCTTGCGTTGAAGACCGCAGCTCCAATGAGGAAAATGGTCTACGAGAGTTTGTTCATTGCCGCACTCGAGTTCGATACGCGAATCATCACTGTGATGGGCTACTCTGAAACTGCATTTTGATCGTGTTCCTGAATTTGAGTGTGGAAACTCAGAATCAGAAGAAAGTGCCAGGGTGCTTGTAACCGAGGATTCAGGAGTGAATCTTGAATAAGACCATCTGCCGAATCACCAAAATTGTGGCGTCATCCAGTAAAATATAGCGTGATCTTGAAGAGCTATATCTAAAACTGCCTGAGCCTACTTACGGTGTGCCCCTGGCAAAAAAGTGGACCCCAAATGACGCTGAAATCCGGCAACGGGGATGTTTCTTTATGCTTCAAAGTGATGAAATTCTATCGATCTAAAATCGGAACCGTTCCTATTTTCAAGTTCTAGCAAGAATAAGTTTTTGACCATCGAATGTCACCTAAGGGCCTTTTGGCGTCTTTCGGGAGAGACTCGGAAAATTTTTTATCAAAGATGTAATATGATACCCATATTCTTTTGATGTAAACGTGATTTTGCGTTGTTTTCCAAATTGATATCCTGCGTCACCAGTAGGAAACACCGTATCATAATTTGATCCCAGCAATAATTGTACATTTATCGCTTGCAAAATTATGTCAATGTTGATCATAGCAGTAGATCTGCGATAACCGACTCTCACGCAATTAAGGTACATCCTTGATCACGAATACTAGTTTGGAATAGAGAATCGTCAGAATTATTGGATGCGCGTTTCACCTATGAGTGAATATACAAGTACAGTCCCGCGCGCTCGTAGACGTGAAATCGGGAATGCTTTGATGCGAGCTTTTGAGCGCTCTCCGTGCTAGTTATGCTACTCATGTTTATGTGTACGTCTCAACTATTATTGGATAAGTTACACATTGCGAGGAGTTTTACAGATTTTCAAATGACTACTAGGTGGGATTCCTTTCCAGGCACTCGAACGTCGTGAGCTTGTACGGAACAATTTTGCTATGACAAATTTGGTCACTATTTTCGTAATGTCTCATTTTCCCGATGGTCTCTTCGTGTTAAATTCGTGATTGTGCTGTGCAGTGACTGAGATACTATCACTCAAAATCATGTGATCATGGAGAAAATAGAATCAAATTGTGTAGCCCGTGTGGAAAAACAAATTCTCTTTCGTCAGAAAAGATAGTAGTTTTCGATTGATCGAAAAACACGAAAAAATTATTTAAAATTCGTTGATGGTAGGTGTAATTCGGCAGATAGTAGGTACCCCACGAGCATCCGTGCATCCTGTCATTTGATGCTGATAGAGCATTCAAGGAAAATCACCAAGAAAGGCCTTACAGAAGATTTCAAAATACAAAGGAATATTATTACCAAAAACTACGAGAAAATCGGAATCGTCGAATGCAACATGTAACTGCAATCGTTACATATGTTTAGCAGGTAGATCTAAAGATCATCCAGTTTTATCTCAAGCTCCAGGTACGAATGAATCCGGATTGTGCTGGCATTATACCATGAGCGATGAGTTTAATATGAGAGACGTCCAAAGGCGAAAATATGACATTCGAAAGCATGAAACTGATTCTTGATAAAACTCGAAAATAGGAATGGTTCCGATTCTGAATCGATAGAATTTTATTTCTTTGAATCGTGACGAAAACAATCTCGTCGCCATATTTCAGCGGCATTTGGGATCCACTTTTTTGCCAAGGGCACGCTGTGTGCTGGATTCTGATCCAAGTGTCAAGGTGACTACTATTTTATCGACACTGAGAGACCCAATTCTCGAATCCAAATTTTCTCTTCAGTCCTCATCCCAAGGGTCACCAGCAGTTGCGGTTTTTACTCGTTTTATCGTTCCCTTCTGATTTCGTGATACCTTGTCTCAGTTGTACAAGAGTGATAACATAAGGGTGCATACAAGTTGAGGGCTTGAGGGACCGGTTAACAGTCTCAACGACATCAAATAGCGAGTTCGTGAAAACTGTTTACCCCTGGAGTTACCAAAGCAACCAATATGGTAGTCAAGACGGCTACAACTCCTTGTGGTCGCTACAAGTGTGCTTTGAGCTTGCCCGACATAAGCTCACCACGGAAATTCAATGTAGTTCAGGCTTGGGAAATATTCGGGCCCTCAGAAGGGCTTCTCACCCTTTCTGTCACACAACAGGTACGAGAGGCCATGACGAAGTCCAGAGTCCACCCTTTTGAGAGCTCGGTCAAAGTGGACTTTCAGAGCAGAAGTAGCCCCGGGGTATAGCTTGCGCAACGTCCACGACGGTCATCTTCTCGTTGTCGTTCCATGGCTCTTGATCCGCCCGAGACTTTTTGACGTTAGCCGAGCGGCTCTGATGCGGTTTCCTCCCTCTCGCGCATCTGATGCTCGTTTTTGTCTCAGCGACCACAGCTCGGACAAAAGGTCGAGTAGCCTCGGCTCGCGTCCTACGGGAATTGCCTCTCGTCGCTTAAATTTGTCTCTGGACGTTGTCGCTTGAATTATTCAACCACTCTTACCGAGGCATACACAACCTGGATAAGCCCATTTTATGCCTTTGATATGACCGGTAACCATCCATAATGTGTCAGATGTCGATGGCTGAAAGCTCTATGATCTTCGTGACTATCGAATCTCTGAGACGGATGGCTATTTCGAATACTTTTCTTACCCAGACGATCCCAAAGAATTTGACAATGTGACAAGAAAAAATTCTTGTGCTCGTCCTGTAGTGGCGCCTGAGGCATGCTCATTTAAGCAAATTATAGGTGAGACAATTATAGCCGAAGATTCGACAGGGAGAAAGAGGGAGTCGTGTCACTGACAGAAGAAAGTATAAGCGACAGACGTGTGGATCTATAATTATTTTAATAGCCCTCAAAGTGATCGACGTCGTGTCATTATGGCGAATGGCTTCTTCCTCATCGTGACTTTCAATATATATGGTGACCTACAAAGGCATTTCCGACCGCAGTGACGTGCCACTTGGCACTCTTGCAAGGCGCCGACAGCGACATCAAACGAGATCCAAAACTGTGAGCACGGGCTCTATCCAACGTTGCGTAATACAAGTGAAACAAAATCGACCGATCACTTTTAGAAACTTTGCACTACCATGATGGACAGGACTATGATTTTATCAAAATAATGAGGCAGAGTTATGCAACGGAAAACGAAGTCAGTGAATGAGGTGACGTGTCTCCATCGTGATAATGATTGGGAAGAGTAGAGATTTTGGCGATCAGAGTTTTTCGTTCACATAATTTATCCAACAGAATTTTTAGACTGATGGAATCTGAAACAATGAGACGGCACTAGATAAATTGCAGATTCTGAACTCTGTAGCATTCCGTTGCACTGGATATTTTACTATGCCAGATGAAAATAGTAAATCTAAACGAAAAATCAACATTTCAACCATAGATGTCTTTGGTTCTTAGTCTGATGCGTTCCTACATTACTTTATCTTTTTTACAAATGTTGATATAATTGAGATCAGAATCAAAGGCCTTTAGCAAGACATGACGCTGTCAACAGATTTTGACAATAAAACTTGTTCTTCTCCTCATTGTGCCCCCAAGAAGCACTCAATGGCAATGTGGGATACATCGATCTCCATGAGAATCTTGGGGTATTGTCAAAGTGTAACAATATTGGATGTCAATGTTTCCTGAAACAATTTGTTCAGAAGTCCAGGGTCATTGGAGGCACATTCCATCGACAACAACAACAACGACAACGGAAAACAAGCCTCCCAACATTGCATTCATACCTTTCACGGTCCTTTTCTCCCATAGTCTAGTCAAAAAGACA
Source organism: Eretmocerus hayati (assembly GCA_029851415.1). NCBI lineage: Eukaryota > Metazoa > Arthropoda > Insecta > Hymenoptera > Aphelinidae > Eretmocerus > Eretmocerus hayati. The sequence continues at coordinate 3,469,263 of CM056741.1, read as the reverse complement.
AGAAGTCAGAACAATTGAATCATTGAATCACGTGTCACGGTCAAAAGCCTTAGTACAATGGGTTTGGAGGCATCACTCTTATAAAAAAGGGATGGAAGGTCACATTGGGGACACACAGATTCTGTTCTACAGCAACAATTCAATGTGAATAGATCGACATCGGCTATCAAAGCTCACGCCTAGATATTCTTCTTGGAAAAGTGTCTCCCTCAGCTAGCAACCCCCAACATACACACAACTCGTGGCTCAATTTGCCCAAACGACGCGCTTCATCGAACTTCCATGAAACTCGTGCAGAAAAGTAAGCTCAATCGACTTGAGCAGAGCACGGAATAGTATAGGAAACGTGGGCGCGTATAGACATTCTCGCTTCCGCCCTTTACAAACGATCTGTTGGTTGTTTCTCCAACTGTCGCCGCCCGTCGACGACGATCCGTCAAACTGTGGGCCAAGTGGAGCATCAAGCGGAGACTCTGTGCTCTTTTCCACAGTAGTACCAACGACATCCTCTGCTCTAGCAGAGTACATTACCACTGCTGCTGCTTGTTTACCCTGTGTAGCATGTAAAAAAGAGAGAGAGAGACTGAAAAAAAAGCTAGAGCAATGAGTGAGGCAGAGCTATAGGGCAATACTCACGAAAGAGACAGCTTGACGAGGAGAGTAGTATAGTGCAGCCTGGTGATGCAATTTTAGAAGATGGGCATGTGTACGTTGTAAGGGAGGTATACGCGGAAGAGACGACGACGAGGGCTGACGAGCTGTCTGCTACCGGGCTGAGTGACTCGAGATCGCTGATGAGTGCGAGATCCGAGACGAGCTCTGTTACTGCTTACTGCCGCTATACTCAGACTGATGCTCCGATGGACATTTTCACTCCGGCGGTGACTCGTTTCAACGAGCTTTGAGCTGCACTTTCGCAGGAATGCGAAAATTTTTCCACGTACTTCCGTGTTGGGCTTTCAGTGATTATCTGAACTTGTTGCTAGGGTATTTTCTCAAGCATGGAGTCAGAATAACGAGCAAGAGTTCGACTTCTGAGATAATTTGGATCAAAGCCGTTGACCATTCTTTTGAATAACGTGGTGAGAGGATATGATTCTGCTCTGGTTTGTAGATTTTAGAAATTCTCCATTGAAACTGTGTCGTCAGAAACATGGATCATGTTTGGACCCCATTTTACCTCGTGTTTGCGTCCTATCCTGTCAGCGTGGATGATTTTTTTCGCTACAGATTGACAGGTCATGAAATTCATCGTTATCGCTAGGGATTCGCGAAGAGGTGACTGCAATTCAGTAAAGAACAATCATTCCATTCATAACCCAAGAGCAGATCTCTTTCGTGATAATCCCCATTCTCAAAATCATTACGATTCGCAAAAATTCGAAAGACGCTAATACTGGCTTACAGATCTGATACGTTGATGAGACAAATGGCACCCTTTTGGTGCATGCAAAACGAAAAACGACATGAGTCCATTCACTTCCTTGCCTGAACGAAATCTAACAAATGAATTTGAATCAGCAGTCACAAAATCACCACGCGATCATCAATTTCATGTACGGTTAAAATTGTGTGTTTCTGGAACTCTGCGTTCATGATAGTGAGTGCCATGCAGCCATGTCACGTCCCTCACTTGTTATCCAAAGTGTTATCATAGCTCCATATCGTCGGTAGGTCCTCTCACATCTCATTCTAGAATGAATATATGGGATCGTAACATGGTGGAACAGATTGATCAGGTTGTCACAGCTGTTCTCTTAGGCAAAGTCATCCATACTCTGAACAAAAAAGAATATTCCCATGGCTGGAGACATCTTCCACGTGCTTCATCATATAATGAACAAACCGTTGCTGCCTTTCTTCTATGATAACCATGACACAAGATTTCGAAATAAGAACTTCTCAAAAGATCGTGATAGAATATGCCAAGAAAGTGTTGACCCTGCTGCTCCATAGTACTAAGTCAACGCTGAAGTAGCTGTGGAGGAGAATATTATTGCAGAATCGACTCGAGTGATAAACACGAAATGCCAACACATGGTTGAGCAACACATAACCGAGATGCAAAACGCACTTGTTGCGTGAAGTGACAGCATGAGGGTTAGTTTTTTGTACGAATGTCCCATTCTCATGCCTTTCAGTTTCACTGTACTGCTGCGAGTTTGTTTAGACGCGTGGATGAATTATCTTTCACCATCGTGAACTACATATTCCTCATACCTCGCGTAGCGAATAACATATGTGTATCCAAAGTGTGAGATACTATGCGGAGCTAGTATAGATATCTTATCAGACAGTACACTCATGTTAATCATGGGAAAGCTTGAAATGTAGCTGGAGAGTGATGGAAAACCGAAGAATTACTGACATATCTGGAGAGAATCTAACGTGAACGTTTTTCACTATCGTGGACATCATGCGGGTTGGAATGACAAGTAGTGACGTGCCTCAACCATATCGCATTCTTTAGTACAAAAGCATACGTTCTCTGAAATTTTTTAGAGCATTTTGAGCTAGACATTTTATCTTGTCGTTAGAACTTTCTGTTTCTACACATCCTTTTTCTTGTGAAAGATTCTATGTCTCACCTTGCATGACTTGTAAATTTTTCCATGCTACTTTAAGTTCAATGTCTGTACACATACTCAATGTGCAATAATAGGCTTTACTCACCAACTCCAGCCAAGTAGTTTCTCTGAGTATCGCAATTCGTAATCGGACTTTCAATTAAAGAGAATGTGTGACTGATTTGAGAAAGTATCTTACTTCCTAATAGGGTTTCCTACAATTCATCCTCGGCAATTTATCCAGTGACAGTTCATCCGAATCAATAAGTTTCTGGAGTTTTTCAGTCATCCTTATCCTTTACGTTGAATCAATTCATTGTTGAATGAATTTTATGTGCGAATATTTTGTGATGACGTGTTCGCCAGTGTTTCAAGAACTGTTCCGTGTTTGAATCAATAAGATGTGAATGTAAAGGTCTCAAAAACTGGTTTATATCGGGATCAATCGATTGAAGAACGAATTCACCTAATTCAAAGTCATCAAATATAAATGTGCATTGAAAATTATTAGCTCAATGACTGATCTCTTTTACTTCTTCAATCAATTTGCTCCATATATTCTCGATGATGCAATTCGCGGGCATTTATGGCAGACATTCTGATTTCGATTGTGAAACAGTATGGGTCAGAAAAGTACAAAAGTACCAGGTTAATGAGTTGCCATCATGAACACTTGAATCAATGATATTGATGGGATCATGAGTTGGAAATGGATGGCTTTCCTATCCCTCCATTGAGCTCGAATTTGAGGTTGATTTGATGAGAAATTGTACATCGGTATTTGGTCATCAAACTTGGATCTCTGGACTGGAATCAATTGCTGCAAACATTTCCTGCAGAAGGTTCTTTGAATTCGCAGTTGGATCCAATGTTTGCGTGGTCTTCGGGACTCACTCATCCTGTTTAAATTCCACGTTCTACAACTAGTCACATGGCCTGAGACTGTTGCATCGTGAACATCCCTCGAGACACATTGCACCCTCACGATACCGAGTCTCAGTCTTAGCTCACGGCTGTTTGCTCGTACTTGGCGTCACTCAGTGATCCAAGCCGACGAGCGTCAGAACCTCGAGTGCATCCCTCGGGAGCATCGCTCGCACCATCCGATTTCCATAGCCCCGGGCCATTCGAGGTCCGTCACATCATCCGGGCAAGCTTTTAAACACACTCGATACAGCAGCTTTGTCGCACGAGAAGCAGGCGCAAGTCAAGAGCGCGCTGCGAAAGAAAATTCTGCCAAGCACGTGGGGGCTTCTTTTGCCATGTAAATCGGTCGATTTGCATGGAGAGGAGAGGCTCGGGCTACTCTCATTGTAAAAGGCTTTCTCATGCCACGGGCAAAATTCAAAACAGCTCTGATGCTTACTCTTCTTTTGCCTCCCCGCAGCTCATCGACCTTTATACACGCGCGCGACTCTGACAAATGTCGCGGACGCGCGGACTAATCGTCGCGAGCGCGATCGCATTTGTCAATCGTCAGAACAGAGAGAGTCTTGGTGACGGGCTCAAGACGATGCTGAACGACGACGACAACGACGCTGCTGGAGCAAAAGCTGGAGAGAATGAGGCGAGTGATGTACATGGGAAAACGAGCAAGCGCGCTGCCAAGGATAAAAATTGAACCGGCAGAACGTGAGAGCTGCTAAACGAAACTTGTCAGCGACACATTTTTTGCAGAGGTGTACTGGTGGTGATGATCATACTCCCACGTGCCGGTCTCCTTTCCGGCTCTGAAGGCATGAACAGGGTAGAGAATGAAATTCCTTCGGCCCTTTGCGATAGTTGACACACGGTATTGGGACTTTGACCGGGTTTGCTTGGATAGCTGCAGCTGCGATTATGATCCGGGTGCTCTTTTACCGAGTAGTCTATCCTCCTTGTGGGGACACAACTGCTAGGCACTAGGACACATTGGGTCAATGCCAGTAGCCTGTCTTGTGCAGGACATCTCGCACAATCTGAGGATCTATTGGCAAATGTTTTGCCTTGGTCGAGTTGAATTGATAATTCGGATGAATTATTGACGTGACGTGACAACTTTGTTACGAAAAAAGTGATAATGTAAAAAATGCCTCCATCTGGAAACAATGTCCTTTGATTAGAATAGACAGAAATTCATGTTCATAGGACAGTGATACCTCAAACAATATTATGAATAGAGAATCGATATGGCCCACATATGAACAATTTTTCAGGTACATATTCGTGTTCGTTTCTATTTGTGGAATAGATTCTTCTTTGAGTACAAGTATACACTAAATGATTTTGAAAACATTCCTTATGAAGGGGAGTCAAATCTCAGACCCTTTCATAATGACCATCTACCCAGAGAATGTCATCCGACTTCGCGAATATTACGAATCATTCATTTTAGAATTGATTGACGCGGGATGAATGGGAAAATATCTCATAGTCATCCTTACATGACGTGGAAGTTGACAACATTCTAAGATCAATTCGGATAATCAACAAAAGTCGGCATCGCTTTTTTTCCTGAAGACGTTGCGCTCATTAGATTGAATGACACAAAAAACATTTCATTCATCAATGAAGAAGTAATTAGTAGGATCATAAGAGATGAGAATGTCGAACAATTATGCAGAACGAAGGTGAGAAGCATGTAAAATCGGGTCAGTCTACGATATAGTTTCAAAATTTAGAACTGACAGAAAATAATGGAATCCGTTATTTCATTCGAAGGATCAAATTAATTTTACCGCTTTCCGGGATTCGCAAATCGAGTTCTCACAGTGGCTATTACCCGGCTTTGTCACGTAGCGCCTATTTCACCGAGCATCGGTCTCTGCGACTCTGACGACGACAAATGACGGAACACTTCATCATGCAAGTTTTGAGAGTACGACTACCGCGACAAATCGTGGGCACCATTTGCTTCCCGCTAAAGTATTCAAGCATCACATCAAGAAGTTGAGGCCCGTTTTTGAGTCGTCCGGAGGTGCCGTTTCCTCTTCCACTCATCTCACTACTTCGACAAAAAACATGGAAACTTCATTACGTAAAAATATACGCATATGAAAAGACAGAATCAGGATCTAATTGATCTACAGAATGACTGATTCGTGGATCTAGCAATTGAGAAAGCTTCCAAGAGTGTTTGTTATTAGTTGCCTTAGATAAATAGTCACACGACTGTTTGCAAAGTCACTTTCGCTGATGGTTCGTAGACAGACGGCCACGAAGGCCCCGAAGCTTTCTTTCCCCACGCTATATCGCGGGTGGCGAGAAATTGAGAGACGCTTTGACGTGACGATTTTTCACCTCTCGAGCGCTCGTTTGCCACGATGCTGGTACTAGTCGTGCAGCAGCAGCAGCAGTTCCTCGTGGCATAAATAAAGCACCTCATGCTCCGACTCTATGCTGTGGACCGTATCTCTTGACTCGCTCCACTTTTCTTCATATTTGCGCGCAAGCAGCACATTGACTTTAGTTTCTCTCAACTAACACATACAAACCTAAATATTAAAGTCGCGAGGGATTGCGTGATCTCTAGTATATCTGCCAGTCCGACGCGCACATGATACTTGGTGTCGAGAAAAATACACAGCCGAAGAATCAAACTATTTCCCGACTATTTTGCTCGGGAAGCTGTGACATGAGCTTTTTTCAAATCGCCGGCACGTTGCGCTCTTTTCAAACGGTTTTTGCTGAAAAACCAAGCGTTGGGGACTTTTTTCTAACGCCAGTCATCCACTTTGTGGTGTCTGTTTGTTCAGGCGGGCTCGACTGTCGTTGGATTTGGTTGCATAGTCACGGGATGTGACAATTCGATGATAGCTGTGCGATGGGCCGAAGAAAAATTCCGTGTGGTCTCGTTTCACGCTCTATTTTTAGGAAACACTTGCCAAACCCGACACACCAATCATCGCCAGATTCGTGATTCTAGTTGAACCACTGTTCACAACGAGGACTCGCTACTGCTGAATTTGCTCAGAATTCCCAGAGCTATCCGCGAGATAAAGGAACCGCAGCGAGGAAGGGCCAGTTCATCTTCAGAGTTAAAAATTATTGTTCTGATGAAGTGAACTGCGGGGAGGCAGCGCATATCATACCGAGCCTAATATGCATATAAAAACAGCCAAGTGCAGCCCATTCGTTTTGAGCGAACTGCACATGCTAAACATCAAGGGAAAGGCGAGCCAAGCTTTACGTTGTAGAGGAATTTATAACCAAGCTGCAGTCACCGCACGCAGAGTCCAAAAATATACGACGGAGGCAGAGCAATATGAACTCGGTGAAGCTGCCGCTTCCGTTCGAATTGGCGCACCTCTTGGATCTGCAGCCGAGCGCAGCATCGGTTCAAGCACAGACTCCGTGAGACTTCCGTCCTGCTTGCGCTTCATCTGACAACAGCTGGAGCGTGCAGGATTTTTGGGACGACCGTACCTTGTGAATCACAAATTTTGTCTTAAATCCACAATCAAGTCGTAATCTGGCAGCTGCCAAGTCGTTGCATACTCTCAAAATAATTCCAAATCGCAGTGGATCAAAAATTAATATAACAAAGTGAATATGAGACACTTGGCCCCAGCTGCCTGTTGATCTCAAAAAGTAGCATCGCTATTTAAACCGCATATCCGGTACTCGCGTAATAATCTGGGCGGTCGGAGTGAGTGGCGAATTTGTTGGTGCGTGACTGCAGGAATGAACTCTTGGCGGCCCTTGAAATTATTCATAGCCGTGGAAATAGTTAATTACTCGAGTTGAGTGGGGTTTGGAGGGCAGGATCATCACGTCAAAGCTACCGGGCGGGTTCAAATTTAGCGCGCAGTTCGTCATTCCAGAACTGAGAGAGAGAGAGAGAGGCGAATGAATTATTTTTGAGCGTAGCGCAGTCTCTGATGAAGTTGGGACGGTCTGGCAGAACCGTATGCATGGCACGGTCTGCGCTCGAATTATTTTTCACGATATCGCTCGCGAAGGAATACCTGCACGCGGAGTAACTACTTGTGTACATATGAATATGTGGACCTGAGACCCTGACGCTACTCCAATATAGATTTTTCGAGAGAGTCCTTTTTAATTAACTGCCCTCTCGCACGCAACGGATGCTCGCTCTCAGGAATGGATTCTGCATCCGGAGTGTAGAGCTCCAAGCGCATATCTGCGTCAAGAATTTTTGGATGTGAGGACTCACAACTGGAGTGCACTGAAGTAGCTCGGTCCACTTCTCATTCTCAATTTTGCAGTTTTATCGCAGAAGCACGCGAGAAATAATGGGCGAAACTCTGCCAATGGGAACAAAGCAACGCTAATCCAGGCACGGATGAAAACGCTCTTTTCGTTATGCATATCGACTCTCTTCGTTGTTATGGATAGATTCCACCAGCAAGCTAGGAACTAACATAGATTTTTCATCAAATACGCATTCTCAACAGACGAAGATCGGGTCGATACATCTAATCGATGGATGGCGAAATTCACACCCATCTATGCTCACTTATTCACGCCTCGTTCGGGCATAATCGACGCACTTGTCGCCGTATTTACAGAGCCATCTGTGCCCGAAGCGTAAGGGTCGGCTCGCGCGCGTGACGCTGCTATCGATGAAGGGCACTTGTATAGGCAATCCCTGCTCATCTTCCTCCCGCAATAAGACAAAGGGGGTCGCACGCACGAGTCGAGGCGTGAGAAAAAGAGGGGGACTCAGCTGTATCGGCCTATGCCCCATGTTTGACCCCCTGTATGGAGAGGGCCGAGATATCAAGACTGTACGAGGTCAGATTTTCTTGAGTATAACAATACGTGCTTGGCTAGCAGCGATAAGCTTTCCTTGATGAGGGGATTCTGAGTGTAGAGGTGCTTCAATCGGTTATTTGTATGGTGATGGGCAGCTATCTTTTCCCGAGCGCGGGCTCTCATATTGCCTCTTCAAGTAGTGATCCGCCAGAGTTTCCTGGTTTCGATGGTCATTTTGTATGGATTGCTTTGGTTAAGAATAAGGGGATACAGACTTGAAGGTTTAGGGTTACTTTGCTATCGAAAATGATAGAGACGAGGCTATTTGATTCTCCTCAAGCTCCCATGGAGAATGTGAATTACTCATATTCGAGTTTTTCTTGACGCTTGACTTGATCTAAGATTTCAATATATGATTGGAGTGCGATCTACTAGTTTTTGATATCAATGAAATTATATCATCCTGATTTTATGCCCAAGTACCAAGATTTCATATTTGAAGGGTTTTGCTCCATTTCTAAGATGTACAACTCCGTAACACCGTTCAAGCGATCTGACCGCGTAAATGTTTTGAGGTGGGGGTGGTGTAGGAGGGGGCTTGTCATCATGAAGAATCTCGTTCCTTAATGGTTCCAACCAGATAGAGTAGTATCTGTATGGATCCCAAATATCTTTCTCGAACGAACATCCCCGATAAAAAGATAATTCAGGGTACGAATGCGAATTTTTTTAAAATGGAAAAGCGTTTTGGTCTGGAAGAGCCGAGATGTAAGATACAATGCGGAACACAGGTGCTCGCAAACTAGATAATGAGGCAGAATTTTTCATCTTAAAATAACGAAGAAATATCCGTGCACCTTGTGAGACCGGAGATTATATTTTCCACCAGCCTCTCGAGCAACTTTTCGGAACAATGAACAAATTTCCACTCTCAAAGAGGCGATTGCAGAATCATTTCAAACGACGTCTGGTGGGAGTTTCTCATTTTCCTCTGTCTCTGTTGGTCGAGCAGCAGCTGATAATTACTTTCTTCTTGTTGAATGAGCGAGGATGAATCAACAAAGTAGTGCGCTTCTGCTTCAATTCCATTTTGTCTGAATCCTGCTTTCTGTGTTCTTCGCCTCTCATTGCGCTTTGTGCAGTTTATCGAAAATCGTTACATCGTACTCATCTGTTCCCTCCCATCTTGTTCTAATCAAAATACTAGGAAATTTCATAACATCTTTGGAAGCGTGAGACATCGAAGGACAGAATTTTTTCCTGGTACCTCAGATTATTAAAAAATTCACTAGCCATTAGGAGGATGTCGGAGTCCTATTTTGTTTGCATACTTATCGACATTTTCGATTTCACAAACCATTCGATGAATTTTTGAGATATTGCAATTCTAATAATTCACGCCGATTCTATGGAACAAACAGAATCGGCGTTATTTATTGAAACTAGAACTCGAAGACGCGCGCGTTGCGCGCGGATGGTTACGATGACTTGAAATTCTGGAACATACGGAAAAACCTATTGTCTTTGAAAAAAAAAAAAAAAAATTATGCAGGTATATATGGTACCAGAAAGGAGCAAATATGAAATAGTATAAAAATATGGAATGGAAATGTCATTCATCTATATGTTTATCTATCTAACATGCCTCGAAATCGAAATTAATGGATTGACGATTCAAAAATTCACGACTGTCTGAGGGATTTTTCGAATAATCTCAAAGAGCTATCCAATCTACGAAGTGCGCGCGCTGCGCGCGCATGGTTCAACCACTCATATGGTGTGGGGTCAAAAAACTGTCCAGTTTTTATAAAACATCATCGAGGGTGACCATCAAGGAACGAAGATCATTTTGAAAACTGGAGATTCGAGCTCGATTCCAAAATCAATGATTTGAATTTATGCAACGCTTGTGCATGAAAATGTCAATTTTCACGTGAAATATGTGGGTTTCCAATTCGATTGAGATTTTCAAAGGTTTTTACTCATTTTCGGATGGAGACATGTTTCTCTCCTTCTCCTTCTTCTCCTCTAAGTCGGCTATAGAAGAGAAGGAGGAAAAATTTTTCAAGGATATGCACAAATATCAGCCAATCAGCCTTTGTGGAGCGAAAATTTCTTGAATGCTTCTGTAGACATTTTTTTTTTAGTCCACAAATGAAAAATTTTTGATCGATCATTTGAAATTCAACTGATCATCATCCAGAAATGAGAAAGTTATTGAACCTCCTACAATTTGAAAGAATACATGATTCACAAATAAGAAATTCCTCGATCCATTCGGTCCAATTCAGTGTCATCCACCAACTGAAGAGTTATTTTACGCATTAGAACTTGAAGAATTATATTCACAAATTGGAAACTTTTTTCAAAATTATGTAAGGATATTCAACATTCACAAAGAGAATTTCAGTTGATCCACCTCAATCACAAAATTTTATACATGTAATTTAAGAATTATGTTGAAACATTCATTAAAAACGAAAAAAATTCTAGTTAATCTACCCCATCAAAAAACAGTATGGATGGAACTATTAAGTTTGTATGGATTATTTTGAGAATTTGAATAAGCGTTCCTGAGATCTTTCCGATCGTTGAAGAAAGATGAAATCAGAAAATAAATCTTCAAATGTTACCATTAACCTCATTATTACACGGGATATCCGACATTCCTGTTGTCGGTCAAGCAGCAATCTACTTTCCTATCACCCATTTAGCGAGCGAATCGCGATCCGATTAATTCAAGCAGGTGTAATAAAACCCGATATGATGCGCAGGCGCGACCGATCACCTGCTCAATGTTGACAACGAAGCAGACAGAACTGGACAGAACGCTACAGTGCATGAGTTCAAATGCTTGAAACTGATCATTACTCTTCTTTTGATAAATTGGAAATAATCAACAGATATAATAAATCGGCTATGTAGATTGCATGATTGAATACTTTCAACTATATTGATCTACCTATGAATACATTCAAATAATACAATGTGATTAATGCACAGCAACACGCGTTGAGACGACTCGTAAAAAGCGCGCGAAATCTCGATCGGAACGCCTCGAATCTCGAATATCGAAGTTATCCATTAATAATATAAGACTAGAACTCTAAGACGCGCGCGTTGCGCGCGGATGGTTACGATGGCTTGAAATTCTGGAACATACGGAAAAAGCTATTGTGTTTGAAAAAAAAAATTATGCAGGTATATATGGTACCAGAAAGGAGCAAATATGAAATAGTATAAAAATATGGAATGGGAATGTCATTCATCTATGTGTTTATCCATCTAACATGCCTCGAAATCGAAATTCATGGATTGCTGATTCAAAAATTCACGACTGTCTGAGGGATTTTTCGAATAATCTCAAAAAGCTATTCAATCTACGAAGTGCGCGCGCTGCGTGCGCATGGTTCAGCCACCGGTATGGTGTGGGGTCCAAGAACTATCCAGTTTTAATAAATATTATTGAGGTTGACCATCAAGAAACGAAGATCATTTTGAGAACTGGAGAATTGAGCTCAACTCCAAAATCAATGATTTGAAATCATGCAACGCTTGCGCATGAGAATCTCAATTTTCACGTGAAATGTGTGGATCCCAATTCAATTGAGATTTTCAAAGGTTTTTACTTATTTTCGGATGGAGACACGTTTCTCTCCTTCTCCTTCTTCTCCTCTAAGTCGGCTATAGACGAGAAGGAGGAAAATTTTTTCAAGGATATGCACAAATATCAGCCAATCAGCCTTTGTGAAGCGAAAATTTCTTGAATGCTTCTGTAGACATTTTTTTTTAGTCCACAAATGGAGAATTTTTGATCGATCATTTGAAATTCAACGGATCATCGTCCAGAAATGAGAAATTTATTGAACCTTCTACAATTTGAAAGAATACATCATTCACAAATAAAAAATTCCACAATCCATTCGGTCCAATTCAGAGTCATCCACCATCTGAAGAGTTGTTTTACGCATTAGAACTTGAAGAATTATATTCACAAATTGAAAACTCTTTCAAAAATGATGTGAGGATATTCAACACTCACAAAGAGAATTTCAGTTGATCTACCTCAATCACAAAATTTTATACATGTAATTTAAGAATTGTGTTGGAACATTCATAAAAAACAAAAAAAATTCTAGTTAATCTACCCCATCAAAAAACAGTATGGATGTAACTATTAAGTTTGTATGGATCATTTTGAGAATTCAAATAAGCGTTCCTGAGATCTTTCCGATCGTTGAAGAAAGATGAAATCAGAAAATAAATCTTCAAATGTTACCATTAACCTCATTATTACACGGGATATCCGATATTCCTGTTGTCGGTCAAGCAGCAATCTACTTTCCTATCACTCATTTAGCATGCAATAATCCGATTATGCAGGTGTAATAAAACCCGATATGATGCGCAGGCGCGACAATCACCTGCTCAATGTTGACAACGAAGCAGACAGAACTGGATAGAACGCTACAGTGCATGAGTTCAGATGCTTGAAACTCATCGTTACATTTCTTTCGATAAATTGGAAATAATCAACAGGTATAATAGTTCGGCTATGTCGATCGCATAATTGAATACTTTCAACTATATTGATCCACCTGTAAATACATTCAAATATTACAATGCCATTAATCCACAGCAACACACATTGAGACCACTCGTAAGTGGCGCGCGAAATCTCGATCGGAACGCCTCGAATCTCGAATATCGAAGTTATCCATTAATAATATAAGATTACGATATCTCAAAAATTCATCGAATGGTTTGTGAACTCGACAAAATTGTATCGATTCAGGTAATTTTTGTACCTATTAGTGACAATCCCAGCCACATGGGAGTCTGTCTCATAACAATCAACGTGCTCGCATTCAAGACGAAGCAATTTCGTCATGGCAAGAGCAGAGATGGGGCGAAATGAAAGTGTAACCAGTATTGATTTAGCGCTGGACGTGACAGGCCTCACGATAATTTCACACGTATTTGCGCGCAAAGCTCCCTCATCTCCAGACGTTCTACACATAGAAACTCAGAACGAGTCAAGTCCAGGGGATGTCCGGGTCTCTGAATGGGAAGAAAAACGCTTCATTCCGTAGAAATCTTTATTTCATCGACACCGTTGGACCGAGAGGCGCTCTCGCACCCTCCGACTCCCTCTATTATACTCGTCTCCGGCAATATACTCCGAAGCTTTATCGCGCGTCTGAAATCAGTCGACGCATTGAGAGTGAGAGCTCGGGAGTCGGTTGGCAAACAGCACGCGCCATGCTCGGGGCTCTGCGTAGAATTTTCTGTGCCTATGAGACTACGACGACGACGACGAGCCTATACCCATATGACGTAAGAGCTCTGGAGAGGTCAAGTGTAGCTGTGATTGTGCACGAGTCTATAAATGGGTAAAACGGGGGCACGTGCACGGATTATGGCTCTCTGGGCGTCATTTGCCGTCCGGAATCGACGATTATTATGCCCATTGAACTATGCAAGCCTGTGACGAGAAAAATTTACGCAATGTGCGAGGAAGTGAGTGAGCTTTTCCCCCGAGCTCAATAAATAGCACGCGGTAATGGATTCGCAATTTCCTTTCAACACCCGCTGTGACGCTCTTTTTTCATTTTGCGTGCGTACGCGAGAATATAGGTTGCTTCTACCCAGTGTGACAGGCGCTTCGGAGATGCGAACTCCTCCTCACATCCGGAAGGCTATATTGGCAAGTTGTCTGCACGCGAAAATACTAATCTGCCTGCCACTGACAGCGTCTTCTCCGATTTTTCTTTCTGCTATTGCGAGTGAAGACAGTTCGACCCTTTTTGCACTTTTTCCAAATCATCGTTGTACCACTGTTAGGTAGAGTGCGATCGAACTGAGATTTCGTATGCGTGTTGACTATTCAACCAACCTATTTGTGTTTAATCTCTTGAGATGCACTTCCGAACAAAAATTCGAGCTAGATAGCTCAAAATCGTTATGAAATATGAGATTTAGTAGACCACGATACAAGGACGCCAAAGTTTGGCTTCCCGTTTTGACTTAGCCTAGGGATAATGTCACAAGAGAAAACATTTTTCCTCACGGTGTGTCAAAGTGTTGAGTTCTGCGAATCGGAAATACATCATAAGCTCATCGTGATCAGATTATCGTTCCAATGATAAGCCAGATCCGAGAATATTTCATCCAGGCTGATCTCCGAAATCAGTTGATGCTGATCAAGTTATGCTGGATTCATAGGCAACGAATTTGCTTCGATCAAGGTGATCAACTCAATACAGTGACCGTCACTGGAGGTCCAAATCCACCATCCTTGACGGAGAGGCATACCTTTATCTTATTTATTCATAGTATGAGTAAGCACGGATGGACTGTTCTTGGTGGTTAGCAAATGGATCCAGCCAACATCTTAAGTATCCAGCAGCTCCATTGATCAATTCACCCCACAGAGTTTTTACCCACATAATTATGCATCGTCCTCGTAAGCCCACGCAAGACACCGTTGGTCCGACCATAAATTCACTACACCACCCTTCAAAAAGCCCCAGAAAGTACGAAAGAGTGAGGAAAAGAGTCGGAAAGAGTGGCAATTAACATTGACTGCCGTGGCCCTGAATGGCCTCCTCCTACTCCATCCACTGAAGATCGCACGTCGCAAAAGCCGCAGATGAAAGAATCCCCGTTCACGAGCCGAGGAGTGAGCTTCGGCGTAGAATATTAGGGAAAAAAGTTTCCTCGTAAGGGTTTCCCGTTGAGAGGGAGCTTGCAGGGAACATCCCTCCGTCAGCAGGCTGGCCATGAAACTTTAACGACCCGGAGGAAGCAACGACCTTTGCGCTCGCGTGCATCTGTCGAAAACTGCACATATATGGAGTGGGAGGTGAATTTTGCGATGAGCTTTATTATCGTGTCCGTGAGAGAGTGAGAGGGCCGATAGACTCGGCTTGCTATGCGTTATGGGCTGTTTATGGGAAATATGTGCATCAGAGAGTCGAGCTTGGTGTGCCTCCTTTGATGTTCGCGAGCTTGTAGCCCTGTCAAGTTTTGCCGACGCTGCAGAACTCCAAGTGCAGTCCTCCCTTCCTCCCACGCCGAACTGGTTGGGGACGACGGAAATAGTCGTGCCCTGGGCGGGCTGGATTTCGATGCTGCGACTCCGTTGAGAATCTTGGCACCCGTGAGAGAGAGCTTGCGGATAGAGATTCTGAGATGACGATGGAATGGAGGGAGCTTTTCGGTGCCGTGAAATTTGCTATTAGAAGGAGAGACAGCTGGAATAAGCTGAGCAGAGTGGCCCTGAGAGAACTTTTCCTCCGTCGCTAAAACGAGTGTTTACTCCTATAGGAGGGTAATTAGTCCGGAATTTGAGGCGTAGTTGGAGGTGGAGGCATTTGCCTAGAGTATTGAAGCCAGAATAAAAGCTTGGATGTGTGACGAAAGAATGACCATGATATAGCTGCAGGGAGTTTGAATTGATTCGAAACACTTGAACACAAAGAATCAAGGACCAATATAGTCCATTTTTTATTTTGAGCAATACCGTAGAGCCATGCTGAGGATCACTAGGAGAATGCTAGTGGAAATCGTATTGAAAGTGATGATGTTACTAGGATTACACTCCAAGACTACAGCTTTTTTTCTAAAATTGGATTATATCAATAATAAATTCGGCTAACCCTGCCTGATTATTGTACGTTATTGGCGCATCTTCGAGTAGTAAAAGATGTCATCAAATTTACAAAGAGAGGTCCAACCTCTACTTGCGGATCCTGGGTTCATCTTTAACTTTGGAAATCATCTCGTTTTGGTGAGAAATGAAGATATTTCTAAGAGTTTAGTCCCATGGGCTCCCTATTCTGAGATACAGCTATGGAGATAAGCATTGGCAGTACATCTGTATTAGGGTGCGCATCATTTCTCAAGTTTCGATTTATCGAGGTACACACGCTCAATTCTTCCCCATTTACAAGAAAGAATATCATCACCACAGTGATTTGAAGATACCATGCTTTGCCGCGCTAACCTCATTTTCAACATTGAAAAGCGTTTACTGAAAATTTCGCCCTCTCAATCCTCCGTGTCTCTGAGATTGCTGTGATTTTCCAGAGCCTGTCTTGGAACACGGGAATTATCGAAACACATCATTTTTACGTGAATTTCACGAGGAACACGATGAAATTGTCATTATCAACATTAGTGATAGTGATCTTAATGATATTGGTGATATTTCAAGAAAATCACTAATATAACGCCGGGTTCTCTTTGAAACTCAAAACTGATCTATTCTTTCGTGTTTCCCGTGGAGTTTCGCGTCGAAATGGTGTAAATCGATATTTTCCATTATCCAAGAAGGGCCATGAAAAATCACAGTGATCCCAGAAGCACGAAAGGTTGGGAGAGCAAATTTTTCAATGTAGTGGTGTTTGTGCGGCATAGCAGGATACGTCGTGCGGGTTGTGGTGAAAGTTTTTTCTCATTTTCTTATATCAAAGATCAAATATTCACCGTGGCGTCTTGGGAAATCGATAAATGAAAAATAGCGCACACCCTTTTGTGGATGATTTCACCGAAAGTGGGATTTTTAGGGTCAAAGTAGTCACGAGGAGTGATTTGGGTCCAAACATTATGTCAGTCCAAGACGAGTTTCGATGACTCGTAGAAGTTCATTCTCACTTGTTTGGATATAAAGAGGAAGTATTTAGAGCTACGTATCTCAATATTGGATCCTGAGAAAGATATGCCAAGATGTAGGCGTCGGAGAGGGAGAAAGAATTGACAGGGTCGGAAAGGACATTTTTTTACCACTAAATTTATTCCCACGGCTCGACAACCAATCATAGACTCTTTTCTGCAAGGATTTTGTCTAATGCAACTAAACACTACAAGAGAATGTCTTTCACGAAGCGATATAGCGCGCCAGGGAGGGGCACAACATGGGGACGGAAAGGACAAACAATGTTGTATATGAGTGGTTCTGGGGAAACTTCGATATTTTGGGGTCGATAATGTGCCAGCGCTAAATCTCACTTCCGAAGGTTCTAGGATGTATTTTTCGACTTTTTGAAACATATGAAGTATGAATAAATTCGCGCACGAATGTAAATTTCCCCACTCATCAGTACCATAAGGATAACATGGAGAGACGCGGTGCGTCACACGGACCTGACATTTTGAGGCGCGGCACGGAACTGATATTTTGAAACTAAAATTGATCTCACGGCCAAACGGTTTGACTTACAGTTCCGAGGTTTTCAAGGAGGTCCATTTGGCCACCAAATGCTTTGTAAAAAATCGACTGGGACCTCCGGGGCCATGCGTTCAAGGGTCGCACAGTAGCGCACGGACCTGACATGAACATTTAGCAAAACTAGATTTTGGTATAAAAGCTGTTCTGCGAAGTGGGAAAATGAATTTTTTCCGATACTTTGGGGCATGGAAAAGTTGCGCCTGACGATTTACTTTAAGAGTAAATTTGTGCGGGAGAGCCTGGAATGGGACAAATTCACTTTCATCGAGGAAAACTAAGGGAGAAAAATTTTAAGTAAAATTGCGTCACAAAATGTATGAACTCAGCGTACACATAAAAAGTGGTCTTTGGGCTCTCATAGTAATGAAATTTGGTGCTTAACACCATGATATTTAATGTATTACTTCGCCTGAATGCCGGACGAATTCTACTGCGGCGCCTCACGCTCACAAAGGTCGAAATAATGGAAAACCACGCGGCACGGACCTGACATTTTGACCCTTCTTTCGATGGTAGTTTTTTTGGGTCACTCTGGATCAGAGAACTAATGATTGCAACAAAAAGAGCACAAAGAATACATTGAAAATGACTTTTGTAATTGTTTCCTCGAGCGTTCTAAGGGTTCGTAAAAGCTGGCACACGTTATCTCAAAGTTTCCACGGAGGTACTCATATACGCTATCCTGAAATGACATTTACGTAGTGCGCTTGGCTGTGGATTAGAGTTTTTGGATAATGTTGCGCATGGATCAGGTGTATTTGGGTATCTAGATGACAACTTCATTGGTTTAAAAGGCCTCACTGGCGCCTGGGGACTTTGTCGAGCTAGTTAGTGCTGTGCAAGTAGTTTCGATGCAAGTCATCTTCAAAATGTCGGATAGCTGTGTGCGAGCTGAGGGCTTAATTAAGATTCACAAAGTGATGGATTATGTTATTCGGAGGACCACGAATTGGAGTGCATAGCTACAATTGGGAGTTTTTGACTCTGCATATGCATCGTGATGAATTCAGAAGTCGAAGTTGGGTTGTCTACAGGGGACGGCAATTGCCGGATCGAAACGCCCGGGCGTTTCGATCCTTAATTCATGAAGCATTACAAGATATGGGGACGTCAAATTCGCCTCAAAAACTATCAACATATAGTTGCATACCAATACATCATATCCCAGAAAATTCTCATAAAACGCACATTCCACCCCTTAGAACCTTGGAGGAACTCGAAACACGGAAAATTCTACTTTCGGCGCAACCTTTGATATGCAACTTTTTCAATATGGACCTGTGCTAGTCTCTGGGATTGTATCTCAGAATAAGAGGCCCATGGGATTAAATCCATTGAGACACCTCCATTTCTCACCAAAACAAGATGATATTCAGAGTTTGGGACGAATCCAGAACCCACAGCGTTGAACCTCTACTTGTTAGTTTAGGGTCATAATTCATACGTGGAAATTTTAAGATCCGTGCAAATTAGTAACTGAACGACAAACACGATTTTGGTGACGATCCGATACAATTGCTTATTGTACAAGCTATTTCCAGGTAATACCGAAATTCTTTCAGGATGAAGTTCCATTTGTCTAAAAATATCAACACCACTCGAAATCCACCATCCCTGTCTTTGGCAAACTCCACACACTACGCTTCGTATCCGGATTCCATTATCGTCACTGCCGGGAGGGCAAGTTCAGTCTCAGGCTTCAGCCTGAAGGCTACCATCGGGACTACCTCGTTCAGACGTTTGTTCTCTGCAAGTCAAGCGTCAGCCCCATGGGTGAGAGTCGGCTCACTGGACCGTGCACTGAACTCACTCTGCGTTAGACGCGACAGCCTCATCTCCGCAAGAGGCAAGGAATTGCGTTGTCTTGTTGCGCGCGAATCTTATCAGACTCTCTCAAAAGCTATTCGCTCCTTCACATTCATGGCATATTCCACGTGAGATTGGGAGAGATTTCGCTTTCTCGTGCCCGAATTTTTTAATTGACACGTGGATTTTTATGAAAAAGTTCGATATAAGTTAAGCTCACAACAAGCTTGTGCGATATGTGTCTTGCTGTAGAAATAAAAACACTACAGGTTGGAGAGAGAATACGGGTTCGAGAGTCGTAAATAATTACACCCTTGGCGTGGACCCTTTGCAAGTACTTCGAAAGTGCTCACTCGGAAGAACGATACTTTTGCGCCAAGTCCGCCAAGAGCAGAGGCTTTGAATTGGACAGGAATTCGGGTGACCAGCTGTTCCAGCATTTACACTCGTTTAGGATACAAAGTTATTGAGCGCATTGTCATCCAATTCAACGTAATCAGCGTTGAGTTGTGAATGACTACAGACTATCGAAACGTCAGGGTCGATTCTGAAGCACGATCCAGCATCGCAAGCTCTCCGGATAATGGTTAGAGTTACTCTTGAAGCTCAAATTGATCCGAGATGTCCCAGGTGCTTCAAGTAC
Organism: Eretmocerus hayati; assembly: GCA_029851415.1. Lineage (NCBI taxonomy): Eukaryota > Metazoa > Arthropoda > Insecta > Hymenoptera > Aphelinidae > Eretmocerus > Eretmocerus hayati. The sequence goes on along the minus strand of CM056741.1, from coordinate 3,449,318 downwards.
CTCTACCCGAAGAGACACCTTTGCCCTGTATGTATCCGTGAGTGCTTAGGGGATGCCGCACTTGGTTAAACTAATTGTGATCGAGCAGTCGAATGCGACGCCGAGAATACACTACTCCCACTCGATGCAGCTCAAAGCGAGGTGAACTTGTGTGGCGGTGGAACGACGACGCGTATTAGACGACACGAGAGCTATTTCGGGTTGCGCACAGACACCGAGAGGATCTCATCTCTATCTCTCTCAGAGAATAATCACCTTGGTATCCCATTGCCCTGAGCTCGCGCTCGAGTAACAATTAAGCGTGAATTAGAGGCTCACGCATCGGCAGACGCGAAAATTCACTTGCGCATATCGAGTTTCTCATTACGCGCACATTCCTCCAGCTGCGCTATTCTACAACAACCTCTACTTGCTTCCACGAACTCGATACGTCTGCAAACATTTTGCGTCTACGCTAGCTCTTTGACTAGACGCATTTTCGGTACATCTCTCGAGCTTCTTCATCGTCGTCAGCGTCGTGGCTGTAATTAACGGGGTAACTTCGATATTGCGACGAGTAGTTGTCATCAATGGTTCAGCTTGAAGTGAGTACTTGAGATGTCACATGAATAGAACGGGCCTATCCATGTGACAAAAATGCCATGCAATTCTATAATGTCGATGATAATGACTCAGGAAGTAATCTTTTACTGAAATGGAAATAGATATCCAAACGCAATTGGAAGGGCTAAAGCTTTTTTGCATCTCTTCTACTGTTGACGTTATATTTTGGAGATCTCTTGCCACTTGATTAGGATGTAAATGGGTTGGCGAGAGAGCTATCTTCGTTGATAAACTGAAAGCCAAGAGAACGAGTCTGATGAATGAGTTATCAATTTCCTGTCCATCAAATTATCATTCAGTGTACTTGCTTTGTAGTTTTTTGCTCTGTACTTCTCCTCAGATTACGACGCCAGCGCTAACGATGATTGTGATATACCCTAGTCCAGATACAGTGTAACCGCTCGGATAAAATCAAAATTTTGACGTCACGGGAGTGGCTCTCGGATTCTTTGAGTTGCATTCCAATAGTGCAAAGCATGTGTTCAGGATTCGATGATCCTATTTCAATCTGGGTACAACAGATTTACATCATCTGAAATGGCTCGAAGCGAATTTTATTGATCCACGAGCACATATTTTTGTTTTTTTCATTGAATAACCCCTAGAGTATGGGTAATCCCACAATGCGGAGATAACTCGGATATCAATAACGGTTTAAGCGCAGCTCATTCACCCATCAGAATCTTTCAAATGGTATGAACGAGCCATCGCTACTCGATCGTTGAGATTGAATCAGAGCAATTTCGAATCGTTGCCAGCAATAACCAATCTCCGCCCGAGACCACAAACCGCGCGCATCACTACACCGATAAATTTCATCGTCGCAATCAAAGCTCCACGGCTCTCACCTCTCGCACTCACCATCTACACCACAGCACAGCACCGAGCTTACGGCTCGATTCTCAATCGCTGCCTCCCAGATATATGTACGCACATCTCCCACCAAACCCGAGACCCGGAGTAAACATCGACGCGGGTTCAAATGTGAAATTGCGAAAGAGAACGTGGCTGGGTCCAACGCATGATTTGGAGCTTCCATCGGATCAGACTGGCGATAATTAAACGCAAACGGTACTGGGTAATGCGACAAATGTGTTTACTGAACACTCGTTACGCGAGAGCATAAATACATAGCAGAGAGCAGAATTCACTCAGCGGAGAGGAATCACGATATCTACCCGATGTGTGCGGATGCACTCGGAAAAGAGAAGGGATGAAAAGCACCCTCTGCAGCAGCTTAATTGGACTCGCGGACCAGGACAGAAGATCCCTTGGCAAATATTTTCTTGCCCCGTGAGCTCCCACGAGCTTTGCAGGCTGCTATTTTCTTTCTCCAAGCGTGTACGCGTGCACGCGCTTCAAAGAGTTTTCCCCTCTTGTATTTTTTTGCCCTCTTTTCCACGAGACCACGAGTGCAGCCTCTGCCACCTCGACTCATTTTCCCGTCCCTCTATTTGCACATTTCCATCCCGTACTCTTTTTTCAACGGTACTTTTTGTTCATACCAAATCGACTCTGAAGCTGTCCCAGAATTAATCAGTCCGGACCGCAATCTGAACTTATAACATATTCGAGCTCTTTTCCACGTCAATACGTAGATCACGTGGTCGGGTTTTTTCACGAAACCGTTTGAACTACAAAAGTATGAGCTCGGTTGGATTTGAAAGTCATCAGTCCAATCTGGCAGTTCTGATTTTGAGTCTGCTGCGATGTGACGTGGGGAATGGAATTGCGGCTCAAATTGTGAGACAACTAATCAGATTCAATTGTTTCCTTCATAGAACTGAGCTTGCAAGCTCCGACTTCTCGAATGCCGTCAGTAGTACTGTCATCGCAAAGCTCCGGTGGGATTACACATAATAACGAGGAATGATTGAAATTTTCCACAAGCTTGCCCTTGACTCCTAGCCATAATATGATTTCATGTCTTTTTGACGTCAATGAGGTCCTGCATGCCTTCCTCATTCCGTACAAGAAAATCTTTCTGTTGCCCTATTCAAACGAACGTAGCTTCTGAAATTCCATCAAGAACGGTGAGAATGGGGGCGCATTTTCTCGTCCCAGAATCGAGTCAGTCAACGCTAGGCACAAAATTAAACTTATGGAAGAGGGAGTTATACGGCTCGGTAGGGAAATAAACGAGTAAGTGTTGAACGGACGCGACTCCATTTCCTCGTTAATTGATTATTCTCAGGATTTCCCACAGCTCAACGATGTACATCTGCTCTTCATCCTCACTTGCCTTCCATTCTCTACCTTTTCCTCGATTTCCACGCGCAGCTAAAGTGCTTCGGTCCTCTCGACGTCTCTGCTTCCAATTTCAGTCACCGCACATGTGCTACATATATCTGTATGGTCACTAGTCGCTCAGAGTGCGCGTAACGTGCGTACTTACCCCTTTTTGCGCAGACCAAAGAGAAACCCCATCCGATTTAACGAATAGGATTACAAATTGCGGTTACCGTCCGCCACGCTCGCTCACTGCAGTCCCACACTCGAGTTTCCTCATTTCCACCCTCGAGGACCTCTGCACAATGGTGTAAATATACCAAAGGGGTGATTGGAATTCCGAACTCGTAGAGCTAGCAAATATTGATGAGAAAGTTCAGAGTACTCGAATGATAGTGGCCGATAGTTTTCACTATGTGGTAGAATCATGTTATCATGACATTGCAAATTTTAGAGTTCCCTTCAAAGTGTCTCTGAAACTTTGATCAAGTTTTCTCCTCACCTGGAGTTGTATTCGAAGGAAAAAGGAAACCATCGGGCTCGAATCACACGTGGGCTCAGAATGAAATATAGGAATGCAATGCAATTATCACGTTGACATTTTGGATAGAAATGGAAGCTGATTTTGTTCTCGGACATTCACCTGCAACAATTTGTCAATAATTTTCGAATCTCAACTTTAGCCCCACAACGAATCTTGTAGAGCTTGCAACATTGTTTTCTAGCTAGAATTTACTGGCTGTACCTAAATGAAGAATTATCGTTACAAATTTTGTAGTGCTTCTAAATGAGTATTGATGAATCACTACCCAAGTTCCTACCCAAAATCTATATGATTGTTATTACTTTTCCCGTAAAGAAATCGTCGACGCCTTGCGTCTCAGATCTCGACATTTACGATGATATTACAGTCAAAAACTCCCATAGCTCGTGTATTCCCTCATCACACGCACATCTCATCACATGTTCCAAGAGTACAAAAGAATCAAAGGTGCGTGAGACCCCGAGACCAAAGAACGAGGGAAATATAATTTAAAAGTCGGACGAAGGCGATGGCGGTCAAAAACAATGAACGCAAGCTCTCTCGCCTCGTTACTTCGCGAGCTTGACCATTCGCTTGTCCATCCACTAGCCACCACCAGTCCACCGTCACTTTCAATTTGCCACTGTGGAACGCGTATTATGATTTGAATCGTGCCCAAACTCGTGCCAGCGAGCGACCACAATATGTTTACCCTTCAGGGAAATCGATCCGTCTCCGGCGCGTGCACAGTTAGTTCGGTCCGAGTTGACTGGAGAGCTTGCAGGTGGTGGTAGTGAGCAGTAGTGAGAGGGGTATACAGAGTGAAGGCATCCCTCGCAGCCAACAACTCCGGACGCGTTTCGTCTCATCCCAGCGGACCCTTCCGACTTGCATTACGCAGAGGAGTGGCCGCAAACTCCGTCTATACTGCGCTGCGGGACTGAACTTTGTCCTCCGTCGAGTGGCTCGGATCGAGTGGCAGCGCGCGCTGTACTCGAGACTGACGCTTCCTCCCTTTGTTTCTTCTTTTCCCCTCTCTCTCTCTCTGTGAGTATAGTCTCTACATCCCTTGAAAAGTAGCAGCAGACGCTGTTGGTGGATCTTGTGCGTGTGCGAGTCTGAGATTCGAAGCTGTGGGGCACTGACTGATGATTCGACTCGCCGAGTTTTCTTCTTACGGGCAGAGCTTGCAAGCACGCTTTTCTCTTGCAACTCTCTCTCTTTCTGGCTGTCTCTGATGGCTTCTACAATGTCACATCTTCATGTATCAAGCTTTCGCGCGTGTTCATCATCGTGATAACGCGAGAGAGCTTGCACCGTATTTCTAGTGTGTAGCTGTATGTGAGGGTGAGCAACGAGGGTATTTGAGAAATGCGAAGCTGGAACTGCGATAGGGTATCTCTCTTTGTAGACCAAGATCACGTATTTCAGTGAGACCAAAAAGGGATCTGAAAGTCGGAAAAACTTCTAGAGGGACGGGAGCTCGCGGGAGAGGCTGGAGATTTTCATGAAATGAAGATATCTGACTTCGGATCGCTTGGTTATCACCCCCAGATTTCAAAATTGATTGAGTATACTTCGGCGAAGACTGAATTGATTTAATCGACAAGTTACTCTCCAAAAAAACTGCTCCCAGCTAATCCCTAAATTTCATACAAAACCATCATTCCACACGGTGTTCGGAAATCGGCAAAAGGATTGGAAAGAATTTCAAGAAAAACTGAACCCGTGATAATTCAATACAATTCCCACAAGAACCCACATCCCGAGCAACTTTGCGTGGCAAGACAATGGACCAATTCCATGTAAGATCAGACAGTCGAAAATTGCTCAAGTCTCAAATCTCTTCAAATTAACGAGATATGTATTCTTGCATTCTGCCCTATCATGCTCTGACTCGAAGTTATCGAATTTTTTCATTCAATGGGCATTTCGTGAAATTAGTAACTTTTGATCGATATAGAGGTATTTTTCTGTGTGTAATGGCCTTCGTGGAGATAAGACTATTTCAGGGGGGTCAAGTATGTTACATTGCACCAGAAAATCTTGGTACAGAAACACAATTAGTGAGCGGGATCCACGAAAATCGGTTTTGTCCGAAATCGAGGAAAGTTGAATAGCTCAAGATAATCATCCTTAATTTTGATGGGAAATTTTCTGTGAACTCGTTGGAACATGAGGAACAAAATGTACTTGGTCCGGTTTGCGCGACGTGGCGCAGAGTGGCGCTGAAGACCATTTTCTGGATTTAATCGTTGAAACTTTTTCTTCATGATTGTTCGGACAGATTGAGTTCGTAACGAGTCCGCGGAGTGCTCCGTCGATACTTGGACGTTTCTATCCACGCCAATGGCTGTTAAAGACTGATTTCCTCGTTTTTTATTGCATTCATTTCATCATTTCATCTGACAGACAGGATATACTCCACGCCAAACTTGCGTCGAATAATAACACAAGTCTGATATCATAGACGAGTCAAACTTGAATTTGATAGCATCAAAATATCATAGTATTACATTCACAATCTTAAAAAATAAGTTTCAACAATTAAATCCAGAAAATGATCTTTAGCACCACTCTGCGACACTTCGCGCAAACTGAACCAAGTACATTTTGTTCCTCATGTTTCAACGAGTTCACAGAAAATTTCCCATCAAAATTGAGGATGATTATTTTGAGCTATTCAACTTTCCTCGATTCCGGCCAAAATCAATTTTTGTGGATCCTGCTCACTGATTGTGTTTCTGTACCAAGATGTTCTGGTGCAATATAACTTACTTGACCCTCCTGAACAAGTCTTATCTCCACGAAGGCTATTACACACGCAGAGTTGCATCTATATCGATCAAAAGTTGCAAATTTTACGAATTGCCCATTGAATGAGAAAAATTCGACAACTTCGAGTCAGAGCATGGTAGGGCAGAATGCAAAAATACGTGTCTCGTTAATCTGTCCTAAGAAACATATATTCCATCCTGGAAGAGATTTGAGACTTGTGCAATTTTCGACGGTCTGATCTTACATGGAATTGGTCAATGACGTCTCTCGAAGCTCATAACTCGGGAGCATCTCAATATTATCCAACGCTCTTTAGCTCATTTTGAAGCTCATCCCAAGACCTTCGAAATATACTAGAGTGATTCCGACGAGGTAGAAGACAATTATTTCAGGACTTTTAATCAAGAAACTCAGAATGATGGCTCAGATAATCTCAAAATTTCACCATGTCGATGAATCACGGCTTTTCACATGTTTCCAGTTAACTCGAAGCCAATCTCGAAGTTCCTGCACAAAGCTACTTTAACCAACTTTGAATGAATAACACTGCTCGACAAAATTTTGGGTCCGGAATATCGCATTGACCAGACAAAGATTTTCTTATGTATTTTTCGACGTAGAAACCGATCCCGAAACCCGTTTTGACCCTACACGTCAGGATTTTTTTTAAAACGCAAATTACTGATTTTAGAAAAAACAACGTTTTTCGGCTTTTTTGCAAAATTTTCAAATTGATGATACTGCCGCTGCTTCGTCCCGATTGGTAGAAAATTATATCAAAAGAGGTTTTTCAATGTATTTTGAACCGCTGAACACGATCCCAGTGGTTTTACGAGGCTAGGATGCATCCAAAAAAAGATATAAGCAGATGAACTGAGTTGCTATCAGCAAAATTTCACGGATTTCGCGATAAATTTTCAAACAATCGCCAAATAGCCCCAAAACAAGATATTTGAGCTCACGAGGTCGCATTCTCTTCGTTTGTGTATGTACTTTCATGAAAAAATATCAGCAATAACCGTCAGGAAGATGGGTTGAGTGTAGAATCGTTCTCGGGAGGGGCTCCGTTGACGTTCGCCATAGATAAAAGCAAGCAGATACTGCATGCTCCCCTCTCACGCTGCCTTCCTGATTCTGAGCTTCAGAATCTTGCCGCTAGGTGGCATACCGAATCCCCGTACATCGCATCAGGAAAGAATAGATTTGGTAATATAAGTGAGTCGAAACTGAGACCCTTATACAGAATTGTTCTGATAATCGCTCAAGCCTAGCCCTTGAGTGCTCCGACGTGTCAATTTAGTTAGCTGGTGAAATTTTTGTATACTCTAATGCTACCGCTCCTATTGAATATGAACTGGTAATACGTTCGTGATCCTGAAACGTTAGGATTGATCCTGATACGGTGAGCTCCCATCGAAGATCAGAGGAAACATGTCTCGTCAATACAGATGCGTCAACGATCCGAGCAAATTTTGCTTTGTGTGTAGCCAATATACATTTGAGAAAGAAAGGCGTAGTTTCACGACTGCTTTGCAGGAAGAATATGAAAATTATTTTGGGTTCAAACCTGAAAACTTGAGCAAGCCTTGGACCCCTGATAATGTATGCCTCACTTGTTCGATCAGATTAGTGGCACAGAACTCACATCTCAATTTTTCAATGCCCACATTGTGGAGAGAACCAAGGGACCACGTGTATGATTGTCACTTCTGTTTGGCTCAAGTATCAGGATACTCATCAAAAACTGAACATTTGATAAAATACTCAGATGTTTCGTCAGTGACAAAGCCCGTGCCTGGCATACCTTTGCACTTGTCTTCTGTCTCATCGCAAGAAAATGTCTCTTCGCAAGATGTTGTGATGAAAGACTCACAGCCATCTTCGGGAAGTCAGTCTAACAATTCAGAGTATTCCTCTTGTGGTTTCGAACCGGAAACGAGGAAGACCCAGATGCTTCCCGAGCCTACTCTTTTCAGTCAAGAGAGGCTCAACGATTTAGTCAGAGATCTTGATCTCCCGAAAATTAAAGCGGAGCTTTTGGCCTCTCGACTGAAAGAAATGAACCTTCTCGAAGACGGAGTTCGCATTACATCTTTTAGAAGCCGAGAATCAGGGTTCAGAGATTTTTTCACTGAGGAGGACGGGAATCTTTATTGTTGTGATATCGACGGTCTCTTTGGCGAACTCCAATACCAACACGTACCCGACGAATGGCGTCTCTTCATCGATTCCAACAAAACCAGCTTAAAAGGTGTTTTACTGCATAATGGTAATGATAAGCCTTCCATCCCGATTTTCTACGGCACCCAGACTAAAGAAAGCTATGAAAACGTCAAAAATCTTCTAGACAAAATCAATTACGGAAGGTATGGTTGGACTTTATGCGGGGATTTCAAAATAATCAGCATTGTTCTTGGGCTACAATTGGGATATACGTAACATATGTGTTTTCTCTGTGAATGGGACTCACGGATGAGGAACGAACATTACATTAAGAAAGATTGGCCACAAAGAGAACAGATTATACCTGGGGTAAAGAACGTCATCGCTGAGCCCTTGATTGACCCTAAAAAAGTGTTTCTACCACCACTTCATATCAAATTAGGTTTGGTGAAAAACTTCATCAAAGGAATGGACCAGACTTCGGAAGCATTTCTTTATCTACGGAAGATATTTAACAATATAAGTGAGGCCAAATTGAAGGCTGGGATATTGAATGGTCCTGACATCAGAAAATTGATGCTTGATTGTACATTCGACCAGAGACTTGTAGATATTGAGCTGGAAACATGGAGGTCCATAAAGGACGTCATAACAAATTTCTTAGGGAACAGGAAATCGGAGAATCATCAGATTTTGGTGGATAAAATGTTGTCGAATCTCAAGATGATGGGGGTGAATATGAGTCTCAAAATTCACATGATGGATTCTCACTTGGATTTCTTTCCTGAAAACCTCGGAGCAGTGAGTGATGAACATGGTGAAAGATTCCACCAGGACATAGCCGAGATGGAGAAGAGATATGGTACCAAAAATAATACGAATATGCTGGCCGATTACTGTTGGTTCCTGGTTTCCGAGGATGACAGTTTACATAAGAGGAAAGCGGCTAGGAAAACATTCTGAAAACTTGATATCAAACTTGAGAAATGGTCATTTGATATAAGTGCGTTGACAAGACGAATGCGCTGGAGACATCAGAATCCACTCACAAAGAAATGTCCGGTCTTTTCCTAAAAGACAGAGAAAATGCGACTCCCGAGAACGATTCTACACTCAACCCATCTTCCTGACGGTCATTGCTGATATTTTTTCATGAAAGTACATACACAAACGAAGAGAATGCGACCTCGTGAGCTCAAATATCTTGTTTTGGGGCTATTTGGCGATTGTTTGAAAATTTATCGCGAAATCCGTGAAATTTTGCTGATAGCAACTCAGTTCATCTGCTTATATCTTTTTTTGGATGCATCCTAGCCTCGTAAAACCACTTGGATCGTGTTCAGCGGTTCAAAATACATTGAAAAACCTCTTTTGATATAATTTTCTACCAATCGGGACGAAGCAGCGGCAGTATCATCAATTTGAAAATTTTGCAAAAAAACCGAAAAACGTTGTTTTTTCTAAAATCAGTAATTTGCGTTTTAAAAAAAATCCTGACGTGTAGGGTCAAAACGGGTTTCGGGATCGGTTTCTACGTCGAAAAATACATAAGAAAATCTTTGTCTGGTCAATGCGATATTCCGGACCCAAAATTTTGTCGAGCAGTGTAATCTCGTGCTCGAGGTCAATAGATAGGCGTATCTTTTTAGGAACTTCTGGAGTGATCAACAATGCAATGGAGAATGCTGATATTGGTGGAACCTCAAGTTGAATCTCCGAAATACAATGATCCACTCTGAGTATATGAGGGAGGGCGAGCCCCCCCCCCCCACCACCACCCCAAGTACATAATCTCTTCTCATTGAATTGAACACTGAGCATCGCAACACGCCTCGGCTGAGTAACAAATTTCGAGAACGAGTGTAATCGATAGAGACTATTGACAGAGTCAGTGCATGCTGGTCTGTAGATGCTGAGCTACATCGTATCGGGCACAGAGTAACTCACGTATATTGGAAACAGCCGGTCCAGCCAATAAGTCAAGAGTAAACCAAACCTCGAGTAATTCAATCGGTATCCTCTTTGCTTGGCTGGCGTGCGCCCTCGAAATCTCAAAAGCCAAAGGGTCAGCTCAGGGGCCACGGCACGCGCGTGCCTGTTTCAAACTCGTCGCCGTTGTGGCTCGATTCTCCAGGCAGCAAATACATCCAGCTTGTTATGGCTCGATAATCGACGCAAAACACGTAGGCCCGAGACCGGAAACTGGATTATCCGCCAACTCACGTGGCCCAATTCAATAATATCGGCGATCTGCCCAGCTGCAAGTTTTCACCCTTCCTCTCCCCAACAGAGCTTGCGCTTGGATTTTGGCTCGCTCTCTGGAGCAGAGGAGCTTTCATGGTTGGAATGCGCAGAATGTGCGAGAGAGATGCTTGCGCCAATTCTAGTGAGTCTTCGAGTTCTGTAAACGAATTTGAGGTCGATCGCAAACGCCAGAATTGGGCCGAGGCAATGAATTGTTTGTGGAATGGAGGGAGCTCGGACTCGATATTCTGTTTGATTCGAGTTCTGAATCAGCCCGTGAGCTGTACGTGCATGAGGATCCACCAATTTTTCTCCCATAGTTCTTTGTTCAAGCTGCTTGATATGGGACTTTTCCGTATAGACTACATAGATACTCATGTCCTTACTCTCGACTGATGTTATCTCGGTTCATAACATCTGTGAAATTGATTCATTTCCAGGGCAATATTTGATCAGTTACAAATGACCGGTCGAAGAATGCGAATGCCAATATCGTTCAAATGGAATATAATGTTATTGAGGTCGGATCTGTCGACGGTACAAAGTTATCTCGGAATATTATCGAAATAATGCTCGATAATGCGGGACCCAATGAATCAGCAGAACTCGCGCAAATATCGGAAATACAGATACACGAAAAGATGGACAGGGGATGAGAGAGCGAGTTGTGGCAATGGTTCGAGACAGCACCTACACAGGAATCAACATTTGCATACTTGATTATTGTAAATAACACCGGTTGGCGGGCGCCAGACAGATCTGTCGATCGGACCCTCATACCGCTGCAGTGATATCATATCACCTGGCCCCTGCTCTGCCCGTGCAAATATCGCGCAAAATTCGTAATGAGTATACACCGCGGAGACATGTATCCGTGCGGAGGGTTGCGCATATGAGCACACACGCACAGTGGTAAAAATGCAAATGAATTTTGGAGATTCACGCAGTAAAGCTGACACTGAAAATCAACGCCTCAGCGCGAAAACACCCCGATGATTTGCTCTGCTGGCTACGATGTGAGCACACAGTTTGTGCAATTTCATGCAAAATTGACAAACGATCTGAGCTTGCACGCATAATCTCGTTGAGCTTCGTCGACAGCGGTACCCATGTCTACACTATATATGTATATGTCGATGAGGGGACGAGTATGAGTGAATGTACGATGCGACAGAGCCATAACTATCGATTTGTGAGGGAGGGCTGAAAAGCTCGTGTCGCTGGCTCGTAACGCTCACCCCTCGTTGTCGTTGTCGTGGCCGAATCGTCATTTCGATCGTTATTTAATGGGCGCCGATCGGCACGCGCTGCATTATCACTGCGTGGTGTGCGCACAGAGAAGTATATATGAGAATATAACTGAAATACACTGCGCCAACTAACGAGCGGAAATTCGGCTCGCTGGCGCATAATACAGCGGCATCGTGATGATATCCAATTATGCTCTCGCAGATCAGTTGGGGAGCGGTAGTTCGAATGGCGCCATCACATGTCCGGCTGAGTACGAGGGATGAGCGGACGGAGGGGCTCGCGATCACCATTATCGCTTGTTCATGCTGATGAAACGGGAAATTATATACTTTGCGTGGATATTTGATGAAATCATACGACGCTACTTTTGCCATTGGATAAGTGGAGGCAGAGGTTATTTGAGCTCTTGCTTTCTTGCAACACCGGTGACCCATATGCCCTGTTAAAAAATTTGTTCCAATCATTGGATTAATTTATCCGATTGGATCGAATACTGGGATCCAATTTGATCAAAAAATAACGCTATTTCATCCAACTTTGATCCAATAATGGACGAAGAGGGCAAAATTCAGTTTGTTTATCGTCACACACAGTCGCATCGTCTGCGCGAATGCATCAATGCGCAGCTTGTGCGATGATAGCTGCAAAATACGTCTTCATATTTTATCCTGTGAAACGTTTTCCGGGAGCTCAATATGTTGGGAAGATCCCCGGTCAACTTTGCATCATTTTTTGATGCTCACTTTGCTCATCACGACTTGTTATGACTCTTATTATAGGGCGCATATACATGAGTATCAAGTATTGCAGGATGGAGTTATGCTCGCCTTATATAGTACCCTTGCATAGCCACCCATGCACAGCGGATCGTAGTCGCAGGATACGAATTTTTCTCTTGCCAAGGTCCCTTGAATTTAAATTAAGTTCCATAGAAAAAAACAAATCTTCTTAAGATTCCTCGATTTTTGTTCCAATGATTGTATTCTATATCGCTCATATGCAGTGGATGCACATCCTTCCGCTTGCATACCTTGGCTAAATTTCACATATTTTATAGACACGTTAGGTCAGAGGTTAGGTTAGTCAATGGAACTATACGTTCAAAGTTAGATCAAATAGGGTGATGTTTTTGGATCACATCTGATCAAGCTCCTCTAATATTTGATCCGATTGGATCATCACTGGAAGATTCTTTTCATCAGAGTGCATGTGCATGTGAACAAATTGGGGAACAAGAGCACTCTGAGTGTCGGAGCTTGTGGAAACGCTCTACCTTGCTCGAAAACGGATCTTCGATGTATGGTTGATTCGACCTCGTAGGACTGAGACAACTGTGATGGGATGTTAAGGACAGCTTGCTGATGCAAACTATTTATTCGTCGCTACGTTTCGTCATCACGCTTCGGTGGCTTGATCAGGCTATAATGAAGAGAAATGCAGCACATTTTTCATAATGTTCAAAGAGAGTAGACACATAAATCATGCCCGATACATCAACGCACAAATTTGAAAGTGGCCAGCGAGTGAACAGATGGCATTTTTTATATAAGATCTCTCGCGAACATGGATATGCTGATCATGTCGAGCAGTTTTTCTTGACTGACTCTCGAATACAATCAACGAATATAACATTAGGTAGAAAAATATCGCGAATGGCAGAAAGAATGAGAGAGGAAGTATTTCGACAAGAGAGGGTAAAAGTGGTCAGCTCAGTGAGAGGGAAAATATGGGAGAGGAGGAGAGAGGGGCGCGGGAAGGGTGCGAATGAACAGTTAAGAGGATGTCGGACCTTTGCGGATTATCAATTAGGCTGGCGCTAGTTAGATTATTCCCAGTGTCGATGGTGACGCTTAGATCATATGCAGTTTTCTATTGTGGCAACACTGAAGTGATGTCGCACGTTCCCGGCAAATACGGGTCGCTCGAGAAAGAGCCTGCGCTCAAAGGCTGATTATTCATGTTCCTAAGCGTGAGCAACTTGAGTTACACTTCAAAAAAATCAATTCTCAGCAATCGATATATTGATTCCCTTGATCAGGTATCACATATATCCACGCTTACAAAAGTGAAGAATTCGAGAATACTCTTCAAAGAGAGTAATTTTAGTCCAAGTCAAGATGAATTCCAAATATCGATATCCCTGCGTCCTATACCTTCACGCTCACAAACTTGAATAGTTTGGAAATACTTTTCAAAGAAAGTACTTTTACTAAAACAAGAGAAATCCAAAAACTAATGTTGACAAAGAGGGTTTACATACACTTCAACAAGAATGAGATTCTCAATCAGTGTCTCAGGATTCCTGATCAACATCAGAAAATCATAACTCCATGAGATTTAACATCCGACAGTTCCAAATTCATATTCAGGGACATGAACGGATTAAGTCGCCCTTCATACTTCTTCATATCTGAATCTATTTCTCCAAGCTCATCTTGGCATGCAGAAATTTGGTCCGAATATGTTACCTGGCTCCTGAATGCAATACGTCTCAGTAAATTCATCAACTGAAGCACATGAAATAGTCATGAAGTGGGTGTATCCAGTTGTTATTTCTGTAAAGAAGCGATGGATTGCAATCTCAGGTTGAATCTGAGAAACTTTCGGCATTACCAATAACTTCAATCGAATCCCTGTATCAATATGTGGAAATTCGAGAATGTGATTTGATATAGAAAAGGACTACTCTCTGATCTCGTAGTCTTCGATTCTTGATTTATTCCTGAAGGCTATATCTTAGAAGTCTACGCTGATAGATTATTCAACATTCCTTGTGATGGTGAATATTCTACACAAAGTTCAGGTTGCGAGCTGAGGAAATTCTGATAATCTGTTTTATGGTAGAGTATGATTTGGACACAAAATATTGAGTACCCGCTAAACTTAATTCGCTGCCGCTTTTGATGAACCAATGACATTGTCTCTGACACCCTAAGGTTTGACTAGGAAATTTTAATATTTAGCGGCAGCCAAAGTGCAAGTTGGGGTAAGATAGATGTGCAAAAAATTCATGGAAAATTCATGAGCTCACTGCTGCATGTATATTAGTCATTCTTTGGGGTAATCAATTACCAATGGCTTTGGTGAGTTGAAAGTTTTAGCGGAGAGTCTGTTTTGTTGCTCTTCCAATGAAGTCGTGAATTTGAGCAAGTATGGAAGAGATCGTGAAAGGGTTAGGAAATGCTCGTAGAAGATTTCTCAGCTTGTGAGGGTCTTTGAGGCCAGAGTCTTTAAACTAATTAACTTGACATCAAGCAACACACTTCTTCTTCTACACAGGAGAAGTCGAGTTGCATTTGGGTACCAGTGAGGCGGTACTGCCACACATTTCTCTGTGGCACATCAGACGTCCCTTTCACCAAAATTAAGATACTGAGATAGGAATATCTCTTGTGAGGTAAGTTGGAAACGATGGAAAAGTTTTGCAGTTTGTTCAAAATATTCTGCAGAATGTAAACAACCTAACCTCTCACAAGGGGTGTTTCTTCGTTGTTTCTGCAGACCTTGGATGGATCATCACATATCACTGTCAAATATTCATCAGCGAGGCCGTTCCAAAACACTAGCTCGCACATTTTTTGTCATCTATCACATATCAATACGGCGGCAGGGAAGCATATTGTACAGCCGAGCAGACGCCCGATTTACAAATCACAGAATCTCAACTTGAGAACAGATCCAGAACATGCTTGTAGCAAGCTAGAAAAGGTGGGAACAGAGGAGAAAAAGAGAGGCGAGCTGGTCGGGGACCACGTGACGTCATGGATCAGCGATTATGATTATGGAGAATTCTAATCTTTGAACAATCGCGTGAGCTGCTCATCATGAGCCATCCATCTGAAACATCTCACTCGTGTAAAAAGATTTGATCTTTAAAATGAGTTCTCTATTTTGGTGCTAACTGCTACTGTTTTTAGTTATCGGCCGGGAAAGTTTTGTAATGTGATTTTCAACTTGACCCCGGCTCTTCCGAGCGCTGCATTTCGGTCAGATAACTTACAGCATATGAGAAAACATATATCCAAAATGCAGCGAGTCGCCTCCAAAATTTTATTTTACGGCTAGATTGAGTGGTCTATATTTCAAATTTTGTGTGCTAGATTCAATAGCTGTGCGTGTGCCATCACGCACAATGACAAGTCACACATATTGTGTCATTGAAACCATAACTTCCATTGGAGATTCTCATGAATTTAGACAGGTGCTATGAATCCTTTCGATTCATCATATGAATTAATTAGGAAGGTTCTGATGATTTTCCTGGGCGGAACCCTTCCAGACACAGGTAACATGGTTCCTGGCTACCCTAGTAAAAATAAGTGCCTGATGATCATATATGAACATGTTCCCAGCCGAACTGTGGTCATCTATGACCATCCATGATTTCAGAAAATATTATGTCTCCATAGTTAGACATAGGTACACAAAGCCAACTCGTACATGGCCATAGGGTATCGTAATCAAGTGGTTGTACATGGCATTTTCAATATCGGATGGAGGCCTAGCAGTTGGAGTCCCAAGCGCGCTTATTTCGAAGCTTCAGATTGAGAAACATTTCGAGTTGGCAATAAAGTGCTTCATTTCCAACATGAATTCCTAGGATCAAGTATGGAGACCAATGACGACCTATGACTCCGGCCTCATGGTCATAGGTGGTCATGTATGACCACAGTCCTTTCGGGAACATGTTCATATATGATCATGAGGCATTTATTTTCACTAGGGTAGTTTGAGAAAGCAACTTCATGCGATTAATGTTTTATCGAAATTGGACTATTGGTGCAAGGAGACTTTGACGAGATAAGTGGGACAGGAGCACATGAGCAACAAGCGAGTGAAGGCCATACGTATAACCCTACAAATTGGACGAGAAAGTTGTGGCATCCATTTGGCAGTGTATTTTATCCAAATATCTTCTCACGTAAACTCATCACCCAATGTGTAGACACGATGTGTTCCAGTGTAGGAGTAATCCAACGAATTCGATGAGGTATTGATGATGATGGCTCCGTGCATGATTTACAGAGAACAGTGAACAATTATCTGACTCACTCGACGTGGGCCTGGTTTCCTGCCGAATGATCCACCGGTAAAGCCAACCTCCTTCTCAATTCGCCCCCTCCAGATTCATCAGGGTGTTTTCCATTCCTTGACTCATCTCCTAGCTTGTTTTCATCTATGAGAATGATAGAGAACACTCCTACTGTAGAACTAACTTGATTATCATCATAATTTGCAATCCTGATATTTGATTTCCTCCATGTATGTACTTAATGTACCTAAGCCGAAGAAAAATAATCAACACAATTCCCTATTCTCCTAAAATCCGAAACAAGAGCACTTTCTCTGAAGTGGATCTTCAAACCCTGCACTCACTGCGATGAGCCAACATCTTGATCAAGGCGGAAGAGAAAATTTCAATCAAAAGAGTCGATGAAGTGTAGTATGAAGAGCGTTAAGTACATGTAAGAATTTTGTTGTATAAGCGTAACGCGAAACTAACCAATAAGCTCGATTGCAAAGTGAACAATGAGCCAGGAGGTACGCCAGTCTTGCGATAATTCATCATTCCATCGCAAGCTGGCCAACGCCTGGAGCAAGCGTGAAAAATCAATACCATTATAAGTTTTTGCTGCTTCGCGCAAATATTTCTGGTTCGCGGTTGCCCTCGGGGCAATATAATACCAGCCAAAGAGGGAGGAAGAATGGACTATGCTTCGAGCTTGCCAATCAAAATATCTGCTTCATCGCGATTCTATCGTTTATTCATAGAATCATGTTGTGGAATTCCGCACGAATCCAGGCACGAACTCATTCAACCTGTCCATTGCGATTTTCACTCAAAAACGCTTCCGTATATCGGGTAGTCATACAGTATGGATGAAACAAGTAATTCTGTAGCACATATGAATTTCTCGCATGTTTCTCTTGCATGATTACGGTGGAGCGCGCTTTAAACTACCAATATCCCCCACTTGCATATTATCCGTTATCTCGCTGCAAATTAAGGCTTCAGTTCGAGAGTGGCGTGAAGTGAAGGCGATCCAGAAATGTCCACCTGTCAACCATTGTAAGCTTCTCAAAGGCTCTCTCTGCCTATACTCCAGACACGCCTTTCAAATGCGAATTACAGAGTAGTATGCATGAATCATTGAGTTTGAAGTACTTTGATGCTGGGGATGAGTTGTAGAATCGAGAGATGGTTATCTTTGCATTGCTCTTGATGATGCGTTCGTGAAGCGAGACTGCGGAGCAATGGCATTCCAATTGGCCGATATTCTTGATGGGGAAAAGCGCTCGGTGCAATCAGCGATTTGGATGTTCTATAATATGACGAGTCTCAATATGAAATTTCTACCATAGCCTTCTGATTCAACTCACTACCATCAATAGGAAAGAAGTGAAGATCTTTTCAATCCAAGTTCGTTCGAAAATAATCAGATTTTTTCACGAATCTATGATAACTTTCACATACCTCGATTGGAAAATTTTGAGATTGATTCAAGGGAACAGTTTCAGGTTGTTCAGGCAAGAATTATGGAACTCCCATCAGAGCCCTCAGTACCAGTGTCCCTCGGGTGCAATTTTTCTGCCCAGTCTTCCATTCTGATTTGCAAAATTTGTTCAATGACTTGAATAGGTCTTAGCAGCGAGTATCAAGTCACACAGATAACCATGCATGACTAACGGATCGCCAAATGATAAGCATCGAAACTTGGAAGACAACGGTGATTATCATTGGGTCATAAGATCGACGTAAATACGCGAAATCCTCAATTCAACACGTTCGCTGCGGAGGCTGAAATCGATGATCTTTCCCCAGAAGGCCAAAATTCTCAGCACTGGGGGAAAGACACGCGGGGCCCACGGTATGTCTGGACAGTCTTCCTATACCTTTTCACCCTCCTTTGTACAGCTCTAAGACTCTGTTGCTTAAGCAATATCATTTGACTGGCTCTTTACGTTGTTATACATACTGGCCGAGTCATCTTTGTACAGCCAGATTCGGAAATGGAATCGTTGATCTCGAATGTGCTCTCGCGTGTGGTCGTCCTTTCTACTGCGTTTTCCTCGTAGGCGAGGCAGAAAGGCTTGCATTGCACCTATGATCCGTCACGTTAGAGACGAGAAAACTTTGCGATAATCGGTGATAGAGTTGTTCTCTCGAACGAGGTCACGAGGCTCTCTGTGCGCGAAGATAATCGAATCAACTGGTTCTAGCTAAGTTGATTGACCAAGAGATAGGATTACCCGTCAGAGTCACTTTGAGCCTCTCGTCTCTTCTTTGCCTGATAGAAATGTTTAAAACGCCTTTTCCAAGAAAAGTCAAAGCTTGCATTGCTAGAATTTAAAACTGAGCCATCGAGTATACTCTGAAGAGGTTTCCTGGAAAAAATTTACTCGAATGAAAACGGATCTCCAGCCTCTCTTAGAGAGAGATTTCTTGGAAACTGAGTAGCTCATACAGGATCCAATCCCTTGTCCCACACGTGTATATGGGCACAAGAAGCTCTGTCTCAAACCGAGCGAACAAAAAATAGAAAGCCCAGAATCGATTTTGCGATCAATGAAGTCGCATGCACTCAAAACTCTTCGCGTGAATGGTCTGCACTCCAAGGAATTGAAATAAGCCTAGCCTCGTAAAAGCCGATCCCCAAAATTTGCACTAGGCAAATGTACGCAGACAAAGCGCTGCAATTCTGCTGCAGTATACTCGCTATTATCCTAGTGGAACACCGCGGCGACTGATGCAACGTCGGCCCACCATGGTAAACCAAAGTCATTCGGCAGGCATCAATCGTGCAGGTGGTATTCCCATGAGGGCCTCCCAACCTCCGTCTGTTCCCCGAGAGGCATAACGCCACGTTTACCGAGACGCAAAGGGAGGAAGGAAGGGCCCATTGATTGCAATGTGTATCTCGCAAACACATTGCCAAATGGTTGTGGGCAACTGGGGCTCGATTCAAGACACAGGGGTTAGATTGAGAGCGAGCCCGGCGCTACCAGCGCTACGGCTGCAAGAGCAAACAGTTAAAAATTGAAGTACATGTATTAATCAGGGAGGAGCTCGGTTACGATATGATATCATCCAATCATGGGTATGTGTACACAGATGGCGATGCAGTCATATCAGGAGCAATTACGGCTGATGCTATTGGTGCATGTTCAAAGGTCCTCGATTCCTATCAAATATTCAATCAGTGTAATCGAGCTGCCTGGCTGTCTGTTTGCCCAACTGACGTATTGAAGGTCAACAGTGGCTTGATAATTTTTCTGGAAAATATCTGAAACCATCCGCTGCGTCCTCAAATATTTACTTGGCAGTTATGCGCGAGATACGTTGCAATCAATTATACTTGACTCAGCGAGCCCTCTGTCATGCATAGCTGATCTTGTGTATTTGAAAATTTTCTGAAAAACTCATCCGTGACTAATTGTTGTGTACAGACTGGAATGTGTCTCGATACAACTAATTTGGCCGAATCTCGTTTGCGTAATTAATGGATGGATTTTCTAGCGTAATTTTATGATGGAGTTAGGAACCAAACTTTGACTTGTTTTTTGAGTACTTTAACTGGTTTGATTATTAATTGCGTAGGAACATCAAAAAGGCTTTTGAGGATTGATTGACACAAGATTAGCATGTTTTATCCTTGTAAAATGGAAGATCTCAATTTTAGAAGATGATATGATGTGATCATCTCATCTCTGATTAAATCCATCCATTGGAGAAATTCCAAGTGTCGAAAGATATCAAGTATTTCTTTCAGGTGAGATAATCTAAGAATGAGGGATGCATTGTGTCGAAGGCGAGACTCTGAAAGGAAGGAACAGAGAATTCATTGCTCTATATTGACTCATGAGATACATCGAAAAATGTTCACGGCTTCACATGCAAACTTTTTGGAGGGTAATATTGTTTCCGTAATAGTTATACCCCACAGCTCATGGGAATGAATGGCAATAACGAAGTTGATGATAAATTCGACGGAAAGAGAACTGTTCATTCATAACCTCGTCCCTTGTAGCTATTTTCAATCGATCATGAGGATTTGCATCGAGTTTCAATATCCTGAGAGCGTCAGACACAGAGAAAATTCAACAACATCCGTAGGTTTGAGCATCTTCGTTGCACACCAGAGTGATATGCATCTCCACTAGTTATCGAATCCCCATCTCACTTATCGACATAGTATTCATATCAATTGCAACACCCACAATCGACTATCTCTTGCGTTATGGGTGAAAAATCAGTTCAATATGAACGAAGAAGCATCGATGAGTTCTGTGAAGTGGCATCCGCTGTTACATCTATACTTCCAACAAAATGTCCAGTGAAAATATCACTCCAGCTCCTACAGTAACACTGTGATACCGATTATTCAAAAATCCAAATGCACTCAACAGTCGGAGTAACAACAATAAGTTACATTGAGCTCCAGCGATATTTTCAGAGCTCAAAAAAGTCATGGAATAGTTCCAGGGTCCGGGTCTGAGCTTTTCCTGCACGACGCACAAAGCAAATCCGGCTGAGCAAGCATGAAAAGGTTCGATACACCACACAATCGCAGCTACGTGAGCCACGGCTCGGTCAATTAAAAGTCGAGCGCGAATAATTTGCCCGTGGCATGACGGTGGCTAACGATTCCATTGTGCCCGTAGTATGGATTGACCAACGCGTGACAACCACAGATCCACCAAAGAGTTTGCCTTGGCGCAACGAGCGAGTGTAACACACGATATCCGTCCTTTCGTTCGACGTGTTCCGTTCCGCCATTGAGGAAGGATTGACTGAGCAAGAGAGAGAGAGGCGAGGGAGGCTGCTCTGGCTTCTGCACGCATCGAAAGCTTCTTGTTCTCTTTCTCGTTCGCCACCCGCGCGCGAATTCAATGGGCCCATTACCGAGACCATAAAGCTCGTCGACAAGGACGAGGCCGCAGACGCTCGTGTAAAGACGCGTATTTCACCGAGACAGCCCAATGGCTATCGAGACCCTTTGAGTATATATGCATGCCGGCTGTGGTTGTTGCGTGTGAGATGTGTATGGTGCGACAGTGTCGAGATTATTAATGCCGAGTCACATAGGTATATATCGCTGCTCCTTGTTGTACACATGACCAATGCGACGCACCGGATTCGTGGTTGGCTTGACACATTCGAAGTCAAGGTTTCGATGGATAGCTATTAAGAAATCTTGAACCTTCAGGTTTCTCTGTCGCGAGAATTCAATCAGGTGAGCATAGGTAACAAACAGTCTCCTTGATTCGATTCACGTTCACGATTTGAATTAGTGGCAGGATACTAAAATTCAGTGTCACTCTCAGTGATTAAGTTCTGGCACCGTAAAAGTTCCAGAATGATGCCTTTCAAAATTTCCACGTTCCTGGTTGCTCGCAGACATGCTTTGTCAATTCAAAATCAAATTTCCAATGAGTTTTCTCAGTGGAAGACAAACTGTCACAGTTTGTCACACAAGTTGTCACAGATAGCTAAACTAGCCATCTATGGCAATCCGACTGGTGTGTAAGTTTTGCAGCTCAATTACAGTAAAGACTCTATTTTCTGATGATTACCGCATGGTATGACTTTTAAGAAGTGACATTTCTGCGCTCCCATCAAATTTCAAGCAAGAGTATCCACAAAATTTGATTTGAATCCCAAGTACTCTAGAATAACAGTCGTTGATAGTGATTCAAAAATCAACAACTTAGTTCATTCTCAAGCATCGGTAGTTCACAAGGTAATAATGACGATTGATCTTGGGTCATTTGGTAGCTCAACATCGTCAAGTTTCTGTTATCATTGACATAGAGAGAGCATCTGCACAACATAATCTAGGTGTCAAAACTCACCCTTCCATGATGCATTTAGGGAGAAGTCGGATGGTACAATTGACGACGGACCGGTTGTTTTTTCGACCAAATGAAGAAGAATCCAGTTTTCCCAATTGTTTTAGAAAAAATCTTGCGCATGAACTCAGCTTGGTTTTGTGATCAATTCGATAACAGACATGTGACACAGTGATCACCTCCAAAACAAATCAAATCAAGTGGAAACTTTTCCAATCAAAAACGCAATCCGCACCCAAAAATAAACACGAATCAATCTCTCTTCCTCCATCAAACTTATAGAGCTCGCAACCCACAATCGATTCAATATTATTCCAAAGCAGAAATACCCAACAATGAAACACAATTCCAGATCGGCGTTTGAAATCGCTCGACGGTCTGTTCACGCACTCCGCAGTTATCACGGACAGCAAAAAGAGTCTGGCACACGCAGTCGCTCTGAAAGCTCGTCGCAAGCACCTTCATTCACCGTCACGACCGTGAATACTCTCTCGTTTTCCCAACGCACCACACCACCTCAATACTATATAGCTGACAATGCCGATACGAAATCAAACCGGGAAATGATTTCTCGCGCGCGAGTGAAAAGCAGTAGAGGCAGGCCCCGGGGGAGGCTACCCACACCCTCGTTCCGTATCAATCGCCCAGACGATCTTTCTCTCTTTCGTCTTTTGCCTCTACCTATAGGTACAAGCAACAGACATTGTTCGGCCATCTCTTCGGTATAGACGTAAAAGCGGCTGAAGCTGACGCGAGTTGTATGCTTCTCCTGCGGCTGATGTCTGTCTGACTTGTGCTGCTGTATTATACGTGCCATGTCTAACGAGGGTGGTTGACGGAGTTGTGAATTAACGCGTCGTGTGCGAAAGCTCGGGGAAGCTTGCAAATGGATTTATTGCTCAAGAGACGGCAATGGGTTATGGGTTGTGGGCTGAACCTGCATGCTCTCTACATTTTGTGAACTAGAAATATCGAGATATAATAATTCCCGATGGATGATCAGTGTCTTCATTTCAGTTGGGAATGATTAAGTTCCTACCTAGTTTTTTTTTTTTTTTTTTTTTTTTAATAGTTAGATCGAATTCCTATATTCTCTTGCCTCTGCAGATCGTTGTGATTCAAGTTCCCTGGGAGAACCATGCCAGTAAAATACCCCAAATTCAGAATGACTGATTACAAATACCCCTGCTTCAATCGTTCGATTTGAGAGAGTATTCGGCTTGTTGAAAAATTGCTCCATGATTCATATCCGGTCGTTGCAATGGCGTGTTTCTGGGCTTGTACGATACTGTGTGAAGAGTGAACGATGGTCAACCGATGATGTCAAACTATCCATAGGACACCATTGGATGAAATAACCCTGTACAGTCCATATTACAGGATCTAGAATATCTTTCTCCTATTCGAGATGGTGGAAAATTTGCTCCATCTTTCGAGGAACACCTTTGGAGAAAATTGAATTGTACGTCACGCACGCTGGATATACCTGATTCCATCTCGTGAATTCTTTGCACCGCAAGTGTACTTCTCGAGGAACGAAAAAACGAACGATGTGAGTGTGGAGTACACAATTCAAGAAAACCCTCTTATTCGTTTTGGCGTGTCCCTGCAAATAGAACCATTCTTCGCTTGTGGTGCGAGTGGTCTTTAGGAAATATTTTTCTTTGGCAACAGAGCGTGAAAAGTCAGACAACACCTGCCTATCGCGCACGAATGCGATACAAAGAAAAGTTGCACAGGTGGGTGAGATGCTTACAAGACAACAAAACAAAATTCACGGATGATTACTTCTGTCAACACTTTGGTCGAGAGGCAACTTATCGAATTGTGTAAGCTCAATGTTTGCACTAGATTGCCACAGCAAGATTGTATACTTTATTTCCTTGCAAGTCGAATTCAGTGCAAGCTGAGAGAAAATTTAGTTTCTCAAAAACGTGTACAGGAATTCATAAGAGAGAATCTGCAGAAGCTCTAACTTTTAGTGTACCATACGGTATTTTAACGAGATCGGGACTTTCTTGCCCTGAAAAAATTTTTTCTGGTAGTTCCTATAGATTTCAGGATAGAAACTCTATCAAATTCTCATGACACGTGTGTAGTATCTCTTGATGAAAATTAAAATATCATCTTATTTCGCACTTTTTCAATGTTACTGACTCGATATTTTGGAACCCCTCAGCCTGTGAATAAAATAACATTGTCCCAAAAAATCTGAGGAAATCTCATGTGGTTCTTCAAAAGTCATTCAATCATAAAACATCCGTTCTGATATCGACTCTAATGCCTGCTCATAGTCGCGCTTTCATGAATAGTGTAACTCACTTCTCGGGAAATATTCTACTCCTTCACCTTTTCGTAAATAACGTTTGAGATGGATTCCATTTAAAAACGACACATGAAAAATAGTGATATCTTGGATCGGTTTTTCGTGGTTTCGATTCGATTCTGCAGTCCAAAATATGAAGTTTTCACTCACTGGGAGGTCCCAGAAAAATTTCGGAATCACCTGCGGAGCTGTTTCTGTTTCGCTTTTCGATTCCACTAGAGCATCAAAATCATTGATCTTTTTTTACTAAATTGAATATATCTCGAGTTTGGCGCAAGATAATGCAACGCGGTTTGCGCCATTCGAAAGATCTTTGAAAAACCTATCAAAAATGACCTTGGGAATTTTTGTTCAGCCTTTTCAGGCCCTGATCAGGCAAAATCTGGGAAAATCAGGCTAAGCTGATTATTTCAAAAAGCAATTTTTTTTAATTTTTCTAAAATATGATTTCTCATGCAAAATTGCACGATCCTTGCGATGGACTTGGTCCGAAGCTGTTTTTTTTACGGTTTCATGCGTTTTTGGGACAATTTTCCAATTTTTCATTCTCCGACCAATCAGAAAACAGAGATTTCTGCGCATGCGCGTAGTTTACCGGATTTCAAAAATCGAAAGCTAAGGAAATTTCCTTCAAAATGACCTGTTGCAGAACTCCATTCGATCGACTGGAACTGAAGCTACACGATTCTTTAGACATCAAGATTATTAACACCACTGACAGCATGAATGCAAGAGAAGGTCTCAAGGCTCTGGTTCACGATAGATAAGGTCATCTCGCTCTGGTCATCCTTCTCTTCCAATGAAGGTGCCGTAGATACTGACTGGGGACATGTAATTGACTTTTGCAAGGGGTCTTTTTGAAGGAAATTTCCTCAGCTCTCGATTCAACTTACTTTGGAATTTGGTGAACTACGCGCATGCGCAGAAATCTCTGTTTTCTGATTGGTCGGAGGATGAAAAATCGGAAAATTGACCAGAAAACGCATAAAATCGTAAAAAAACAATTTCGGACCAGTTTCATCGCAAAGATCGTGCAATTTTGCACGAGAAATCATATTTTAGAGAAATTAAAAAAAATTTATTTTTGAGATATTCAGGTTAGCCTGATTTTTCCGGATTTTGCTTGATCAGGGCCTGAAAAGGCTGAAAAAAAATTTTCAAGGTCACTTTTGATAGGTTTTTTTAAGATCTTTCGAATGGCGCAAACTGCATCGCATTATCTTGAGCCAAACTCGAGATATATTCAATTTTGTAAAAAAAGATCATGATTTTGATGCTTTAGTGGAATCGAAAAGCGGAATAGAAATAGCTCCGCAGGCGACTCTGAAATTTTTTTGGGACCTCCGAGTGAGTGGAAACTTTATATTTTGGACTACAGAATCGAATCAAAACTACGAGAAACCGATCCGAGACATCACTATTTTTCATGTGTCGTTTTTAAATGAAATCCATCTTGAGCTAGCATGAATCGGGTTCTGGGAAAATGAAGGTTTAAACGGCCAATTGCAGTGCCTCTTAGTATGACAGTGACACATCATTCGAACGAAAGAACTGCAACGTTGAGCTTGAAGAATTTGTCGCGCCTGCCACTTCGAAAAACAATATAAGCCTTTGATATCAGTGCAACGAGCGGATGTTGCTCTCAAATCCTATTGCCCATTTTTCTTAGACGTATAACGAACTACTATGCACTCCAATGAGGATGCTATATAAAGATTGTTATTTGCGGGAGGAGCTGGGGAAAATAATTTGGCCCCTCAAAGCTGATTCTTTCGGTTGAAAAAATTTCATTCGACAGCTCTCAATGATAGATATTGACTCTGGATGTAGTTTTTACATCATTCCCACGCTTAAAGCTCATTATAACTTTAGTGAGAGAGCTTTAAAGAATCAAAAAACTCATATACCTTCGCCAGGTCTGTGGACCCGGAAAAAGTTAATTTTGATGAGAATAAACAAAGAAGGCTTGGTTATGAGACTGCGAGTTGATCAAACGGATGGAACAATATATTTATCAATCATCATACCGCACTATTTTTGATCCATCTACGTGGAGAGCCTCTGATAGTAACGGAAACGTGATCGACCAATTTTACCTTGTCGTCACCAGTTATATAACATCCTTCAAAAATGGCGGGCACAGATGTAATCATATAATTTAGAGATACTGAAACAATATGAAATTGGTTTTAAAAGTGACAAGGATGAATAAAATTTTTCTCGAAAGTCCAAAAGTTGAAGGTTTGGTGAATTTCCTCATAACAGTTATCCGTGCCTAATCAGAAACGTTCACTCACCTGCTTCTGATCCCCAATGCATTGAATCAACTCAAAAGAACTCGTCCTGAGATCTCAAAACTCCAACAGTATCTGAATTGACGTTTTGATTTGTGATATCCCAAAACAACACTGTTTGCTTGGGCGCAAAAGCTGAAAAGTGTCATCACGTCCACTGTATGGATAGAGTAGACTGGATGGATACATTTTCCAATTCTTTTCATCCCCAGGCCATATTTCATTTGAGAAAGATGGTTTTTTTTTTTTTTTTATTTAAGCAATTTTAAGAGAAAGATGGTTCACGAATAGTTATGGATATCCAATCATCAATAACCATTCAGGAGGTAAGATTATACAGCTATATAATGGGAGCTACTCATACAAAAATTCTGTATGGATAACTTTTGGAAAATTCGTGGGAAACTTTTTAATTGAATCAGTAGCACAGATTTTAATCTAGATTGCACATTTCCTGGAAAATAGTCCATGTTCGAATTGAGGTCTTGTCACTCGCAGAGAGAACCGTTCAACGCCCTAGATATGTAAAATATTTGGAATGGGGACATCGAATTTCATCAAACTTGAATTGCGGTCCCAAGAATTCGAACAATTTCGGTCTGTTGATTTTCCAATTATACTGGGAGAATATTACCACGGGTAGCAAATTTCATTCGAAAGTTGCAGCTCTGAGCCCACATAATCATGACTTGAAATTCTACTTCATAATTCAATTTCCGGAAACAAGTTAGACAAACTTTGAATGGATTAGCGGCAATCTAGCCTGAGGGCTCGAGAACAGGATTACAACAGACTTCGTCAATCGCGCAGCGCGATGAGTTTCCATTCTGCCGAAAATGATCGTCTTTGCGAGTCTAAGCTCCCGAGACTCGATTTCCCGACTGTGTTTCCCCGTCTCATCCTCTGTACGGAATAATCTGAGAATTCAAATGCAACGTGAAACTAGTGAGTCTCCCAAGCACTGCGGGTTATTTTTCTGATTCGGGTTCTCCCTCTCGTATCACGCAAAGTCTTATTAATGTACCCCAAGCGAGCAAAACTTTGCTCGGTCGTTTTAATTTACCAATTACAGAGGTCGGACACAAATTTTACTCGAAACGAGGGACTGGAAAAAAGCTCTGTTTGCCAACAGAGAGATGTAGACGTTGAAAGCAGAAGAGATCGCGGTGAAACAAAGTCCGCAGTTTAGTCTGCAAGTCTCATTATCATGCGAATTCTCGAGGGAGAGCGCATATAGCCTCCTTATACTAGCTACTTTGCCGAGCTTATTTCCACGACTTGCTTTTTCTCCTTGTCCCAGTCTGGGATTATGCATATCAGCGAGGAAGTAACCGTAAACTGAAAGTCACACCGGGGCACAATAGCCAGATTCCAATTCCAATATTCCGCATTGCGAGTCCGCGTCGACTAATTCCAGTGCGACCGCAGCTCGGTACCGCATTTGCGGCTTGAGCCAACTGGTCATGAGACACCAGTTTTGCCTCATATGGGCTACGATATGCGTCTCATGGAGACTATGGTCGACGCGCCATATTGCCCAATTTTAATTAAAGCCGTGTATTGCCGTATCCCGATGCGTGGTTAGAAATAGAGAAAGATAGGAATAGACGAGATGAGCTTATATGTGTCTAGTGTATAGAGAAAAGGTATAGATAGAGGCCACCCGCTAGGGTTGAAATGAACATCCCCTGCGGTGCGAGACTCACTCCTTTACTATTATATCGGGCTGTTCTTCTGCACTAACACACGCGGAAGTCGAAACAAACTGCCCCGAGTCCAGTGGCACCACACCCACGTGTATTTATATCTATGCGTAGTGGAGCTAGATGAGCGCGATCGAGAAGCTTCTCACTCGCTCAATGTCCAGGGTGATAAAGTCAGACGCTCACGAGGCCGGAACGTATCTGCCCTCTGTTCTGCGTAAGGAACGCGTGGGTGCCCTTAGACAAATTTCCCAACCGGCTCCTATCAGGAGTCCCAGACTGTGAGTATACATCACGCACAACACGCAGCAGTCTATGTGTGTGTGTGCGTGCTCGATGGGGTAGCAAAAAGGATTGAATGTTTTTTTTTTCGAGTTTTAGTGAGCAGCAGAGTCGAGGCTTACTGGATTCGCAGCACCGATTCGCCATTATACGCGACGGCTTAGCGACTTTTTATTTAATGCGAATACGAGAGCTCGAGCGGGCCCATAAACAACTAGGAGAGTACATATAGATGGCAGGCACCCCCATAGCGCCTGATATGCAGAGCCAGGAATTGCGAACAAACGGCTCTCGGTGAATTGCGCCACCATCCCGACGACTAATTGATACTACGATGCTATACACTTTTAGTATTCCCTTTCATCGTCTAATGAATCATCCGAGCCCATTCAGCTTCCCTCGCGCGTCTCTCAATTAAATTCCAACACGGGATTTCATGGGCAGACACGATCTGATGGCTAATCCTGCGGGAGCAAATTTCAATACGGAACTACGGGGTTTTTCTTGGTGGGTATTTGCAGTGGGAAGCCGTTGATGGGGAGAAGAATTTATTCAGTAAGATGTAAAGGACTAGATGAGATCATGAGCAACGATGAGTCAAGACTTGGAAGAGTGAATGAAATTGGGTTGTGATCCAAACAACTTTACTTCTAATTTCTGGAAAATTGAATTTGGTGCCAAAATAGCTGATCCAAACAAGTGATTCATGATGAAATTTCATCAGCAGGGATATTGTAGACCGGAACGTTCGTCTACGAAGAAAAAACCGGAAACGAGCTCAGAACATGAATTGAGCACTTTTTGTTCCAATCTTGTCTGCAGTAATTGATAATCGGGATTCTCGTGTGATTTAACTGTGATTTTCGAGAAATTTATCAGTCTTGGTAGAAACTGATCTACTCTATCAAGACAGATGGACTACTTGTATCGATAAGACTGATGTTTCCACTGAAATGATCGATTCCCGAATTTTTATTCGTAGAGAATCTGTACATTTGACCTTTCTCGTATGCTACTTTAGTGTAGCCACGTGACTAACATTAACGCACAAGATGACCAACGCTAGACTTGAACACTTCATCACATCTCTGACCTCACCAAAATCAGGTAGAATGTTGTGGCTCACATTCCCAATCTCATGATCACGTCCTCTCGTGAATCATACAAGACACAAGATTACAGGGAACCATCTAAATCCAGGTACATCTGTGATGTTCAACGCTTCAAAGCGCCAGTCCGCGAGTCATCTGGTGCTGGACACCCATGATAAGCTCAACCATCAACTTGCTCGCTCAACTGCTTATGCTTGCACCAGGTTCCAAGCCCACGAGTGTATACATAAACTTCCATCCTGGCACACGCAGTCAACCGACAGTGCGAAAAATTCTCCCACATCGAGTAGAGAACTGCACAAAAGGCTGAGGCATGAGGCAATCGCTACACGCGATTTTGCACCCTCCGTCAAATGCGCATTGTGAGGTGTGAGTGCACAACATCGAATACATGACCACGGCCGTATCGTGTCAGTCGAATATGCTGGTGCAGAACCATCTCTTACGCGATAGTTGCACGTACGCGTATTGTGAAAGTGAAGGAATCCAAAGCCTGATGCCAAGAAAAGAGTGGCTCATTTCCGTCGACAAAAGGATGATGAGTGCTCCCGCGAGTAGTCCTTCGTTCCGAGGATCATGTTCGCGCGAATCCTGCTTCTGTACACATATATGGGTTCGTTTACTCGAGTGCACCATATGCATGTGTAGCGAAGGACACATCGACGAGAGCTGTAATTGCGAGAGCTGTAAAGACTGCGGGGTGGTTTGTCGGGTAGCAAAATATCGGCTCGTTCTCGCTCATATGTTACGGCTCCATTAGAAGCATATACGGACACGCAATAATCGCAATTTTTTTAGGCTTACATGATTCCGTGCCAAAATTCTTTTGTACTGGTGCTGGTGATTTTAACTTGTCCGAATACGCGATGAGTCGATCTATTGGAGAAGTACAAATCGAGCCAAGCACTCAATTACCCCTCTGAATATTTTGGGGAGACCCGTCGTTTGACCAGGGCGTTTGGCAGTTTGTAACACAATTCACTTTTTCGACTACTCCTTGGATAATTCTGTTCCTTCCAACTGGTGATCACTCTCCCGGTTTTACATGGTGTCTAATCGTTCATTGCGTTGGTTCCAAGAGAAACAGATCGATAATAACTCGAATTTTTGAAAAAACTTTGGAGCGAGTGGAAAGTCCTGTCAGTTCTAGTCGTATTGTAATTGACTTGAATTGAGGGGGAATTGAAATTCTCTTGAACTTCATATCAAAATTACTCCTACGTGATATTATTTTTCTCCTCGTTTGATGGACGAATAATGATTCTTACAATTCGTAACTTATTCTCTCAGAGCCATTACTTGCACGAATGACCTTATTCTCCAACTAAAGTCTTTGATGCTCACATACTTATGTAAGGTCTCTTGGTCAATCGTCTCGATGGTCAATTGCTATCAAAATCTAAAACATCTCCAACTCTGAAGCTTCCCCCTGTGATGCAAAAATCTGATCTAAATTTCTCCACAAAGAATGATAATAATCATTTTGGAGCCTCAAGATCCAGAGATTCGCTCAATTATTAAATATCCTCCAATAGAATTCCTTGATACCACCTGTTGTACGAGACACAAAAAATGTTGTACAAACTCTTTAAGACCTCATCAAGTTCTCATCGCTGCTGACGATAAACATCATCTCCCCGAATCGTTTGGATACAGAATGAGCAAAATCGTGCTCATGCACACCTGAAGTGAAGCATCGATTACCGATAACGAGACAAATTCGTCGAATCTCATACGGACGGCACTCAACTAATCGGATCTCATCTCACCTCTGGGCAGCACGCGCTAATAACGAGCCCAAAGTCGAAAATTGCCCGGTAGTTCATTCGACTTGAGAGAAACCAAGTTTCGTTCTTACACCCCTCTACAGAAAGCCCACAGACCCATACGAATCCAGCACAAAATCCAGAGCTCTCTCTCAGTGGAGCTCTTTTCGTCTGGCACGGAATCGACTCCCTCTCTCATTTTCGACGTCGAAGCGTAACGAGCAATATAATTTTACGGGCTGCGCGTCTCAAATAAGCCGACGCCTCGGCCGGTTCGTGTTCGATTTACCCGCCATTTCGCGCTCAGGACGGGATGTATTTGCTGCAGCAGAGCGTGGCATGCGTTTTCGCGCGCGTCAGGTAAAAAAAAGACGGATTCGCTCGATAAAAAGCGTACTTAACTTCCTAACCAGATGTCCGACAGGGCGCAAAAAGTCGGAGCGCCTCGCTATACCATGGCCCTTTGCACGCAACATTCTGGCCCCGTGTCCTATGCACGCCCTACACGCCTTTGCCATCGCTTTGTCGCTCGCGATATTATATTGCCAAAGCCGACTTTTACTATCTCGACTCTACTGAAGAGAGATGCGAGCTTCCACGGTCTGCATATTTTTTGCAGGTATAAACGTGTAATTCCAATATTGGACGCAGTTTCTTGTCTCATCTTCATAAACAGAGTCTAATTATTGACTCGCCAATCACACGAAACAGGCACAGAAAATAGCTCATACGTGGAGTGGTATTTTAGTTCCGAAACGGCTCAAAGGCAACATGTAGTTAAAAGAGCTGCAGTTTGGGTCGGGGGACTTTTATCGGGTGTAAAAAGTGTCTGTTACTCGAGATTATCTCGTTCATCTGCGGACTGACGTGAAAACGGTGCTGTAAATAAGCAGTGTTTGCCGAGCTGTGAGCACAGGCGGCGAGCTTGCACACGAGCTTTATGAATCTTGTAATAACTCTGGTCAGTTGAGCCACCGTTTACATGTAGCCAAAGCTGCGGTCCAGTTTGCAGATTATGGAGATTGAATTAGTTGGGTCAACTTGCTTTGGCAGTTTGTCGCTCTTTCACTTCTAGCCGAGCTTGCTCACATGTAGACGCTTACACGAGCTCATGAGGTATGGATATGAGTATGGGTGACTCGAAGCTCGATTAAGAGTCTGTGGACACGTGAAAATGGTTGGCTGGCCATTTCCCTACAATCAGGGAAAATGAGCTCATTATCGTCCTTGGCCCTATTGAATTATGTGAGAACAGGAATTAATGTAATTGACATCCAGAAGCTGAAAAAGAACCGAAAAAAGCTCTCCACAGAACCTTTGCTGTAGTGTACTATCAACACTTTGCCCACTGTATTAGTTATTCTTCATTTTCAAAAAAGTATTCACAATTCATTGAGAAGTATTGGTCCTCGTTGTATCGATAAAATGGGAATGAAATCTTCTCCGAATTAACACCGTGGTCAGAATGTGTGATTGTAGATAGAACTTAAGGATATTGAACCTCAAGCTCTTGTGGTTTCCACGAATATTCATCAAGTGATCATCCCGTTGAACTGATCTGAAAATGATTCTGTTGATCATTAGCTAATTTGAATTCCAGATTTGATAATGACAGTTTTCAAAAGATGAGCTCTCTCAGCCGGAATCAGTGAAAATCGCTCCCAACTCACTGTTTCGCAGTGAATTCCACTGCGAATCAGTGCATATGCACTGCAAATCAGTGATTGAGAGCGATTTTCACTGATTCCGGCGGAGCGAGAGCAGTTCGCCGCAGAGTCTGGAATCGGGGCTCTATCCTAGATTGAAAAGACTGGCTTTTCATCATTTTCGCTCCCATGCATATGCGCTCTTTTATGCATAATTTATTTATGGGTCATGCGATTTTTTCACTGGAGCCCACTGGTGGGCCTCGCCGCAACGAAATAGGTTGATATGGAACGACAGCGGATCTATCTTGTACACGTCTCATGGGTGATGGCAATAAATGCATCTCTCCATGATCCAGATGTGGCCGAATTTCCTGTTCATCATATCCCAAAGAGATTCATCCCAAAAGAAGCAGCTTTTGTGATGGAGGAAAGTTCAATTTAATTCAATGTTTCTATAACCGCTTCAATGACTTTAACTCCACAAACTCGCCATGAGAGATGCCGTAAGAAATCACGAATTCCTCAAAAACGAGATGCACAATCAAGAAACCCTGATTGGTTTCGAGGCCAATCTCGAATTATTAATGCTCGTCGGTTGGAGTCCGAGTCTATCGAATTTTTATTCAACCATCCAAAATTAGCGACGACCACCATCTCTTGGGGCAAGCTATTCATGATGAATTATCCATCTCATCGATTAGATCCAGTTTACGAGCCCGGCTATCTCATCAGCGTCTCGGCAAATTATCCTTGCCCGAGTAAAATCGCGGAACGCGATCGAGTCGTATTACTCGTTGAGGAAATTATCGGAATTAGCAGAGCTGCTTCGATGCTCGAATATGCGTAATTGCTGTCGATAAGCATTAACAAGTCCTGACCATCCAGTAATACCGGTCAGCAGCTGCTGCTATCCGCCCTTACTGCAACTGTAAGGAACAAAATGAAATTCTGGAGGCGGATGCTTGGCATTAGCTCGCGGATTTGTGTCTTTCTCATATCTAGGAAAACTCAGCTCGTATACCGCAAGACGCAACACACGCCGAACATATTAGCTGCTACGTAGCGAAACTCCGCTCTAGAGTAGGAAATGGCGACGACGTGCTGTATGCGCATGCAGACGTTGCACAGAGATAAGCTCATCTCCACATGTACGGAATTACACGAGATGCACGTATTTGCGGAACGACTCTGGTGGACGAGATGTGCGCGAGTCGCGGATAAAATGTGACCGGACGCGCGAGCGAACTCTGCATCATAACCGCGGTAAGTAATGAGCGCGTTAGCGAGTTGAATGTCCCGGAATACATACTCTCTATCTCTCGTGCGATAATTTTACTTCTAATTATATCGAAACGATTTAACGCCATTGTGGCGAACTCGTTAGCTGGTTTCGGGAAATTTTCGTACTTTTGGCAAACTGATGAAGTTACTGGGAAAATTTTGCACGGCACATTTCGGTTCGAACTGAAGTGAAGGTATTTCGATATCGACAGAGTGAATTTATATTGAAGCAGTTGCTGGTAAAAGTTTGCAGCAATATCGGATTTGTGAGTTCTCAGAATCGGGCATGGTTGCTCGATGGAAATTATTTTAGTTATCTCGTGATGTGGTGGGAAGGTTCGACGAAATGGGTCAGTGG
This sequence comes from Eretmocerus hayati, assembly GCA_029851415.1. Classification (NCBI taxonomy): domain Eukaryota; kingdom Metazoa; phylum Arthropoda; class Insecta; order Hymenoptera; family Aphelinidae; genus Eretmocerus; species Eretmocerus hayati. Next base: position 3,413,905 of record CM056741.1, on the reverse strand, counting down.
ATTGATACAATGCTAAACCATGTCAAAAAGTTATTTAAATTTCAAACTGACGCAATTGCTCTGCAAGTCGTGTATTGAATGCATTCTGCCGCTCAGCCAAATCAAAAGTACCTGTCAAACAGTCTGCTCTACTTATAACTAGTTGTAGCTGGAAAATCCTCACGTCAACTGGCAAATATTCGATCAATTTACACTCCGCAGTCATCCGGGTATTTCAGTCGAACGAGTGCGCTCATTTTGAGCAATAGCTATAGGTATCCCATTTCCAGCGGTACAATGCGACATTTGAAGAGGAAACATCGTTAGCAGCACACGATTAGATGATTCAAAAATGGAAATAGATACAAACTAGTTTACTTAGTAAATTTGTTTCCGATGGATCTCATTTTACGGGATTCTCATTGGTTTCATAGAATGCGTAAAATGAAAGTGATCCTTATGCTCTCGAATAGGTTAAAATTGTCCATTTTCATTACACAATACTTTGTAAGCAACTAATCGGTATTCCTGGGACAGCCCTTCCAAAAATTTGAGAGCATTCTTTGATGTACTTCTGCGGTACTTCATCACTGATATCATGAAACTGACTTTTTTGCAGCATTTGACTTTTTCAGTACCTCAACAGTACCCAGTCAGTATACTTTTGCTGTATTCCAGTAGTACGTAGTTTGTATTTTTCAAGTATTTCTGAAATGCTCAGGCTGTATATAGAAATAATTTGATGTATTCGCAATGCCTTATCACCACTATACCAGAACTATGGGTGGTGTTGGCTCACTTTTGAGGGAATATAATCAAGACTCGCAGTTTTCCAGCGGGATTCGGTCAGTACTTCTGCGATATAATTCTACTCGCACGAATGCATTTTTTATGCTGAGTTGCAGTACTACTCCAGCACTTTCAGACTCTTTAACTTCGTTTGCACTAGCGTAGACCGGGTTCACTTTGTAACATTGTTGTTTTTGTGTCTGCCCTAGGATCAGCTGATTTAACAGTATCTTGCAGGCATTCAATTATAAGCTTTTGGACCAACGGAAATAATGAGTGCCTGCAAAACGCCTCCAAATCAACCAGTCCAGGATAAATGGAAGGATTGTAGCCCTCGGTATCCAAAGTCACCCCTGTTCACGGTACTCAAAAAAATTCTCGGTGTCGCGTTATCTCTACGGTACTCTTGCGGTACTTGAGCTGTACCACAGCAAAACGTGCTCTTCATGAAGCATATCCGTGTTTCCAGAAATCTTTCCATGTTGTTGATTCTTCGACAACGATGAGGAGTAGTATGAGGAATAGTGATTCTAAATTTTGATGAAACTCAGAATTTGACGCAGAGTTTTTGGTATTTTTACGACACTCATGCACATACTGTCAGAGTACGATGTCTGGTGTATGTGGTGTTTGTTCACGCGCTTGGGTTCGATAGATTTTATTTGACGAACGGGACAAACGAAGATACGCGATGGCTCATCTCCGTGCAGCTGCAGAGTATAATATCACCCAGTGACATAGCATAGAGAAGAGAGTTGAGTCGAGCTGCGAGGGGGCGCGTGAGAATAAGTGCGCGTCGTGCTTAAAGCGCCCCGGTTATCAATCATTCCCTTTTGTTCACCCTCTTCTGCCTGTTCCCTTCTCTCATACGTGCGTAATTCTTGATTGCCACTCTCTCTCTCTCTCTTCATCATACGCGCCTAGCATTCTGTACAATTTCTTCCCGTACAGAACTAGGTCACGAAATTATCTGCCCTCGATGCAGATATCATGCCGAAACTATATTTCTTGTGAACAAACATCGTGAGCAATACTCTTCCTCGCGATTTGTTTGTTTGGACGATGTCCTTTATGTAAGATGAGTGTGCTTAATTTTCCCCAACTACTTTTGTTCTGCTCGACATTCTAACTGATATCAATGTTTTTAAACGACCTTTAACTCATTTTGAAGCTTGTTTCAGTACCTTCAAAATGAGCCGAGGTAAGTTTGATTTTAACGAATTGGAGCCGAGCTATCTTGATTTTTGCAAAAGAAGAATTTTTGCGAGTTTTCAAAAGAGTGTTCCTAATTTGCCCCCACGTGGGAAAGAGGCCTGACTTTTGGCTCCCGGACCTCCAGATGAGACGTATTTCAGCTCATTTCGTAGTTTTTTCTACTCACTTTCAAACCTGATGAGTCGAATTGATGTATTTGAATGGAGTGAAGAACGAGTTTGAAAAAAGACTATGGGGGCCAATTAGGAACATTGCCCACTTTTTAGTAATATGCGCGTAGTATTAGCTAGAAATTGGATCTTGCGATTCCGCAAAAAACATTCTAAAGTGAACATAAAAATAAAGAAAATGATCTAAGGGACGTTAAGATTGGTTGCGCCAATTTTTTCTAGCGTAGCTTTTGGTGACAGTATGAAGAAGTCGAAAGTATCGGAAATGAGTTTAGTTGTTCTGAAAAGAAATAGCGCGGGTCATTTAGGATCGGTCCAAAACGTTTATCTTCTCATATTTCAACGTTACAAACACGATAAAAATGCGCGGCAAGGTCTGCGGGTGCGTATTTTCGAGAACTTAAGTGGGGGCAAATTAGGCACACTTACCTTAACTTCCACATGCAAAATGGTCTAGGATGCTAACGGGATAAATCCGCGAGTTATCCAGGACAAATGATGAATTATGATCTGCAGTAACGAGTCCGACAATATTGGTTCCAACAGATGTTGAGGAGACTTGTACTGGACGGTCTGAGATACAGAACGCAGAAAAATTGATAACCAGTAAAAATTCGGAACAACTGCAAACCATGATCTGGAAAACTTCTGTAAAATTATTATAACATTATTAAAACGGGTAGTATTCCACGGTTGCACTGATGGAGAGTGAATCAGATCGAGGATGGCCATCAGAATTCTGCCGAGTGATATTCGAAAAACGCAGATAACCACCACATGTCTCGATTTTCGAATATTTTCCTCAATCACACTCCTCATCATTGATGATAAAATGAGCAGCACTTATTTTTGCCCCGCTAAAAATCTGCAGTGAATTCTCACCGGAACACTTATACTTGCCAGCAAAATTCAACACTTGCAAAATAATCGCCAATTGTCTAGTCCCAATTTCGATGCGAATACTTGCATAGAAATTAACCTCATTCACTAAGATGTGATGAGTGACTTCAAAAAGCTGAACACAAACGGGTATGTAAATACGATATCTCGTTTTATTCAACGCTATATCACCAAGTCATGATAGTCGAGTGACAATGTATCAATCTGCTCACATTTTTTCTAGCCTCTACTTTCAATGGATCAATTATGCCACCCGTTAGATTCTACTCTCTTGGCCTGACAACTAACTACTTGGTAAGCATTTAGTGCATAACATGTAAAGAAAACTAGTGTTGTCATTGTAAGTAAATGAATTATTAGATGAGTGTTGTGATCATAGCTTATAAAAAGATTCAGATTTTGTTGCTCAGTTTTCCCTGGTGAGGGGTGCATTTTACGCACTCGAAACGTTGGATTGGCAATGAAGTTCATTTGTATCAAGCTTTCTAGAGTCACTCATTTCATCTAATTTGCCAACGGACAAGGAGGAATCCAACCCAAGACTAATTCATTGGGGTTATAAGGGTCGTTGGATTTCGATAGGGCACACGCACCACTGCAGCTATGTTCAGAGTTCCGAACTTGACTCCGAGTTCGCGCTGTTTTTCTGCAAGTGATTATTATTGTTCGCAAACAGTTGCAAACGACGAAGTAGAAGAGAACTTGCTCTGCGCCGGCGTTTTTCATCTTTCGTGAATTTGAATGTAAGGTTGATCGAGATGAAAGATCTCCGGGATCAATTGAGGGGGTGCATGGAAGAAGGGCCTAATGGCGCTTAGGCCCTTTTTCCGGACACTCGGTTTTTTTAACCTCTGAACGATGATCTATCACCCCATAAACCTCGTTTCTTCATAGACTTTGATAACCTCATAGATCGAGAGAAGGGCCTAAGAGCCATTAGGCCTTTTTACGTATTCGATAAAAAGGCCTAACATTTATTAGGCCCTTTTGTCGATTATATGATGGGAATTAGGCCTTTTTGTCGATCATTTGTCGGGAGTTAGGCCCTTTTGTCGATTATACGATGGGAGTTAGGCCCCTTTCTACATTATATGATGGGAATCCGACTCTTTGCATAGATACTTCACTGTTTCTTCATTTCGAACAAGTAGTACACCTCTGATCTATTTGTCTTCCCCATTAAATTCCAAAAATGCGTGATCCGAAGTTTGTTTCATTTTGTATCCAGCAAATATGCAGATAGAATTCGGATGCCGATTCAAATGATGTTCGTTTATTATTGATCATTAGGTCCCATCCCTAACTGACGTCGATTTTTGCGTGAGTCAGTATTGTCAAAATAATCGGTTGACATTTCTTACCAACATCAGGGTTAGATATACCTATAGTAATCAAATCGCAGTTTCAATAGGTTGGATTGCTCACTAAATCATTTTCTCGGCAGAGGAAACTGAATTTCTTCGGATTTTTCTGAATATTTCTACTGAACCGTGAATCCAATCGACTTCCCTTTTGCTCTGTGCGGAGCCTTTAACCAAGACTTTGTATGTCTTTCAGTAAAAGAGATCACTCAAGTAATGAAAGAGAAATGCTGTAAATGTTGATGTGTGAGACCTACGCATTAGCATATTCACGAAATCTACATCCGCGAACGAACATACATCACTGGTACTTCGAAAATAGAGAAAAAAATCTTGCGCTCACCATAGGAGATACTCTCAGAATCGAACGAGAGATTGAAAAAAATGAGAATCCTGGAGAAAGACTAATCTGACAACAAAATCTCAGCACGATCGTGACTGGGGGGGGACTTATCGCGGAGACAGGTACCTAGAAAGCAATCAAGGCCGCGAAGACTCTTCGAAAGAGCATTTCGATCAGTATAGAAAGAAAGAGCTTAAATGGAAGAGTATTGGTAAAAAGGGCCTAAGTGCAACAATATTGGTAAAAAGGGCCTAAGTCGGCGGAGAAACTCGTCGAAAAGGGCTTCACCCCACTATCGATATAGGGATAAAGGGCCTAAGTGGTGGAGTATTGGTAAAAATGGCCTAATTTTTTACGAACAATTTTTTAAAGAATGCTCATGGCCTCCATATCTCTTTTCTACCAATTCTGGCTATCAAATCATGTTCTTTGGCCTTCAAAAAATGTATCTTCATGCTTGCTAAGTGAATTTGGAGTGACCTCAGTTTCACACACTCAATGGATCCATCTTCCACGTGCAGAATCGGTGAAGATGCATTGAGACGTTGAATCGCAATCGGATATCTTATGGGACATACCCATAGATATTCTGATGAAATTTAGAGGTCGGTTAACTCGATTTTGCATCGTTTTTAAACTTTTAGTGAAGTGATTGTACCAAAAATTGACCCAATATTGGAAAAAAGGGCCCAGCTACATTTTTTCGAATGGCTGTATACCTCTCAAAATCGGCAGCAACCTTCTAATTCCTGTCCGGTAATTCCGAGGATGTCATAACCTTTGAAATAAGCCACGTCCGCGCATCGAATTATGCCGCGGGCAAGATACAGTTAGTTTTTATCGTTTTTCTCGAAATGGCCATTTCGTAATTAGGCCCTTCTTCCATGCACCCCCTCAATTGCTTGCCGACGAGAGAATATTCGCACCACTAAGGGATGATATCTATACAATAGTGGAAAAATACACCAACCAAGCAGATAGTTAAGTCCGCCGATTCCACTCTGGAAAACAAAACTTGCTCTAAAATGCCGCAGTAATATAAAAAACGCCGGTGCAATGAGCAAGTGTACGCTCTTCTGCTTCGTCGTGGTTTGCGACAGTTTGCGAACAATAACAATCACTTTCAGAAGAACAGTGCAAACTGGGAGGCAAGTTCGGAACTCTGAAAATAAGCTGCAGGGAGGGGCGTACACTAGCGAAATCCAACGCTGGGCAGAATGCGACAAACGGGCATACCATAATCTGTGACTCAGAAAAAAGCTACCCTATTAGCTTTCGTATTTTGAGTTGAATTTTGGAATTTTCACCCCTTCTTCTCTACCATTCGTATTCTCGTTTCATCCTAGCGTAATGCAGTGAAATACGTCCCGATAATTGAACTCAGGCTCCAATGAGGAGCTCGCAAGCTCCGCATTTCGATTGGTAGCATTCATCAAAGCTCGCACGTGACGACACCGAGGTGTCGAAAGTAGCCACATCGCACCAACATCATACTGCAAATCGCGCGTTAATTGAAACTAGATGACTTTCAGGGTCTGCTTGCAGCAGGGGGCAAATCGACATCAATCTCTCGAGTTCACCGGTCCACGTGTCGTAATTAAAAGCATTATAACGGGTGATCCATACCGGTTCGCTTCCATTCCTGGCGTAGTATTTATTCGCGCGCAAGTGCAAATTTGCCGGGGACCGGGGGTTAGGTTGTTCGCCGTACTGCACCAAAATTCAACCCTAAATTTCGCTCCCGCCGACTATTATTTCACGCGGCCACTAGACACGCTATTTGCCCGGGCGGAAACTAACTGCGAGAGTAAGGCCAGCGCTCCGCCCGCTGAAATATCAGCCGCGTTACTTTGAATGTGTTCATATTTTGCGGCAGCCAGCCTCCGGATAAAAGCACCGAATCTCGGACCGAGCTCGCCTCCGACATATTTGCGCAGTCCAGAGAAAATGAGATCGCGGGAGTGGAAAGCTCTCGCGTCCGAAATGGCCAGACATCCATGAGTATTAGGTATTACACGCGTCAGGCAGCGAGATGGCACGGAACGAGGGATTCGGCGTTAATTTTGCCACCGACGCCTGATGCTAATGCTTTTGACGACTTCGTTCACGATGAAGGCTGTTGGTGGTGGTTGGGCTCTTTGTGAACGCGAGATTTGCTCATTGCCGTCGCCCCTACAAAGCGGGAAAACCTCATTATGCGTACCGAGCGCGTTTTCATCACCCTCATCCCACCGCAAGGGGAAAAAGTAGTGTGCCAGTGCTCGGCCTTGGGGTCGGCTCCGTGAAATTCTTGACTCTTTTGGGGCTCGATGTGCTTCACGTGACAGCAGCAGTGGCAAAGGCAGAAGAGGCATCGTAATACAGAGCGTGCGCCAGAGCTTATCGAGCTTGCGGCCACGTTCCCTGGATGAGATTACATTTTTTTGAGATTTCAAAAGCTTCATTACGAGCCGTGATTAGAGGGCTCGTACGCAGGAATTTTCATACAGCACCCTCCGGCAGCGCTGGATGATTATCCTTTTGCCGGAGTACAATTTCGGTGATGCGGAAAGCGTACTGAGTGTGTGAGATGTACTACGTGGAAGCTCGTCACCAAATGAAATTTCTTGATTAGCTCCGACCATACTGCAGCCTACTCAGTCCATACTTTCACCAAACATACACGTGAACGTCCCAAGACTAGCCCGATTTTATGAAGATTACTCATTGCATGCCCCGCTACATCTAAATATGAAACGCATTCACAGAGCTCGACTGGATGATTAATCCAACTCATACCACCAACTTATCACTAACCTGTTTGTTGCCGCAACCTAGGTTTCAATCAGCTTCCACAATTCCAACATTTAATACAGTTTCCGGGAAAGAACCAATGTACTGTCGCAAGTTCCAGTAGAGTAAATCATGACGACTGAATTCATGCCAGATTCTATCGAGAATGAAAATGAGAAGGGTCTGCGGGATCGGGAAATCCGAGGAGTAGAATGGACATTTCATAACCGAGGAACCCATATTAAAGTCTGACTTTGTTTTGCAATACATGGCTGCACGGTATTGCCACAGTTGGAAAATCTGCATACAAGGGACAGAGAAACCCTTAATTCATAAATCGATAAGAACTGTACGAGTTGACGTTATGCCCAAATCTTTTAGTGAATTATTTTTTGAATTCGCGTACCAGAGATTATCACGGAGCTCAAAAATCGTCGTATTTGACATCAATAACTCATTCAAGCTCTTGGTAAATAGTAGGTACCATATTTGAATACTCAAAGAGTTGAAAACATCATTTGAGCCTTCAAATATGACCTGCATAGGCTATTTTTCACTTTCAGTATGAGGATGGCAAATCATTACTTTGTATCTCCTGACAGATTCACACGTGAATTGATCTGTACTCATGCATTTAGAAAAGAAGAATGATCAGTCTTGACAGTTTCATTGATTTTGAAACAATTGAGAGTGACATTCGAACGATTGTCGGTCTCAATTGTCTGTCAAGAGCAGAGTTCACTACACAGTGAAGATCGAGATTGCTGCACTGATATACCCATTTGAAAGCCACCGCAACGAGCCCTTGACTTTGAGCTTTGGAGGGCGGAATCGACCGTATACGAACGAGGGCGCGAACATCACAAAAGAATTCGTCGCGCAAGCGAGAGCAGCATTCACAAAATATATATCGGTGTCGAGACGGAGCAGTCTATCGTGAACTTTCATTCGCAGCAAAGCTCTCATGATTCGGTACGCGAAGCATAAGCACGCATCCAAGGACGAGAACAAAAGCCATCGGCAACGAGAAGAAGCTCAAAAAAGCTCGCGCACCACGGCCACTTTGGTCTGAAGAGAAAGCGCGCGCACTTCAAAACGTCGAGCTTCGGGTTGAGACTAGACAGACACAAACAAACGGGTTGACGCGACGGATCGTTTCGGAATTCGCATGGATGGATGGCCGCGACACAAAGGCTCCCTTTTGCTATAGCCCGACAGCTGCTGTTCGGGCGCTTATCTCGCTATGGGTATGGAGATGGTATATTCCTCGCGTTGGATGCTGGAAACTGGGGCCGATCGGTTATCGAGCCCCGCGTCCATCCGTCACTCGAACAATGACGCGTCATCCGTCACGATGACTGGCCGCGGGGTGGAGTATGTATACGGATTCGGGGGTACCACCAGAATTGATTCGCTCGATGTAGGGGGATGCATCTCACGCTATCTGCTCGATTTTCGCTCCGTCGGGCGTGCCTCGTCTTGTCTTGTCGGGTCCGAGTTCAATTTCGCCACTAGCTGCTTGGCTCGTACGAACAGCATGGCGTATGTAATGTGCCAATGCACGCTCTGGCGCATTTGAGTTGACTCAATATATTGCGGGCAAGAACGTTGCTGATTTTTGAACTGGCTGATTGCTAATACACGAAGACCAGAAACAGACTCGATCCGTTATTAACTAACGAATTTACATCGACTGATGTATGAAGTAAGTTTGCTGTTATGAGAGATTACCATAATGCTTTCTCAAAGCGGTATCTGTTTATTAGGGTGGATCCGGGGGTAAATCTCACAACCACTCTAGCGCTAATGGAAACCTACATGTATGATTTCCACTGACTTTCCCAGTCGTTAGTTGACATCATTTTCCATCAATAGTATCATGGAGGATTACATTGAAACTCATCAGAACGTGATCAGAATCAAATTTTGAGGAATTTCATTTATTGGAAATAAATTTCACTTCGATCATATATTTGGGGTCAACGCACCTGTTTGAGATGCTGAGAGAGTATCACTTTAGGTTACTGGAAGTTGGTTGAAACAGATCGAGAGGAAGTTACGCAAAAGACATGCTCTGTATTCCAAGTGACATTTTTTAGCAAGCTCTTCATGGGGATTTGAGGCATCCAATCCATACTAAGAAACCCAAAAACAATATATCTGTTCATAAAATTGGAGTGTGCATGTTTCATAAGATCTATTGTTTAGTTGAGGCGGAGTTCTGATACATGTGGTTCGATCATATGGAGTTTCCGTGGAGAATTCTGATTTTTCGAACAAAAATGTACTTTCAATAACTTTTCTGCACTATTTACATCTTGTTTGTCTACTTTGAGCATGGTTAAGTGCTCGCCCTTTCGTTTTGAGCACGAATTAATCCAAGACTTGCAATCTTATACCCTGGCTCCAAAGACCGTTGGAAGTTTGATGCTGTGTCCTTGGTGCAAGAATAGCAGCGATAGTTCAGTCGATTGGTCGAATGCATCCTTGATATCCCGAAAGTATGCATGATTGGGAATAAAATCCAGTGAATTCCTGTTATTCCACAATCACTGCTCGGTGGGATAATTCTTAATCTGCCTTAGATGCGACATCCCGTTCCAGATATTTCATACTTTCACGTTCCTAAAATGTATGTACAACCGGGTTAGCCATGTCGGGTACCACAGAATCGTTCAAATCTTTACGTGAAAGACACGCATTACCCTGAGGGAGATTCTGATGCTTCTGCTGTGATCCTGATGCCTGTTTGCTTTGTTATCTTTGCTATCGCATGATGCTGGAATAGTTTTGAAATTCAAAGGTCTTCATTTCCAAACTCCGAAGCTTACGCATCAAATTATCTGATTATCCAGTGTTTATGAAAAAAGAATCAAGAAAGCAACCAGAATCAGTGAAAATTCTTGTTCACAGTCGAAAATGGTCAAAGCTTTCTCGTTATTCGTGTAAATATGCCGTTTGCAAAATTCTGTTTGTGCTAAATTTTGATCGGGTGAGCCACCAGAAGATGCTATGAGCTCTACTTCATACAGATGTGCTACTCCGTCACCCGGACAGATTTTCAATCAGAAATTTTCACGCGTAAGAGCATTATAAATTTGACGGGCTGCTCTTGACTCGCTCTATAATACACACTCCGAGCAAGAGAGCAAGCTCGGCAGATTCGGCGATCAAAGTATGTACTTCGAGCAGCTGTGACACCCTCGCCCGCCAGATCGATGCGGGTATACTACTATTCGTGCACGGATACCAACTCTATAGCTTATACATATAAGTACCGGCACATCTGTATACACCCGACGACTTAATGAAATTTAAGCTCGGCTGTCGAAAGGATCGGCAGTGGGCGTCTAATACGATGCATCTACGACTATATTGCATGCGATACGTACAGAAGTTTACGCGCAAGTTACGGCGCGAATAAGCCATCGATTTTGCACGAGAGCCGGATATTAAAGTCATAAGCATCGACGGATACCGAGCGGAAAGACAAATTTGAGCGACGGCCTGGGCGCACTTTCCAATGTTTCCCTTTTGTAAGAGCCCCCTCTCTTATTCTCTATTGGGGCGATTGTCGCTTCGACGTGATCCGATTGAAGGGGCAGATTCTCAGCCAATCCAGCATAAAATAACATGCTTCGTCAATTAAATACGAAAAGAAATCGCTAATTCCGGCCCCTAAGCCTTCGCGGATTACGCAATTGGCTCTCACGAAGTGCTCTATGCCCCCACGCCCATTTCGGCGTTTGTTTTTTTTTGCTCCGGTGAACGACACGATGGATAAATAGAACCTTCCGAATTTCCCGAAAATATCTGAAGCAGTGGTCTTTGATGCGATAATTTCAATCGTTCTCCGATCTCGGGGTGTCGATGGCAGACAGAGATCAAAAGTAATACCCATTTCATCCTCGAAGCATAATTAATCGTGACGTTTGATGAATCTCCGATAATAATCTTTGCGGATGCAATTGCAGGCTGGCAGGACGATGCAAGCGTTTCGAATTGATTAAAAATGAAATGAGAAAGAGGAAAAGTCCGTCCGGCTAATTTTGTTGCCCCGACTTTTGATTCGATACACCATGTGCATGCACGACTTCTATACACGATGCGACGGCGCCATGCGATACAAATTGAAACGCGGGACATGGGGAGCGATACACATGGTTTTGCGATCAAGGGCCAGCCAATATTGGATTCGCTTGCTTACGCCATTTTTCATTCGTTCGCGTACATCTACACGTGAATATAACCCCGTGCATAGATATATAGAACACGCAGAGGTGGCGGTTATTGAGCCATGCGTAAGCGAGTTTTATATTCGGCACATTCGTTCTTATAGCGGAGTAATTGAAATTACGATTATACGCGAGCGCACATCCAACGCGCCCCCGACGCTTTATGGTAGCGTGAATCACACCGTCTCAAACCCGTAGCACTGATACACTCCTACCCCCTGGCACCCACGCAAGTCCGATCGTGAGATCTGTAGTATACACTAAAGCTTGCAAATATAGTGGTTGAGCCACGCCTGTCTTGAAATTGAGGCTTTTTGAGATAATTGTTCAAAGTGAATTTCATATCTGAAACGTATACCAGAGTATTGTGAAAAATGTCGCTTTATCTCAGACCCTATGGAAATTTTTGCAACGACATGGGAGAGTTCGCGATAAGATGTACGGTGTATTTTAGCGTATTCATGACCTTAAAAATGTAACGCAGCCTATCTTTCAGTGGTTGTTTTATCATGGGCAATGTGAAAAATGCGTACTCACTCCTCCCGAAACCTACTCTTTGTTATTCAAATAAGGCATTCGTATCTATGCGAGGTTATTTCTCATTCATGTCAGTATTTCTTCAATGAATATCTGTATCCCCTGGATAGATATGTGCTTTGTCGGGTTTACCAGTCTAGCGGATGAAACTGACAATTAGAGCATATGATATTTTTGCAGTACAAAATTCTTCGACATAATAATTTTCTGTGATGGTCCCGGGATTAGTTTGCAACATATTGTTTCCAACAAAACGGGGCCAAAGTACAATGTTGATTTTGAAACACTCTTTTATATTTTCTAAATGCAGTTGGAGACTGCGACTGAATTGTCTGGGACATGACATTTCCAATAAATGTAATAGATTCATGGATCTACTACATCTATTTGAAAGGCTATCTTTTCTTCATTTTGGAATACATTTCCTGGAATGCTAAAAAAGATTGATTAGATGGATGGGCTTCGAAGTTTTGAGCCACAACCACCCGCGGTATAGAATTTCAAATTCAAAGTTCCCTATTCCAAAGCCTTTGATATGTTACAGTACACATAAAAGAGATATCACACACAGAGCACGCTCGAATAACCATTTTTTCTCGTCAGCCACCGCGATATGACGGATAATCCTCGGCAGCCCCCACTCACCCCCTAGGTATACTCGATTCAATATCCAACGAACGCGTCGTTCCAATTCGCAGAAGGGATCGAATGGTGTTTAAAAAATCGGCTAAAGGATTCGCGGGGATTCGCTCGATAACACAGACGCGATAGTGGTTCAAAAGATAGAGAGAGACGGCATCGGAGTAGGGAAACAGACGAGCAAACGAATCAGGATTTGAAGCGAGTGCGCGCGACTGGGTTCCATTAGAGTGGAAATATTTTTGCTGCAGCTATCCAGAGAGAGAGAGAGAGAGACCGAGGTAGATCTATCGAGAGCCCAGCCATTGAAATTCATACGTTTCAACCTGCATTAACGAAGCGTTAAACCTCAAGTCGTTAGATTGCCGGTGAACAAATGCAAAAATTCCAACTCTTCCACCGTCCCTCTCGAGTTGCTCATTGTTCCTTTCGTTGAGTCGCCCTTTCGCCGCTAATTCTCCTCGCTCTTGATTCCACATATTCCCGCATTTGCTCACCCGCATGTTTTCCCTGGAAAAATTGTCAACGTTGTCACACCACCACCACCACCACCATTCTCGGGTTCGTAATCATGCACAAGGACGCGTGCGAGGCTGCAGATAGACGCCCGCAAATTTTCGTTTTTGTACCATCGGTCGCGTCATTAGTCGCGATATCTCGTCCCTCTTATTTCACCAACTAAAACCTATATACAGATACACTTTCGAAGTAAAATTGGAGTTTCCCTCGTTCGACCAAAGTTATACAAAACGTAGGTTTTCCTCATGAAAAAGCGATACTTCCACGTGATTCGGAGCTGTGGCGGCGTTTTAATTACCGCGCTTATGCATTCAACTTTTTTCCCACTCTGCCGCTCCAATCTCTTTTTCCACTGAATTAATTTGCATTTTTCATCCTGCTTGTTCAACATTTTTTCAACGCGAACGCAGTATAAACCAAGTGCTCTCTATCGCTGATGGGAGTGCAATAGAAGGGAAGAAGCCACTCAATATTCCGTTTTCATGAATGAAATATCGCTGCGCGCGGACAAACGACTGCGACGACGCGTTCACAGTAAAAGCTGCCAAGATTATTATTTTCACGAGCCATGCGAACTTCGATTCCTTTTCTGTTGCAAATTCCTATGTATCGAAAAGTAAACCAGGAATTTATTGCTTCGGCACGTTCTTTGGGCAGATACAATTATTTTTGGATGACAGAAATTATTGAATCTCACAACTACAAAACTCAAACATTCGTGAAACTAATCAGGTAAAGGAACCTTACGATCTATTGTGATGAGTGGGGATCGGACTTTTGTGCACTAAATAATTGAAAAAGTTTATAATGAAATGCTGTAAAAGAACCCAGCATGTGGGAAAAAAATCATCAAAACGTGCAGGAACATTTCAAACCGATAGTAATTGAGAACAGTCATAATATTAACGCGTTCCTGAAAATTTCTCAAAGCTCACTACGAATAGCATTTTTGAATTTCCTCTGAGTGGATGATGCCTCCGATGGCTCAGAATATGTAATAGAAAAGTTTTTTCACCTCCACTATGTTGAAGGGTAAGTACGTGTTGTTGAATCATCAAGGGCTCCAATGTGGGGTATTGGTTTACTCATTTTCAACTCGGTCTCCATCTTGTACTTTCGTGATCATCTCAAAAAATTAGAATCCTGCTTCATTCTTCCCGAATCGTGGCATGCTACTAGACAACAGGCCACCACACAGGAACATCTTTGAAACACTTACCCGCACGCTAAAAACAGATTGGTTAAACTAGCAAATTTTTCTGCTCGACTAGCGATTTTCTGCTGCTGTTTCCAGACAGCGAAAATAATTTGCTGTCGTAACTAGACCTCAACCCACTGGGGCCCAGCAAAACATGTCATTGTTATTGAATTTTCTCTGAAGAATATGAGGTGAAGGATCTCTTATGAATGGCCACATGCAATTGTATTTCAACGGCGACATACCACCATTAGAAAAAAATGAGTAAACTAATCTTCTAAATCCTCAATTAATTGTGGAGGGTGGGTGATTTGGGTGTAAACAATGGCAAGAGGTTATATTTATTTTGATTACAAATTAGCCGCATCAAGTAAACATGAAGCTCGCCCAGCACGCAACTTGTGCTGTTTTACCCATTTCGAGTCGCTGCGACTCCAGAATCTTTTGCAGCGCAGATGGCGTAGCTGTTTTTGCAAAATAATTTGCTAGCTGAACTCAAAAATGTTTCTAGTTTTGCAGAACGTCTTCTAGCGAAATCTGTTTGCTGATTTGTCGAGGCAAACTGTACCTGATTTGGCAGCAGAAATAGCAAGACCAGATAAAAATATTGTTGGATAAGCGAGGATCCTTATAGCAAATTCTGTTTTGCTAAAGGAGCTCGATCTTTTTTTAGCGTGGCACAGTCCATGGTTGGATTTCTTTACTGTTGCTTTGCGGAATTAATGGTATATTTTCAGAGTGATGTATCTTCCGCACTTAGAGTTTTGATAAAAATCGAAACTATGAGTGAACAAAAATCAAGATTGTCCAATATTTGTAGGAACAATTGCCCGGAAATCGAACGTGCGGTAACGTCGTGCTTGCAATAAGACGGAGAAAAGTGTTAACATGCAAGTCGGGTCTCTAGTGATGCGATTGGATATAGAATGTATTACTCGAGCTCAAAACTGGACTTTGGAAAAATGAAAATAGAGTTTGACAAATATCCCGCTATAAGATGAATTAGCGTGACTGCGAGAATCGACCTGATTCACGCTCATCGCGAGCAGGACTAAGCCGAATAAAACCAAAACAGCCTCTCATATTACCAATAACGGGTAGAACAGGATTGACTAATGGATCGAAGCGCGATTTGCTTATCGAATGAATTAGCTCATCTCACGCACGAGCATTATTTTGCTCGCGTGGCCTTCGCGTAAGCAACTACGGCGAGATGAATATCCTTCCATTTTCGACTGATCCTTTTTGCATTCGCATTCGATATCCTATCAATTACTCTGTGTCGACGCTGGAATTTGTAATCATTGCCAATATACTCGACGATATCTTGAAACGAATTTCGACGATTCTCTGACTTTCAGTAGCTCATTTTTTATTGAAACGAATTTAACCGTCTCGCTCGTGTCAAAGGTGCAAGATATCAAGTGATTTAGTAAGTCTGAAATGTATAAAACTGATTGGTTTGATAATCGAGTGAATTATTGTTTCAGCAAAACTAGTCCTAAAGCTGCAAATTGCTATTCTTTCAACGATCAGATTGCGATTGATACTTTATTTCAGAACTCCACTCTGTGAGTGGTAGTCCACGTAGATGGATTAGCTCATTAAAGCAGAATTGATTTGGTGCGGGCTACTGGCTCTATGCAAGCTCTCAGAAAATCTTTTAGTGATGAATTAGAAGTGTGAGAACTAATTTTGACTTTTCTTGAACCAATCTTGAGATCGAAGGGTCCAGGCCAAGTTAAGGCGTATGACACTTCATTGCCTATTTTTGAGCTCTAGAAGATGGGGTTTGAAGCTACCGCGGCCTGGGGATGAGGTTCTTGCCCTCGAACCAGAAGGCTGGGGTTCGAATTTCGGCCGGTACCAATGTGAATTTTCATAAGTGCCTTTCGGTGGCTTCGGAAACCACCTTGAACTGTAGGTCCCGCATAATAACCTTGAAGAGAGGTTGAAAATACATCAATAAAAAAATCATGGGGTTGGATTCCATGAGGAGTACCGTTTGGAGCATTTCCGTGCTCTTCGCCAAATGGACTCATTATGTCACGAATACGAATAAATTCAAATCGTCGGCTCGATAAAATATCATCAATGCAAATCTTGAAGTTTACAGTGAAAGTTCCTTACCATACGCGAGCTGTATTTCTGCAGCTGCACGCAAAAAGCCTCACGAAGATGAGGAGCGGGCTGCGAGCATTAAGATTTAAATTCGAAGTGCGTGCTCGTAAGTCGCTCTTGAGCTTTTGCATTACTTTGCGCCACGACGCGCCAGCAGATTGGTTTCGGCGGGGCCACTTTATAGGTATCGGGTAAGCGTTTTGCGCTCTTGTCTTTATACGGGCCACCTGCCCCCTGGACCGGATACTTTGCACGCGCTTGAAAACTCGTTCGATGTATCGAACTCGCGTCCCGCGCAAATGGCGCTTTCCTCGCATCTCGTATTATCCTCATGATGATTCTGGAGCGCCAAATTGAGGCCCGACCGACAAATTGCGTCGCGCCGCCAAGGGGATATTGAACCCCCTGAATTGTCCAATTTCGAGGATCGAAGGAGGTAGCCAATTTTTTCAATCGATCGTTAAATGGACGTTCACAAAGAGTCCCCGCCCCGATGTGAAGGCTTCATCCTTGAATTTTATTTCCAATAAACTGGCTGTGCGAAGATGAAAATTGAGAGATTCGTCTCTTGAGAAAAATCGGGTGCAACGAGACAATTCTATTTGAACGATTCGAGGTGAGTTTAGTTCGAGATATATTTGTATAGTCCAGGAAAAGATCTATGTGTGTGAGTCTGCTTTTACCCTCATCGGACAAAATTTCTTCTCTTAGTGTCGAATGTGTGAAACTAACATCGTTTATGAAGGTATGAGTCATTGGTAGTTTAGTTGTGGCATTCAAAAACCTTAATGACCTATAAATATTTTGATATTCATGCTACAATTCTCTGGAACTCGAAATCTACCTTCAAGTCCTGATTAAGCATCAGTTTGAATTTCGTGAGGCACAAAAATTCGACCGACATTCAAGTTATTTTTTCGATAATATCACTGTACCTCACACTCGATGTCGTGAGTTCACTCACGCTTGTAACGAAGTTTGAAATTGGAGTTTGATAAGATCTGAGGGTCGAGAACTGAAGTTACTGGAGTGCTGCTAACTTCCACCGCTCAAACAAGGCGTTCCAATGAAGACTTATTTCCTCATCTCGTTTGCAGTAGCATTGCGATATGTATCAAAAACTTGGCGTTGAGTGTCAATTTAGGGAATCTGGAATTCCTCTCCTCCAAAGTTACAGTTGAGACACGAAACCGGTTGGTTCACTTCTCAATTGCTGACTTCAATCTTCACGCGTTCAAACTGCATCTGAAGTTTGCTTTGTACAGTCCTTCGAAACATTCGTGATCAGATCCCATAGCTTGAGGATCAATGCAAGTAGACACGCAGATACACGCACGTAATTTTAGTCCTTTTTGCGAATTCTGTTGGTTTCAGAGCTTTGTACGAAATTATAGACGCCAGTAGAGTTGACTTAAGAGTAACTGTACAAAATTCAGTTCAAAGCTTGGGCACAGATGGTTTTCTTTTCACGTTGCATTCACTATTCTTTTTCAGAGTCTGCGGAGTGGTTACGTGCGCAAAACTGCCGTAAGTCTAAACCAATGTGCCATCGATTTTTCGTATATTTACGAGTCAGTGACCAAGGAGATGATTTCGCGTGATGTTGAGCCTTACTTCGTATTCAATGGGCACTCGACATCAGAATCGAGTTTGCGCCCAAGTAATTCGATGTTTACGGGCTCACAGGATAACAAAGTTTGCTCTTAGACCTGTCTAAGGGCTCGTTTTCTACGAGACCAAAAGTGTACCGAGGAATAAGGAGTGATATTTATTTTCATTCCGAGAATAGATGACGGGTCGTCGGTTTCATTTCACAAATCGTTTGTGATTGTTTTATTTTGGCAGGTCAAAAGGATAAAGATGGAGAAGAATTTAACAAATATAGAGAACGTTCTCTAATAGTACCACAGTTGTTGCCGTCAGTCAGAAAGATCCGCACCTTCGGAAATACATTCTGTAGAAGGAAGTGTTCACAATGACATGAATCCCAGGATACACTGAAAAAAATAATCTATGTTCTAGTGTCCATCTCAATTGTTTTGGGAATCATGGAGGTCAATAAAAACTTTTGCAAGAATTAAAAAGTCCATGGTTTCCCATTATACTCTCACGAGAGAACGATTTCTCAATTTTTTGATCCAAAGTAAGCAGAGATGTTGAGAGACCGTCTGGCAGTCGAAATTGAGACATCGAACAGCAGTCTTTCGAAAGATTGTGGTTGCAACCACCCCATTCAAAAGTCGATTGCGTGAGCACACGGCACGAAGGCATTGAGTTCTGCGATGATTGGAGTCTCGCGGGAATGAATAGAAACGGTTTCCGCCACTGCCGAAAAAGAGAGCAAGACTCGAGTTGGCTGGAACCTTGGTTCCAAGCGTTGAGTCGAGTCGGAAGCTTTTCTTGCCAGAGTATTGCTGTACATTGCTCTTTCATTCAGCTTTGTACTTCCATCCCACAATATACTGATACCCAAAAGCAGCAGGTATTGAGCTCGTGAGCTTTGACTCCAGCAGCAGGCATTCGCCAATTTTCATTCAAGGCAGAGGCGATCATGAAAATTCGCCCCAGTGCTTTGGGAAGCAAAAGCCTTGCTTCCAGCCAATTTCGAGCATTCAACTTGGAGGGCTTCCCATCTTGCCCTACTCAGCAGCTGCATTCTTGCTCCTGCTTTTGCTCCTCTCAATACCTTTTCACGATTCTCAAAGGCTGAAATGAAAAGCGAGCTCAAAATCTTTAATTCCCAGAAGATATGTAGAGAGAGAGAGAGAGATAGCCCTCCGATAGAAATTACTTCTTGGAGAATTGATTTGATTGAACTTCGAAGAGAAAAGCTACACGCCAAAAAGGCCTCGCAAAAGTCATGGTTCATCTATCAGACAGAAAATTTCTTCATAGGATATTAATATTCTACCCTGTAGATGAATATTTCGTGTGAGTCAGACTTTGGCTGATGATAGAAGGGCCTTGCTCATCGAAAATTCAAGATGTATTGGCTGATTCTGTGATGATGTAAGAGTACACATTACTCGAAGAAATCCCATGACCCACAATTTTTAGTTATTCCCATCCGATTCACTAAAATCATAAATCTGAAACTTCACTGGATGAAATTCCCTGTAACTCACGACTGTGGCTGCCTGGAATCAATAAAAAAGCAAGATTTTCTTTTGGGCGTAGAATCACAGTAATTTTAACCCGATTTGTTTGCCCTGGAACCTTATTGATACACCAATATTTCATCATGAGATACACAAAGTATGAATGACACGAGCTTGTTACAGATCACATTTCAGGATTCTGCTGAAGTCCAACCATATCTCAACTATAACTCATGTCAAATTTGCAAGATGCATGCACAGTTATGATTCGATTATGTCAGCTTTGAAAGAGTATTCCGTAAAGTCAGAGACGATAAGGAATAGCAATCGGTGTGAGTGAAAGAGAGCAGGATCAGAAAAGATACAGCGGTACAAGCTTCAACTGAAGTACGGAATAAATTTTCATTAGGGAGAAGCTACGGTGTCACACGCACATAATGGTCTCAAGTGCTCAAGCCACATGGAACACGAAAAATTTGGGCGCGCGCAAATGCCCCTCATGCGTTACTGTATCGGCACCGCGGGTGACCTTTAGTGATCTCACGTGATTCACGGGGTCCCATCATCAGAGTACAATCAGAGTCTAAAGGTCTGTTACTTATGAGGCATTGGTCCGTGGGGATATTTATTGGGTGAGTTATGGCACGCGCGCCGATATTCTCGTGATCGATTTTGCCGATCTCTCGGAGCGTACGTTGACAACGGCCAAGTCCCGGTTATTTCGGTCTTTCTGTCTTCTAGATGGTCCTCTGCAAACTCGCGAGCCCATCCTTGATTGTGAAATATTACCGCGTGCCGCCTGATGCGCGCCGCATGTGGTGTTCTCGCGTGCAAGTCCCGCGGTTTCGCGATGTTTGGTTTGAAGCCACTCCTTGATACAGGTATGCACCCACAGTGTCTCCTGACATTTGGGGTTGTGCGTGTCACGAAGCTTTCGAATTGAATCCGTTTGATAGGCGTTGCATGAATATTGTGGTAGGATCATATTTTAGGTAGAATCTCCTTCATGAGGGTAATAACCTATCTTTCATTTCTCTCTGGGGTTACCGAATATAAATCCATGATAGCCGAGATCTCATTACTTAGTTGAAAGTACGGAACAAGAGTGACGAACCAATTTCATTGAGAGGAAAGAAAGACATAATCTTCCTTGCACATTGGGAGTCATTCTGCTTTTGAAAATACAATTTATTCTATTTTTTAGAACTTCAATATTCCTTCGCGGAGAGTTTGAGAGATAAGAACTAAGCATATGTGAATACTTGTTAACAAATGATGATGCTTACGTCGATTGGAAAACACCTGGAATTGCTCATGGAGCTTGTATTCAGAGTTTACTGAAATCCACCACTTACAAAATCTTCTCTAGGTCAAATCATTCCTAATGCGGATTCACAAATTTCAAATTTAAAGTTTTGCCGCGCGGTGCGCGACGCCTGCGCAGCTTGCCCGTTATAATTGTTGACAATTGTCGTCTGCTCCGGACTAGTCATACCCTCATACCCTCATACCTCATCAAAACATGTCAATATTTTCCATTGTCAGACCTACCCACTATTGCTCCTCGTTGCTCTTCATCAGACCTTACTGTCATTCATTTCCAGATAGGCTTGAGTTTTACAGTGTCCTAGTTCATTCTTATGCTTGCACCGATAACGCGTGAAGCACCGAGCAAAGCGAACTTTGCGGGACACCCATTTCGCTTCTCACCTGTTGCCTTGCCGGAAACCTGTAGCTACCTGCGTGTACCTGCTGTTTGACCTTACCTATCTGTGAGTACTCACTATTTTTGCTTGGGGAATATATTGCTCAATTCATAGGCATCACATTTCTGTGTAACACGGCCGTTGCAAAATTTTGGAAGATGATGTTGATCTCTAGATACCTACTTGAAATATCTTTTCATATTGCAGTCTCCACATTGCTACCCATTGTATGTACCCCTGAAATTTCAATAGCATCATGACTATGTTTGCCTTTGATGATCCAATGGAATGGTGTAACATTTCTCATTTCTTCTCTATTCAACTACTCATACATTGCTCAAGATTTCTTTTGAATAGTTTCTTCAGTCAACTCATTCACAAGTTGCCACTGTTATGGACTAGAATTCTCTATCTCTGACTTATTCAAAATCTTTTTATCCCATGAACTAAAACTAGTCTCTAAAATTTTTTAGAGGTCCTATCCTTGCTGTAGCCAATTAAGTTCAAAAGTTGACTAAGACTCCAACTAATTAGGCATGTATTAGCATGATAATGAAGGATCCATCTATTCATTGAATGAATAGATGGATTAGATGCAGGCATAGTTATCGAGAATGGCTATTATTCCAATCATTCCATGTTACTTTTACTTGGACAAAATCAATATAGGCCAATGTGAATGGATTTACATGTTGTCGTGGAGCGCTTACTTGAGCACACATATCCTCCTACGCACCTAGTTCATGAGTTACATGCTGTACATTTTTGTGGCTGCAGAATTTTATACCTTCTTCCAGATTTAACATAGATGTTGAGGAATGAAAATGACAAAGCATCAGTAGAAGTCCTGTTATCGAAATTTTAATATCATGCGGACAAAAGTCAGTGTGCCACACCAAAACTCTCTAGTATTTGACTCATCAGAAGCGAGAAGTCCAAGATTTCCTTGTCAATGGGTACAAGAATTTCAAAAAATTAATGGTAGGCTACTTCAGTGTTACCTCTCTTACTCCGGAAAAACTATAGCCCTCTGAAATGAGAATTCTTCTGGTAAGGAATATTTCTTGTCTCGGTAGTAATTTCTGACCTCTAGAGTCTGCGAGTAGATTATTTGCTTACATGATTAATACGCTTCTCATTCTTATAACAATATACCTCCCCAATAGTATTGAGTGATCTAGTAAATTTCTTGCAAGACCTTAGACTGAGTGCAATAAGGATTTCCATTCACTGGTTGAAATCTGTTCATCGTAGATGTTGAAGAGCTATGGACCTCTGAAACTGGTTGTTTGCTGAGGTCAGAATTGGCTGAGTTGTCTCTCAAGTACGGAGGTCTAAATATTTGGGGATCAAGATCTGAACGAGCCCATCTGAGGCTGCTACGAAGTGATATCGAAGACTGGCTTCAATGTTTGCAAGCTTGCAATGACGGGTGGTGGTTTCCAGATGCTTTACGCTGCATCAGATCATCAGAGCTTATCCTCAAAGACTGGGACTATCGACTCCGGAATGGAGTGTGGCCAAGTATAGAAAATGATCCAGAGGATGACAAGCTCTCAAAACAGAGAAGGAGATGGGAAAAACCCAGTCAGGAGATTTTGCAAAGAGTGTGGACTTTGGTAAAGGAAGAACGAAAACTATGGAGTGCGCTCACCATCAAGTGAGTGCTGATTGGTCAACTTTTATGATTCGTGATGGAGGTCATGCTTATATGATAGAGGATAGAGGCCATCTTTCAACGATGTCATGCTAAGGCCCTTTACCAAGGTCAAACAAGGTTCTCTTATATGTAGCCCGCGGCGTACGGTTTAACATCGTCCGTCCTTTTTTTCTCGTATGGTTGCCATCATTTATGAATCTGACGCCATTTTCATGAATTGATATGAACCGATGTCCACGCGTTACTACCCAAATAGAATACTATTTGCTCTTAATTGACACAGTTTTACTATTAACAGTTTATATTAATGAATAACCAAATAGTATCTGCAAATTTATTCCGTGGTTACAAGGAATCGACCTTGAATTCAATTTTTCATTTCAAGATTTAATGAGATATTAGAGTGCATTTGTTGAACGCGTAGATATTCATAAATATAACAGATTGAACAGAAAAATGAGCCAGTCGTTTTAATCATTGCTTTCTGGTTATTAAATGAACATCGTTTGTAATTCAAATGCCATGCTTTTATTGATTGGTGATTGATAAGAATTTCAAAATTTGAGTACTAGAGTCCCGTTTTGGAATTCATAGGTAATAATGTTACCATTACTTGTGTCACAAGATGATAGCGTAGTATTCTTGCTTTCTCAACAATGACTTGGTTACTTGCACATGATTTTCATCTTGTTTCCAGGTACTGTCAGGTTATTGCCAATAAATACGAATATATTGAAGATCGAATGAAACATTGCCGAGGGATTGTGACTTTTGATTCTAACGACCACGTGTCACTCGACAATTCGAGGTAGGATCGATAAGAATGGAAGTTCTTCATGACGTTGTCCGTCGAGTATCAAAGAGGATGGGTGATCTTAGTAGGCTTCATGAAACAATCAGTTTTTCACTGCGAGATTTATCATCAGCTTCCTCTTCGCCACAAATTCTCTAATCACTCATCTCGGACCTTTATTTATCCCTAGTTGACATTTTTCACTACTATTGATTTTGTCCATAGCAAATAGTTCATGGTCCTCTGAAGAGCATTCTTGATTTTTCGCGAGGAAAATATTCTGTCCTCTCAAACGCCCGTTACTGAAAGTAATCTTCTAGATATTTCCGAAAACCTTGACTGTTGTTGTTTCAATCATTGTAGGGCTATCCAATCATCTTATTATCAAGATCATGCGGGGATGAGAATCTCATCTAGTAATTTTTCTATGATGGGTCTTATTCCCAAAATCTAATTTTAGTGAGTCTTGATCGACGACATACTCTACCTACTATGATTATTTATTTATTTTCCTAAAAAATCACGAGGAATCCTCGTAAGAATGAGCATTTCTTTCCCAAAATCTGATTTTGGTGAGTTTCCATTGACGTTATATTTGATCTGATATCAATATTTATTCCTTCCCCTAAAGGAATTATGAGGAATTCTCATACAAATGAGCTCTATCATTGTACCCGGACTGGTGATACTCTTACTTCACCTACACTATGGATGTATCAATTCTCTTTTTCTATTCAGACACACCCATTCATGGACCGGAATCCTATTGTGTGTCGGAGCAGTAGTCATTAGTTCATCTTCGTTTGTATTTTGAGAGAAGTAGTCCTGTGAGCCACATGACCAAAGTAGATTTATCCGTTTTTGTGTTTAAATCGAGTGAGTGTCATTCTATTGATATTTACCTTTGTAACAGAATTCGATCCCAGGGGGTATGATTATATACTCTCTGATTCATTGAGTCCTCAAACAGTGGATAGTCTAAAATTGCCTACAAATCATTGAAAAACTCCAATTTTATGAAATTTTAACTTGCCAAATTTGAGAGTCTCGCAAATCAGAGTTAGATCCTCTCAGAAGGAAGGACTAGCTAAACGTGAGTGTAAGAATGTAATCATTGAATTCATCCATTAGACTAAACGAGTCGAAAGATAGCACATAGATGTTAATACATGACCAATATTTTCTGTGACATATGGTGTACATAATCATGTTTTAGGTTATTCGACTATGTGTGAAAAGTACTCACAATGCATCAAAATATGACTTCCGAGTGTTTTGAATGCTTTTTTCACTTACATGAGTTAACGAATGAAGGAAGAGCCACTACATTTTTTATTTGAATAAATATTGTCGCGTAAGTTGTCAATTTCTTTCATTTAGCCCTCACAAGTACAGCACTATAAAATATGCGTGTTGCTTTATCTATAAGGATCCAGGATCGCGTTATGTACTTAATTTTGCGAAAATAGTAATTCGCAGGATGAATCTGAATTGATCCATCCACATCATTTGTAGTTGCGGGGCTGACCTGACCCCAAGAAACGTTCAGAAGAAGTAATATTATCAAGTAGAGATTTTTTATGACATGTAGAAATTACCACTGCGGAATTCTGGATGAATTTAGAATGATAGAGTGGTTCCTAGTGATTGTCAAATGATTATTGTAATGTAGTTTTCAGTATAATTAATTAGCGACATACATATTGGGATATTCGCGCGATGCATCTTATTCAAAATCGTGATATCTTGAAAATGAAAAGATCGAATCAATGTTTTGAGAACATGTTGGATTTTTCTGGCTGCTTGAATCATGTAGATAAGCCATGCAGCATTCTTATCCGAAAAATATGAAAACAATTAATTCGATTGCCTGATCGACGTCCGGAATGGAAAAACAGCGTGATGCTTCGATTTGCACCCGAGTATGAGCAAAATTCTCACCTGTGTGGTAAGTATATATTTGCCCGCAGTCGAGCATACAATTGATTCAGTTATCACGTGCGCTCGATGCATAGAAAAATGCTCTCTCTCCTCGCGGCGCCTTTTTCTGGTGGTGAAATTCTCGACCGAACGCGTACTGGTGGGTTAGAGCAAATGACAATCGAATGTACAACTCTGCTCATTTGGAAATACTACCCGATGAGAAGATGTTTTATTTCATCATCATGAAATATAATTCCAATCAATAAGAATACTTGCAGTTTTGCATCATGAAATAGCAGCACATGAACTGAGCATTAACTGAGAATTTTGACGACCCCCCCCCCCCCGCCCTACATTTCATACCCAAAGCTCTAATTGCCCTGATGATGCCTTGGTTGCAGATAAAGCAGAGACCACCAACTGGCATTGATGCGTCAACTTACGATTTTCATTCGTGGTGAATGTGCGCAAGAACCCATGATAGGCCATTATATTTGCATATACTATCTCGAAGGTGTCTCTCCAAAATATACCAAAAGGCGAGCCAAAAAGTGCCATTTCCGGCGCGTAAAAATTCTAGGCTCTGTGAGCTAATACCGGTCCACGATTAACAAGACGAATGTAATGATCATGACGATCGTTCTCTCAATTTCTTCAGTCAGAAATCACCTGTAGATGGGCTTTGGAAGATCTCTCCTCTCGTAATTGTCATAAAGTATCAATATGCGCTATTACTTTCCAAGCAAGTATCTAATCTTAGATTAAAAAGTCCATTTTGAGGGGTCAGCAACCTCAAAATCACGTCCGTTCGAAAACGAGCCATCATCAATCACCTAATAGCAAAACGAGTGTTGTCAGCTATAGTGTAGTGCGTAATACCATCAGAGTCCATTCCGGTCACCGCAAGAGTCGTATGTATTCAAATTTTCTACCGAGGCTGATTCGCAATGCCTATCTGTGCGAGCGTTGAGCATTCCTAACCAGTTCTCTTGGGGTTGCCTCCCAAAAAAAGTAAGAATTACAAAATCCAAGTGAGACGTATCGAATTTTGAAGTAGAACTTGCCGGACTAATGGTATTGCCTATTAAAGTAGTCCAAAAATTGAGCTCGAGGCTAGTCTGTGTCTCGTTAATGGCATCACAACGAGGCCCACGGACTCAATTTAGGCCTGTATTACCCCTACTGCCTCTTTCACTCGATCTTTGGGACTCCATTCCTTTTTTTCTATCTTTCTTCATTTCATTTTTCAAAAATTGAGTCACGTACAAGGTTAGCCTTGCCTCCGAGCATAGAGGCACGCAAGTTGCAGAAAGCCATGGCAAGTATATGTACGAGGTACGACCCCGGTGACAGTTGACAGATCGCCAGTCGGTGCGCAGCTCGCAGCCAATGACATAAAGACGACTCTCGCGCTCTTTCATCTCCTCGGCTTGCCCCCATCCTCTGATGCTTATATGCTCTTCTACAACTCTTCAGATCAGCTCGAAGACTCGCTCTTTGAAGCCAATCCAAATTAGCGCGCGATTGTAAATCATGCGTCGTTTGCGATTGTTTTTTGCCCACGAGCCGAGAAGACTATGAGGCTGACGACGACGCGAACGGCAAGAGATGAGATGGTTGTATGCAACGCAGAGAGGCGACGACTGATATGCTGCTGGATGCTGCAGCCGTCGCGTGGCGAATTGTTATTGAAAATTATTGCCCGTGCACCAAGGCATGCGGGTTCTCGCACTGCGTTTAATGATCACTCAGAGTATATACGGTGACGTTGCGCAATGCGACAAGTACTCGCTCTTCATTGTCATTCCAATAGGCGCCTGAAAAAGCTCGCGCACTGCAAGAGCAGGGCACATTTTTCACGCGGACGTGCGTACCGCTCTTGTGCCGTAGACTTTCCCTCAGCGTTCATCTAAATCGCGAGTCACGCCGACACAAGCTTTTCTACAAATTCCTTGGCTCTGATGAGTTGAAAAAATTTGAATTATAATTTCATCAACTCGTCGTCGCAGTCGAGTATGTACGGCTCTGCTTTCAAATAAAACTTGAAACATCAACATTTGTGCTTTACTACGGAATTGCTTGTTCTCTGGGTTTATTTGAGTATCTCATGCAGGAATTCAGTCAGTTCTTCTGAGTTATTATGTAGATCCAGCTCCGGAAACATGACTTTGGCAAGGTTAAGAGAAAAATAGCGTACCATAGTACCATTTCTTGTACAAATCAGGTAGTTCCATGATCACAAAAATAATTTGCATCGTTATTCTCCATCAGAATTGTTATTTGCCACATAGATTTTGGGTAGTCCCACTTGGTCCTACCCTGCGATAAACTACAGGTGATTTTCTAACAATTTTATCCGTGCATCAGCTCTGTCTTGGTCCCGCAAACGGTCAAGAATTTATGTAAATTCTCCATTGATGGGTCTTGAAAATTTGAATAATCTCGTTGTAAGCACCTTCGGAACTCCTTCAATCTTCAGAAGCAGCGTTTGACACGAAACTGATTTCTGAATTCACTTCGGATCGAGGGGTTAAACTTCTGGGATAATTTTGCATCTGATCTCCATTCATCTTGAATTCACAGCAACAGAATTATCGGTTACATCTCCAAAATTATCACAGAAGTTTGACCCCCGATCCGAAATGAACTGAAATCCAAAAATCGGTTTCGTGTCAAACTCTGTTCAGAAGTCAAACCGATTTGCATGGTCCACAATATCGGACCAAAATTCACCTTCTTTCAATGAATGTAGGCACTTTCTGATGACACTGGCGTGTCTTGTCATTTGACCATTTGGTACAAGAAAGCTCGAAGCTTTCAATGAAACATCACCGCGAATTCACATTATTATTCCACAAGAGAGTGGTGGGAGCTTGTAAATTCTGATGATTGTCAGAGAATATCGGCATGGACTCAAAAAAACAAGAAAAAGAAGACGAGGGAAAAAGATCCGATCGAAGGCAGATAACACATGTGCATTTCTGTCCTCATCATCATTTCAAGCGATCTCGAGTATAGTTGCGCGGGCAAATACAGGCACCGCAAACGCTCTCATGATAATCGCGCTCGCGTGGAGCTAAAAAAACTGCAAATTCCAGTTATTTAAGTCGTGACTGATGGGCTACGACAGACAATGCTAATTCGTGTACGCAGCAGAAGCAGGAGAATACGCGCGGATATTCTGGCAAAAGAAGAGGAGCCGTGCGCTCTCTGGTCTCGTTGACAAAGTGCCGTCGGAAAGTCCGGGAACTCGAGCGATCGCTCACTCTTGGTCTCGACTCGTAAAGCATCTGTGCGGAGCATGAGGACTCCTTTGAAAACCGTTCCTCTTTTCACGCTCAAGCGTCAACGAACGAATCAGTCATTACCCCTTGAGAGTACATACACGAGGTTCATCTTCCATCTATCTAATATACAGGAGCCATGAAATCAGCAAAACAGATACTAGATTTCGAAAGCACGGCACGTAGCGATAATACTTCTTTCCTCGGGGCGCGCATTTTCAAACGTCCCGCCTCGCTCGTCCTCGTATGCAGATGAGCGGCTGCGGGCGGGCAATCGCTCGAAAGCGTCATATTTTAGGGAAACGACGTTATGCCTCCGGTAGTGGTGGTGGTGGTTGGCTCATGTCTCGTTCTCTCATGCATATTTGCCGCGATGGTATACATCAGGCAGTGGGTTAAAAATAATACCCGGGAGCATAGGGATATACAGTCCGCTTCGTGGACTAATTATGAGCTTTTATGACTACGCGAAATTTCACGCTTGCTTGGCCCGTGATTTGTGTGCCCAAGGGCCGATTCAAAGATCGAGAAATTCACTTTTGGCGCTTCTGCATGCTTCTGCATTTTTAACGAGATCCACGTGGTGTGCAAAAATAGGTGACGCGCCAGAGTAAAATTTAGTGCTCTTCTGTTGTGAGTTTATCGATATCTCGCTGGAAATGGTGATTGAGGGAGATGCCGAATCTGCTCTGGAAGTATGGCGTATTTTGAACATTCCGGAAGTACGGTATTTGCAACAGTCGATTTCAATTCCAAGTATTTCAATCCAATATCCACTGTATGACTATTTATAATGGATGACGGATCCGGAAATGTCATACTCTTTTTATAGAGACGCGATGTGGACTAAGTAATGCCTTAATTCACACGTCGAACAAAGGCATGGTCTATTGTTAGAGGAGAATTACGAAACGAATGGAATATTTTTGTTTTATCTCACATTCCATTTTTGTCACTAGAATATATCATTTTCTGACTGGAACAAATGAAATCATCCTCCAAACTCGGAATGATCTACAATAACTTGACAACCAGAAATGATCCATGGATTCTGTTACGATAGTTTGCTCCATTCGGCTTTCTGAATGAGTCTCACGCGTTGCATTTAAACCATTCTGGTATGGACTGAAATAATATTTTTTTGTCAGTTGACCCGAATGATCACATCTTAATGCTCTTCATAAAAAATGAGCTACCTGTGGCAATGCACAAAGAATTGAATTTTGTGAAAAACTTCGATGACGTTTGTGTGCCTTGTAATACATGACCTACATTAAATGACAAGAACTTCGTTTACGGTCGGTACCATCATCCTGCAAGTTTGCAAGCCCTGAATACCCAGTCGTGTACCAGAGTACCGCAGGTCAACTTATGAAGGAAGGAGCCGAGACAACAACCAGATCCAGCCCCACGCCTGCAAGATGAAATGATTCGCGAGAGCATATCATGCGTCAACTCAGCCTTCCCTCAAACCCAGCAAAAAACTTCAATTATACTCACCATGTCTGGCACCCCCTGCCCACTACTGGCCCCTTTTTACGCAACACCCTATCTTCACAAGCCAAGAGATCTCGATGCCAACGAATCATCAGTGACGATGTGTACACACGCCTGGTAAATAAACGCACGAGAGAATCAAAGGGGATCCCTAATATCGCGTCTCGTGGGCGTAATAGCTGCTTTTTGCCGTGAGAATAATGCGCTAAGCGAATTTTGCCGATGCAATTACCCCCGGGGATCTCCTATGCCGCCGCAAGATGCTGCCACTGCTCCTGTGCGTCTAAAAACGAGCGAAAACGAGGTTTGGAGAGCGAGAAGGATGGCAACTTCAGTATCGGGTACGAAAAACAGACGTCGAGAACCGAGTGTCATAAGGCAATTAGGACCAGTGGCGCCTCCGATAGATGCTAGCTTAATTAATTTTTTTTTACCAACCCCAACTGGTTTTCCTCAGTCCGGTGTTTTCTGTGACGTGCAATATATAGCCACTGAGGTACAAGTCGGATGTGAGAGTCTGGCTCTCGGCGCGGAAGTTGAGTCCCACCGCAAGCTTACACATCACGCAGAGTTGACGAAAACTATGTGCAAAATTGTAATGAGCTTTGAAAAAGGCGCGCTTGGCCGGGCACGTCACTTGCACGAGTTTTATTTCATTTCGCGACCGTGACCAGTGCACAAGCGCCAACTTCATCTGCGATCCCTTCGAGTATTACTCGTTTTACTTACTCTGGCGTTTATTTTGCGTTACGCTACCTATGCGGAGCTTTGCTGTCCCGTGAGGCTAATGGAGATTCAAACTAGTTAGTCGCTTGCGTTACAAGTGGGCTTCGGGAAATGCCCTTTGCCTCGGGAAAGTGAAATAAACGAGCAATGAGAACTCGATAGAGCAGTTACCACAACTTTGAAATGCTGCTGCACTCGAACCGCTTGCAGTTTATCTTTTGCGTGGTTTACAGTTTTTGCACGTTAATTAGGTGGTTTGGTTTTCGAGAGTAACTCCACTCTCCGACCATTCCGGATCGGATATCGTGCACGAGAAAAATATTTTCTCAGCGTAAGTTGGGAACTCAATAAGTTATATTCAGTGAGAAATCAGAGAAGTGTCGAATTACATCTTATTGATAATCTACGAGTTAATGTAATCTTTCTGTGCAATGTTTTCTGCTTACCTCCGGGAGTGTAACGATCAATAGAAATGTAAGAGTGGAAACTATCAGTTATCCGTTCAGTTTGATAGAATGTGACTCGTTTGGTAGCTGTCGAGCTGGGTGATGGCAGGATTTTTCACCCTATTTGCTTCATCATTGATCAACCCAGAAACTCGACCGCACGGGGTTTTGTGAACTCTATGAAAATAGCTTTGATCACTTTGAGCACATTACAACTTTGTATAGACTAACGAAAGAAACCAATAAATGGATCACGGGTCCTCCGCAATGGCACGGATTTGAACCTGGTTCATTTGGGTTTCCAATTCATCGTACAAAACAAATTTTTCAAGTTCCGACAGTGTTTCCTAATATGACAGTTCCAGAACAGCGATGGGGGCCTTTATGACAACCAATCGTAAGTTTTCCGACAAAAGTGGTTTAATGTAAGTCTAAGTAAGACTACTTTTCCCTGCTCCACGTAAAACAACTTGAGTAATTGATTGTTCGTGTAATATTGCGATGGAATCCCATATGAGAATACAAATCTCATTGTTACCATGAATGAATTCAACATAACTTATTGCTATTAACGTATTGAATGAAATATACCGGGAAATTGAAGGGCAAACTCTGTTTCCTCCGAATCGCACATCTAGATCTGATTGAAAAATGTATTAGTAAAAGTTTTGAGATAATGATGTTGATTTAGATGATGTCGATCAATTTCACTCGATCATCGAAATATTCCAATGACTCGCTCGATGGAGTGACCAAAAGTCACTTGAAAGCGAGTCAATTGACTCAATTTGTTCAGTGACTCACAGTATCTCTGATTGAATAATAGACAAATCCTCCCGGACTCCGATGATACAAGTGAAGAAAGCTAGAGTAATGAGTTTCGTCACACATTTCTACCTTGATAGTTATCTTGACAGACCTGAGAATACTTACGTATCAATTGAGCAACCTCGTAACCAGCAATAGAAACAGTCAAGTGTACTCCGAATAGAGGGAGACTCTCGTTTTTCCATCGAAACATAGTACTATTTATGCACCTCAAACCTCAAACGGACATCAGAGATGTACGGGATATTATGTTTTCGTACTGAGGGCGGTAGCTCATTTTGTCCACTAAGACAGTTCGTGCGTCGAGTGGAGCATTAGGTTAGGCATGCCCTCTAGTGTCCGGAAAATGCTTGCAAGCGAAGTTCGGACGTACTTTCTCTCAACGAGGACCCTAATATCGCGTTAGGAAGCGGCATTCCTAGATTAGAATAATGAGAAAACTAATTGCGAAAGACACACATAGTATTCCTAGTCACGTCTCCAATCAAGAATGAATTCAAGGTGAACGTATCCTCAGAGTCAAAGTACTCGGAGAGGAATTTCAATCCATCGTGTGTGCAATGCTCTCGTCGTTTAATAGGCCCAAAAAAGCTCGCAAAAAAGGAGCAAGACAAAAAATCCAATAAGATCTTGAGAGCACGTTTGCAGAAAGAATGAGCGCATTACGCATACTCCAAACTCGAGAGACGCATTAACTCGGTGTGAAATCATTACAAGCCCACTTGTGAAAGACAGGTGAGTATTATGCGTGCAGAGCCAGAACCAAACGTACCTTTGCGATACACAGCGTTCGCGCACGCAAAACCTTTGAAAACTGCAACAGTTTAACTCTCAGCTCACTCCAAAGACTTGAAATATGCGCACGCACTGCATTTTAACCAGCGAGATGTCAATTCGTTGCCGACAGCGTGCCAGACCTGTTTAACGTAAACCATTTCTCGCCAATCTGAAACCTCCGCAGTGGATTGCGGTTGTAGATGAGCTCATAAATGAGAAATGCAGCAACTGGTGAATGATTTTGTAAATCGAATTTGCAGCCTCCCGGGCCTGCTGATTCAGCGCAGAGATACCCGATACGCTCACTTGCGTGTGCATGGCGTAAGGCATCTGATGCCATCTTTGTCTTTGCTCAAAGGTTCATGATATGGCCGGGCTGCCTCGCCTGACTAAATTTTGCATATTTCATATGTTTTCGTCATTGACAGGAACCTGGTACTTTTGAAATAAATATTCGAAAACGTATTCATTAGTCCTTACTTTGTGTCTACCAAGTTAAAACAATACTCACTCCTCTAAATCATGAAAAACAAGCTTCAATCATCTAAGCTAATCAAAGGAAAGATCTTAGAGATTTTCAACAAGAAATCAGCTGTCAACATTCGATAGCTCCATCTCAGAAACCTAGCGAGGGAATGTGAACACTGTTGAATTTGCACTTGAGAAAGTGAGTTACACATTTTTACTCAGTCTAGCCTACCGGTACGTTGTAATCTCATGACTGGTACATCCAATATCTCCACTATTATTCCCACTATCTTGCCTAAGACCCCTTCGATTCATTTGTCTTGGCATACATTCATTACACTGATGGGAATGACATTTTTTGGGGGATTTATCTCACATGATACTGAACAGAATGAGTTTCTCCATTGGAAGCGCAGTAAAATGCCATCTTTCAGAATATACTGTGTTCGGGCGATTGAGTTGTCACAGCAATTCTCAACAGAATTTTCGGTCGTGCGAGAATCTTTTACGAATCATTTGAAACATAGTGACCCAGATATGGAACATCCAATAAATCGGAAACCAAATCAAGAGTATCTTCATCGCCTGTGAATTAACTTCCTTATCCAAGCAGGACACGTACTTGCAAACGTCTCGGTCATCTGATAAAAACGCGATCTCAATCAATGAATTAGTTCCAAATATTACGTGTAGCTCGAAAAAGGCAAACAAATTTAAATACCTTTCTTACAACAATTATCAATTTTAATGAGGGTCTTGCGTAGATTTCATTCATAATAATTCTTCAACTGTGATGTACCGGATCGAGCACCGAATACATCGTAAATGATCTCCGACAGGCTGGTATTCATGTTACTATAAAATGAATAAAGCTCACGACAATTCGGGCTTCTCGTTCATATCACTAGTGTACATACACCGACCCGATCGGAAATTTTGTAGGGGCATCCTGACCACGGATCCGGCGCCCTATCCGGATCTGGCAGGGGTTGCCCTACAATTTGGTCTGGGTGTGATAGGGCTGGGCACCCGTTCTTGATCCGGGTACCCGGACTTAGGGCTGCCCGATGCATCGCCCTATCAGCGCCCTACAACCACCCGAAAGTGAAAAGCCGCCCCCTTTAAATTTTTCAACACAGTTGTGTTAATGCTATCAACTAAAATAAATAATTAGACGCGAAAAAAATGACAAAACATGACTGAAGTGAACTCTGGGATCGTTGAACAAGATACTCTAATAGCAAAAGTCTCACAAGTTATGTATTTGCACATGAAAGTGGAGGTTAGGAGTTATGTGTGTAGAATGAATATTCTTCTGAATAAATTATTTTCCGAGCACGAGTTGTATGGGTTAACAAACTATAAGTCAGCGCATAATTCAATCTTTTCTTTTTTTCTTTCAAATGAAAAAGAAAAAAGATTGAACAAATCATTTCGTATTCCCAACACTATCAAAATTAACCATGAATGCTTAACGATGACATACTCGATAACACGCTATTAAATCTGATTGCTCAAGTCGTTGTTCACAATGTTCCGTTAATATTGTGTCGAATAATGATTTATCGAGAAAATAAAAGAAATTATTTCATTAAAAAAATACATAGGGCACTGCTAGGGCAACGAATTGGATAGCCCTAAGTCCGGGTACCCGGATCAGGCCGGATAGGGAGCTGACCAATAATGGGTGCCCAGACCCCCGAAATCCGGACAGGGTCCCTGCAGGAGATAGGGTTACCCGGATAGGGTACCCGATCCGAACCCTACTCAACTTTCCGATCGGGGAGTCGTTTACGAGTTGATTTCTCGTAAGCTGATCAATCGGATCAAAAGACTAAATTTGAAATTCCAAAACCCATGTTTTCAGAGGAACATCTGGGCGTGTACAGATGCGTCCCATAACGAGGTGAAGCGGAACACAGTCCGCTACTGACATTTACTGCCCACACTGTAACAAATGCCGATGTGAAATTTTCACGACGTTGTAAAATCGCTACATCCAATGTAGGTCCTGTTTTTGCTACAACATTGTATGTAGTGATTTTACCCCGCGAGAGTAAAATCGCGACGCGGGAGTGTAGTGTGTATCCGCCGTGACTCGCGGGCTGTGAGAGGAATTTGACAGCGGCGACGCGACGGGATCATTACATCAACAAAACGGGAATCGCTTATAACCTACGAAGAGTATCCTGCATGTTGAGAATTTGAAATTCACTGGACTACTATATTGTCCGTTCGATAAATCAACTATGTTCACGTCTTTGTTTTGTTATTGTTATCGATCTGTTTTTCAAATACACATCTATCAGATTATAGTTCACGAGTCTTGTCTATATTTCTGTACAGTTCAGCAATATTAAAGTGTTGTATCTTTATTAGAGGTTTTTCCACATTTATTTGAACAGGTTATGGGTCCAGAACGAATCATGTGAATCTGAATCAATGTTTTAATTGTGTAAGCCGAGTATCATAACCTCGTAAGTCACAAATATTATTTATTGTGGATTGTTTGTGAGTGGGAAGCCTAACGTGCAATTTTTTTGTTATTTTTGTTTATAAAATTCAGAGTGGAACGAGTGGGATCCTCGTACCGTTGAGTCAACTGAAGTCTCAAATTGTGCGGAGATATGAATTCTGAAAGAGATGAACACGTTTCATCGTCGGTTCACCGATTTGATGGCAACAACTACCAGCTACGGAATTTTCACGTGGAGTCCAAACTCGAGAGTAAAGAGTTGCTCGATGTAGTGAATGAAATTCCACCAAGCCAGAGAAACATGCGTCAAAATGGACAAAGAAAGATGGGGAAGCCATGTCGATTCTCATATCGTCTCTTGAAGCAAACCAAGCTCAGCTCATAATATCGGGTAAATCAGCTAAAGAAATTTGGGACACATTGGCGAGTATACATGGCAAGTAAAGTGAAGTAAGTGTAATGACACTTCATGAAGATTACTTTGCATTCAAGATGAGTGACTCCGACAACGTGACTGATTATGTATCTCGAATCATGAGACTAGCTGCCGAAATTGAGGATCAAGGTGAAGTCTTGTCTGATAATTTGAAAATGATGCGCATAATAAGTAGCTTTATCACCTCGATTTCAAAATTTTGAAACTGTTTGGTACAATATGAAAGAAGGTCGAGATATCAATAACTCACTTGCACATTTAAAATTGGAAGAAGGTCAATTCAACAAGACTGCAACTAGTGAGGTACATCTGGGAGCCTTTGTTGCCAAATATCACGACGAAGAGTTCAAAAATCACAGGAGACCCTTAACCTTAGAAGAACTCAAAAAGATCACAAACTGCAATAATTGTCATGAACGTGGACATTGGGCAAGAGAATACATTAAAAGAGAGAGGACAGAGAATGAGCATCTAAAGTTTCAACAGACTACGAAACCTTTCAATGCTGATCATTCTTTTTGACAATTAAAGAAAGTGATCGAGGAATCAAAGTGCTCGGAAATTTGGTTGGCTGATTCTGGTGCATCTACTCATATGACGTCTCGAAGAGAATGGTTTCTGGACTATGAAGTATCGCCACAAATTGATCATATCATTTTGCAGACGGAACTAAGTTCCAAATTCACGGCATTTGCACGATACTCGTAAGATCGTGGGTCGATGATGAATGGATTCGTTTGACACTCACGAAAGTTCGCCACGTACCAAACTTGAAGCAAAATCTTAATTCAATGGGACTGGTTACATCAATGGGTTATGGAGAGCTCTTCCTCGATGTTCAGTGCAGATTTTTCAGCCCTCAAGATTTTCAAGTTATTGCTATTGCGATCAAAGACAATGCAGAACAATATCGGCTTCTTTTTCACACAGTAACCGTCTATGTCGAATAACTCAATCGCTCATATTAATTCAGCAAGGACAACTTCTCTGCGATTATGGCATGAAAGGTTAGGTCATGTCAATCCAACCACGATCGTGAAACTGGTGAAGAACGGCTCAGTTGACGGCGTAGATCTCGAAACCTCTAACGTTCGTGATTTTTTTCTGTCATCAGTGTAAATTGGGTAAGACGATGCGCATCTCACACTCTGCTATTGTAGTAAAAAGACAACTGCTACCATGTGAAGTGATCCACAGTGATCTTTCTGGACTCATGAAAGAAAAGGTTGTAGGAGGTTTTCGTGACTTCGTCACATTCAAGGATGAATTCACGAGTTTTCGATACGTGTATTTACTCTCAGACAAGACAGGAGTATTTCATGCATTCGAAAATTTCCAAGCTCTGGCACAAAATATCACAGGGAACAGCATCAAACGCTTCCACTCAGACAACGGACTCGAATATGTTCAAGTCAAAACTCATCTGAAATCTCACGGCATCATCCATGGAACGTCAGCTCTCTATACTCCCGAGCAAACCGGGATGGCCGAGCGTGAAAATAGGACCATCCAAGAGTCAGCTCGCACAATGCTGATACAAAGTGGATTGAAACGGCAACTTTGGTGTTAAGCTGTATGTGCCGCAGTGTATCTATTGAACAGGATATCTTCTGAAGATTCAGGTCAAACAAGGCCGTATGAGTTGTGGTTTAATTCCAAGCCATCTTTGTCTCATGTTCGTGAGTTTGGAACGCCAACTTATGTACATGTTCCTAAAGAAAAACGTTCAAAATGGGATCCGAAAGCCAAAAAGATATTTCTAGTTGGGTTCACAGAATCAAACAAGAATTTTAGACTGTATGATGAGGCTTCTGGTAGAATTGTGGTGAGTTGCGATGTCTATTTCAATGAAAGTGGTTTTGAACCTGGTCCTGAAACCTGCACAGACGATGTGCAGATCAATAACATCTTTGATCAAGAGATCGCACCAAATGAGGCACAATCCAGTTCGTCCGCGGACAAACTAGACAAACTAAATCATACTGTTGAAATGATACAACCCTCTTCTACATCCCTGAATCCTCATAGCTCAATCGATGATGTGCCCAAAACTAAAAAGGTTCATGAGCTACGGAAATGTGTAAAACCACTTCCTCGCTGCAGTAATGTTGTGACGCACTGTTCAGTGATTGTTGAGCCAAAATCTTACTCTGAAGCTATGAAATCTTCTCGAATTGAATTGTGAAAAGCTGCGATGCAAGAAGAATTGTCATCTCATAAAAAAAATGGGACCTGGGTCGAAGTTCAGTTACCACAGGGTAAATCAAAGGTTGGATTCAAATGGGTTTACGAGATCAAGTCATCGCCAGGTTGTGAAGATGTTTGAGTGAAAGCTAGACTAGTTGCAAAAGGGTATTCTCAGATTGAAGGTATAGACTACAAAGAAACGTTTGCTCTAGTGGTACGTTACGATTCAATACGCCTGATCATGTCACTAGCAGCGATAAAAGACTTAGAAATCACTCAGTTTGATATAAAAACTGCATTTCTCAACGGGGTGTTGGAAGAGGAGGTGTATATGGATCTCCCAGAAGGGGTCGAAAATCCAGGGAATAATACGGTATGTCTCTTGAAGAAGAGTTTATACGGTCTTAAGCAGGCCTCAAGAGTTTGGAACAAGAAAATCACTGGTTGCCTCGCTGAAATTGGTCTTCATCAAACAAAGCCGGATCCATGCGTGTACTTTGGAATAATACATGGTCATGAAGTTTATCTCATGCTCTTTGTAGATGATGGTTTGGTGCTATGCAAGTTGGTTTCGATCCAAGAGCATGTTTTGTCACACATTGAGAAGAATTTTTCTGTCACTAGAGGAGATGGGAAATATTATGTTGGCATTGAAATCAAGAGAGACCGAGACAGATGTAAAATTTTCTTAAGCCAAGGGTCATATATCCAACAACTTCTCGAGCGTTTCAACATGATTGACGCAAACCCTCACTATGTACCGGCAGATCCTGATGTAATACTGAAAAGTGGCACTGAGAAATATTCAACCGTAGCGTTTCCATATCGTGAAGCAGTTGGATCTCTGATGCATGCTGCAAGCCTCGCACGCCCAGATATTTCGGATGCAGTGGGAGAATTTTGCCGTTTCTTGAATAATCCAGATAAAACTCACGTTACAGCTGTCAAGAGAATACTGAGGTATCTCAAGGCACATCCTGAATTAGGAGTGAGATATCGTGCTGACAAGATTGTGATAGTTGGAAATACAGATTCTGATTACGCAAGAGATGTTGAGACGAGAAGATCAACAACTGGTTTTGTATTCCTATGCGGTGGTGGTCCGATTACATGGCGAAGCCACAGACAATCTACGGTGGGCCAATCAACGACAGAAGCTGAGTTCATTGCTGCTTGTGAAAGGACAAAAGAAGCTACATGGTTGCGGCAGCTCTTACAAGAGCTTCATCTAACTGAACAGACTTGTATTCCTCTCATGATTGATAATCAAAGTGCGATCCGTTTGATCAAAAAACCTGAGTTCCACAGTCGCACAAAACACATCGATATCAAACTGTTGTTCATTCGAGAGGCCTACGAAAGGCATGAAATCGATCCTAAACACGTTCCCAGTGCGAGTGAATTGGCTGACATTTTCACAAAGCCTCGGCCTCATGATACTTTCCACGGAATCCTAAAGAGACTACAAATGAGCTATGAAGATGATCTTGCGATATAGTATCCAGTGAGTGGGAGTGTTGAGATTCACTGGACTACTATCGTAGCCGTTCGGTAAGTCAACTATGTTCACGTCTTTGTTTTGTTATTGGAAAGTGACATCCATGTTAAATTCTGGGGGCGTGCAATAGTTCCCGACTCGCCGCAGATGGCGTTGTCTAGTAACAAGCCCGTGTTAAACTCGGGGCGTGCGGCCGCCATGTTTGACCTTGATGTCACATCCCAATTGTTATCGATCTGTTTTGCAACTACACATCTATCAGATTATAGTCCACGAGTCTTGTCTATATTTCTGTACAGTTCAGCAATATTGAAGTGTTGTATCTTTATTAGAGGTTTTTCCACATTTATTTGAACACTGCGACTACCTCCTATATCTATGATCAGAACTTAAAAACACAGTGCTGATTTAAATAATATTAACGATTAAACTGATGATTCGGAGCAGCCGTGTGTGCGCCAGCCAGTTAGACCCATGGTGGAAAGAAGATGAGGTGTGCTCGTGCGCAGCACGAGCACTCCTGTCCAATCAGGTTTTGCGCCCGATCGGAAGCCATGTCTATTCTTCAGTCAATCAAATTCAAGCGGGAGTAGTTGTGAGTTTCAAACACAATCCAGATGAATTTCAATCTCACTCACACGTCGGGTTTCAATCGAATTTACGCGACAGTAAGGCATGTTTGACCCTAGAAATCTCAAAATGTTCAAACCGAACAAATTGTGGAAGCCGAGAGTTGATAATTCCCAATGAAGTAAACAGTCAAGATGGCTGCCGGTTGGGGCTGCGCAGAACGGGTCGGTGCTTGTCCTCCGGACGAGCACACGTTATCTCCCCCGCCTAACCTGATCTTGTTCGGCCGTAGCGTCAAAAAATATGCCGTCGCGTCAAATCTGGCATAACCTCGCAGCGCGCGGAGTGAATTTTACACGACGATATGTGAAATCCCATCGCCGAAGACCAAATCGCTGCATTCCATGAAGTAGCGATAAAGGAACCTACACTGAATGTAGCGATTTCACCGATTTCACATCGGCGTGGTGATTTCACTACATTGAGTGTTGTAATTCTTGGTGTATTTTCACCGTGTTGTACTCAAATCACATCGGCATTTTTTACAGTGTATGAGGAAAAGGGTGAGTGTTTGAGCGGATGCAAAAGAGAGCAATGAGAGGATATCGGATAGGAGCCGATGCAATGAATGCTAGGACAAAGGGCAAAAAAGGTATCGAGTAGGTGTTCGCAGAAAGTAAAGGCAGGGATGCTCATGAAAAACAGACAGCATGGGCATATACGCGTAAATAAGGCCTCGCACGCGAGATAATGACTACGCAGCAGCAGCAGCAGCATCAGAAGCGCAGAAAGAGACGAAGACACATACGGCCATTAGAATTGGACGCCACGATGCACACTGCCCACCGCTTCCCGTGCGATATAAACAGATACAAAACACTGGGCCCCTCCACGTATATCCTCGCAGCTGCAATGGAAATAACGCCACGCAGACCTCATTTGGCCGGACACAAGAAA
The DNA here is from genome assembly GCA_029851415.1 of Eretmocerus hayati. Taxonomy (NCBI): domain Eukaryota; kingdom Metazoa; phylum Arthropoda; class Insecta; order Hymenoptera; family Aphelinidae; genus Eretmocerus; species Eretmocerus hayati. Next base: position 3,371,797 of record CM056741.1, on the reverse strand, counting down.
GGGTGAACGTAGTATCTAGAAGAGGGGGGGGGGGTTACCGGAGGCCGCGCGCGCTTACTCGTCGTTCCGCGTGTTGAATTTTTCGACATGCAAATTTTACAAGGCCAGCTCACGCGCCGGCTCGGTACATTAATTGTGTTGCGCGAGCCCTACCAGGGTGCCGCTTGCGACACCTGCTCCCTGTACAATTGCCTATATACTTGTAGCGTGGTATTGAGCGTCACGCCCGAATGTATATTTGCGACCTCACCAGTGCTCTGCAGCACAAGTTTTAGTATCGTGAACACGTTATTCGCTTGAAGAATTTTCAGCATCATTTTCGGCCCTCCCGCACAGTATCCACCATCATTTTATGCATAACTGTAGCAAAGCTCTACCCCAATATAATTCAAGAGCTGTTTTTTCCACTTTTATAGGGGATCTCATACTTCTATGCGAAAGACAAATTCTCTCCAGTAAGACCACGGGGCTCATGAGTGGTTAGTCAGAGTTGTTCATCCGTGTGAAGGAGAGATTCTTGGTTTGCTCAAGCGATGCTTCGTTGAATATTGATCTCCAGTCTCCGTCCTTGAAAAGTTCCCAATGATATAAGTACTTCACGACCATGGAAATTGTTGAAATTCAATGACGAGGATTTTTTATGCAAGGGCACTTAGAAAAAACGGGTTGCTTGATACCAAGTTATTGAAGTGAGGAACTAGAGCAAAAACAGTCACCAGAAATTTGGAATCAGATCTTGTCATCAAGTATCTAAATTCATTTTGACGTAGAGTAAAAGTAAAAGATCCCTGGAAATATTTCGATTTCTCAATTGAATTGCAATACGTTCACTGCGATGTGATCCAACGGTGGTACTTACAATTTCTCATCATTCAATCTTTGCTGATCTAAATCTTGTCGAAAAATATCCTCAATAACAATATTCTCCATGATTTATTCTGCCAATCGCATCAATCGGCGGAAAGTGGAGGTTACCACGATGACCAACCGAAAATCACGAAAAGGGTCCTTTGCAGTGGACGTGTTGATTAATGCATTTTCAACAACTGTGAGAAAATGATTTCATCCCAATCATCTAGCCAATGGTTGAGGGTCAAAGGCCACCAAATGAAACTCTTGTACTCCTGTATCGAACCCCCAACTACCCAACGTTTAATCTTTGCTAATTGCAGTAATACGTGCACAGGCAGCGGGCAATATCTGATGCTGAAATCGGCCAGAGCGCAAGAGCACTGCAGCCTCATTGTGCCAATATCATCCTCGTCAAGCACTCTCGTTGCTGCTACTGCTGGACACGCGGCCTTGCTTGCCAGTGAAATTATCATGTCCCAACCCTTGAACGTACAGCCCTTGATCCTAATATTCTAGGCTGCCTCACTGCGAGTATGAGAAAGAGTCTTTAGCGGCGTGGCTTGCGGTGAGCAGAGCTCGGCCCTTTGCAATTATCAATGCTTTGGTTGCTGGTATTCAAGCTTTTGTCGGTAGATTACACGTTGATCATTCGGTCTGATATCTGGAGTTGATCAGCTTCGAGAACTCAAGAGCCGGATACACTAATTCACCGTCAAATGTCTGGCTTGCAAGGTCCCTACATCAGCTTTTGGGTGTTTAGTGGTTGTCTGCGACAATACCAAATAATCTAGGATGATTTTGGTTGAAGTTCTTTTAAACAAGAATTTTTCAAGGATGAGTCCGCATTCCCTCTACAATTTTGACATATTTTTTGAAATACTGAATTTTTTACGAAACGGTGTGAGAAACTTGTCATAGCTCGTAGGCGACACCGTGGGGGAAAATCTGAAGAAACCGTACGGTTTGCCCGAGCGCAAAAGTCTGATTAAAGAAGTTCTCTAAGAAGTCTCATGTTTTCCTCGTGACTGTGCCATAGTTTTGTCATGGACTGGTAGAGGGTCGAATCATGCAAAATTCTAAAAATTATGAGTAGCAATGATTTTCCCTTAGTTTTGTCATGCCCTCCTGGGAAATTCCTTGCATGATTTTCGAAGGAAGATATAGTTGTCCTCAGATCCCATGAACCTAAAAGACGTGGATCCTATTCATTTTCTCTTAGATCTAGAAAACACGAAGCTCCTTTTCGCAAAAATTCCTCCTACGAGAATACCCCCACTACAAATTAGCAATAGTACCTATAGACAATAGTCGTGCAACAATACACAACAAACTTCTTAGCATTTTCCGTGGAAAAGGGCACACGTTACGCCATACAAGTGAATCCAGCAACAAAAGTTTCACACCTGTACATCCGCAGCAGCAACGGGATGTCCCCTGAGAATTTTCACGCAACAGAGTCTCTCTATTCCAATATATCGTCACAGCCTGGGCACAAAATGTACACAGAGAACGCATCGCGTGCGAATGTCTCTTGACACATTTTTATCACTGGCAAAATTCTCTCGCCCCGACGACGTGGCACAATGGGTCTTTAGTCGCATCCAGAGCATGCGCTACATACAGATGTGTACTTTTATGCCTGTATGCCCCGTATGATTGCAAAATAACGAATGCATGTATGCACTCGGATGTCGGTTGCGCGTCCATCCTGAATGGCCGATGTGTCGCGATATCGCGAGCAGTATATGAGCTACAACAGCACATGCAGTATAAAGTAGCTCTTGTAAATTTATCATGCCTTTTTGCAGAGGCTCAACATTATTCCGTATGCAGATTCATTTTGATAAGTTTGAGGGACTTGGGGTCACGTGTAGTACGAGCACCCATCGCGTGTCCCATGAAATTGACAGAGAGCTGAAGAGTAGTTAGTCTGGCGATCGTTGGCTCGGAGATAATTCTTGTAATACGCGATACGACGATGATGTCTCGTGATTACAATAAAAAGATACTAGTCTCTCTCTCTCTCTCTCTCTGCTCGGCAATGGTCCTGGTTGTGTATAGTCTGGCCAGGCTTTTTGTGTCTTTTGGACCCCCTTCGTTGCATCAGTACAGACACGGTAATCCAATTAGCTCTCACAATCGTGAGGAGCATTTGCAGTGCTCCGTCAACAGCTCTCGGCTCGTTGTGCGCGCTAGAGCAGCGTAATACGGTTACACGGTCATCTGTGCATGCTCTTTGCATATGAGACTGCCATTGCTGCTGCTGCTGCTGCTGTTCATTTTACTGCGACATGTGGGCCGTGGACGTGCCCTCCCTGTAGACCCCAAAGCTGCGACTTTCAGTCATAAGCACGACCGACTGCTGATTGCAACACAGACCCTGACATACTCGTTGCGCGCGAGATGTGAAAATTCATACTGATGTTTATTGTGCATGCTGATGAGCACGAGATACTCCTGGGAGACTTTCTCATCAGTGATGACGTTTGAGGTAGTATGACAAGATTATAATACAAGATGTAAACTTTCTTCATGTTCTTTGTGGATCAAAATTGGATGATTCTCATAGCTAGGGAAATCGGAAAATGGATGACCCTGGATCATATGGTTCAAACGATTGTAGACTGTCAAACAGTTAGCATGGAATTGAGACTGATTTTATAGATTATATTCATTCGAAAAAAAAAAAATATGAGTCCATCGTACGATGGGAGAATAATTCCCCCGAAAAATTATAGGAAAACATGATCACTGATCAATTCTTTGAAACCCTACAATGGACTTATACCATTATATTTCAGAAAGGTCCCAATGTCAGGTTCATGGGATAAGCTACAAGTAGTTGATTCATGACTCATGCTGACGACATGTGGGATTATGAAAGCCAAAATTACCGCTTCAAACTCACCAATAGCTGAACTAGCTGGCTTATAAGTGAAACATACCTCATCAACTACATTCAAAAAAGCTAATCAAGATGAGCTCGAGTACCTTTCAGTGAGTATGGTCCGACGTGAGTTGTCAGGGCCTTCAAAATCCTCCACTTGGGTTCGCCAACCTTATAATAGTTGTTCCATTTTCATTGAAAGATTCTCATATGCCATTCATAAAATCACTCCACATGAACGAGTAATTTCATCGAGCTGATTCTGAGATTTCTCATTGACAGTTACCGAGAATCCAGTTAGTACAGAGAATTGCAACTTCAGCACACGTATCATTGGTATAAATGCCTCCTTTTCAATGGCACTACACAAACGCTGAAATAAAGTCATTATCTCGGAAGGCTCACGTTGGCCCAGCGCGTGCTGCCTTATAAGCACACACAGAACTAATAAGAAGTCCGATGTAAAAGAACTCGTGCATTCATAACATAATTTCATATCTGACTTTCTCATCGGGTCTCAAAACTTGCCGAGCACGAACATCAAACGAGCTTTCCAACTTCACGGAACTTATGCCGTATAATTCGGTCAACCATAATTATTCGCAAGCTCGCTTACTTTTCAGCACACTTGGTAACTTGAGCTCAGCTTTTCATTCCGCCTGATGGGTCTTGGATGGTATCGAAATTTTCGCCTCCGATTCGAGCCATTTTTTACAGCTTCCTCACTTTATCGGCCCAATCGCATCATTTCCTAGTGCAATCTCCAATCCTTGTTTTAAGCGATGTAAAAAAAAATTTCTGCCGAGAAACATTCTTGATCGCATAATTTTGAAAAAGAAACCATAGTTCCAGGGAAATTCCAGTTATTTACAACTAGGTATCAAACAACATCACGCGAGACCAAAGTAGCGAATACATTATGCCTAACCAGGCAGCTAGAATGTGTCCAGTAACCGGGTCAAATGTCGTATCGAGTCAGCCTCGGTTCAGCAGCAGTCATTGCATGCAGTTTCGAGATAATAAAGCAGGCGCAAAGCTCCAGATAACCCGAGCTCCAGGCCGCAACTCGTCGCATACATTTTTCCGGCCACATCAACAACCCGACGATGGAGGCCGCAAATATTTCCACATTAACGCGCTACCAGAGTGGCGTTCTCGTATAAATAGACGCTATCTCTGCTTGCTGTGGTGGTGTTGGTGGTGGTGGTGGTGGCGCCAAACGGTCTGGCTGAGTTAGCGCGCCTTGTGTGGTGTATATTGGCATCAGGGTCTGCCTGCATTGCTGTCATCGGGGTGTACCGCAGTATCATAGTGCAACCTAGTACAGGCCTGTATTTATATACCTGTATTATGGTGGTATGGCGGCTGAAAAGCAGCCGGTCGGGGTAAATATGCGATAAGTCGCGTCGCCGCGTCCGCTTATAAATCCAAAGCTGCTCACGGTGACAGGTCACGCACGGCCTTATTGTAGCATTGCAGGCACACGATGCTGTTGGTGGCACGTACCTATACCTGCGCTATGGTAAGTATCGAGTGGTGCTGTTGCACGAATGTGTGGTGGATGCATGGTTGGTACGTTTACCGGGGGCCACCCCTTTCGCCACCCCCTCGTTCATGGATCTAATGTAAAGCGAGCCCCATATCGCGAGCGCGCGCGAGGCCTCGAAAGATCGGCATATATCCGCTATCGTAAGTAGCTTATGATAGCGGCTAACGCGATAAAATGCGGGTGCGAGTTTCTGTGAGCCTGAGCATGTGTGGCTCAAGCTCACGCTTCGGGTGACTCAATGGATTATCAAACTCATAATGCAGTCTGGTCGTTGGGGGTTCTCGGATATACAAGCTCACTGGTATTACCTCACGTGCATATTTTGATAAAGCTCTTATGATCATGGATTGTTTGTATCGTGAGTCAGGGTTGCTCTGACTACACTAACGAGTTTATCGACGGCGAAAATTCATTTTCTTACTTGATGGCCCTTACTCGTTTCGTCGGTGACTTTTAGCAAGTCTATTCGATAACATCGCACCGACACATGTTTCCACGATCAGGATTAGATCTTGAAAAAAGGCCATATTATCAAGATAGTTTCGGCATAGGTTGATCAAAATTCATCGTCAAAATCTCATCAGACTCTGAACATTTTGGGACATTCAATTAACCCTGGGTTACATCATTCAAACATTCTTGCAAATTCCAATCCCCCCTCCCCACCCACAGCATGAACAGAAAGTTCATCATCCTGACGGCAGCTACGAACAGGTGTGTTTCCGATTTGGACAAGAGTATTGAGAAGTTCTGTTTTGGAAACTGTGACCAAACATTCACTATGGAGATAGCGAATTGAGTTTGCTGTCCCGCAGAATATTTGAAGTATGTATAGTTGCAATTCCCTGGTATAAACAAAAATTTTCGCTGAAGTACATAGGTATGCCCATTGACATTGACAAAACCTACTTTCACAGTTGTGTCTTCTGCTAGCTGTGTGTTATCCTAAAGAGAATGCGTGTAAGGATATTTGGAGAGGTTAGTCCCGACAACAATTCTATGGTCAGCAAAAAATGCTCTGCTATCGGAGCCATATCACTTTTTGCGTGCAAGAAATAGGCTTTTTCATCATTCTAACCTAAAAAGGCCGCATTCAAATGCGGTTTTAGGGTTCTCACGATGAAAAATCATTATTGCTCTGTGCTCGCAGGCCCATTTCGGGCGCGGAGGACTTATTTCCCTCGCTTCGCTCGGGAAATAAATTGTCCTAGCGCCCGAACTGGGCGTACGCGCCCAGGGCAATAATGTACTATTTCCGTGGTTTTTTGTTCAACCCCTCAATCTGTGGCAAATGTGATGTTTTTTAGTACAAGTTGTTACCATTGTTTGGAGAAGAGACTCTATGTCATTTAGAGATTGTTCTATAATTCAAACTGAAAAGTTCACAGAGAACTGAACGTTGATAGGTTTGCTCATTTGGGGGAAAAAGGTACTTTAGTTTGGTGACATTCATTGGAACCACGGCTCTTCCATTCATGCAAGTTTAATTAAATGCGTTTCGGTCTAATCTGCGTCACCGTAGCCTGGCTGAAAGGAGCATAAAGACAGTCAAAAGCGCGGCAAACGCGATAATATGTGGAACAATCAGGTAAATTTCTGTGCAATTGTGTAAATATGCCAGAATGATGAGTTCTCTCCATTGTTTGAAAATAACAGAGAGAACGAGGCTGCATTGTCATCGTAATCAGCATCCAGAGAGTGGAATGAGGAGAATCAAGAGTGGCGAACGATGTTGAAATCTGATAAGCTTCTACAGGCACAGTTGTGGGCAAAAACGGCTAATGAACGGGGTGGATCAAATGAGTGCAAACGCGATCGAGCGGCTCAGAGCATCAGCGATAGCTTATCAATGACGAGAGTTACGCGACGCGGTGCAACGAGCGAGGACAATTGAACGGTAAATAGGTGCTCGCGTTCACGCCTCGTCGGGCATCATTGTCATCAGAAAATCGAATATCGTCGCATAACGATACCTCGCTACGATCTCGGACCTCGCAGTGCAAATTGTTGCAACGAAACAATGATGCCCACCCGCGTGAAAACGATAAAACTTGACTATTAAACCACCCCCCCCACATTAATGGACGTATTCATTCTCTTTCATGACGTTACACTCGACGTGAGACCCCCCATAATATCCCCAAATGCCCATAGAAACACAGCGATGCGCAAATTACGCCTCATCAAGTGTATGAGAAGGCGAAAATGGCCCCGATGATAATTTTGTCTCCGGTGCCTTTTTCGGGAACGAGTGATGCCCGCTACCGGGCTGCACATCTCGCGCGTCCGATACTCCATTAGCTCGAGCATCGAGTCTCGTTACTCGTCGATTAAAACCCCGTGTACGTACGCAAGGGCGCAGCAGCAACTGGGCGCGTACATTTTGAACGCAACGAGCATAAATTTCAAGAGGTTATGGGACGCGTGGACTATTTATGGGAAGCTGGGACGATATTTACGAGGCCACGTCCGCGTGTGTCTTGGTGTCTCGTGCAGTCTGCATTTTCAATTCCATCCGCTTTCGCGGGTAAAGAGTGAATCGAGCGAAGTGCGATAACCGATTCGGCTAACGCCACAACGCGACGGGGAAGTAACAGCCCTTACACTTTGCACTAGTCTTCTATGCTCTACATATAGTCGTAGTCTGAGAGTTGGGGGTGACTCTCCGTCGTCGTTGTTCCTCGATTGCGCAGCTCGGCTCTCTGTATTGTTTGAATTATTAAGGCGACGAGGATAAGGTATTGCTCGATGATCCCATTGACCAAATTCGCCCAACTTGAAATTCGACGCTCTTGTCGTAGTCCATCGGAAGTGCCCGTGATGGGGTGGGCGATCCCGGTGATCCGATGAGTCGAGCTTTGTAGTGTGCTTCGAAGCGACGACGCGATGGAAATCGTAATTCATGAAAGCTGCATTCGATCTGTTGCGATTCAGTGACGCTAGATCAATCGGATCGGAATTTTAGTACTTGAATCGGTCTATATCTGCAAGGGAAAAATGAGTGCAAGGCCAGCTGAAGGGTAACCTTTTTGCAGATGCATCTGTACATGTCAGAAGAGATTATTAGGGGTTCATCTTAGATTTATTGTGACTCAAAAAACATAAAGGGCATAAGAATCCCTGCTCATTTGATTCACATGGCTTTTCACAGGATATTATGGAGTTTATTTGAAATCAGATACTTGTTGATCAGTTTTCTGACATATTATAATATTGCATGATGACCTATGTGAGTTAGAGCGTGTTCATATTGGCAGCAAATCGCCGCGATTTTAGCGATGTGAAATCGCGGCTCAGTCGCCGATGTGAAAACACATCGCACATCGCACATCGCGCATCGCGCATCGCAACTCGCACATCGCACATCGCACATCGCAACTCGCAACTCGCAAATCTCACATCGCGCAGCTGTCCGCGCGGACTGAGAAATTAATCTATTTCCCACTTAATTCAAAAATCACAATTGGATTGGTGAAGGTCATCATTTAGAAACTTGAATGGAAGAAATTGACCCCCTTTTGATATCAGTTTGTTTCTATTTCGATATCAAAATCTTCTATTCAAGTTTCTAAATTATGATCTTCACACCACGAACCAAAATGTGAAATAAAAGTTGACCATATATATGACGGTATATTGATGTCGGTGAACAAGAGACCCGCGTCTTTCGCATCTCATCAAGCAAATTTTCCACGCACACAAAGCAATCTGTCGACGCGACAAAGCCACCCGTGCTCATCATTCCCCGCTAGTTTCGACAGCGTGATCAGACGTCTTTTAATTAATCTTAGCGACTGTTAATACTGGCGGGGATGCATACGATGGGTGCAGTCTCGTCGCGGCGACTCACTGCCCTTTGTCTAATTTGGAGAAAATACGTTAGGTACAGGCAGATTACGCGGGACTCGTGTTTTCCCTGATTTTACCCGTCGTCTGTTCGACAGCGTGATTGGTCATCAATAAATTACAGCGATTATAAAAAGACGGGGAAAACAGGAATCCCGCGCCATCCGTCGGTACCTAGCCTATTCATCCCGAACTCAGACAAAGGGCAGTCCGTCTCCGCGACGAGTTTACCCAAGTTTACCAGCTATTTACGTGGCCCGCCAGTACACGCACAGAATTTCTCGATAAAAATTACCAGACTAGTTAAGGAAAAATTACCCTACATGCCGGCAATCGTGGGACGCGCCACCTAGGAGCGCCAGTTTTTACGGGCATGTAGGGTAATTTTCCTTGTACCAAGGAGATGATTTCTGTCATGCCATTTAGCAGTGATGTTGCTCTGATCAATATTAATATCACCAGGAGTAAGAATGAAGATGATTCAGCAAGTTTCAAATGGTTTTATCAATTTGTATGCTTCGACCTCGGATCAAAATCCAGGCATCTTCATCAGAACGAGTCAAATAATGTACTTCTACACTAAAATGTTTGTGAGGTTAGGTGAGATGTCGAGTTCCGGGGCTCGCGGCGCGCGCATGCGCACCCAGCTCTTTCTTTCTGGTACGGTAAAAATTACCCTACAAGTGCCCGCAAAATTTACCTAAATTCACCGCACTTTTTCAGCAAATTCGATACAATTTTTGACCTGAAATAAAATTTACCTTACAGATAGGTAATTTTTCTCGACACTCATCCACAATAAGTAGGCTGAAATGTCGGACGTCCCACGATTACCCTAACTGTGCCCGTAATTTTTATCGAAAAATTCTGTGCGTGTAGATTAAATACAATAATTGGCACTTTGGTAACTACTTCGCGAGCGAGATGCTGAGCTCTATTTGTATGCAATAATTTGCCATAAAGAGTGGGGTTAAATGTGGTTTAGTCCTCAACTCTGATTGGTCGAGGGCACCGTATTATGTACGCACTCTTGGTGTTGCAGATTGACATCCCAAGTTTATTAACTGACCGCGAGACTCGTCGCGGCAGGGTCTCTTTCGGTTTTTCTCACATTGGCACGAGCCAACAATTTGGGGGAGAAGAATTTCGAAAAATTTTGCTTTCATACTTCATGCATCTCTTTCCTCTGTACTCAGAAGGATACGGTTCGGCAAAATGCGCGGTTTGAAGGCAGACCTGGCAAAACAGGAGCCAAGATCAGCATTCAACTGTCATCAAACAACTGAAATATTTAATCCGATTGATTAATTTCTCAGTCCGCGCGGACAGCTGCGCGATGTGAGATTTGCGAGTTGCGATGTGCGATGTGCGATGTGCGAGTTGCGATGCGCGATGCGCGATGTGCGATGTGCGATGTGTTTTTACGAGCCGCGATTTCACATCACTAAAATCGCGGCGATTTGCTGCCAATATGAACGCGCTCTTATGCAGTTTAGGGATCAAACAAACAACTTCATCATTCCATGCTCATTTCCCTCTGGTTTTACGAATTTCCGTTCAGACACTTCACATGCAAATGAGATGAAATCGATGAACCAACGTTTTCAAATCCAAACATTGCGAGACTGACCAGTCTAAATACTATAAACACATAGAGATACATTGCAGAAACTCCTTTTGGAATATCTGAAATATCCCCTGTGCAACGGATACGGCTTATGACAGGATAAATTGTGCTATCGATTCCAGAATTTAACGATAGACTGAACAGTTCGAAGCATCCGTAACCGGACACCGATATCCTCTTTGAATTTCTGCCTTCAAGTCCCTCAGTATTGCAGTCCGTTCTCACTAATTCCAAAAGTCAAATATTTTTACTCGAGTTTGCACCACCTACGCCCGATAAATATCTCACATGAACATCTGCCATGACTTCACATAACCAAACATGAGATAACAGTACATTCACATCTTTTCTTTCCTCAAATCAAAACTTTATTATAAAACTTCCCGATCGCGTATGTTCGAAAACGAACTTATTTCGATTCCTTTCGCACAATCACTAGATCCCAAAAATTAGCATAACAAAGAGAATCGGAAAGAGTGTCTGATTTTCTGAGTGAACTCCTGCATGAACAAAAGTCCGAGCTGACCACACGGGGAGGCTCACCCCCATTTAATCTTTCTACACAAAGACGGACACCGGCAAAGTAGTAGCCACCCTGACGTCCGTAGAAGAATAGGGTCGTTATCGTGGTCGCGTCAATTTATTGAATCACACGTTTGTGGGATTGGGAACTACACTCGTCAGCTCACCATTTTTGCGAAATATCGCACAAAGCTCCACCTTGTATGATGTACTACCACAATTGTCAACGAATCAGACGGACGGATTCGTCTCCGTGCGCATAAATGTACACGTACGTATGCCGACGTGACTCAAGTTGGAGGGACGAACGTCTGTCAAAGCCCGCATCGTATGCTCAATTGCCTCCCTTTACAACAGTCCCTTTGAGGCACTGGTCGATCAAGATTTGGAGCTATCTGTCTGTCGCGCTTTTTGCGGAGCATCGGTGGATGGAACATCAGTGGCTCTGCTTCTGTAGTGTACACTGTGTCACTGCCTGAGAGGCTTTGATGCAGCTTACATGTCAATCGTAATTTTCATTGCAACTATCAGGGCTGGTTGTTTGAAAATCGCCACTGGAATACGCATCTTTCACCATTGCTACATCCTTGGTCTAATTGTTAATTGACTGAGTGCGTAGTAGTCTAAGATAGAGCTGTATTTCTCCAATGGGGCATCTCAGACAATTTTCTGGCTCCTAATTACTGACAGAAGTGAAGTTATTATTAGAGACATATTTCTGTCGAAATCTCGATCTAGCGAAGTTGAAAACTTTTTGGTGCAATTTTGTGTCTCAGACCCTGCAATTTTTCAGAGTAAATAGAGGAATTATGCAGAACCGACAACTTCATGTGGAAATGAATTTTCATTCATTTGAATGACTTGTCCTACTTCAGAAACTCTGTGAGATCAATGATCAAGTGGGTTGCTTTGAGTGTCAATGACTATACCAACCCATCCCTACTCCAATTATATTCCAACGATACGAGCACAACTATTTTTGGAGAATATTCCAAGAATTCCTTTTAACTACTCATTTTTCGAATAATTTGATCAAAGGAACCGTTTTCTTATCAGCCAATCTCGACGCAATTTATAATGCATTCTCTCGTGCAAAATATCTTTCATTCAGTCGGCACTGAAATTTGTGTGGGATTTCCATGTGCGATTTCATCTCAAATTCTTCCTGGAACTACAATGGTGTTTTAAACCAATTACCTCTATCATGAGAGTTGCACTTTAGAGTCAAACAAGTCCTAAGAGTGGCTTCTTTGATATTATGTCATAAGACGATATGAGTATCTCGGGGTCAACAGCTGATGATTCTAGTGCTGTATGTCACATTCAATTTTCATTCATCAATGGTCCAAATACCCGTGAGTCAATCTAAACAAAACTTCAGGAGAAACCACTTATAAACGGATCATATCTCACGCTCGAAAATTTCCTATCACAGAATTACACAAGTGGATATTTCCATTCGAATCGCGCTTTTGGTACACTCCAGACTTTGTTTTGCTTCACGTGAGTAGCAAGCATACTATTGAGTCTGAAGACCAACTATTGGCACGGTGAAGAGGAAATAATAGAAGAGTAGTACAAGATGTGTGCCCAGGTGCCATTAATTAAGAGCGCCTACACAATGAGATCCCGATAATGATTCGGAGAAGTAACACTTTGGTGAATTTATCGACTCGAACATGCTGCTAATTTTTTTTTCTCCAAGAACAGTAGCCAGCTCTCGATCCGTCCATTTTGCGATAACGTGAATCCTTGATCCGTCTATAGACGGAACTATACTCCTATTTCAAAACGCTCGCGTGACTCGGATCATTATCACTACCGGACTATCTTCCACCATGGAACTCAGTACACAGAGCACACGTACATCAAAGTCGCGAGTGCATCTACTCGGATGCGCGCCCATTCCCAATTGAAAGACACCCCCCCCTTCTCACCCCTCCTTGCAAATTCATCAATAAATCCATCGAGGCGAGCCGTATCGCATTGTATAGGGATCACACACGTGAGAACGGGCTTGCGTACAATTAGACCTATCTATACGCACGTACACTCAGATGGACGTACACAGTATGGACATCAGAGGACGGCAACTACGTACACGTGGGAGACACTTTGACGCGTGTTTCGGGGGGGGGGGGGGGTCTTGCGCCACCGTTCGGCTTTGACGCGTATATGTGTACTCCCCCATATAGCCCCGTCCATCCCGTCCATCTAGATACTGTATAGAGTCCATCTGTATGTATGCGCATTCCCGGTCGATCTATCCGTCAGAGTATAGCCCGCTTCGACTGATGCATCGCGTGAGCTGGGCTGTATTGACGCGGTGTATATGTCGCAGGCTCTTGGTGAAATCAGCCTTTTCATGAAAATCCTAGGCTCTTCATGAAGAGCCGGCTGATCGTGTCAGCGCTCATCCCTTTCACTTCCTTACACCATCGGCCTAGCCTTTTCGTGAAAAGGCTGACTCGTCCAGCCTTTTCGTGAAAAGGCCAAGTCGGGTTAGGCTCTTGGTGTACAGCTGAGCGGAACCGCTATTGCCGTCGAGCAAAGTCAACGTCGCGGTCCAAGCTGTCGTATCAACTTATCTTTTGGAATTATATGCAGTTGATGATAAGTCGATATTGGTGATATGCTTACAATTATATTCAATAATTGAGAAATCGATGATATATTCAATTGATCATTGATTTTCATATTGATATCCTCTATCTATGATGAATACTTTGATATGAATTAATTAACTGTCGAATAAATAATATTCTCGACTGTACATGAATAAATTTTTGTCTCACATGCCCTTACGAGGAAATAATTACCGGTTATACCACCCGGTCCCATACCCGCGGGGACATCCCTGTGGGTTTCCTCGCGGGATTTGGACCCAGAAAAATCCCCGTGGAACACTCACGGGGACTCACCGCCTTAATTTGCACATTGAACGGTGACGATTGAACTTGGGCAATTTTTGTTTGGGGAAAAAAATTATTCATGAGAATTGAAAAAATCAGGAACAAATAGAAGAGCAGGCTCTCAACAACGCCGCGCCTGCTCTTCTATTTGTTCCTGATTTTTTCAATTTTCATGAATAATTTTGTTTCCTAAACAAAAATTGCCCAAGTTCAAGATAGGAGATATTAATATGAAAATCAATGATCAATTGAATATATCATCGATTTCTCAATTATTGAATATAATTGTAAACATATCACCAATATCGACTTATCATCAACTGCATATAATTCCAAAAGATAAGTTGATACGACAGCTTGGACCGCGACGTTGACTTTGCTCGACGGCAATAGCGGTTCCGCTCAGCTGTACACCAAGAGCCTAACCCGACTTGGCCTTTTCACGAAAAGGCTGGACGAGTCAGCTTTTTCACGAAAAGGCTAGGCCGATGGTGTAAGGAAGTGAAAGGGATGAGCGCTGACACAATTGGCCGGCTCTTCATGAAGAGCCTAGGATTTTCATGAAAAGGCTGATTTCACCAAGAGCCTGCGACATATATGCGCTTTGCCATCCTGCCATGGATATGCCATTCACGCGAGACGACGGGACAGAGAGACTATGGCGTGCGTGTGCGACAGTATCGATTGACTGATTGAAAATTTACCGCTCATTAGGCTGATGTCTGCGACGAGTATTGCCTGGAGCTTCTGAAGAGCATCTTTGCGGACTTTTTACTCGATGGACGAGTGAGTATGCGTAAGAGCGAACTGTGTAATAGCCTTAATAGCTGTCTTTCTCTCGCTCTTTCGGAACCTTCCCTCTCGACACTCGCATAAATTATTCGCAGCTGAATGCTGCATCCTCGTAGATTCTTGAAATGAGCCTTGTTATGAGATGTTTTATTCATTTGAATTCTTTGAGAGTTGTGCGTGATGGTCATCACGCGGCTGTGTCCATGCGAAGCTGAGGCGTGTGAACACAAAAAAGAGATAAAAAGTGATTATGCCAGATGATGGGTGCTCCCAAAGTCTGATCGTGGAAAATTGTATTGTCTGGTAACACCGTCTCCCAGAGGATTGATGTGGAGAAGGAGCATTACTTCATTCTTTAGTCTCTGATAAGTTTGGGCCCTTTCCAATTCGTGTTTTCCTCATTTCAGATGAACTATGCAGGATTAATCGAGAACACATTCTTCTCAATTTTTTGAGAACTATTTACAACATGGCCTCCACAGATTTTTCTGAGAAATCCGCCCTGTTTGAGCTCGTATAGAGGGAAAGGTCGAAAGGTGGCTATCAACTTGTTTTTTGGGCTTTTTTCAAGAACGGTCCAACTGGCGCTTTCGATTTCAGCTGAAATATGATCCTAGGAGTGTCTCAAATCATCTCACTATAATTCCGTAGGGGGTTTGAATCACGAATCTAGGCTCACTCCTTGAAACTTGTGCACTATTCGATTCATCTATTCTCCTTTTCACTCTCAACTCTCATACGTCGTCATGTGAATCATCGAACTTATACATCAGTATCCGGTTATAACGACTCCGGATTCAACCAAATTTACGACTGTTTGTTTGGTTTCAATAATGAATCAAAGTAGTCGAGCCCGGTTATAGCGAATCGGTTATCACAAACAGTCCAGCCGTAACAAGAGGGGATTCAGTCAAATTTTGAGTCTCGGCGTCGCTTATGACGGACTCATTACTGTAATTTATACATCCAAGAGTATAATCACGTGACATATGTAATCCAATTTAAATTAATCAAGCGCCTGTCCAATTTTATCCGTCCGGATGCCTCGTATCGTGGTGGCGTTGTTGGTGCTGTTGGTGGGTCGGTGGGTTAGTGGGTCCGGTGGGTCGGTGGGTCGGTGGGTCGTGGTGGTGGTGGTGGTCTAGAATGTTCGGTCTCGAATGGCCTAATATCGTCTAAATCGAAGCAGGTTGGCCTAGATCGGTCCAATTCGATCTAACTCGGTCTAGTTTGGTCTTATTGAGTCCAGCTCGGTCTTGCTCGGTCTAGTTCGGGGTAATCAGGTCTCATTCGGTCTAGTTCGGTTGTATTAGGTTTAGTTCAGTCTAATTTGGTTTAGTTGAGTCTGGTACGGTCTAATTCGGTGTGGCTCTATCGATTCCAGTCTGGTTTGGTCTAGTTCAAGCCAGGTCGATCTATTTCGTTCCAGCTCGGTCTAGCTCGGTCTAGTATGGTCAAGTTCCGTTCAGTTTGGCCTTATTTGGTATTTCCATCATAAAATATCATTAAAGCCAAAATTTGTCCGTCAGCATCTTGCGTATCGGGTTGCCTATGTAGAGGGAGTGAACTTCGATGGCTGGCCGTATGAGTCATGGGTGGGTCATGGGTGGGTAGATGGTTGGATGGGTTGGTGGGTGAGTGGGCGTTAGTGGTCAGGTGGGTGGGTTGGCGCATGGATGAATGTACTTGAACTTTAGTGATTTCAGTGAGAATTACCAAAGTTTCAGACTGGGGCTAAGGCTAAGGCTGACGCTGGGGCTGGGTCTTGGTCTAAGGCTGGGCCTGAGGCTGGACTGAGGCTGTGGTTGGGGTTAAGGCTGGAGTTGTGACTGGGACTGAGGCTAAAACTATATCTGGGACTGGGGCTGGGGCCGTGGAGGGTGCGTGTCTGAGGCAGGAGCCGGGATTGGGGCTGAGGCCGTCACTGGGGCTATCCAACTGAGGGAAATTTCCAGATACTTACCGGAGATTTACTACTTCACTATGCGCAACATTACACCAACTCAATAGTTCTCAATCAAAGTTACTAGGTTGCATCAAGAAAATTGTTTCCTTCCGAATTCACTGTATTACGAAATTTGCATGTTACATTGTTGAGCTACAGGAGCATTTCAGGGGCTCATACCATATCAGAGACACTTCCAAGCCGGACGAGCGCTAGCGAGGTAGGCAAAAGCGCTAGTCATTAAGGGGATGGCGTATATCGGCCGAAATTCATCTGCTAAATTACCCCAAAATCGTATTTAAAGAACTACGGCTCTAAAATCCATCGAATCGATCCCAAATTTTCCACAGAGTTAGAAGATCCTCGTGGAAATGGTGGAAAGTCAGTGATTTCCTTGGGAAAGATCTGTGTCAGTCAAAAACTGGCTCGAATCTCGAAATTCTTTTAGGTTAGGCTACTATTATACTCACAGTGTAGGATTCCTGTGAGCTGGATTACCCCACGAGGGACTTTCCACCAATCCTACGGGGATCTTCTAACTCTGTGAAAAATTTGGGATTGATTCGATAAGTTTTGGAGCCGTAGTTCTATAAATACGAGTTTGGGGTAATGCGAGTAAGATTCTGTATCGCGAAGTTGAGAACTGCATTTTATAAGTTGGCAGCATTGACGTGGTCTCTAGTTTTGATGTCGGCTGCTAGCAGACGTTCGCAAAGCGCGTGCTGTTGTGTGCTGTTGCTCGCATGCTTGCTTTTTTCGGTATACCACAAATCCTCGTAGTCGGCGTTTTGCGAGGAAATCGTGGCTTCCTGGTGGAGATGAGAGTATCCGGGTCGTGTGAAAGTGTGACAGCTTTGCGTGTTTTGTGCTGTGCTGAGTGTGCTACTGCACAATCGCAAATGCTTGCATCCTGCGGGTGGGATAGGATGCACCTGGGCTACTACCGTGGCTACCTTCTTTGACACGGCTTTGTTATTCTCTGAAATAACAAAAATTTGGTCCTAGACCATAAAAAAATTGTCATGACGGAGGAGTGCGATATCTTTTGGAAGCTAGTGAGACCAAGAGAAAGCTGCTGTTTGTGTATTTGTAGCGTGAGTGATGGTTTATTACATCATGTTTTTCCCATCTTAGTGCATGCATTTGCGGTTGCCAGTTCTTAGATATCCCCCCAAATATTCATTGAGAGAAGTTTTGGAGGAGTTTTGGATTCAAAATGATGTGATAAATATGGAATATTGTATGCAAGTGGAATGAAGTAGAATAGTTGTCTAGAAGTTATTTTAGTTGACTTGCTGAATATCGTGGTTCAGAATCCGCAAGTAGCATCAACCTCGAACATTGCCTCTAACCTTGTTATTGGTCTTAGTTGTTCAATCATCACCCCTGAGTCAGCTAGAACTCTTAGAGAACTCCATTTTCCATTTTCACAGCTCCTAAGATGCATGATTAGCATTTACTCATGGCGAGGAATCATGGAGTTGGATTTTTATTTGTGATCAGCAGTTCCTTAGACTTTCAGAAATAAGCTGAATTATCTTTTATATTGTAATGATATCATGGATAGGAAACTATTTTGCTTGCTTTCTTATAACCAGACAATTGCAGCGACATGTTATAGATTGTTGAAAAAGACCATGGGTCAATTGAATATCTGTCACCTCAATTTCCCAGATTCTTGATGACGCAAGACTATACTTATTGTTAGTTTCAATTCCAAATTCTTGAACCAGACAAGATAATTCAAGTTCATGAGACAAAAACTAACAGCCCTCTAGAAGCTGTTCTATAGAATAATTGGTTTCCTCTCAATAACACTGCTCGACAAAATTTTGGGTCTGAAATATCGCATTGACCAGACAAAGATTTTCTTATGTATTTTTCGACGTAGAAACCGATCCCGAAACCCGTTTTGACCCTACACGTCAGGATTTTTTTTAAAACGCAAATTACTGATTTTAGAAAAAACAACGTTTTTCGGCTTTTTTGCAAAATTTTCAAATTGATGATACCGCCGCTGCTTCGTCCCGATTGGTAGAAAATTATATCAAAAGAGGTTTTTCAATGTATTTTGAACCGCTGAACACGATCCCAGTGGTTTCATGAGGCTAGGATGCATCCAAAAAAAGATATAAGCAGATGAACTGAGTTGCTATCAGCAAAATTTCACGGATTTCGCGATAAATTTTCAAAAAATCGCCAAATAGCCCCAAAACAAGATATTTGAGCTCACGAGGTCGCATTCTCTTCGTTTGTGTATGTACTTTCATGAAAAAATATCAGCAATGACCGTCAGGAAGATGGGTTGAGTGTAGAATCGTTCTCGGGAGTCGCATTTTCTATGTCTTTTAGGAAAAGACCGGACATTTCTTTGTGAGTGGATTCTGATGTCTCCAGCGCATTCGTCTTGTCAACGCACTTATATCAAATGACCATTTCTCAAGTTTGATATCAAGTTTTCAGAATGTTTTCCTAGCCGCTTTCCTCTTATGTAAACTGTCATCCTCGGAAACCAGGAACCAACAGTAATCGGCCAGCATATTCGTATTATTTTTGGTACCATATCTCTTCTCCATCTCGGCTATGTCCTGGTGGAATCTTTCACCATGTTCATCACTCACTGCTCCGAAGTTTTCAGGAAAGAAATCCAAGTGAGAATCCATCATGAGAATTTTGAGACTCATATTCACCCCCATCATCTTGAGATTCGACAACATTTTATCCACCAAAATCTGATGATTCTCCGATTTCCTGTTCCCTAAGAAATTTGTTATGACGTCCTTTATGGACCTCCATGTTTCCAGCTCAATATCTACAAGTCTCTGGTCGAATGTACAATCAAGCATCAATTTTCTGATGTCAGGACCATTCAATACCCCAGCCTTCAATTTGGCCTCACTTATATTGTTAAATATCTTCCGTAGATAAAGAAATGCTTCCGAAGTCTGGTCCATTCCTTTGATGAAGTTTTTCACCAAACCTAATTTGATATGAAGTGGTGGTAGAAACACTTTTTTAGGGTCAATCAAGGGCTCAGCGATGACGTTCTTTACCCCAGGTATAATCTGTTCTCTTTGTGGCCAATCTTTCTTAATGTAATGTTCGTTCCTCATCCGTGAGTCCCATTCACAGAGAAAACACATATGTTTCGTATATCCCAATTGTAGCCCAAGAACAATGCTGATTATTTTGAAATCCCCGCATAAAGTCCAACCATACCTTCCGTAATTGATTTTGTCTAGAAGATTTTTGACGTTTTCATAGCTTTCTTTAGTCTGGGTGCCGTAGAAAATCGGAATGGAAGGCTTATCATTACCATTATGCAGTAAAACACCTTTTAAGCTGGTTTTGTTGGAATCGATGAAGAGACGCCATTCGTCGGGTACGTGTTGGTATTGGAGTTCGCCAAAGAGACCGTCGATATCACAACAATAAAGATTCCCGTCCTCCTCAGTGAAAAAATCTCTGAACCCTGATTCTCGGCTTCTAAAAGATGTAATGCGAACTCCGTCTTCGAGAAGGTTCATTTCTTTCAGTCGAGAGGCCAAAAGCTCCGCTTTAATTTTCGGGAGATCAAGATCTCTGACTAAATCGTTGAGCCTCTCTTGACTGAAAAGAGTAGGCTCGGGAAGCATCTGGGTCTTCCTCGTTTCCGGTTCGAAACCACAAGAGGAATACTCTGAATTGTTAGACTGACTTCCCGAAGATGGCTGTGAGTCTTTCATCACAACATCTTGCGAAGAGACATTTTCTTGCGATGAGACAGAAGACAAGTGCAAAGGTATGCCAGGCACGGGCTTTGTCACTGACGAAACATCTGAGTATTTTATCAAATGTTTAGTTTTTGATGAGTATCCTGATACTTGAGCCAAACAGAAGTGACAATCATACACATGGTCCCTTGGTTCTCTCCACAATGTGGGCATTGAAAAATTGAGATGTGAGTTCTGTGCCACTAATCTGATCGAACAAGTGAGGCATACATTATCAGGGGTCCAAGGCTTGCTCAAGTTTTCAGGTTTGAACCCAAAATAATTTTCATATGCTTCCTGCAAAGCAGTCGTGAAACTACGCCTTTCTTTCTCAAATGTATATTGGCTACACACAAAGCAAAATTTGCTCGGATCGTTGACGCATCTGTATTGACGAGACATGTTTCCTCTGATCTTCGATGGGAGCTCACCGTATCAGGATCAATCCTAACGTTTCAGGATCACGAACGTATTACCAGTTCATATTCAATAGGAGCGGTAGCATTAGAGTATACAAAAATTTCACCAGCTAACTAAATTGACACGTCGGAGCACTCAAGGGCTAGGCTTGAGCGATTATCAGAACAATTCTGTATAAGGGTCTCAGTTTCGACTCACTTATATTACCAAATCTATTCTTCCCTGATGCGATGTACGGGGATTCGGTATGCCACCTAGCGGCAAGATTCTGAAGCTCAGAATCAGGAAGGCAGCGTGAGAGGGGAGCATGCAGTATCTGCTTGCTTTTATCTATGGCGAACGTCAACGGAGCCCCTCCCGAGAACGATTCTACACTCAACCCATCTTCCTGACGGTTATTGCTGATATTTTTTCATGAAAGTACATACACAAACGAAGAGAATGCGACCTCGTGAGCTCAAATATCTTGTTTTGGGGCTATTTGGCGATTTTTTGAAAATTTATCGCGAAATCCGTGAAATTTTGCTGATAGCAACTCAGTTCATCTGCTTATATCTTTTTTTGGATGCATCCTAGCCTCGTAAAACCACTGGGATCGTGTTCAGCGGTTCAAAATACATTGAAAAACCTCTTTTGATATAATTTTCTACCAATCGGGACGAAGCAGCGGCAGTATCATCAATTTGAAAATTTTGCAAAAAAGCCGAAAAACGTTGTTTTTTCTAAAATCAGTAATTTGCGTTTTAAAAAAAATCCTGACGTGTAGGGTCAAAACGGGTTTCGGGATCGGTTTCTACGTCGAAAAATACATAAGAAAATCTTTGTCTGGTCAATGCGATATTCCGGACCCAAAATTTTGTCGAGCAGTGTAATTGTTTATGTGAGTACTTGGTGTGCAAACTCGGATATCTTTTCATGCATGTAAATTTGAATGCTTTTTAATGAATGTACGTGTTATCAAATAAGACAACTCAATTCATGTTGATGAACATGAACGCAGATGACTATTTACATGGAAGGATCACCCTGCTGCCCAAGGAATAATTTATTTCCTCTTAATAATAATTCATGTGAGTACTTGGTGTGCGTACTTGGATATCTTTTTATGCATGTAAAATTGAATGCTTTTTGATGAATGTCCGTGTTACCAAATAAGACAATTCAATTCATGTTGATAAACATGAATGCAGATGACTATCTATATGGGAGGATCAACCTGCTGTCCGAGGAATAATCTATTTCCTCTCAATAATGGCTCATGTGAGTACTTGGTGTGCGAACTTGGATTTTTTTTATGCATGTGAATTAGCATGCTTTTATGTGTATTTTCCAATGTGTGACTTGCATTGACGCTGATGAATACGAATGGAGATGACTATCTATTTGGGAGGATCAACCTGCTATCCGATGAAGCTGTGGATGCATCCTTGTTTTTGGGCATGAATTTTGGAATTGGCGAATGTTGAATCTCTAAAGGGATCTGTTTGGGTGAATCAAACTGCTACCCGATGAAGCTGTGGAAGCATCCTTGTTTCTGGGCATGGATTTTGGAATTGACGGATGGTACTACCAAGGAAGATCTGTTTGGGAGAATCAACCTGCTTTCCAAGCGAGCTCTGGATCCATTCATGTTTCTGAACATGAATTTTGGAATTGACGGATGGTGAATCTCTAAAAGGATCTGTTTGGGAGAACCAACCTGCTTGCCAAGGAAACTCTGGATCTATTTTTGTTTCTGAACATGAATTTAGGAATTGACAGACGGTCAATCTCAAGGAGGATCTGTTTCGGTCAATCAACCTGCTTTCCAAGGAAGCGCTGGATTCACTCTTGTTTCTGAACATAAATTTTGGAACTCATGGCAAAAAATTTTTTTTGCATCGATGGCAAATTTCAATAGATGGATCTTCTGCTTTTGATGAGGAATCCTAAATCACTGATTAGGAATCCCATTTTCGTTGAAAAATGAGTATACCCTTTTCGTTTACATAAATCTTTGAATTCATCTCGTTTTGGGGAAAATGCTGTCTCATTTCCAAATCATCCACGTTTGTGAGCGTGGATGTATAGGGGTATAAATGGTGGATCCATTATGGTTTGACGAAATCTGGAATATTTACGAATCGTTCGAGCTAGTATCCAAGTCGTCTACTCGCGCGCTAGAAAATCCGAGAGAAAATCAGTGCTGCCAACAACAAAAAATTACATTTGAGGAGCTCATTCTACGTGTTGCCATCTACACTTAGAATGAGCTACTAGTATGAGCCCGCCTGATAACCCAAGAGAGTACTACATCCCCTTAATTAAGATCTTGACATGTTTAGTTTCCATATTCATTCGATAGAATTCTAGTATCCAATTTTGTACACAAATGGTAAACTTCCCAATACTGAAAAATCGAACCAGCCGCTTAGTGCAAGTGCTCAGATCACCCTATATAACGTTTTCAACTTTTGGATATGGAAGTGAAAGCTTATTTTGATCCATACATACATGGAATCACTCCTCTACCCAAATCCAATATCTCTAATATCCATTAAAAAGACCCTCGATCACTCAACATTACAGGGAGATGAGGTCCGTTAAGATTCTAGGTGCAGTAAATATCGTGTTTCACCATCGGAACACGAGTGTTCCACCATACGAACACAGACAAAAAAGGTGTTCCTTCATTGGGACATTGCAACGCTTC
Organism: Eretmocerus hayati; assembly: GCA_029851415.1. Classification (NCBI taxonomy): domain Eukaryota; kingdom Metazoa; phylum Arthropoda; class Insecta; order Hymenoptera; family Aphelinidae; genus Eretmocerus; species Eretmocerus hayati. The sequence goes on along the minus strand of CM056741.1, from coordinate 3,348,001 downwards.
CGTAATTAGTTTATTATATTATTTGCATTGCTTCTGAGGTCATGAAGAAAATTGAACTTATTCTAGAGACATTTGTTTATCGAATGCTCATTTTAGTTCCGATTCAACCGCTCTTACGGAGTCAGAATACGCTCCCGACCGCGGAACCCCCGAAAAAGTGTTCCTGCATTGGTACATTTACTTTATGTACCTCAATGGTTCAACATCTCCTATTGACTGTATTGGTTCCATTTTTTGAAAGAAGAATGTAGCGCAATGGACAATAAACTCATGGTAGAATCTTTGATCTTCGGGGGTAATGATCTTGGTTTGCCTCCGTTTAGGCCAGGGCCATTCCAATCATATAGGATTCAAGACCATATGAGATTATCTCGGCTGATTGACGTGAAGAAATGTGTCTATTTTGCCCCATATATTGGTCTGACAAGAGCTACAAGTGAGAATGAATGAATGTCATAATACACTCCTCGAGCTCATGAGTTCGTTAGTTGATTCCTTGGTAGAATCAAATGATATCCAAAGTTTTCTCGACTCTTATGTCATTGGATGATCCCACACTATCAAGGCAAATTAGGTAAATACCTCATACTTACCTTCATCAGTACCCCGTCGAGGAAGCTCCCTTGTTCATCTCGCTAATCAAAATCTACATCTCTGGGAGGTTCTGCACGTTCGTCGTGCTTTTGGGTAAGAGTGTCATTGTCGATGCAAAGTGATATAAATCTCACCATGGGGCCATTACGGCAAAGAGTCATGGCGTTCAGTGAGAGTGGCACACCAACTCAGCAATGCATCACTTGCCGTGAGAGAGTGGGTTACGACCATTTCACCCCTTACATGAAACCAACAGATAGCTCAGGCGTATATATTTTGATCCCACACTCACCATAATTGCCTCCGACTCACATTGTTGCACATTAATTCAAATCCTGCGCTACGCACTCGCGGGACCAATGAATCGATCTCATTCTCGCAGCCATCCGTCCAATGCTCCCTTCCACCATCAGGCATCTGCCTTGCTTTGTCGAAAGCTCCCCTCTATCCACCTCACTTAGTAAGTACCAAGTGTGTATAGCGTGACTCAGGAACAGAATCTCTCAGGACGACTCTGATGACTATGAAAGTTGTTCTGAGAAACCGTTGAATTCCAAACTGAATTAAACGCTAAATGATGAACTACGCTGATTCGTTTTCTACGCTGATCTGCTGCTGAAGTACTATTCACTGATCGAACTACGCTGATGTGGCGCATGAGAAATTCTCATGAACCCTGTTGACTGATGCATCACATTACGAGTCACATTCTTATTCCATATTGATATACTATTACAGAGGCTTCTACCTAAAGCGCGGCAGAGTAGCACTATTTCAGCAAGTCGCGACGCGAAACTTTATAAAGAACATCTCCGATCGAAGGGATGCTCTAAATCATCGTTAGCTTCCGCCGCGGAAGTCCGCGACAAGTCCGTACCATCTCAGTTCACCGCGTACACACGTGCGTGCAGAGCTGTATATGTACCTTGTGGGGGTGTCTAGTCGTCGACCCGAGAGATCCGCAGTATGAGACGGTGAATTGCCGAAAACGTGCGCGGAATCTCGATGGCCGGCGCGCCATTTGTCATCGGGCAATACCATCCCTCGATAATAGATCGCGGAGCTCTTCCCCGGACTAACTCGATCACCGCGAAAGCGAGCCGGGCCAAGTCGAGCGATGCTTCCGGTGATCGAACAGATGTTCTTCTCTCGGAGGTTGAAGTTCTCGACGATAGATTCACCCAATCTCCAACACACGTATCTCTCACGAAATGTTGAGAAGGTGAGGTAAAGTTAGGGTAGTCGAGAGCATCAGTCACTCAGACCTGCGACTCCATTTTTCCTAGACGAGTCAGGCTCGCTCGCACGGGAAGAGAAGCGGAAAATTTCCTTAGGCGCGATTCTCACAGCGACTGAGCTTTTCAATTTTTCATTCTCGCGGTGACGCTGAGTGACACGAAGTGAGTATAGAAATGCTGCATTCTGCATTCTGCGCAAGATTGTCAGTCCCAGTGGTGGGGTTCCAAAGCACGCGAAGAGCTCAGCGATGATAATATTCCGCTGTTGCTGTGCATTGCGGAAAATTAAGTTGGGATTGCTGCAATCGTCCGAAGTCTGTGTTCTCACGCAGCTTGGGTTTTCATTTGGATACTGCCATCACTCGATACCTCGCATCTTCAACTCTCTCCATGGACATCTTGGGAATTTAATTTGTATCCCGATGGATTTCGGCACTGCTACCTATCTAGCATGGAAATTTGGAGCATTTGATTTGCATGGCGCAATCGTGGGTGTTGTTCATGAGAAATTTCTACTTTGAGTTGGAATTCTTAGAGGAGTCTAGGATTAGATTTTACTCTGGTTACCGGGACGGGTCTGAGAAGTGACGTGGGTGAGTTAGCTGGCTGTTTTAGAATCCTTACAATGTTTCTGTCAGAGTTTAATACTTATACAAAAAGTGTATTCGAATGTTATGAAGTTACCCGCATATCGACGCGATTCTTTTGTTGGCAACGCAGAGCTGTTGATGACAACGACCGCCGGCCGTTGTCTCATTCCGTGACGAGCCCTTGCAGCGATCACATCTCTACGCATATTCTCATTCGATATATTGTGTTACATAAAATACGAATCTAGTGAGTCTCGAATCTCTGAATAAACGTTCACTTAATTAAGTGCTGTGTTGGTGATTTCGTGAACAAATAAGCCTGCTCAACGGTTAAAAGCTCATAGGTTATGGGCCCCAGCACGCTTCCACTGCGCTGAAGAAAATCCAGATCCTAGGCCTCATCGTCGCTGAGCAGAGCTTCAACAGCAAAAAAAGATAAAAATCGTCGATTCAAGGTAAGTGATTGTGCGCGGTCGCATGTGAAATTAGACTCGCGATTCATAGAATCAAAGTTGTTTCGATTCAAATATGAATCTGGTCCGCCGGGACATATAGACAACACGACAGTGCGGTAAGTCGTGTCAGAGTAAGATTTACTGAATATCGACGAATTGTACGTGAAAATTTGTCGGCGCGGGTCATCAACATCTCGGTAGGCATCATGTTTGAGGCTGGGTTTATACGAGGTGATTTGGAGTCGCCGTCGAGTGAAGGGCATTGGTGCGCGCACGTGTATTGCATCGCGCGGGCAGCATGAGCCGGTACGGACGTGTTTTCGCGTTATCTCTCTCGCGCGTTCTTTCTCTCGTTCTTTCTCGCTCGCTCCTCCTCGCGTGTTCTTTCTTCGTTGCGGGCGTGCTCGGACGTGAGTTAAGGTTAGATATCAAACGAAGAGAGTTTTACTGTTGATCGCCGGGCACTGAATTACTTGTATGGGAATCATAGATGGCATCGATTCGTGATGTAGTATGCCTCATTTTTGTGATGCTCTCTTACACACACGTAGTGTACATGTTTATGCTTGCTTTCAAGATGAGTGTTGCTTGCGGATAGTCCAGCCCGGGGCGCACGGATGTGTATACGCGTTGTGTAGAGATGTTGCTGCGTACGAAATTTTCACTATACTTTTATGTGATTTCTCGGTAGAATCTATAAACGCTCAATGTCTATACTGTTAAATACGAAAAGCATCGATGTTCGTGCTACGTATTTCCGGTTACATGAATCTGAGAATCTGCGAATCGTTAAACCTAAATCGAATCCGTCTTATGTTTTTCGAATTTAACTGAGCGGATTTCGTTGCCGGGGATTGTTTACAAACTGAAGCTTGCGTTCGGTGGACGTTCGTGATCAATCTGGGGGTTTTCGAAGATTTTGTACGCGTTCCTCGTGTATGCTCGATCGGCCCAAATCTGAATTTTATCACAGCTGTGCTTGGTACTATTACAGAGAGTGGTGTATACATGAGTGCTTAATGCTGCAAATGAAGCGAAAATTCCTGCTTCTTGTTTTACTAGAGAATCGCAGTGCGTTTTCTGTAGGCTAGAAGTATGAAACAAAAATTGAATGATCTGGTTATTGAAACTGAATTGAATATAGAACTTTGAAAGTATACTCATGAAGAATTTCAATTATGTTTCATATCCCGGCTCAGATGGCAGATGCGAATGGTCAACAAAATGGTGATGGTCAAAAAGAACCTGATCAAAATCTGATTGATCTTCATGTTGATCCTGATGATATAGACTTGATGGATACTGAAGATCCAGAGAAGAATCAAAAGACATGTAAGAATATATATGAATATTTCTTGATTGCCATTTTTTTTAGTGATTGACATGTATTTATTGACTGCTTTAAGCATTTGATTCGAAATTGAAGCCATCTAAAATTCTTGAATGCTGTAAAATTTACGATTTTCTGAGTTCCTTAATTTCATCGAATGTAAACTCATGAATTATGACTCAAGAATATATCGGATGGAATTCTTGTAATATTTATCTTTTGATATGGAGAATGTCAGGCCTGACCCAAAAATCCAGATCATGATTATTGAATATTTTACAGCTACCCCAAAGGACCAAACATCAAGGAATCAAGATTCTATAATTGATGAGACTTTTAATGATTCAAGACCGAATGGCCAATCAACACCTGTTCAATGTGCTCCAGTTTTAATACCAACTCCATCGACTTCAAATGCTACTGGCGTTACTTACGTGCCTGGAAAACCTATCTCAGTCTCAACGGATTTTGTATACATGTTCTCCGAAGCTGTGAGAACGTTTGAAAATACTATGAAACTCCATAAGCAAACCGCTGATTCTTCCAAAGAAGGGAGCGACAAAATTTTCCTGAGTCTACAGATGAATTTAGAAACTGAAAAATTGAAGTTGAGGAGAGCCGAGATTGAAAAACAAACTGAAGAATTGAAACGACTAAACAACCAACGAGGTATTCTTCAACCACAAGAGTCTAATGAGTCTGGAATCAATCAAATTGACCAAGTTATAAACACGAATCAAGATTCTCAAGTGACTCCACCAAATCAGGTAAATAATAATCAACAAAATTCGACTCAGACTCATAATACTTTGAATTTGGAAGAAACTTTAGCGACGATTCTGAGAGAAAAATATGCTAATGAATCTATAACGTCCAAAATTCACATCGATCGAAAATATAAGCTATCAGAAAAATCTAATTATGTTTTATGGTTAGATTATTTAAAATCTGAATTACGTAGTTGCAATTTGATTGATATCATTGATGAACATTCTCCACCACCGAAAGAATTCACTGAGCTCCAAACGATTCAAAGAAAGGGTCAGGTGAGAGATATTATCATAAATAGAATCGAACAAAGATATCATAATAGACTCAGCCATATTCAAGAACCTAATGAATATTTGACTAAGCTACGTGATCTTAGAAGAAAAGAATCAAATCTAGATCCTACGACTATAAAATGTCAACTCTATGAGATTCGAATGAAGAGTAACGAACGAGTTTTCGATTTTTGTGAGCGATTCGATTCTTTAGTGAAAGAATACGATTTATCTGATGATGTGGCACCACTAAAACCGGAAGAAATCAACGCAGCATTTTATCATGCTGTATCTGATGTAAATCCAGACTTGAGACAAGCGAATCGTATCAAGAAACAAGATAACATTTTAGGAATGAATATAGATCAAATGAAATCATATTTGTTCCAGTGTGAGTCAGAACGTAGACAGAGGAACGATCCAACACGAGTACGTCGAGCTGAGACTGATCAAGCTCAAAACAATGATTATGACGATGAATCCACGCCTCCATCTTGTCATAGGTGTGGCGAGAGGGGACATAGGGCTGATGATTCTAATTGCCCTTTGAAAAATACGGGCATGTGGCTCCATTATAGATGTCGTACTGTCCACAAACGCAATGGCCCATGTCCTCCATCTCAACAAGGTAAGAGTCAATCCTCATCTAAATTGCATGAAAAAGACTCAGCTCCAAAGACTCAGAAGAATAAGAATAAGAAAAGGCATAACAAATTTGGAGTCAATAATCGAGGGAAAGTTAGTAAGAAGGAACATCCGAAAAAACACAAGAAATTTTTCAAACGAGCTGCTCAAGCTATTGTAGAAACTGATGAAGAAAGTGACTCAAGTAACAATCTAAGTGAGAGTGGAGGTAAGAGCGAAATATATTCAAAATCTTATCGAGCACGTAACTTCATCAATTTCATTGCTGATTCTGGGGCAACCGATCATATAATCAATCAATCGTTGATTCTTTCCAATTTTAAGAAACTTGAAAACGGTATTATCAAAAGTGCAAATAAGAACGAATTTGCTAATCTAGTTATTGATGGTAAAGGTGAACTCATTTTGAAACATGAAACTTCAGATCAAAAATTGATCAATTTCACAGATGTTATTGTTGCTAAAGATGTATCAGGAAATTTACTTTCATTGAGGAAATTAGCTGACTCGGGTTTCTCAATATACATGGACAATAAAATTTTCAGAGTCTATAATAAATTAACAGATAAAACTCTTTTCAAAGGTTCATATGAAAAACCAAATTGGATTATTCGATTTGAGGTGAAAAACGAATCAAAGAATCAAAATACGTCCGTCCTTAAGAATTACTCTTGTGATGCTCGAATAGTTTCTCATTCTAATTTCTCAGAACAATCAAAGACGACTCTTGATGATGGAGAGTTATCAGTTTCGGAGGGAGCTTCTGATGAATCTCCGAATAACGATTCTTTGATTGGGAGGGAGAATAATAGAAACTGTGTGGAGGACAATCAACAGAATCAGTTAGAATCAAAAGATGACTCATTGATTGTGAATTCGTTGGAAAATTTCATTATCGGTCCTGATGATTTGATATCCTTCATAGATGAAAATGAACATTCTAAAAGTATTCCGGTGAATCACAAAGAAAAAGAGTATAGGGAGTTGAATCAAGGTCAGTTGTGGCATGCAAGGTTAGGCCATGCTTCTCTCGGGTATCTTAAAATGCTTCAGAAGAAAATTGATTTACTCAAAGATGTAGTGTTTGATGATTCTATTCTGAATTGCGAAGTGTGTATTATGTCAAAAATGGAAAAGTTACCGTTCAAAGAAGTGAGAAGCAAGGCTCAAAGACCTCTCGAAGTAATTCATACAGATATCATGGGGCCTATTAGCCCATCGTCATTTCCTGGACAATGTCGATTCATTATAGTCTTCATAGATGACTTTAGTAGATTTGCCAAGAGTTATTCCATCAAATCTAAAGATCAAGCTGGCAAAGCACTGGAATCGTTTCTAAAATCTTCTCGAAACCTGTTAGGTAAAGATGAGAAAGTTTGCTATGTAAAATCAGATCAAGCTAAAGAATATATGGGAGGAGATTTTGTAGAAGTCTTGAAAAAAAAGCATATAGAATCTGTATTCTCTCCTCCGTATACACCTGAGCACAATGGTACAGCTGAACGATTCAACAAAACGATTCAAAGGAAAATTATAGCTCTATTGATTGATTCTGGTTTACCCATGTCAATGTGGGAACTAGCGACAGAAGCAGCTGTTAATTGTTACAATAAGACTCCACACAAAACTATAAATTTTGAGATCCCAATCATGAAATTTGCTCCAAATGCGAGCTATCACTTCGATCAGATTAAACGATTTGGATGTGTAAGTTATATTAAAATCACCAAGCCAAACTCAAAATTTGGAGCTAAAGCTATCAAAGCTTATTTGGTAGGATACAAGAACACGAGTTATATATTTTGGCATCCTCAATCTCATAAATTCTTGGAATCAAGACATGTGAGATTCAATGAGAAGGTAGTCTACGGAGATGTTTATCAAAATAATAAGCCTGGTGAAAATCGAGCACCAAATGATTCATTGATAGAGGATTCAGATTCGATTCGATTCGATGACAATGACAGTAACCTAGAGGTCAATAATATAATAGAGTCAAAGGTCCTAAAGAAACGAGGTAGGCCTCGGAAAATTGAGAAAATTCAAAATGGTCACGAAAAAGTTCAAATTCCCAAAGATTCCGAAGGACCAATGACTAGGAGTAGACTCAAAAGGAAAAGTCAAGATTCTATACAAGCTCGAATGGTGACCTCTGAGAAACCAGTACAAGACATTAGTTATGCTAACTATTCTGATCTAAATAATGCTGAGTCTGATAAACAATGTCAAGATGACATTTGTGTTTATACTCTACTTGCATCTATATATAAAGATCCAACTTCGTTCGAAGAAGCTATGGCTTCAACTGAAAGAGCGTTTTGGATCAAAGCAATACAGGAAGAATTAGAATCAATGAATACGAATCAAGTTTGGACTCTTATCGATCGACCCAAAGCTCAGAGCAATGGTACTCGAGCTAATATAATCGATTCTAAATGGATTTTCAAAAGAAAAATAGAATCAGATGATAGTATCAGATATAAAGCCAGATTAGTAATCAGAGGGTTCAAAGATAAGAATAACTATGATCTGAAAGAAACCTACGCACCTGTTGCAAGGTTATCTTTGGTTAGAGCAATTTTGGTAATTATCAATAAACTCAACCTTCAAGCATGTCAGCTGGATGTTAAAACAGCTTTCCTGAATGGAAATCTAGATGAAGAAATTTACATGGAAATTCCAAAAGGTTTACGAGTCGATAAAGATTCTTTAGAGACTAAAGTTTGCAAACTCCAAAAATCACTCTATGGCTTGAAAATAAGTCCAAAGAAATGGAATAAACGATTCAAAGAAGAAATGAAGAAACTAGGGCTTGAAAATGATTTGCATGAACCTTGTCTATTTACCTGGAGGAAAAATGGTAAAATCTTGATCGTGTTACTCTATGTAGATGATATGATTATTGCAAGTAATGATCGAGAAAAATTGACAGAGGTTAAATCACATTTACATCAAGTATTTGAAATGAAAGATTTAGGTGAACCAAAATTATTCCTAGGAATGAATATTGAAAGAAACATTCAAGATCAAACGATTCGAATCCATCAGTCACAGTACACTAAATCTGTTCTAGAAAAATTTAACATGCAAGATTCAAATCCTCAGAATACCCCTATGATAACAAGACAAGTCAGTAACAAAAATAAGAGATGCAAAGTCGATTCAATTGAATTAGATAATACGATTCAAAATAAAGATCTCAAAAAGGTTCCATATAGAGAGGCTATTGGAAGCTTAATGTATCTGGCAGTAGCAACCAGACCAGATATAGCATTTGCTGTGAACTACCTGGCAAGAAAACAAAGTAACCCAACTGAAGATGACTGGAAAAACGTCAAAAGAGTCTTGCGATATTTGAAAGGAACTATAAATATTGGATTGCATTTTACATCAACTGGTGAGAATCTTGATGCATATACAGATGCCAGTTTCCGAGATTGTGATGACTCAACCTCAACTGGTGGTTATGTTGTGAAATTATTCAATGACGTGATTGCATGGAGAAGTTACAAACAAAAGTATGTAACTCTCTCTACTTGTGAAGCTGAATATCTAGCTATGAGTGAAGCTTGTAGAGAGTTGATTTCAATCGATAAGTCGATTCGATATACATTAGGAAAGACTCTGTATCCAGTAACTATCTGGTGTGACAATCAGTCTGCAGGAAACTGTACTAAAATGGATGGGAGTCATAAATTAAAATCTTTCGATGAAGAGATTAATGAAATAATGAGTAATCTGAATCTTAGAGAAAAATCTGGAAATAGAGTCCATATGGCTGAGACACATGGAGATTTCATAAAACAATGTGTAGAGTCAGGCAAAGTTATAGTCAAATGGGTTGCAACGAAAGAGAATATTGCTGACATTATGACTAAACCTTTATCATTCGAATCACATGATTACCTGACGAATAAAATCACAAAAGATTCCAAGAATCTATTGAAATTGAATCGATGAATATTATGACTAAGGAATCAATAATATATGAATCATCTACGTATTTTGTTCTTTTTATATGTTCACAGGTAGCGAGCAAGAATAATAAGAAAGCTGAAGTTGATTCAAGTTTTTCAAGATTTCAATATATTAAGATTGAAAATTTCAAATTTTAACGTTGCACTAGATTTAGTCAATTTTATAAATCCTCTTTGCATTTCTTACCAATGAATCAAAACTACTCCAATTGTGATTAAGTATTTCGAATTGAAACCATGTTCAATTTATATACATTCAAATTTTGTATAAGGGAGGGAGTGTCAGAGTTTAATACTTATACAAAAAGTGTATTCGAATGTTATGAAGTTACCCGCATGTCGACGCGATTCTTTTGTTGGCAACGCAGAGCTGTTGATGACAACGACCGCCGGCCGTTGTCTCATTCCGTGGCGAGCCCTTGCAGCGATCACATCTCTACGCATATTCTCATTCGATATATTGTGTTACATAAAATACGAATCTAGTGAGTCTCGAATCTCTGAATAAACGTTCACTTAATTAAGTGCTGTGTTGGTGATTTCGTGAACAAATAAGCCTGCTCAACGGTTAAAAGCTCATAGTTTCGAAGGAAAACGAAAGTGTCGCTGGAATTAACGAAATAGTGGAAGGGTACAAAGATTTTATCTTCAACCGATCAGAGTGCTCGTTATTTTTTTCCTGCTCAACAGAATCGCGAATTGGAAAGTTCGGCCAAGCTCAAAGTTCATCGGATCCTCAGGTCTGGTCTGTACCATCCTCCCGATGAGTCAAAAGAGGGCCAGAGCTTCGAATCAGGACCATCACGTGTCAATCACTCCACTTTCTTCGTTGATGCATTACACGCGAAGTTGAGCTACGAGTCTCACTCGAATATACGGTATTGAGTAAGCCTTGTAGAGTAGAGTCGAACGTCGATCAAGCGATGAATCTTTCACGATGCTTTTCACGGCTCTTGAATTTACGAGCTCCAGTCCATCAAGCTCGATCACCGCTGGGGAAACTCGGCCGCGAAATCTACGAAAATACAGTTTGCACCAGGGGACTATATCCGAGGAAGCTCCTCCGAGAGATCCATTCGGGATGATAGGGCTCTGCAAAGCGAACCTCTCCAAACTTTGCTCGCAATTCGTAAGAGAGTATGAGGCAATCGGTGACCCCATCTCCCCCTAGCCCGTGCAACACTTTTAAAAAGTCCCACTAGAGAGCGCTGTAAGCTCTAATCTGGCACAACATTTTTTACGACGTTACCCAGCCTCGTCGGGCGAGGGAGGGTGGGGGGGGGGGGTAGTTCCGGAGAGACAGAGCAAAGTGTGGCCCGGACGTGGTGGTGTCTGCACGTGTCCTCTGGTTGTGGACTACGAGAGAAACTCGGCACTTTGGCGAACTTTGGCCCCCGCGAGAGTGCCTTATCGGGGCGCGTAAAAAAAAAGACGAAAGCCGCGATAGCCAGGCCAACGAGCAAAGTGTTGTCGCGCGAGTTTCACTAACGCCCTGTGCTTCCTATATGTGGGCTCTTTGCTTCCGTCTCTGGAGAGCTGCACTTTCTGAGGGTCGAACTTTGATTGCGAGGACTTTGGTTGCTAGTGCGAGTTCAAGAAAAAAATCACGAGCTCGATAAATGAGTAACGAGCAGTGATTGAATGGAAGAATGTGTGGTATGTCCGTCGAAGCTATTTGGTTGGACTGGAAAGTTAGATCAAAGATGAATTTCACGACCCATCAGTTATCAAAATCCGATAAGAAAATTTCATAGAGTAGAGTAATGAAGCACGTGACAATTTTTCATTGATTCACATGTCGACCACTGACCAAGATGCAGTTTACTGTCCTGAAAAAAATTTTGCGCTAATTCAAATGAGACCTTTAGAGAGGACTTCGAGAATCTCGACAACTTTTAATTTTTCAGTTGTTGATAATGAGAATTGAAACAGAAGATCAGAAACTGCCCAAAAATAGGATAAACAGGAGTCACTGATCAATAAAAGACTCAAGCTTTAACTTTTTATCTCATTTCAGCTTCAGAAAAAGTGTTTGGGAAGATTTTCTCATTCGTTCTCAGGATTGAAATTTGTCCCAGTTTATGGTCACGTTGGTTATTTCATTTTGTTCACTTACGAATATTAAGCTCTACAGCATTCATCACTATTCATTTTGTATAACAAGGTTTGTTCCAAGTGACAAAGCAAAGTGGACTGATGTCCAATTTCAGTCGCACTACTGCAATCTCTCAAACTGCATCATGCGTGACAACACACGCATTGGCTCGACTGGAGTACATCAATTACTGACGCAGCAAAAAGCCCGAAAAATGCCAATCGAATCCCGAGCCCTTGACCAATGTAGCAATCCTAGTCGTGCAAGTTCCAATTTAAATGCTCGTCAACAGTTGCATCAACCGGAGCAAAATCAGGGACAATTGCAATTACCGGCGATCGGATACAGTACTCGATTAATTGCCAGCTCTGCTTCGAAATTAGCCATTATACAAAAGGTCGTGACGATTCGCGACTAAAACGTGGCAAACGTGGAAGAGAGCTCGCTGCACCAAAAGTACAATACAGGGCGCGTGCAGAATATCGGTAATACCGTATAGCGGCATCGAGCGCATCACGGTGGCGCGGCGCTTGGGATGCATCGACCTACCGCTGCTCTGCAGACAGTGCACGCATCGGGCGCAGCTAATTAAACTGCGAGAGTCCGAATTAATTAAGCTCATTAGCGAGCCGAATGATTATGCCGCCTGCCACGGTGCTTCCTTTTTGCTCCGTACACCGTACACAGACTCTACGTGTATTCTCTTCTCCTCTACCCATACTTATTGAATGCCCGCATTCAAACATCGACTTGAATAAAGGAGATCGCGACGCGTGGAATGCGCGAAATAGTGGCCTCGCAAAGCGCGATCCTCGAGTTCCATTCGCGGGCTATTAGGGCCTTGCGGATTGTGTGCTCCCGATCCTCTAGAGGCTGCGCCGAATTTTTTCGCAGCGCCGCCACGGGATTTACGAGAGGGCGCGAGATATGTGCCCCGGGGAAAAAGTGCCCCACGAGGCATAATCTGCGCTAATGCGACGCGCGGCCATCTCATTCCTCTCGCGCTCGGGAATCGTGATGGCAACAGCAGCAGGTGTATACGATGTATCTGGGTTTGGGTGAGATATTTTGGAAAGAACAGGTAGCCGCTTTGCCAAATGCCGCCACCCCGATGGGCTGGGGTGCGAATAGCTCACTGCAGAGAGACAGTGGGATTTGCGTCGTGAATGCGCTTCTCTGGTGATGAATACACCTTTGTCTCTGGCACGATGATATTTGCTGGATTTACGGTGAGAAGATGGAGGAGTGCGTGAAATTTTTTGAAACCTTTTTGCAGACAAAATCAGCGGACCGTGGCATTGGAATCCACCGAGAGCCGCCAAATCTCATTTTTTGCGAGTTTTTGAGCTCGTGCTATACCGATCCCAAGATATCATGGGTGACGATTTTCCAACAATCTCTACTTTTGATCGAAATTCTCAAAGCCGCAGGATAGAATTGTTTCCTCCTGAGTTGTGTTTGACGCAAAGATTCACATCATGTAAAATATTCAAGCTTCATATTACCGAGATTTTGGAAACTTCTACTCACAACTCTTGCCATTCATGTATTGGAACACTGGTAATCACTTTTCTTCGATTTGTGATGAGGGTCTGGGTTGTGTATGCACCATTCAGGAGCAATTCAAGTCCTACCCGGGTTTTCAACTTATCCCTGATATTTCTGGAGTTCACGACGGAGAACCGCCAAATCATAAGATCTGACCAGTGAATCTATCCGATCTCTCACGCTTCTCTTCATGATATTCTTCTCCAAATTTGTAAAATCGGACGAAAAGCTGAAACGGTGCAAATCAATGTCAAAAATCAGGATGCTGGAGCAAGTTTTGCGCGAGTACCCTGCGGGAAACCCTGCAATCACAAGGAAAGATGGCTAAAGACGCGAAATCAATTCCAACGGGTGCTCCAGCGGGTACTTACACCGGTCCCATCCTGTTACCCTGTCATTGCATTCAAGATAATTTCCTGCAGATTGGGGACATACATTACGGCAATGAAATAGAGAGTACCTCTCGCAATCTCTCAAAAATGCCGAGGCTCCATGAACTTCGCGAAGTGACCACCAATCTCTTCGCCCTTGCATTCCTTTATTATACCCGCATCTCTACCTCCGCGAATAATTCGTTTCCCACATAACAATTTAATATGCCGTAAGTGAGATGCAATTCTCGAAATTCCCGGGCCCTATATACTGCAGGCCATCACAGAAAAGCCGCTCTCATATCACAACCTAACCTCGGTCGACGTAAAAATTAAAGTAACGGCGACAAGCTGCAGTAATAGTGTATAGGGTGGCTGTGGGACTTGGAGTGCACGATTTGGAGCAACGGGAGCGTATAGCACTATAGAAATCCGAAAGAGAAATAAAGGGAGCTGTAAGTGCAACGCGGCCATCGTACAGTGCATAGCTCGGTACATTAGGAAATTTGCTAAGAATTACGACGAGATATTCTACTTGACGCAGTTCACGGTGGTGGTGGTGGGTTCGTCGCGTATTCTCGGCACGTAGGATAAAGTCTGGTAAGTGGAGACGCGCTTGAATAAGAATTTGCGAATAATTTCTCGGTGCGAAGGGCCGCAAAAGAAAGAGACGCTGGCGAGTATCTTATAATTACTCGCGAGAGGGCCAGAATGTAAATGTCTCGTGGCTAAAGGGTAAGAATGAGAGCGAGAAGATAGCCGTGGACAGAAGTCATTAAAAACAGTTTAACTTAATTTCGAATATAAAAGTTGACGCGCATGCCTCTTTCGCTCTTTCTCTTGCAACGTGCGACCAAAGTGTGGCGCAAGACTTGGCTAGATAGAGCATAATGATTATGCTTGATGTGGTGATGTGCATGGTTCGGGAACATTTTCAGCAGAAATGATAATCGCAAATTAAGTCGCGCACTCTTCAGCTTCCGTATTCACATCAAGAGCTACCCCTTTTCCACTCTGTCTTTGCTACGTCAGCGTACACAGCGTAATTACATCTTGATTCGGGACAAAATAACGGCGGAAGCCATACTTTGCATAATCGCGATATTAGTTTCAATCAATGAGGCGGTCCCGAATACTCGGTACAAGCCCATCCAACATCGCCCGAGACTCACTTGCCTCTGATCTTTTTTACCAAAATTTGGGTACAGAATTCCGGATAATTTGTACTTGTCTTGCACTTGGTACATACTTTCGAATGTGCATATAAGAGTGCGCCTTCCGATGATGATGATTATTATTTTTATTATGATGATATTGATGTCGATGAGAATGTTTTGGAGTGTCTCGCAAGTGTCCCACATATTATCTTCATTATTCGATTCGTCGTATGGTTTCTTGTAAAATTTGAGTCCCAAAGTACTAGCAGACCAGGCCAAATAATGGAACTGATTTGTGGAACTAATTTATAACATTCCACGCGTCATCGGATGTTCTGATGCACTCCATTTATCCGCAAACGAATGTCCTAAGTTTATATCATGCACAGTTTGGGTCTAAACTCCGAATTTCCATTCCTGAAAGTTGATGAACATTTATCAGCGTCCATTGATTTCAATTTAAATATTCCTGTTTATTTTCTGGGTTACAAAAATTTCTTGCATCATCTACTATCGTGACCAAGATTATGACAGCACCTGATAGACAGCACCAATATTCTTGAAAATTGGACTTTCTTTTTTGCTCATCGTAGGACAGTATCACTCAAGCTCCACGATCTTAGGTTATGAGGGTATGTAACGATGTTCCTCATGGAATGCGAGGCCAAATTATTCGGCTGTTTTGAGAAACTACCGTAAGGATCTTATCAGAACCATATTGTCACTAGGTCGCGTGTATGTTCCAATTGCTTAAGCGTCGATCAAAAATGTTTTTGTCAGTTTTTGGACTAAAAAGTATGATAAGTCGTTACCTGATATGGCAATGACTTGTTTTCTTACAAACTTCCATGAAACAAGTTAGCTGCCAGGTCTGCTGCTAATGAGAAGTAATTGAAAAAAGAACTTGCACAGAAATCGCTGATAATAATCCGCTGTACATCTCGCACACGAGTAATGTTCAAGTCAGTCGAGATAAGAGAAAAGCTCCCTCTCGATCGTTGATCCAGCGAAGGCCCTGTAAACCAAGCTTGATCCAACTGATGGAGGATCTGGGCAATGGTTATCTGCGTGCGAATCCCGTAATATTTATCAAATTAAAAGCCACTTACACAGGAGGTATATAGTCAGTAAGTCCGCCAGAAGAGCCGAGACGGACGTGCGACAATAAATTCCTGGCGCAGGATTCGCTATCGCTTGATCGGTCGCCCCTAACGAGCTGCCTTATCCTCCACTCTTTTCTTTCCTTCTCTCATATAAAGGTAAGTATGGACGCGTAACTTGGCGCGAGTCTTGGCTCGAAGCTCATTACCACCAGAGCCCAGCCACAGAGACGCATTGGCAGCGTGAAAATCCCACCGAGACGAATGGCATGAGGACCGTCGTCGGGGATCCGAAAAACGACGTCGTTTATGCTTTACGGGGCGGGCGTGGGACACCACATCCATATCCACACGTGTGGACGAGTGCGTGTACTTATATGGCAGGATGAGCGGATATGACCCACGACGACGACTGCGAAGCTGCGGATCGTTAAGGTCTGTCGGTTTGCCGATAACGAGTCAGGCTGTGTCGCGCTCGTGGACCAATAAAGCGAATGGACCCCCTTCGGCCACCACCCGCTTCCCCTCGCGCCCACAAATCACTACCTAATTGTTAGATCTCTCGCTCAGATGGCTCTTGCCTCATCCGTGTCTATTATTTCTCCCCAATCCCTTCTGTTAGCAGATTTTGCCTTCGAATCGGTCTCTGGTGCTGTTCCTTGGAATGTCTTTGGACCTACCCCGATGGAATCTTAACTCCAGTCTAACCTTTGTTAATAGTTTCTCCTGTAGGTCCGAGATAATGCGAATCTTTTCCAGATGGGTTATTATTGCACGTCAGCATCAGTATAAATTGATGGGATGTCCAAGGTCTTCCGAATCATACTGCCTGAATTGGTTTGAGAGGAAAAAATCGAACTTTGCGTGCTGAGTTTGCAGCCATCCCCATTGACTAAATCAATCTTCCATAACGTCCTCATCACACCATTTAAAAAACACACAATGTTGCTTCAGTTGTCTAGTTTTATTTGCATTGATGAAATTGCTTGCTAGTTCTCGAGCAAAACACACATGGTTGAGTCAAGAAAAGCTTTCACGCGAATGAGTTCGGAACAAAAAAATGTGCGCACACAATTCGCCCGTCCGACTATTCATCTTGCACAAGTGCTTTTGATAACCAATTTGCTCAGCTTTTTCAAACCAAGCCACCCATAAAGAGGGCTGGGTTATCCAAACTTTGAACCACGAACTCGTACAATGCTTCGTGTAGCATACGAAAAATAATTAAAACGCGTGAATGGCTGCCCTCAACCGTGCCATTCGCATGTGTGGCTTTTGAAAAATTTACCAATACAAGTTGAAACTCATTTTCCACTTTCGAAAGGGCTATGAAAGTTTCATAGAGTTTAATACATGTGGGTTATCCGAAGACTTTTCAATGGTTGGAACAAGTACAGGAGCACACACTGTACATGTACTGTTTCGTGCAGAAAAATCGCAACAATTTCGAATGACAAAGCGAATCGCTCGTGTCTGTTGCCCATCGATGTGCCAAGCAATCGCATCGAATGGATGGCTCTCGTATTCCATACTTGTGAGTGGGAGATCAAATAACCACGCGAAGAATAGCCTCAAAGAACTTGTGTTATGCGCTCGCATCAATTCCAACGATCATTGCTAACGATTTTCCGAACTCTTCCAAATTGAGTTGTGATTCAATGTATGGTACATAATACCACTCTGTTCCTATATTTTCCGAGGAATGGGAAAATTTCAATGTAAAAGCTGACCGCTGGGTCAGTCGCGTAATAACAAAGCGCCAGAGCAACTCTCTTCATACGAGAAAATTGAATTTGCAAAAGCTCAGCCATAACGTGATAAAGAGTATTGCTCATCAGCCCCGTTTGTTCGCACCAGATAAGCTACCGCACCGCAAACTCGCTCGAAAGATTCGATTCTGCCTCCTGCAGATCAGGAAGCAAGACGACTGGAAGTAAACTACGGTTAGAAATGACTACAGAACTCGCCGGACATTGGCTGTGCAAATTGAGAGCGAGAGCAAGCCGCAGAGTGACAATGTCGCTAACGAGCCATTCAGTTCGTGGTTCTGTAATCTCGTAAATCAGCACAAAAATTTGCTATGTGAGCGCAATTCCGTGTTGTGAGTATTTCACATTTGACTGTTCCTTCCCTCGTGTGTTCCTTATGCTGGCACGGAAACTATTCTGATCTACTTATTTCTGACATGAAATTATCAATTAAAAAATTATTACGAAAGGTCCCTCATTCTCCCCAACCTAGTAGAACAGTTTGCAACTTTCAACAGCAAACAGTGATGATTTTTGAAAATTCCCGTAGAACGTGAGGAAACCATCTCAATTTAGCTATTTTTTGATGAAATTTGAGTCCACACAATCAAGTAATTCAGAAGATGCACTGAAAATTTATTTCTGGCAACTGAATTTTTCTGCCCTCTGAGTTTATTCTACATCTACTAAACAGGCAGGAGAAATCCCTTGCCAAAATTTTTATGGCATCTCCATTCAGCTTTTCATGTGACGAAATACCAAAGACAGCTTTCTGGGACATACCTCAGAAGATAGAGATAAAAAAGTGCAAAGTCTTCAATAATCGGAAGCATGGATTTTGTCCATTCTGACTCTGAACAACTCAAATACTGTGAGAATAAAACTAGTTCAGTCGAGAACCTGGGACGAATTGATTTTTCGTGAGAAATAAACCCCAAAATAATAATACGTAAAGTTTCAAGGACTCTCCATCCATGAGATGTATTCAATTTGCAAATCATTTCCTCAAGAATGTAGTAACAACTCGTTGGTAAACAATCAACTTAACAGCATGGTGACCTACTTTGCCAACGGGATAATACACTCGCACGATTATGTAAAACATGAATTTACGCAGCATCCGGAGTACTTGCGACTACACACTATCGTGATGATAATAACTGCTGCACTCGTGCGAGAATTTCTCCTCGATTTCTCCCGCTGAACATACACACTTATTGTAATATTGTTACAGCAAATGTGACATGTGCTAGGCACTCAACTCGCAAAACAGTTTGACCACATTAGCGGCTTGCAACGCTGGCTCTGCCTGATAACGCTCACAACGAGAGTTGGTTCGTTAATCGCATTTGCATGCTGAAAACTATCCATTACGTGTAAATTATCCGCTGCGCGCGCGCTCGGTGGGTCGGGCTGTTTGGGTACTGCTTATAGGTTATACTTGGCGTGTCTCGAGTGTGTGATGCATATGGGCGAGGGGATCAAGCGGTTCTATACTGGAGGATGCTGCGGTGTATCGTAAGCGGCTCTCGCGTAAACGAGCCTAATTGAGGGAATAATCAGGTGAAATGGGGTCGTTTGTTAACAATTGGCTGAGGCTGCCTGCCATCAATCAACGCGCTCGCAGCTTTGTTGTTGGTTTATTTACTCGGCAACTCATACGGAACCCTCCAATCCTCCATAAATGCCGTACAAGGCCCATTCATAATATCATTACTGAGATGAGGGTGCTTGCATACGTTTACCTTTCCTCGATCATTCGTAAACTCATTTACAGTGCTGCCATTTAAATGACCCTCATATCTCGGAGTCGGAGATGGTTATTTGGGTCTGATGTATGGCCAGTCAAATCCACCAGTGTCGGGCCAGACCCAACAACTCGGAAACTCAATCCCGCGGAGGTAGAGATTTGTCGGGATAATTGGAATCGTGCGGGACGGTAAACGCAGCCCGCGTAACGAGTTGGGCGCGTCGCGTAAGCGCTATTGCCTCGGCTATTGCGGCAAGGGAGTCAGTTTTGAATGCATGGGCCCATATTGCGCATTCAGAGCAATGCCAGCGAGCCTGGTCTCCCCTGCACTGCGCGAGAGCCCAAATCACGAGGAAGCTGTAATTTTCGGTGGCTAACCTCGAGGTGCGGGTCCCCGTAAACTGTATTACGTATATGCGAAGGGTGTATCTCGATCTCGGGCCCCGGCCATCGTGGCCAACGTGCTGATTACGCTCCCCACCACTCGATTTCTCTTCTGATCGTCGTTTTTTGGATGGGACTTTAATTCGAGTGCACCCTTCCCGGTCTTGCATCAAACTCTATGTTGCACTTGGTTGCATGGGTTTGTGGGCCCCGATACCAGCACATCGGTACGGAAGCATATATTCCACCGTGGAGCAAGTTTCGCGGAACCAGCGCGATCCCGGGGCCAAGATTACTCTGCAACGTGCATGAAAGCGAAATATATCCGCCAAAGTATCGCGCGGGGCTAGCCAGGGTCCGCGTTAGGAGTGCCTTCCTTCTTTCGCTGACCGGGCTGTATAGTACACGGTGGTGCGATCCCTTAGCAGCGATTACGCGAGACCATTTTTTCATCGAGACTGCTTTGCACTCGTACATACGTGAGCATTTGTAAGATATTCACCGGAGTTAAGTTGCCCGTTCAGAGCAGTTTGGCTTGGCTCAACTGAAATCCTTCATCGGAGATGATTGATACGGACCAAAGTCCAGTGCTTCTGACGCAGGCGTTTACCATAAAGAGCTGGGGAATTTTCATACATTCGTGAAATGAAATGCGATATTCATCGTTGATCTTTGAGAATTGCGAATGAGCACGGATTTTGCTCCCGGTGACTGTAGAGTATGTTGAGAATTATGAGTCTGATGTGGCATGGACACAATCTTCAAGTGGTTCACGAGATTTTTTCCTCTCTTTGCTCAAAGGACCCCGCCATAAATGATAGGATTTTGGCTTTCAGCGAATTTGACCGAATCGGTAATCAATCGATAAAGCTCGACGTGCTGAGCAAAAGTCTCCATAGCCGCTAAACCCGAAAAATTCTCGTTTTCGAGTGATTTGGTTGCAAAGTCGCCAATTTTACCGAGCCAAAATAGGGTTATGGCGTCAATCGAACAATAACATACGTTCGAATTCATTCGGCTCGCTTGGTATTTGCCAGCTAAATACCTCTGATGAAGCGAGAATCTTTGCATTACACGCGATTTGATAATCCTCTCAAAAGAATCTTTCACTGCCGCCATTCTCGCGGGATATTTTCAAAGTCCGCACAAAATGTCTAACTCTAGAAATCATCAGAGGTGTATTTACACTCTTGACCAGTAGTGTACATTCGAGAATATATCTATCGAAAATCAGAATGCAATATCTCTTGGTTATCAAACGACGATTACATTTTCTGTCAGATCGCACCTATTTTGAGAAAAAAGAATCCGATGCTTCACATGGTTTCAACAGAGTACTTAATTGACTTCTCATTTCTGATATCATCTCGCTGAAACGAATATATTTTCGAAAATCAATAGGCGTCTACTCAAATAACCGTACAAGTCTCAATCCGCAATCCCGGAAAAAGAAATTAAAACGATCTTCGCAACCTTTACCGATATAGAGTTGGGCCTGATTCGATTTTCGTATGTTCGAGCCGGGTGCGATACGACGCGGAATTCAATCACCACCCAAAATTCCAAACGAATATCTCTCTGAAATCCCATAAGATATTTTCAAATGTCTGTAGGCCCCCCTCCCATCCCCGCACACTAGAAAGGTGAAAATCTCGTTACCCCCAAATGATAAACAGTTCGGAAAAAAAGATTCAATGATTTTGTTTCAAAGTTGTACTGAGAGCTTAGACGTATTTTTCAACCATCCAGCGGGAAAACGCTCTTCTCAACGCACCCTTGCGTGAGGTGTGAGCTCTAAATATTGTATGCATCTCGTTGATGATGAAACTCGTCATCCGCATTTGCCTTGATAATATACTATGTCCCGCAGACCGTTTGAAATATCAAAATCTTTCGAAGCGTTTCGATTGTGCGGACTTTGAAAATATCCCGCGAGAATGGCGGCAGTGAAAGATTCTTTTGAGAGGATTATCAAATCGCGTGTATTGCAAAGATTCTTGCTTCATCAGAGGTATTTAGCTGGCAAATACCAAGCGAGCCGAACGAATTCGAACGTATGTTATTGTTCGATTGACGCCATAACCCCATTTTGGCTCGGTAAAATCGGCCACTTTGCAACCAAATCACTCGAAAATGAGAATTTTTCGGGTTTAGCGGCTATGGAGACTTTTGCTCAGCACGTCGAGCTCTATCGATTGATTGCCGATTCGGTCAAATTCGCTGAAAGCCAAAATCCTATCATTTATGGCGGGGTCCTTTGACCTGTCTCTCCTTAAATAGCTTCATTTTAACAGTCTATATCATGCTTTTAAGACAAATATTCCAGCAAATCTTGTTCTGGGATTAACCACCAAATCACAGTAAGATTTAGAGAGTGAACATCAAAAAAGCTCCAATTCAGTGGATGTGAATGTTCAGATGTTCCAAAATGAATGACGTTCTTATGAGTAAGTAGAGCAACAGGATGATTGAGTTATGAGAACACTGTGAATAGGCGTGGAGGGGTGGAGCATTGATGCTTCTAAAATTGTGATAAAAAATGATATCGTCAAGTGGGGTAACTTTGGAACAGCTTAGTAACTTTGAGACATCTATGAAAGAACGAATTGAGCAGCCACGCAAAGGATCAAGTTCATTCTCAGATTCTAGAACGAATTTCGTCCACTCACGGTTCGTGAGATGAACATTGTATCAGTTTCATTACTGTGATCATCAAATCAAATTGTGCTGATCGACGCCAGCTCTGCAAACATGCATTGAGAAATCTTTATTTTGATGATGTCTTTTAAGCATGATTAATTTTAAATTGACTGAATAGCTGTGGGAGTTACTCTCATGGTATAAAGCCGTTGTTCTTACATATACCATGAGTGGAGAAGGTTAATTCATAACCTCAACCTGAGTATCTAAGCCTCGTGCATTGTTGCAAGGGTATCACAAAGATTCACTCTTGTTCAGGAGTTGCCCCAGATGATGATATATTTCATCAATTTGCTTGAAAACAGAATATTGATCCGGACAAATTCAGGAGTGAGTCGGAGATTGTCGTCAAACATCAAATGGAAGATGATGTCTTGGAGGTGCTGAATCGAGTGAGAGATTTTCACTCATCGACACCGTTGATCGTGGGAGTGTTCGCTATCTGGGTCGAGAATTCAGCTGGAACTCCGTGATTTTTCTCTCCCTCTAGCACCAGAAAATGGAATCTGAGGCCACCCACTCCAATATGGGTCAAGCATTTATGGACTTGGTCTATTATATCAGCATTGTCAGTGTAACTCTATTATCATCTCTTAGTACAAGCCCAGATGGACAATCTCAATATCCATGGCCTGTATTCTGGAAACGCTTGATTCACAGAAACCACTGTTATAGATATCATCTACTGATGCTGAAAAGTGACTATTTTAGGAGTTTCAATCAAGCTCATGACCCACCGGCCTCGACTTATCCGAGTGAGTACAACTTTCCATTAACTCGAGGCGAGTAAGATTCACCCCGAGGAAAGCGCGTTATCACTTCTAAATAACTGTTTCCCCAAATCACAGCACTTTCAAACATCTCTTTGTTTCCTAGCTGTGAGATCAATAGCTGCACCCCCAGGCACGCTTGAAATATAATATAGAGTATGTTGTACCTCGAGTTGGATGTTTGTCTCGATGCAGGTACATCATTCACATTACCCGTTGCAATTTATAAACTCTTGTACTACGACTCGATAATGTCACACGGGCTCCCGATCAGATATGCAGAACGAATAGTGAGCCCGTGCGTTCACTCCATCATTTTGTTGAATCCAATATCAATCATAAGCCAGTATTACATAGATATCAGAGCGAGGGGAGTAAATGCAGTTGTCCTCGGGGCTGCTATATTCGAGATAGGATATGTAGCGAGTCGCGCAGGTGGGCCGCAGAATGTTGTTTGCCCGAGATGATATTCGGAACCACATAGGTGCTGCCTCGATATATATCGCAAGAGAGCAGGTTTCGCTATCAGATCAATACTGAATCATTCATCGGCTATGGCATTTCGTGGTGTTCTAGCTACGTACAAGGAGGGAGGGGGGCACGTTTTACCAATCCATGGCCGCCAGCAGCAGCAGCAGCAGCAGGAACTCGAGGATAATGACACGATATCGGCGTGCCGATAGCACGTTATACTCGCGCTTTCGCTCAGCAGTCGACAGACATGACACCGAGGCGGTTCTCCGTCGAGGCTGACGAACTCTATCGATCACCACCTCAACATACCTACAAAGCTTACTGCACGCAAATATCGTATCTATAGTTGACTCGCCTCGCGGACTCGATGAATTCGAGAATCGAATCTCCCGGCTCGATCTCGGGCAGGACATAAATCGTCAAAAAAAAATAAAATTCCCGCCGGGCGTGATCTACGATACGTATCTGGCTGCTCCGCGTGGCGAAACGGGGCCAACGGAACTCGCTCTATCTAAATCCGCGGCGTGAGAGACCGCTGAATTTTTTTGGGGGATGATCCGGTCTCACCTGCATATCACAGACACACGAGTCTAGAGTCGGCTCCGTGACTGTCCCACTTTTCCAAACCGAATATTGATATACTCTGCTCTCGACTTCGTTGTCGTCGCGTTCATAATTTCGCGCGGAAACTAGATCGCGGAGTTCGTTCTCGGGCTTTTCGTGTCCCGGAAGGGGAGCACGTTGGTTCCGGACGAGGCCAACTCCGAGTTTTGCTGGGATGCATCCGTGTACGGATGGATGCGGAACCCGTTGGTCGTACTCGCGAACCATCAATCCGGACAAATTGAATTAGCATATTGTACGCCATGGACCACTCGCATATCTATATTGCTGCAGGAGTGGCCATCAGTATATCGGAGGCCTGCGAAGTACTTCAATCTCGCGACGATGACTCTGCCCGATACGTTTGCTGCAGGTTACTATACGCGATGTCATCTGTGGCAATATAGGGAGCAAGAGCTGCGACTCGTTTCTCAGACTGATTTTACAGTGCAGGTGCGAGATGGGCGCGTGATTAATGTAACTGCCGACGAGGACGACGTTGGGTCTCTGACAAAGTGCGCATACCTTCTATCTTCACTCTCTATGTACCTACGCGCGATAGTTATAGGCCGAGTCTACATAGACGCGCTCACCCCGGGCGCGCGCGCTCTCTCCGCTCGCACTCTCCACCCGAACACCGGAGTAGGTACCGAAAAATGACTCACATAAGTCCCCTATTATAATTCAAATTTCCAGTCCGACTTAGTGAGGTGAAAACCCGTCAATCTATCGTTAAGAATTGCCCAAAAACTCATTTGCATGGAATTGAGATTGGAAGATGAGAGACGTGGATGTCGATCGATGTGCCTAATATAACCAGACCCCCAACTTCTCAGGTATCTAACTCTTAGCCTGTTCAAAAATATTCAACATTATCTCGGGTTTACATTGATACTTATTTCAAAAACTATACGATAAAATTAATCGTGAAAAATTCTGGTTAAGACGAACCGAGCTCTTGCAAATTCACAAAAGATAACATTTGTGTTACAAGAGTCACTCCTTCTTGAATTTGGGACATCTCGGGTGTTCTTGATCAGGATTTCATAAACTTTAGCTCATTATTCAGCTCCTGAAATTAGGACCAATGTATAACCAAGATGATGCTGAATATTGTTGAACAGGCTGAGAGTTAGATACCTGAGGAGTTGGAGGTAGCAATATTAGGCACAATGATCGACATCCACATCTCTCATTTTTCAATCTCAATTCGATGCAAATGAGTTTTTGGGTCATTCTCAACGATAGATTGAAAAATTTTCCATCTCACAAACTCGGCCTGGGTGTTCGAATTGCTAGGGAACGCTCTTAGGTGGGTTTCGAATCATTTTCCGGTACCTATTCCGCGGTGTTTAGGTGAAGAGTGCGAGCGGCGAAAGCGCGCGCGCCCGGAGTGAGCGCGTCTATGTAGACTCGGCCATAGTGTTATTCTGTGTGTGTGTCTCCGGGCGCTCCGAGCACTTATCGCGCCATCGTATAATTTCTGCAATGCACCTCTGAGCTGCTCCGATGTTTTACACGCGGACTGGTTTAGCGCGAGGTCCCCGTCGCCTCGAGGATATAGTCCTACGTATAGGCTTTCCCCACCCCCCGAGCAGATTCTAATCGGCCGTATTTATGAATATCAAAGCTCTTTTGAGTTATAACGCGTACGCTCATTCGGCACAGCTAATTTTCCATACAGACTCTCAACATCGCAAGCTCGTGGCCTCGGCTAATTGGATGCTCGACTTTGATAGATATAACGGCATTTTCCAGAGACTCTACGACGACGTTGGAGCCATTCACGAGACGGCGAAAATATCTGCTATTCATACGAGACGCGACGAACTAGTTTCGATTCACCGAAGCGGCAAAGAATTTCAATTTCAAGTATATACGTTGCTGCTGCTGCTGCAGCTGGGGGAGGCAAAAGTGATAAAAATGAGCGGGTGCGACTGCTGCTACTGCGCTGCAGTCAGCGAGTCAGCCCGGAAATGGAATGTCCGCTCGAATTCCATTCGCCGGGCATATATTCCGCGAGCCAGATCCCGATCTGCCCGTTTTCATTCGCGACGGAATGTATGAGAGGCTACCGCCAACTTTTCATCGTAGTCCATCGTATGGATGTCCCACCCACTAATGTGAGGTAGAGATATCGGAGCCCGAGTCCCTTTTAATGAATCCAGCTTCCCTTGTTGATTCACTCAAAACTTTGGTAATTTGTAAGGTGGTGTGAGTCTCATCCGACTAGCTGTGAACATTAATCTGGAGTCCTACCATTGGTTCCGTCCACAGCGATAGAGAATTACATTGTGTAATTTTCACTCATTTGTGACGCATTCGTGGCCTGTTGTGAAATTTTTATACACGCTGTTCTGCCGTCGAGCCAATAGCTGGACTCCATTGAAAATTATGTAGCTGCACCTATTTTGAATGTTCACAGATATTAACAAGAAGTTCAATCAGAATTATTCAGGGGGTCGTCCACAATCTGCGATGACACCTGGGGGGAGGGCACTGTCTGGAAATATCTAAAGGAAAACTCCCTGAAACTGCGAGGGGGGAGGACAGGGTTTCAACTACGTAGCCCGATCTGTATGATTGAGAAAATATTTGCAATGTACGGTCCTTCTTGAATGTAAAAATACCTCCAGTGTCGTACAGTGTTATTTTAGGTTCTAAAAACTGTAGATGTCAACCAAAATGAGAAACTCACATTACGATTCCTGTTCATTCATATTGAACCCAGTACCGCTCTATTCCTCCAAACTCTAATCTGATTCAAAAATTCATCTCATATCATATTGTGAAACAGGTTTTTGAAATCGCGAAGAAATTTTATCCCAGACATGAAAAAAACGCTTCTCGAATGAGATCTCAAAAAAGGGTCATTTTCATTCATCGTCCCTGTATGCAAGATTCGAGTAAAAATCTCATAAGTTCTCTGAGGAAATAGTAGAGGATCTTCCGTCGAAATCGTCCAGCACAACATTTTGAGAGATGAAACCTTTCAATTAAACTAAAGTTTAGAGAAAGGAAATTGATGCTTAATCTGGTCTCTCAGTGACTTCTCCCAGGAAAATTTCCGTATAATTTTTCAAAAATTACTCAGTTTATTGGAAGTATGGGGGGAAGGTTCATTTTGCTCAAAAAACTAAGGTGAACCAAAGGGATTGCGGTAGGCGTCGAGAAGAGCCATAACGCATCTACCTAGTTCGTGGACGGCTTTCAGCTTCAAAATTTTGGAATCTCACACTAAATGTGATTATTCCAGCGCATCAAACGCTGTCAGAAATCACATTCTAAGAGAAAACAAAAGCGCATAAAATCTGTTAAAGTCAGACTGTACCCCAAAGGTCTTTTTCACGCACAAAACACTGCCTTTACCCCCAATTATATCGAAATCTTTTCCGACCGTCCAATTACCACAGAAAAAGCTGAAACACCTCATTCCAACGAAGAACCATGTTCCGTCAGCTCACTATCGCCACCAGAATAGACACTTTTCCAACAGCTTCAAGCTCGAGCGACTTGGACGTGTGAATACAGTGACGTTCAATCGAGCCATCAGCAATGCAAATGTCTACGGTATAGATCCAAATTTCAAACTTTCCCTTTTAGCATCTGAGCAGCAACGAAAAGCCTGAATAAAATTGTCAATCAGTCTGATGGTGCACCCACGCTATGTGCTCGCGGTCGGCTCTCGACTATCACTTTCGTCGCTCACGAGTTGCAACCGAATATCCCTATTATAACAGTGTCGCGTATATGCAGAGCGCAGTTTGCCCCGCTTCTCCCTGATGGCTGAATATTCAAATCCGCGGTGAGATCGAAAGTCGAGAGCAGCAGCAGCATCAGACTTTCGTTTCTCATGAGCTGTACCATATATGTATTTGCATGCTCGGATTTACGTGTGATATGAGCAGAGAACAATCTCGTGCTCGCATCGGTCACGACGACGACGACGATGAGATGAGCTCACTGTTTATCCAAGGCGATTTACTTTTGCGACCCATCGCTAAAATGTATCCACTATTTTACTTCCGACACTTTCACTGTACTCTCTAATAGCGTATTCTTGCAAAACTCGTGTGATATCATGGTGAATAGTGGTCGATCGAATTTCCGTGGGCGAGCTGGATTCTTGCGTCGCTCTGGCCAATTTCGAATTTCCCGCGCTTACCTTTACCACCACTGCGCGCGAGAGAGCGGAGTCGATCTCGTTAGCGAGGCTGGCCCATGGCGTAAAGATAACAAGGTGTGGGACCCCGAGCATCCCCGATTATTTTTACGCCATGGGCTGGCCTGCACCGCCGCCGCTTGATTGTACACTTGTCATGTTAATTTCCTTGCCGACTCGATCGCCACCGCCGTTCGGGATATAAACTGACTCGAGCCGTGACTGTTGCATGGGCCCGTATGCCACTCACGTAGCTTCCGCGCAACCACGTGTTTTCCGCTACGTGAGCAGCACCGAATGAGAGAAAATCCCTCGCGGAGCTCGGTGGCCTGTCCTGCTAATAGGAAAATGTGTTTCATTGTAGGCATTAATTCACCGAATGAGTAACGTGCTCTCGACAGTCGGATGAATGAACTTCCTCCATTTTCACTCAACAAAAACACGTTTGAAGTTGTTACACGCTACTTTCTCATTCGACCATCGGAGTCTTGTCAACGGACTCGGATTCGCTGCTCTGGAAACTGATTACGAAAGTGGATTTGAATATTTCTCTTCAGTTATCATATGGGAATAAGCATATCGTGAGGTGAGCTGAGTAGACAGCCTCAATATCATGACGAAGCGAGTGAGATCTATTCATCATTCGCCATGTCGAATTGCAGTAGAGTTGGTATTCTCAAATCATCACTTCGAAGAAAAACGTACTCACCGTCTCAATAACATGTACTGGTCAAGACTGGCAGAGCACGTTCCCCACTTTATCATACCAATAGAAAAACATGGTTATAAGCTGAAGGGGTGATTTTTCACATCCTGTGATCACTGTGAGAAGAAATTCTCGAAAATTCCCTAAACTCAGACTAATAATCTGAGATTCCACATTACGAGGTTAGCCGCGGTTTGTTGTCATTCAGAACGATTTTTATCACAATTTTCCACGAACAAATGAAAATAAACATTGGTGACATAACTGGACTAACTTTTGGTCTATGGGCAAATCGGGATATCCTTGAACGTGCGAAGATATCGTCCGCCAAAACGTCTGTTGATATGAAGAAATTGAACGAAACGAATCCCTCCTAGTCCGAATCCCCTTACCCATACAGTCTCGTCAAAGGATCTCTATGTACTTTGCCAAAACTGATGTACCACGTGATTTTTTCACAAGGGCGCGCTATAAAACTCGAATTTTGTTCAACACAATCGGCGAGACATTTCCGAACAACGCTCAAAAGCGGAACATCCAAGCTGCAACAGGCCAAGCAAACGCATCGAGCGTATCTCCGGTGCGAGCCCAAGGCTTTTTTTCGTCGCCTGCGCGTAATGCACTCATTGTACCGTACATCCAGAGTATATCTCGCGATTGTGCTCGCGTGTGTATGTATGTATTCGCTGGCGCGATTGAATTAATACAATGGGGCTTTATGTCGTGCAGTGCGGGAGGCCAACGTGCTTGCAGGTATATCGCTCGACATTTGGTGCTCTCTCAGAGCCGCACCCGCCGAGTAATCCTTGCAAAGCACGAGTCATCAATGAAATATTCATGAACGCGAATCAGGCTCGAAGAAGAAGATTGCTTTTGATTGTAAAAATACGTTCCGTACCTCTGGACACGCATCTGCTCTTGCGGAGCTGATAAAGAAACTATAATTTGATTCGGATGGAGTGCTACGCGTGATCATCACGGGTACCAAACACCAGAATTCACATCTGTTGTTCTCACTTTGTTCTATTGACCTAGAAAATAAGTCAAACGGCGATTCTGGGCTCCAACAATTCCATTTGAGGCTGTTAAAGTGACTTGATGTAGTTTTGTCCAACAACTGGATTGAGGATTTAGATATGAGAGAATCCTCTAAAGTAGATGGGTTTGATAGCGAGGTCAACTAACCGCGGTCCACCTCAAAAAATGAGTATCCGTCGTCTGTGCCGCAATAATCCCTCTTTTGAGAGCATGCCTAGCTCAGACAAACAATCACGAAATCATACAAAAAAATTTGAAATGATATGTGTGTAAGAATGTAATCCAATTTGATAGTGCAACCATACCATTGTCACAGAGTGTCTTATGAAACAGGTTGACAAGTCGTCGAATGATCCAGTGAGCCATGTAGATACCCTGAGGTAATATTCTGAGTTTTAGGAGCAGATGGTGCAAACATTGGTCACACGTAAATTTCTAGTCCTAACTATAACTTCCCTCTAACATAATTGTATTACCAAGAAAACTGGCATATCATTCATAGATATCATGAAAAAATTCATTTATTTCATACTCACAAAGCCGGCTTATCAGTATCGAGTGATAAAAATTTCAAGGAAGCACACTGTATTCAATAGTTTTCCATTTGTTCAAATATTCATCTAACGACGAGGGAAACGATATTATCAGTCTAGCCAGATTTCAACATGTAATTTGATAATATCAGTCAGCTGAAGCTTGAAATTATCTAGTGAGCGTCAAACGGTTCACTACACGATGCGGTTCTTCAAACATATTCTGCAGCAACTGGTAGCGCTTGGTGAGTCGTGCAATCCGATGAGTAATCAAGATTCCAATATTAATGTGAAAAATGTGAGAAGTAATAATTTTATGATTCTTCAGGGCTGCTATCAACGTTTGCCAAATCTGATCCACTCTATGCATTTCCTGGCGCTGACGTACGAAAAGTCGGTCTGGGTAACTTGTACTTTGTTGCTCTCGTTCGGGAAGAAAATTCTGGAAAACATCTATGCACAGGCTCGCTGATATCTAAAAACCAAGTCCTCACGTCTGCGACTTGCGTCGAGAACTATGAGTTGAGAAAATTACGGGTTTTCTTTGGATCAATCGGTAGGGCAATCGTCAAAAAACATTTTGGTGTGATTGCCAAGCAAACATACCAAGATTGGACAAAGCAGCGATGTGATAACAGTATCAGCTGTTCGTGGGATGTCCAAACCAACGACATCAGTATTTTACGCGTAAGTGAACCAACAATTCGCATTAAGAATAGTAAACATTTTTATAGTCCACGGAAATTTTCTTTGATACATACACGGAAAATTCAGGTGAAGATGTAGATTATGATTGAGAACTCTACAAATGCACAATTTTCAGGGTCAAAATATTTGCTAAACCAATAATCCTCACAGAAGTGGGAAAATTTTTTGGTCCAGAACAAATGTTCTGTCTAGATTACAGTAACAGTTTGTGTAATAAGAGATTGATGTAACTTGCAGCTCGATGTCGCCGATACCTCCATCAGTCCAGCAGTAATTGACTACAGTTATAACTTCAAATCGGGCGATCGACTGAAAGTTCTCGGTTGGGGCCCTACAAACGATGGTTCCCGCCCTTATACAGCGCAAAGAGGAGTACTCGAAGTCATGAGTAAAGAAATGTGTGAAGCGAGAGTTCGACAAATTATTTTGTCATGCTTCTCAACTTTCAAGTTACCGAAACAAGTCTCATGTGCTACTTCAACGCCAGCCGTATTAGGAAGAGAGGTTAGGATCCTTTACTTGTTTTGGGAACAGATCTCTCTTCACTCAAAGACTATTCGTCATCTTTTCAGTACCTCTAACCAAAATGTTCGAATTGATTTTCTCTCGAATAGTTGAATACCGCTTGAGGATTGATCTCTCCAACCAAATAGTCGTTACACCCTAAACTTTTTCCAGGGTGACTTTGGAGGCCCGGTTTTACGAGAAGATCACCGGAAAGGAACTTCAATCCTTGGAATCATGATACAGAGGTGTCCGACTTATTCAAAGAGAGACTTCAACCCAGATCAAATTAATTTGATTCTCCACCTCTCAGTTTTCGAGCAGTTCATTAAGGAGACCATCAAGAGTTGAGATAATCTCCAGTCGATGCAATCCCCAACCCTGCCTTCTCCTGGGCAGTCTGACACGACAAAAGCAAGAATGACTCCACTGAGGAATCTAGAGATCATTCAAACATTTCTGACACCCTTGGCTCTTAGAAAATCTCGCGCTTGATGAATACAGTATTGCAGATTCTATATCCTTGGAAAACTATGTAATAGGTTGCAAGACCTCTTCCATTATTACTTTTCTTCCTTATCAACCTAGAATTCCTTCTTCAAACTCTTCCTGAGGTTTTTCTGCGGCTTCTACAGCGCCATGTACTTTCTGAACCACCGATACCATCGACAGGCACGTATGGGAATCTACATTGGTGCTATAAATAGTTTGTGTGATTAGGAAAATTCGTTCAACAGACTGAACACCGCCGATACATCTTAAGATTAATCAGTTCATCATCCTACGCTGAGCAGTGACGTTTTAATATCTCAAGCCTATTATTATAATTCCTTGGAGTATCAAATTCAACACAAAAGAAACTGAATGACTTTGGATGAATAAAGATACAAAAATAATTCACCTGGCATTATTATGCGAACCCAGTGGGTTATTCCTGCATAAGAGAACCTGGATGATCATCTACTCGTTTGATACAGATATCTCTTCAAAGGAGCTAAAAGCCTGCATATTCAAGAATGCCTCAAAAATCCTTCAAAACTGAACTTGCGGGATACCGCAAAGCAATCATGCAATCCAGCGTAGCTGAGAAAACTCGCTCATGACCTCTCAACGCCCGCAAATTTCCGTCCTCGAGTAAAAACTCGTCTGGCCAACGCCACGACGACGAGGAAAAACTATTTAATTTTCATCAAGTATCCATCATCGCCGCAACGCAGCCCGAGACTATTCTGTGCGGTACACCCGTACTCTTTCGCACTGAGCGGGTTGAGAGCTTGGGCGGGTGCACGCTGCTGCGCCCGCGTAATTTACTCTCGTCTCCGGAATGCAAATGACCCCGGCGAAAGAACAAATTATTCGCGGCCGCGCGCTCGTTAATATTCAACTTGGCCTTTCCACAGCTCTGACCGTAGAAATTGTACTCACCTACACAGAGGCACCAGGCAGACGCACCATCCATCCGTCGTCGAGACCTGAAAAAGTGCTTCTCGTACCTTACAACGAGATTAACAGCGAGAGCCGCTCGTTCGCGTTCTTGTTCGTCCAAAAATCATCAATCGCGCTTGTTGAAACGCGCAGCCCTCTCTGTCACGGTGTCTCGATCGACCGCGAGGCTATCGCCAAAAAGCAAGATCGGCAAGAATCGGCGGTACACAGCCACGCGAGCCAAACTCGCGGATAGGGCAAAAAACGCTGGCTGCTCTCCGCATTTTATCGTCGATTTACAAGAGCCCGGGCCAAGGAAAGCGCCCGCTGAATTAATTTAGGGGGGGAGGCCACGTCTCGAGGGCTGATAAAACGTATTATGCCGCTTTTTTCGCGCTGCGCCGTAACGAAGATTGATGCGGCGCGACGTCGGCATCGAGAATCGCTTGCGTTCCGGCAAAAACTATCGGCTCCTTGTTGCTGCGTAGAGCCCTATATGCGTTCCCGTGTTTGGGCCTTTCGAGATGCAGCTGTCCCGGGGACACGAGCTTGCCCCGGAGTATTACGCCAGAGGAGGAATCTTGTCGCATAGCTGCAGAGACACGGCCGAATGAGGATGTGTCACAGCGGACAGGCGCATAGCGATCGAGAATCTTTTTACGCGCCAAGTGCGCGTATTCGAATCGATATCGACGATCGATGATCAACAAAACCAAAATGCATCCTCGGAACTGTCCAAGTTGAGCCGTAATTCGGGATACCTGTCACGCGTTGGACCACGACGAGCAGATGTTCTACTTGAAATCTTTGCTGCACTCCATGCTTTGCAAAACAGTCCATGACATTTTCGAGGTGCATGTAAGGAATTCTCTCTCATATCAGAATTTGAATTATAATGAAATTCAAGCGAGATTGATCCGGTTGGATGATTCTAGAGCATTACTTGATATTCCCTTCCCGTGTAAATTAATATCTTGAGATGACCGCATCATACATTTATCATTTATCTCGTCCACCGGATGAGGAGGATTCCACAATCAATTCAAATGACGATGACTAAAAATTCTCGACACTCTCGGACTTTTGACAAAGTATTGAAATGAGAGTTTCACACGTTCCCTCTCATTTCAATACTTCGGCACAAGTTCGAGAGTGTCGAGAATTTTTAGTCGTCATCATTCACATTTATCATTCTTCTACAGTTTTGAAAAATCTTCAAACATTCCTCCCTCGACGTTCAGGTTGAAAGTTAAAAAGGGCCCTTCAAATTCATTCTTGATCCGTAGGGTTCCAATTTTTGTCGAGATTAGGAATTTTGCTTGAATTTGATGACCATTCCGTCCCTTCTGCTTGATTAGATCACTCAATTGTTCAGCAATTTATTGAACTATGCATGCGGAACTGATCTGGTATTTTGAAAAATGAGTTTGAAATCATCAATGCTCTCGGTTTTTGAAAATCGGAGACACCTCGTCCAGTTATGGGATTTGCTGCTCTCGTTTTTCAAGTACTCAAAGAAGAATCTGCTTCCACAACCATGACATTCGCATCAATTTTATCCAGAGGCTTATCCTTACCCCCAACCTTGCACTAATGGAAATAGTTGAATGTTGAATGAGAACGATCCAGGAGCAGAAGAGGGTAGGAAGAAGATGGCAGAATTATTGAGGAGCATCCGATGGATCAGATTGCTTTGAGAGAGGAGAAGTGAATTGCACTGCAGCCCGTGAAATCCGAATACACTTGCTCGTTTTATATGGGTCAGAGTAAATTCGATTGAACCATTCGTATATGCATTGGAGCATCCGTATCTTCCTCTTTATACCTCGAGTTCTCGTCGTAATTTATCGAGGAGAAATTTTTTCCTAAAGCTCAAGTGTTGGATCAAACGACATTCATTGTAACGATACAATCTGCACTTTTACAAAAGCTGGGTCTCTCTCGTTTCCATTCATGAAAGGATGAATTCAAATATACTGTGATGCAGAGCATTTATCTGGATGAATGTATTTGGTTGACCCGATAGAAATGGTTACGCGGCACACAGGCAAAACAGAACGACCCGCCGCGAGTGAATGGCTCTGCGAATGCAGATTCAATTTTCCCTATCGCTAGGAAAGATGTAATATCGTTGCAACTTTTTTGTCCACTCTGTATCCTGTGACTGCGATGTAGAAACTTATATTTGCCCTGCTTCAGTTTATTACGAAATGTTGTTTTTACTTGCCCACTCACTCGAGCGCGTAAAACTTTACGGCGCGAATGTCTTTAATTGAATATTTGAACACTGGTAGGAGTATATTGCCACGCTTCGGGCTCTCGATTGCTCTACGAGTTTGATTATTTTAGGATAATGTAATGAGGTATTTCACCTCGGCCGGGATATAAAATGAAATGCTGTCGGCAACACTATTGCCCAGTTGGATGATGCAAGTGCTCTTTTCTGTCGGAAATAGTTAATGATCAGTGCTCCAAGTTCGACCTGATAATTTCACGAATTATGCATTGAAATAGGTGAATATGAAAATCCTTGCTGCAATGTGAACAAAAAGTATGCTATCAGCAGAGTCTCATAGGACTAGATCGACTGGTTTTTCTTCCAATATGTCGTGCCAGGGTTATAACTTGCTCTCCCATGGGGATTCAATACATGCTCAAAACTTTGATCTACACCAGAGTAAATCTCTTGAGAGATGTATTGTCATTGCCATGCAACTATACACAAGATTATACAGTATTACAGATTTTCAGTTTTATCTATAAATGAGAACAATGAAAGACTTACCATGTCAATGCAGATGGAAAAACCCAGGTCGAGTATTTTTTGATAACTTTGTAGACAAGTCATTCTTTCCTGACATCTGTTGGAGAAGAGGATCTAGATTCTATGAGCCAAAGATTCTCGCAGTTTTTTCAATGGAAGAATAGTCGAAGTTGTTATCAGAATTATCTTCTTGCTATAGCCAACATGATGAATCCCAAGCCAAATCCACTCTTGAAGTGCGGCGAAATTCTAATAAAATCTACTGTGGTGAGTACCTTTAATATACTTCGACACAAGTGAAACCAAATCAATTCAGCCTGTTCTACGCTCTAACCCAAGTAATGTACATCAAAAGAAGAATAATTTTTGGGATAATAATAGCTGAGTTCACAGAATCCACAAAAGTCGAAACTTCCTGAGCTGGCAGGGATATTGTCCGAGAAGCCGGAGACCAATAAGGCGCGAAACTAGGCTTATATATACGTAATTGTTTTAGCTGTTGTCAACGAGAGACGAACATATTTATCAGTTTTCGCAGACCTAGTCGACAGTACCTTACTTGATCGCCTATTTCAATTATCCAGGAATCGTGAATGAACTCAGAACTCGATTCGGTCAAACGGAGATCTAGTGACCCTATACTCGAATTTCAATAAACCTACCAAAGAATCTATGGAACAGCTATCGTTGTAATCAGTTGGGTTCACGTGCAGAATCTCGATGCAATGTGACTCGAATTGGATTCTTCAATCAGTTTGCCATTCGAAAATCCAATCGGGCCAACGGTGGCTCATCCATTCAGATCTCAACCCGATTGCAATGAAAGCTCACAAATCCCTGTTTCACATCAGCTTGGCATGGATCGTTTCAAACATCCGCGCACGATGTCATCATTCGCGCCAAATCTCCGTTTCTCCGGCGACGGGGACTCCAGAATTGATTGCACACCTCGCCTCGGAAATGCAACACTCGTTTTCGTCGTATCGTGCAAGGATTGCACAGCTAGCGCGAAAGCTGCACACATACATCCAGGTTCACATGTACACAGAGAGATAAGGGCTCGCGGATATCGCCCGCGAATAAACATCGAAGAGTGCCAGTTCAGGGTGACGTCTCGCGTCTGCAAATTCCGTCGATCCCCATTCGGCCCACTTTTGCTCGCCCATGCCAACAGGCAACGAGATGAAGGGGCAAAGCGCACCTGGCGTAAAGGCTGTATTTGCCGTCGAAGATAATCTGGATTAATGCCACGAGCGAGCGAGCTTCGCGCGAATTAACTCGCGACTTTTCCGAGTGTATACACGTGGGGAAATCGGGGTCGGGGTTCGAGCGGAGCCTCATCTCAGCCGGTGCCAACTTCATTTCCGGTGAGTTTTGCTGCACCTCTTTCTCTCTGTTTGTCGTCGGCTTCATTTGCTCTGAAGCGAGAACGAGAGTTGCGCTCGCGGAAGTGCAACGAGAGTATGTTTGCCCGGTTCGTCTCTCTCGTCGCTGGAATTTGAAGAGGATTCGACACTCGCTATTTCAATTCCACGTTCTTCCTGCCCCGCGAATCTTCAGATAACTGCAGTGCAGCGTATCGGTGAAGGATTTTTGCAAACTCTTTTGTAGAGACTCGGATGTGTAATTTGCTCGGGGTAACGACAAGAGGACGAGTCATTTTAGTGCTGATATGGCCGTGTCGGACGTTATCACATTGGCAAACGAGTTGCCGCGCCTGACTCTCTGATGTGTGAATTGGGGATGTGTCTGAACGGCTGCTGGTGCTTGGGTAAAACTGAATGAATTATTCAATCGGTCAGTGATGAGTGCTCTGGCCGCGAGCTACATACGTCCAGCCAATCCAATTTCTGACACTCCTGACCTCGTTTCTCTGATCCAGCGTTCCTCGAGATATGTGCCATGCACGCCCACACATATGATGAAGCTACCGTAGCTGGCCTCATATTGAATTTCCTCTCATCTCAGTCTTTTTTTAACAGAGTTTTGCCGTTGCTAGTTCTCCATACGTAATTTGCACTTGTGATCAGCTCAACGTTGGATGAGTAGAATATGACGATCGTGGAACTTGGCATACAAAATTATTCCTTTTATCGAGACTCGTTCAGGTTTGCAATTCGATCTACTGTCCCATGATTAACATGTTCTTTTTTCTGATACTTAGCTGCGGTTGTCCTTTTGCACTGAAAAATTTCTGCCAATAACTTTTTGTCAAGACTTGACCTTATGATATGGTAGGATCAACGAACCTATGCATACTCAAGGTCAGCTGTACTAGAAGTTAGTCCCGCCATCCATAAAAAATCCTATTATTTCATTTTGAAACTTGAATGAGAATTTTGTGCGCCGATATCTGTGTCTAGGTCTCATCAAGAGGCGCGGTAGCGCCTCGCTGGCGAGTATGAGCAGACGAAAAATCGAGCGAGGCGCTGTGCCTATCTATACTTTGAATTGGGGTTTTTTAACCTCACACTTTTTTTCTACTCGGATTATTAACCTCTTAACGTTGCTCATAGAGCTCTGCAATGCTTTAGCAAAGCCTTTCTAAAGCGATTCAGAGTCCTGTACAATGATTTTCTCAATCCGGGCACTGGACGCGTTTTATTCAGCACCGCAAAATTCATGCCTTCGTTTTACATCTCAGTTCGATTTCACCAGCCCCGTGCTTCGACTCGAGATTAATCGAAACGTCTCTACTACACATGTGTTGGGTATGTAAGATGGTCGAGGAAGAGAGAGAGATAGGAGCGCGTGCGCAAGATCTTCCTGTCCGGTTGACGGCAGTCTGCAATGAGGCCGTCTGCTGCGTACCGGGCAACGCGGGCACCGACCAGCTGGTTTGTTATCGCGGATAAATGAATTTTCGAATTATCTGAATTTCTCGATTCTATAATTATTGCATCAGATGTGGATACTCGAAACTAGCCACGACTAGAGGTGACGTAAAGATCAACAAAGCGCCATGCGAGAAGGACAGGGAGGAGAGATTCGTCTGCTTTGTTGTGTTTTGTGTGTTCGTCGCGGCTCCGCAATATTGCTGTTGCCTGTAGCTGCATGGCTCTCCAGATTGAACTGAACCAAATATACACTGATAGTAGTGTATTTTTATGGAAAAAATGACGGAGCCGTGTGTAAGAAATTCTCAAGTGCGGTGGGGACAAGTGCTTGGAAAATTTGTGGTTAACCTTGGATTTTTATAACCAAGGAGTGAGATACCCCCCCCCCTCATTCACTTTTTTTCAAAAGTAAAACTAGGCGAGTATGAGGTTTAGAAAAAAACCATTCATCTCCAGTACATCAAAACTTTAAATTTTATACGACATGGTTTAAACTCTTGGAAGGAATGAGATCTAAAACACCATGTCGAGTATTTTTTGAGCCGATTTGTCACGATCAACATATCATCACTGGTAGAGACTAGAGCCACTTTACTCCAATCAAATCTTTCTTTCAATTCATCCTAATGGTGGTGGTTTGATAATTTCTTACTAGCTAATTGTCGATGAAATGGCCCGAAGTTTAGGTGAGTAGAAGAGGTACAGGGGAATATCGAAATAGAGAAAATATAACTGAGTATGATATGAGATTTTAGTGAATCATCACGAAAACCAAATTAAACTCAGTTATATTTTCTCTATTTCGATATTCCCCTGTACCTCTTCTACTCACCTAAACTTCGGGCCATTTCATCGACAATTAGCTAGTAAGAAATTATCAAACCACCACCATTAGGATGAATTGAAAGAAAGATTTGATTGGAGTAAAGTGGCTCTAGTCTCTACCAGTGATGATATGTTGATCGTGACAAATCGGCTCAAAAAATACTCGACATGGTGTTTTAGATCTCATTCCTTCCAAGAGTTTAAACCATGTCGTATAAAATTTAAAGTTTTGATGTACTGGAGATGAATGGTTTTTTTCTAAACCTCATACTCGCCTAGTTTTACTTTTGAAAAAAAGTGAATGAGGGGGGGGGGTATTTGTGCTTCTACGATGAACTTGTTTTGTATGAGAGAGGTCACGAGTCCACTGGAGGTAAGTGTGCCCAACTTGCCTCTGTACCCAACTTGCCCCCATATGCCGATCTCAGGAATGGGTACTCGTTGACATTCACTCAAATTTCTTTTACGTTTGTTATGTCGAAATATGAGATTGTGATTTTGATCGACCCCAAACGATTTCTGCGATTCCCAAAAAATTGGGAGTCAGATTTTTATTTTTTATCTTTGCAAAGCTAAGAAATCACCGAGGAATTTGAGTCTAGAAACACCGCAGCCAAATATTTTAGTTCGACCGATCTTGATTTCTTGTCTCAAGACTTTTTTTCGTTATTTGAGCTTCAAAAATCTATCACAAGATTGGTTAGCCTTAAAATGAGAGTAGAAAAGAAAAACTTTCCTCAACAGTAGATTCTTGGGTTACATATTTAATCCACATGGCTCCAAAAATTCTAGTACGAGCTTACATGCTTCAATGTGGAGCTTATGGAATAATATTGACATGTTCATGGGAAACTGTACAGATAAACTTTTGAGTCGTTAAATTAGGTCTATACGCTGCTCATCATATACAGAGCATTGCCAATCAACATGATCGAAACCTTTTTCACTCTCATTGCATCGGCATCTTGCACTGTCTGCGAGATTAACTCTAGTCCCAAGACCTTCAAAATCCACTTTTCAGAGTTGTAAAACTCTGATCTTGAGCTATTTCGTGTGCAAGACACTGGAAGCATTCGCAAAACAAAAAGGCCAACATCAGAGGGTGTGGCTAATATGCTTTCATATGGTTCATTCGAGAAGGCGTGCAGGACGAATTTTTCCACCACTCAGAATGTGTTTATTACAGCAAATAGGTCGGAAACAGTGTTTTGGGTCAATAAATACCTCCAGACTCGGTTGCAATACAGAGAAAACGGGTGAAAATGGTCTCATGCACATTTCGGCGACTCACATAATATTCAATGATGCGGGCAAGTTTGGTACATCCCTTGGAAAGCTCCCAAAAATTATTCTTTGAGAAAATGAAGACAGCTTGGCTCCAGTTGGTCACAATCAGGCGTGCCTAACATCATTCTGTGAGCTTTGGATCGCGCTTCGAAATGAGCAAGGGATCCTTGAAGAATGTTGAGGTAGGCCACAGTTGTAGAGAAAATGGTCGAGGCCATGCTGGAGTCTCACGTCGAAAACACTAATCAGCTTCATGCAATGGTTTCATCGATTGAGACGGGGCTGGTCAGAAATGACTCGGAATTGCTTCAGGGACCGTCCATGAACCATGTAAGCGGCCAAGAGAGAAGGATGCGGGGTCAAAAATTTAATTAGATTATCTACGTTGGGCTACGGGGCCGAGAGGGGGGGGAGCCATCGGCTCTGCTACGTAGACTCATTCTTAAAGTGCGCGCTCAACTACGGGCCCGCGCTCCTCTCCCGCTCTTTACCTCCTATTCCCGATTAGAAATATGTTCAAGAGGCTTGATTATTCTATCAAATCTTGATCAACTTTTTATCATGACCTGATCAAGAAAAAACTCCTATTAGATCAAACTTGCCTTCTTGCATTCCCAGGAATGAACCTCGAGTACGATCTGTCAGGATGAACTTCTCTCTTTTTTGAGGAGGAATCAGTAAATCGTGAAATATTCCGATTCTGATTCTCAGAGAGCATGGCCTTGCACCGCAGATCAAGTCTCATGGGAAATCGAGACGTTTGTCCTCGCGGTACGTAACAGGGATTGTTCCTGGAGCAACTTCGAAGCATTTGTGACCAATTCCGTTGACAGTACCCGACTTGTGCAGTGAATGAATGTCGTTCGTGTGAGACACTATTCACGTGCACCTGCCAATGACAACGGGACCGTGTGGTTCGTTGCCTAGACATTGATCGTGCTTAGGTCGTGAAGCGACGATGGAACGGAGTTAGCAAGGCAAAAATGATTTCACTGTCGGCGCGGAGTGCCTTTGGATGTCTTAGGTTGACTCGAGGGCCCAGTGGCCGAACGGCTAGACGGAGCAGCCATCAAGGCTCCAAGACGCGCGAGCTTGCGAGCTTCGCACATACCGCACGGGTTTTCACTACACTGAGCTTTGGGAACACCAGAAGGGGCGTCCCGTTCCATTGTTGGCACCTCGGATTGGCACTCCGTGATATAATGCGGCACTCGGTTCCGAAAGAGTATATAGTCACTATAACCGGGTAGAAGGTTCTGTGTGAGCGGGAGCGGGCACAGGTATACGAATTAGACGCACTGTTTTAAATTCGAATTGTGCCGCAGCTGCCGATGCGCGGAACACCACAAACACGCACACATATTCGTCCATGCTGGGTTACACTGATTAAGAGCGCACTGAGTGGATCGCGGCCATCGCGGTGGCCGGATGACGTAGGGCCGTAGGTCGTCGGGTCGAAGGGCCGACGGACCTGGTGGCGCGGCTTTTGGTAAGCGATTTTACGTGAACGAATGACCGTGGAGGCCTAGCCTTCGTGATAGCTTGAGCAAAACTGAGCATGCTGAGCCAGGAGGGCTCGGCTTTATATAGGCGCGGGTCGGCAATATCTGCAGATCTGAAGATACGTGGATCTGTGGATCTGCAGATCTGATGATTCGTGGATCCGCGGATCGGTGGATCTGCGGATCTGAGGATCGGTGGATCTGCGGATCTGTGGATCTGCGGATCTGCGGATGTACCGGATTTTATGAGTTTATAATCCCTTTTGAATTTATGACGTTGTTTTTGAAATCGTTTTCTCATGCATACATTCGGCCTAAGGTTGAATCAAGACGCAAGTATTTATTAAAAATATGAGTGCGATGCGCACGTCAAGCGCCCGGGGAAAAGCGACTTGATTCGACCTTGGGACCCACACCCCGTCATCGGCAGCCGTATATCAGCTTTATTGTTAATGGTTACAGATTCTTATCGATATCGGTTACATATTCTTATATCTACTGAGTATGAACGTGATTTTCCCCGCATTTGTGAAAAAGCTCTTCGGTATTTCTACTTCGGAGTTCTGACTTTATAGTTTACTGGTTCTGCACGCTTTTAAGGTATGTCTGCTAATTGTTTCCAAAAATAAATTGAATTACAATATCCATCCGGATTGAGTGAAAGAAAATTGAATTACGGACAAACATAATCTTGAGTGAATATCACGAGAACGTATTATCTAATAAGTTGGTGCACCATTATTATCCTTCATGAAGTCAAGTCGACCTTCTTCTCCTGAGATCATACTTGTGAGTCGGCGGAGGGCGTGCGAGCTTGCGCTCGTGGCGTCTTCGAGCTGCCTCCTCCAAGGTTGGTCTTCCTCTCCGGTTTTTCCAAGTTGAACCGGGAATTTGCGGCACTCCAGTGCTCGCGTTTTGCCGTACGATGAGGTCTTCCTTCCCCATTGGCGTTGTGTTGGGCTCCGATCCGTGGATTGGTGTGTCCAGGACCGGTCGATGGGCAACATCGTCGCTGGTTGGAGCGATGTCGGCGTGAACCTC
The DNA here is from genome assembly GCA_029851415.1 of Eretmocerus hayati. NCBI lineage: Eukaryota > Metazoa > Arthropoda > Insecta > Hymenoptera > Aphelinidae > Eretmocerus > Eretmocerus hayati. The sequence goes on along the minus strand of CM056741.1, from coordinate 3,304,097 downwards.
GGCATAGGCGTCCCCATGGCAGGTTGTGGTTTGGAGGCGGAGGCTCCGTGGTGTTGCGGCGGCGTTGGCTCCGTGATCGGCCGTGATAGGAGCAACGGCTGGCGGTTGTACGTCAGAGTCCGTGGCAGGACTCTGTGCTGAGTGGTCTCGTTTCATTTGCGAGACATGTACTTTGATGTGTGCATTACCTGGTCTCTCGACGGTGTAGACCTGCGTTGAATGGTCATGCACAATCTCGTACGGTCCTTCCCACTTCGGAGCGAGGCCAGCGTTGAACTGGTCGGCGGCTTTGGAGAGAGGGTGTGACTTGATGTATACCCGATCTCCCACGTGGAATCTGGCGGGCTCGGCTGCTGGTGGGTCGGTGTAACGTGCTTGGTTTTCCTGAGCACGTCGGATGAGGTCCTCTCGGTCTCCGAGGTCCTCGGCTGGTGTTTCGCCCGGTCGAGCGAGGTTTCTTCCCAGGAGTAGTTCGCTTGGAGAAAAACCTGTTGCTGCATTCTTCTTCCTGCGCATTGAGAAGAGGATGCGTGGTAATTGGAGGTCCCAATTGTTCTGGTTACGTTGAGAGTGAAGGGCCAGTCGGAGTCCCTTCTTGATCTCTTGATTACGCCGTTCCGTGGGATTTGCACGTGGCATGTACGCAGGGGTGGTCCACACTGCGATTTGGTGCTTCTCGCACCATTTGGCCCACTGGGTGCTGCGGAATTGGGGTCCGTTGTCGCAGATGATGACCGACGGATATCCCCATCTCTGGAAAACTTCGGCTTCGAGAGTACTCATGGTTACCTCGGTAGATGACGACGCGACTGGAAACGCTTCGGTCCATCGGGAGAAGACATCTGTGGCCACCAGAATGTGCTTCTTGCCGCGTGGAGTCCTAGGATAATATCCCATGAAGTCGACGGCGATTACCTCCCACGGGCGTTGTGGTTGACGAGGCGATAAGGTTCCGTGAGTCGTCGGTCTTGCAGCCTTGGTGAGATTGCAGTCGGTGCAGACTCGTACGTATTGGCGCACGTCGTTGCGTAGCTTGGGCCAGTAGTATCGGTCTCGGACTTGCTGCAATGTCTCCTTCATGCCGGGATGTCCGGCCAGCGGGTCCCTGTGATAGAACTGGAGCACGTCATCTCGAGCTGCTTCCGGTACGTAGAGTCTGGGGCAGTCGGGAACGCGTATGAACCACAGGAGGCCATTGCGCATCTCCCAGTCTGGTCCGCTGGGTAGATGTTCGGTGTCGTCTTGCGCTTGGCGGATCACGTCCTCTAGGGTGCCGCAGTCCACGTTTGCGAGCACTACGTCGTCTTCCAAGGATTGGCTTACGGGAGGAGCGAGGGCGTCGTAGTCGTTCTCGGAGTCGACGAATACCCCATCCCCCGGGAAGCGCGAGAGTGCGTCTGGCAACTCGTTTTCCTTGCCTGGTACGTGCTCGATCCTGAAACTGAAGCGTCGGAGGAACATGGCCCACCGTGTTAATTTACCTCTCTCGTCCTTGACTTTGTCTAGCCAGGTGAGGGCTTTGTTGTCGGTTCGAAGCGTGAAGCAGTTGTCCTCGAGGAGATGTTTGTACTTCTTAAGGGCCCACACGACGGCGAGGCATTCCTTCTCGTTGGAGTGGTAAGCTTTTTCCGTCGGTGTGAACTTCGCGGAAGCGTACGAGATCACCTCTCGTTGGCCATCTGCACCTTGGTGATACAGGACAGCTCCCATGCCGACGTCGCAGGCGTCGGTCTGCAAGTAGAGGACCTCTCCCGCCCGGGGACGATGGAGCTTCAGGGGGTTCTTGAACTCCTCCCTTAACCGGTCCATGGCGTGCTGAGCGGCTTCCGTCCATCTCCAGGATTTGTTTTTCTTCAATAACTCCGTCATTGGGGCGGCGATGGTGGCGAAGCCTGGAATGTACTCGCGCAGCCATCCGCATATCCCCAGAAACTTCTGGAGCTCCTTCTTGTTTCGTGGCGCATGAGATTCCAGCACCGCTCGGACGTGTTCGGTCTTTGCCTCGTTGTGCTTGTCGGAGACTACGTGGCCCAGGAAGGACACTTGTGTTTTTCCAAACTCACACTTTGGCAAGGCGCAGACGAGTCCGTATGTCTCGAGTCGTTCGAGAACTAGGGCGACGTGCGTGAGGTGTTCCTCATACGTGTTGGAGTACACGACGACGTCATCCTGAAAGTTGAGACAGAACTTTCCCACATACCCCAGCAGAACCTCCTTACCGATGAGTTGGTTGCACGTGCGTCCGGAGTTCTTGAGTCCGAAGGCGGCGACGTTGAACGCGTATTGGCCTCCATCCGGTGTGCAGAAAGCGGTGTATTGCCGTGATTCCTCGGTGAGTGGTATCTGCCAGTAGCACTTTCGTAGGTCGATGACCGTATAGTATTTGGCTCCGCCAATTTCCTTGAGCACCTCGTGTATCACCGGGTTTGGCTGGGCCGCGTCTTCGGTGATGCTGTTGATGCCCCTGAAGTCCACGCAGAATCGAAACGTCCCGTCATGTTTCGGTACCAAGACGATGGGCGAAGAGTACGGGGATGACCTTGCGCTGATGACTCCGTCGGCGAGCATCTGCTTGACGAGCTCGCTGATGGCTCGCTTCTTCTCGGCGGAGTACCTATACGGAGGGATTTTAAAAGGCTTGTGGTTCGTCACCTTGATGTCGTGCATGATGAAGGGCGTCCTTGCCAGGGGTCCTGATTCGTCGAAAACCTTCCAGTGGCGTAGGATGATGGCCTTGAACGCATCGACGTATTCCGCTGGAAAACCGTGGTCCACCTGCTCCCACAGTTGCTGATGCTGCTGGCTGGACAGTTCTCGGGGGACCCTCCCCAAGAATATCCGTGTGCGTCGTTCGGTGCCGACGTATATGCAGTCTAAGCTATGGTCGTGGAGAACTTTGTTTTCCTTGAGCCACCTGCGCCCGAGGATGGCCCGTGCGCGCAGGTGCTTGGCGACGAGGAACGTGGCTTGACCCTGGAAGTCTGCTACGTGAATAGGCAGCGAGCACGTTCCTTGCAGGTCCATTTCCACATCGTCTTGAGCGAGCTTGGCGCTCCTGGGTTCCGAGAATGGTCGTATTTCTCCCGCCGAGACAATTTTACTCGAGATAAAGTTGTCCGATGCGGCGGAATCAAGAAGAGCATTGACGAGGTGTTCGCCGATGTTGACCTTGAGGGATGCCACCAGGAGGCCGGTCGCGTCGGCCGTTGCGACGCTTACTGCTGGGCTGCTGTTCCCGGAGCGGGAGTGCCCGCGCTGCTCGTCGCCCCGGGTCCGTTTTCCGGACGCGTTCGGCGACTCGGACAGTCGCGGTGCCAGTGGAAACCTGGGCAAAAATCACATTTGGGTATTTTTTCACCATTTACCTCTCGGAATTCCCGCACGGCGCGCTTGGGCACGAACGGGGTATTCGGCTTGGTGTTGCCGCTTAGAGTTGGTTTCCTAGCAGACTGCTCCGTTGCTTCGTCCAACTCCAGCTCGGTGGCTCTAGAGAGGAGCTCGCCGACGGTGGTTGGCGGGTTCCCCCGAAGGTGCTTACGGAGGGATCCTCGCATCGCCTCCATGAGCAGGGCGACCATTTCCTCTTCTGTTGCCGTTGGTAGCAGGCGCCGGGCGAGAAGATGACGTTTCTCGATGAAGACGCCCACTTCCTCTCGTTCCCCCTGCGGCTGGCCGTACAGCTTAACCTTCAGCTTCAGTTTGAGTTGGGTGGAATCGAACCGGGCCAGCAGGAGTTCCTTGAACTTCGCCCAGTCCGTGATGACGTCCTTGTAGCAGGTCCACCATTTTGATGCGTCCCCCTTCAAGGCGCGCTCCGCAATTTGTACGCGGAAGGCCTCATCAGTTCCGAGTTTACAGAAATGCTCTTCGCATTTCTGCAAGAATCGGTGAGGATCTTCGTGCTCCGCCCCAGAATAGTCGGGCGGAGTAAGAGGGGTTCCGGCCAATTGGCGGAATATGTCACGCATACCTTCCATGCTCGAGCGTACGATGTCAGCAGGATCCGCTGCTTGTTGGATGACTGCTGGTTGGGGCGCTGCTGCGCCCGGGTTTGCGGGTTGCTCCGAAGCAGGGTGCTCCGCAGGTTCGATGTCGTCGCGCTGCTCGGCGACGAGGTCGCCGGGGTTGACTGCTTTGCTGACTGGTGCTGGTACGGCAGCTGGCTCCGCGACGTCGGACGCTGGAGCTACTGCGTTGGTTGGTTCTTGTATGACGAGGAGTTCCTCGCGATTGTGTGCGTCGACGGCAAGCTGAAGATTGGCTTCGACAACTTCTAGCTGTGCGACGTCCACCGGCTGGCGGAGAGCGGCTTGGATCTCTGCGCTGGCACCGTGCTGCTGAGCTTCAAGGGATGCGGCACCTTGAACTTCAGGCAAGTCGTCCGGTACTGGAGCGATCAAGGGTCTTCCGAGTGAGTGGTGGCGCAGCTGTCGTGGAGAAGCTGGAGCCTGTGCTGCTTGTGTTGTCCGTCTTGGTTGATGTTGAGCGCCACTGGGTGTTTCAGTACTCCCAGAAGTACTTGGTGCTGCCTGCCTGGTGCGGCGTGACGCAGGCGGCGTTTTGGGCACGTGACTCATTAGGTCGTGGATTCTCGCACCTTCCGATGCCGATCGAGGAATTGATCAAAACCTCGTGGCCCCACGTTGGGCGCCAAATTGACAGTACCCGACTTGTGCAGTGAATGAATGTCGTTCGTGTGAGACACTATTCACGTGCACCTGCCAATGACAACGGGACCGTGTGGTTCGTTGCCTAGACATTGATCGTGCTTAGGTCGTGAAGCGACGATGGAACGGAGTTAGCAAGGCAAAAATGATTTCACTGTCGGCGCGGAGTGCCTTTGGATGTCTTAGGTTGACTCGAGGGCCCAGTGGCCGAACGGCTAGACGGAGCAGCCATCAAGGCTCCAAGACGCGCGAGCTTGCGAGCTTCGCACATACCGCACGGGTTTTCACTACACTGAGCTTTGGGAACACCAGAAGGGGCGTCCCGTTCCATTGTTGGCACCTCGGATTGGCACTCCGTGATATAATGCGGCACTCGGTTCCGAAAGAGTATATAGTCACTATAACCGGGTAGAAGGTTCTGTGTGAGCGGGAGCGGGCACAGGTATACGAATTAGACGCACTGTTTTAAATTCGAATTGTGCCGCAGCTGCCGATGCGCGGAACACCACAAACACGCACACATATTCGTCCATGCTGGGTTACACTGATTAAGAGCGCACTGAGTGGATCGCGGCCATCGCGGTGGCCGGATGACGTAGGGCCGTAGGTCGTCGGGTCGAAGGGCCGACGGACCTGGTGGCGCGGCTTTTGGTAAGCGATTTTACGTGAACGAATGACCGTGGAGGCCTAGCCTTCGTGATAGCTTGAGCAAAACTGAGCATGCTGAGCCAGGAGGGCTCGGCTTTATATAGGCGCGGGTCGGCAATATCTGCAGATCTGAAGATACGTGGATCTGTGGATCTGCAGATCTGATGATTCGTGGATCCGCGGATCGGTGGATCTGCGGATCTGAGGATCGGTGGATCTGCGGATCTGTGGATCTGCGGATCTGCGGATGTACCGGATTTTATGAGTTTATAATCCCTTTTGAATTTATGACGTTGTTTTTGAAATCGTTTTCTCATGCATACATTCGGCCTAAGGTTGAATCAAGACGCAAGTATTTATTAAAAATATGAGTGCGATGCGCACGTCACCGTCTCAATTAATGCAAAAACCACGGCGTAAAGTTGATCCGCGTTTTGCCCGAGACTCGACACGACCGCACCAGGGCGGGTTGGGTACTTTTACCTTATTCCTCTGTGATTCTGTTTGCTACAGTGGGTCCTGTCAAATTGGGCACCTGCCGATATTGGGCGCTTTCTTGTGGAACCGGGAGAATAACATTACGTCTTATAGGAGATTTTCTCCACATATTGGGCACCTTTGTAAATTTGACACCTCCCTAATTTGGGCAACTTTTGCCTCACCCGTTGTATGTGTCGTAGCCCGTTCACTCACTTTCGCCAGTTTATACACCGGCTAGCCCGTTTATAAACTCGCCAAAAAATCCCATAAATACGTGCTCATTGTATTCGAGGAAGAAATTTGTCCAAGGCTCAGGATAATTGTAATAGGCGTCGAAAAGTACCTGCCCGGAAGATGGTTTCACGTTCAGCGCGGAAGTTTTCGAAGCTTAGTATAGCTGACCGTGTGACTGTTCTGTGCCAATATTTGATCGGTCCCCACTAGATTTGCCTCGCGTCATCGGTGTTATAGTAGATATACAGAACGCGGTGTATCAAATAGGAACGAAAGACGGCATAATTGAAGGATGGTTCCCAAGATCAGATCTAGTTCCTGCTGGAGCTGAAGCTGTGCGCTTGACTGGTGTTAACATGAAGAGATGTTATTGTGCAGCAAGCACTAGTCAGCGTAAAATGAAACGGTGGTTTTGCTTTAAAAACAATGTGGAGTGTGGGTCGCGATGGCGTCGCCAAACGATATGCTCTACTAACAAGGAGAGGTCATGGTCTGTGGGTCGTGAATTCGGCTGAAACTCTGGGAATCGTCTCCTTTTGGCACCAAAAGATGATATCCAAAACCGCTAACTTGAATGCTAAAACGTTTCAGAGCTATGGTCAATCACATTAGCATTGTTAGTATACCTATATATATCAACTTTCAACATGGGCCTATATGGGCAACGCTAATGTCACAGGCTGTAGCTCTGAAACGTTTCAGCATTCAAGTAAGCGGTTTCGGATATCATCTTTTGGTGCCAAAATGAGACGATTCCCACAGTTTCAACCGAATCCACGACCCACAGACCATGACCTCTCCTTGTAAGTTGTGTGTATAAGATAAGCTAAAAATATTTGCAGTCATCAACTATATTGATCTGAGTAACGATTATGTACCTCACATAAAACATTGACTTAATATGATGATTATAAGCCCATTTCATTCTCCAAATGACCACCGTGTGTTTTAACCCATGTCCACATTTCAAAGCCAGATACACGCTGAACAAACGGCGGATCGGCCTCTCGCCAGTTTATAAACCGACTTGACAATATGTTCAAAACCCGTCCAAGATTCCGGCGGAGCGATTTTTGAATATACTGGCTGCGAGCTTATAAACTGGCTAGCCAATATATAAACGGGCTAGCCGGTTTATAAACCGTCGGAAATGAGTAAACGGGCTACGACGTATGCAACTCTATGTTAAATCATCTTCATAAATTGAGCACCCATGTTTTTGGTGGCTCTTCATCAGAGTTTCGCGAGGGCGTCATGGTTTCGTTCGCAGTACAGTGCCTCGCCAACAGCTCCACAGGCTCACTTGGAGCGCAGCCATGAGGTTCACGACATTGAGTCCCGAATGACTCTACAGGAAGAAACCCCAGCTACAGTCGAAGAAATCTTGGATTCAATCCTTCAAGGCGAGACTGTATCTGAGGATGAAGACAACTCTGAGGATGAACTCAAACTTCCATCAAAAAATGTGTCACCACCGAAACACAATGAGGCCATTGAGCTTATATCACGATTGGTTACATAATCTTCCTAGCACGAAGAATCATTAATGGTTGCGAGTTTGTTGAAGATGCAAGGTGAGATTGAGAATGAGATCCTCATACGATCTTTACAATTCAAACAAGCCAAGATCTCAGACTTCTCCACACAGCAGATGAATCGAGCAAAAAACTGAAGAACTCCCATCATTGAGTTTATGTATTGTGTAGCTCAAATTCATCATGTAAGAATATTTGTATTAACTTTTTTTTATCAACATTTGTATTGATTCGAGGATTCAATGAGATTGTATTGGATATTGGAGAATTGTGGAATATTTCATCAATCAGATGAGTATTTCACAAATGACTCGACTTAAGAGGGAGAATTTTATTAGAATAAACCCATACATTCATCGTAGAGACTTGTTTTCATCCTTCTGAACACGAAGACATCGTTCAAGTTTCTAAAAAAAAAAAAAAAATTTCCTACAAAATAATGCCTATCTCTGTATATTGGGCACCTGCTTATATTGGGTGCATTCCTTTGGAACCGAGGATGCCCAGCATAGACAAGATCCACTGTAATTAACAGATCAGCAAACTATTGATGTGAGAGCGATCTGAGTAGTAGTATGAATGTTGAAGAGCTGCAACAGGCTGGGAATTTCAGTCGCTGTACTTTATGAATTATTGTTCTATCATATCAAATTCAGGCCCTGTATAGTGTGGGACTTTTTTTACATATTACGACAGTCAAAACCGGATTCGACCAGTTGCTTTGTAACACTGGTTCAGAATGAATCTCCTGGCATCCCCCAGCCTGAATACATTTTGGGATTTTCCGGCTTACTCTCATATTACCGAATGGACGCTTGAAAGCTTTGTCCCAAATTCAAAACTCCATCAATCGCGTTATCCTTCGCGAGGAACCAAATTGCTCATGACATGCACACGTTCCATCAGTGAAAACCGTAGCCTATAGATCCATAATTTACAACCTCGGAGAGACCAGTGAATTGGATGAGCGGAAACGAGGGAATAGACTCTCTGAGAAATTACCGATTGATCAAAAGACCCATCAAATTAACTAGATAATTAAGGTAGGAAAGAGCAACTGTGTGATGCACCCAGCCGCTTCATCAGCTCGCTCCTCGAATAGCGCACAGAATCAAAGAGCCACTCCAACCGCCTGGTGACGCAGAAGCAAGGCGCTCGCAGTGGCAGTGACAGTTGCGTCGATGGATTCGAACCAGAGGCTACAATACAACTCGGGTTCCGATTCCTAACGAGCTCCAGTTCGATTAGCATCGTCGCCCGCGGCCTCCCTGTCCACCCGTCTCCCCCCCCCCCCCCCCCCCCCCCCCCGCGCATACGCACCCTCACATATGCGCACACGTACACATCTCTCGAGATGCATGCTTAATGCGTCCAGCGCGGCGCGGGTGACAGCAAAGAGAGAGCCCTCGAAGCCGCGACTTATGCACGCTCAAACTGGCCCTTTCTGAATATAGCATGGGGACCGCGGCCGCGCGCGTTAATTAGGCTCTGTGCGCGACATGCCGCCTCTTCGAATTGAGCGATTCATCGGCGGCGTCCACTACTGCGCGCGTCCGAACGAGCTCGCGAATATACAACATCGTGTGTACCGAGACAGCAGGGCCAGCAGTCTGTCCTTGAATACATACTTCAGCCAGCTCGATTTGAATATTTCCCGCGGCGACTCTCGCTCTTCTTTACCCCTCGTGCAAGCTGCAATATACGTGTCTCTGTGCTCTCGTGAATCTTGTTCTGCATCTTATATGCACGGCGAGAAACCTCTTTGTCTCGGAATGAGACTCGCTTGAGCCCCGACGACTGCGACACGCATCGAGATTTGTATAGCACACGTGAGTGTGTGTAAGATATAGACGGGCCGGTGGTGGCGGCTCATTTGAGTTTGCCGAGCGGGCAATTCATCCGTCGATATTTCACCCGCTGATTTTTTGTACACCATGTGAAAGCGGCTGCTGCTGCTGCTGCTGATTATATTACGGGCGTTACCGCGACGCAAACGACGCTCAAATTGGAATACTCATGTATGGAATACTCCGTACCTGTTGTATATGCTCATGCGAGAGTGTAATTATTATGACGCGTATTGAAACATAATTTGCATGCTGCTTGATGGAAAATTGAACGCCCAACTCTCATTATGGGACTGAAAAATACGCGACCGATCGCGCGAACACGCGGGGACAGGTATTTTCACATTATATATCCCGTGGGTGCTACAGCGTCGATGCGTGATTCTCGATCTCGATCTCGTTATGCCCGGTAATTGGATGCAACGGCGCAGGAAATACAAGACGGACATGGGCAAAAATGAGCGTACCGCGTGTCGTCACGTTCCCTATATCATTATCATCATCAATCAATCGCCTCTTGCAGTGGCACCGATGTAATCATCCACATTTATTTCTCGTTCTGGCTGAGTCGTATACGACGTGTCATGCTGTAGAATCTTTGAGCTTGATTTGCTGGTACTTTGTCAACTGCTCTTCGATCAAAATGACGTTCCTGAGACAGATAGATCTTGATATTCGGTGTTCATTTATGTCATTAGACTGTCGGTGTATACTAGACCTGCAAAATACGCTACGAACTCGGATGGTAACACTGCATAAAACACAGTTGAACAATCCGAAGGAATTACGGAAACCGACTCAAGCCCCGTCTTTCGCACTTGGGAACGTTTGAACTGTTCAAAATCGGTTCAAGTGAAGCCAACTTCTGAAAGATACAAAAAATCAGCCTGAAACTTCCTTACGTTTTATTGAAGAGCTAATCCATAGAAAACTCCTCTCACATACTTTCTGGCGAGCTCATTGTGACATGCTAATCAAATAAATTCCTCATTCACAATCACATAAATGGACCATATATCGATAATTTTGATCATACGAATTCATTCTTGAGTTCTTGAACAAAAACAGTTTGGTCAGATTCCAATTTGTCTCCATCTGATCGGTTGGGTTGATGTATCCCCAAAAGTATCCACTCTGAAATGACAAAACAACCCAGTGAATTCGTTGATGCTCGCACTTCTTCATCCCTGCAGACAATCCTTAGGCCGAACCTCATCATCAGCACCTAGCAGTACTCGTAGCATGGAATTGGAATCTTGGTTTCGCAAACATGAGTTGATTCTACACCAGGTTCTTGGTTGGAAAGTGTACTATGATGTAAACGGAGCTTCACGGAGTACTTTGATGGTGTGTTCGTCCCTGATGAGAGAATAAGATGAATGATATTACTCCATACAGTAACCACACCGTATATTTGCCTCGAGAGTCAGCGCATCTGAAAAGTCAAGAATCATGAAGTGCGATCCTTTAAGAATGATGAAATTATGTGTGAATAATTCGTGAACACAATAGGAGCAGAGGGGGGGGGGTGCACCCCTTATATGGAACGAATCAAACTTCAATCATACAAGCATCATCACGCATCACTTATTTGTTACCTCTGGATAACTTTGTGATATTCCATGGAATTCACAAAGTTCACCAGATGAATCTTGGATATGAATTTTGCGTGGAGAATATTCTACACTGGTATTTATAGTCGTTATAACCCAAGAGTTAAGAATTTAGCCGAAGATTAGGCACTGGAAGCGGCGTGGCAGAATAATAAACCATTGACTGTTGATTCACCTCACATTGTCCCAATGCAGCAGACCACCACAGAGTTGAACTCACTTTCTGCCCTCACCGATTACAGCGCCTAACCCGCGGATCAACTCTTAACTCTCTGGTTATAACGACTATGAATACCAGTGTTGGTGGACTGAAGTAGGATCACAGTTCTTCGTTGAAATTCTGTCCGGTGAATCTCAGGTATACCAAAAGAATAAATTGAATATTGGAAAATAGAACATGTCTGCAGACCGGAATAGTGTCATTTCGTCAATCCCCAAACCTCGAAACCCAATGAGTTGGGTTCACGGACCAATACTCATAGGTCGCAAAGTATTAGTGATCGAAGCATCGTATTTTTCATTTCAGAGTCCATCGCCAGCACAGATCCGCGAACTAAGATCGTAGCCCACAATCTCATCGGATTCGTATTATATTCTCAAGAGCCGATGCGACCTCGTTGCATATATTAGAATCATTGCAGAAAGTCTTCCTTCCTTTGGGTATCTCATTGATACTGCACGGTGTCGCTCTCACGGTACCTACTTATAGAAACTCAGCAGCAGCAGCAGCAGCAGCTCGCACACGTATAGTAAGTAGCCATTGTATTGCGCGTGCATGCGTACGTGGTCGTTGTCGTTGTCGTCGCGTCGCATGGCAGTGGCACGGTCGAACTGTTCCGATGCCGATCTTGCCATATACCCGTATGCATCGAGGTATGCATACCTCGTATACCGATAGCCTCCAGCTCTGTACGGTACGTCTATCCCATAGATCGAGGTACAGCCAGTCCCGTTCCTCGAAATCCAATACGCATGCCATACAGCACGAGCAATGGTCAAACTCCGTCTGTTTGGTCTCGTCTGACTGTACCCGCACCCGTATCTATCCAGGGTCTGCTACCAACTGCTCCGAGCTCCGGTCGCGGACTTTGGAAACCAAACGCTCATAGTCTGCATATCCATTCGAAGCGGCAATGCTTGTCGCACAAAGGGTACATAGAAGAAATGCGTAGAAGGTGGCGGTGGCATGGAAGACGCGTAACGGCGTTGCCCTGGTGTCCGCGTCCTTCGCCGTGTACATGCGTGGAATCGGCTGTAGCAGCACCTCGTCCTTCTTTTGGTGCATGTATGCATGGCTACAGCAGAAACAGCACAATAAGGCGACTGTCCGCGGAAGCACAAGCTCGCGACAGTCGCGAGAGAGAGAGAGGCTAAGTTATGGGAGCGAGATGTATCTGCCTTCCGAGTCCGCGGGCAGGGCTATACTACTGCGGTGTGGCCCTGTCCGGCACAGCTTCGAGACACGCCATATCTTGAGAGCTGCCCACGCTCTGCGCTATCGCAATGGGTACGCGCATTGACACGACGTGACTTACGTGCTGCGAGTATGTGTCCTCTGCTTAATTAGAGCGAACATGAACGATCGAGGCTTACGAAGATCCCACTTGGCACTCTGATGCTACCTCTCCGTGGCTGGTTTATTTTCAGTAACTTGGTGAAAAGTATCTCCATTCTGGATCAAAAGTAGGACCGTCGGTTCGAGAACTCGCTTCAAAAGACTCACGCCAGAATACTCATCTAGTCCGAATGTTGGTATATGTAGTGGGATGAATACGATAGTACTCCTGGCCCTGTAAAGCTCACTCTCAGAACTTGACATAATCGATTGGTCATTTGGTTGGGACGTTTTCATTTGTACAGTCGCAAAATAGAATATATCAATTCATATTGACTCGGCTTGGTGTGCAGAGGGCTGGATATCGAAGGATGGCAATGGTTGGTCGATATTAAACTAGATCCATGTGCCGTGGAACGCAAAATAATACACTAAACTTTTGATCAGTAATGTACAATGGAATCATACTGAGGCTATACAGTGCTCTTGGGAGTCGGATAGGTCCTCGTCGTTGAAGTTCCGAGCAGTTTCAGTTAAACTGAAGTTCAGTGACTCCTCACTGGCGAATACGGAGAATCCAAAATATCTCTCGATCTCATACCTCCGATACGGTACAGTTTTCTGAATAAATCAGCGACCCCGAATGCAATTTTTCTAGGGGGGGGGGGGGGGGGGGGGTGGTTGGTCTATCTTAAAAGCTAACCCCGTCGTGTAAACATTGAGCTGCAAAGATGCAAACGTCAGGATAGCATACACTCCAACTATTTCAATTCCATGTCTGGCCAAACTGGTCTGTTTCTACTGCAGCGTACACTCACCATGGTCTCACTCGCGCCGCTATGCGTACGCTTTGACCCAATCAGGGCGATTAATCCAGACGACAAATCTAATAAGGGATACAGATAATCGGATCTTGGTGCCGTGTCGTGGTGCAGCTGCAACTGACGCATTACAGTAGACGCATACGCGTTGTACAAGCAAATTCCCATGACAATCGGGTGTGCGTCTAGTTACAGCACAGACGCATCACGCACAGGCAGAGTAAGTAATGCCCTCAGGCACGAGTCAAAGCAGAGGCAAAGCAGAGAAGGCACAGTAGGGAGCTCGCGAGAGGCGCACGAGTAATGACCGGTGATTATGATTTGCATCAATCTGCGCTGGTCACGCGCCTGAACTGACGGATTCTGCTGTTCAGAGCTATGCATCCGACGAAACGCCCCAGCGCGCGCGAGCTATCGAACAATGCCCAAGCAGTCTGTCGAGCCTCTTATGCTCCTGCCCACGTTACACAAGCCTGACAACAGCAGTAGCAGCAGAATCCCATTGAGCATTGACTCGAGCGGTATTACACCGAGGAAGCTAGTGTGCACGCTCGAGGACACGACGAGGACGAATAAGGAGATCGAGGCAGAGGCAGAGGCAAAAGGAACAAAGTGGAAAGAAGGGAGGAGCGGACCCTGCACCGTCATTAATCCGCGACGCGGATGATTTAGTGGTTGCGCAAAATGATGTGCAATCTCGATTTTTTTTTTTTTTGCTAGCGATTACCAACTTGATTGGACTGCTGGGCTCTTTTTTATCTACTTCGTCCTCGTCGCTTGTCGTTCGTCACTCCGGGTGCTATGCTGATGACTCGTATGCAAGTTGAGCGCAGCCGGCTTCGAGGTGGACACCATACCACCAGCGCCCTCTTCGGATGTTTCTTAACTTTCCCGGAGCCGACCACGTGACCCATTGGGTTAAACCGCGTCTGCTAGCTAAAATTTGGTTCCCAGGAATCAAATTTTCTTATCGCGTACAGGAACCATTTCACACAGTTCGATTGGTTTCAATAACATAAGTGTGCTTGTACAACACGGCTCTCCCTATTGTGAGGCATATTTTGCTTTATTTTTCAAACGAGTAGATACATCAGGTCCTCCATGTGCTTTTTTTCAAAAAAAAAAAAAAAATTCCAAATATGACTCCCGACACGAAGATCCGTGTTGTACAAGCACACTTATGTTATGGAAACCAATTGAACTGTGTGAAACGGTTCCTGTACGCGATAAGAAAATTTGATTCCTGGGAACCAAATTTTAGCTAGCAGACGCGGTTTAACCCAATGGGTCACGTGGTCGGCTCCGGGACAGTTCAGAAACATCAGATGGGGCGCTGATGGTACGGTGCCCACCTCAGATAGGATGAGTGGTGAAACATGAAGGAAATCAGTGGATCGTATTTTACTGTATCTACTCGTTAATCAAGTAACAGCACACAAAACACCTAGACCTGAAATTGTGGAAAGGGTTTTCACAATAGTTGAGTGCGAGGAACAAATCCACAACCAACAAGACTACGTATCAGTTCCAAATCTTTCAACAATCAACTCAGGATTCTTAGTCCTGAATGTTCAATTTGCGCACACATCCGTCTAGATCTGATAGGTGGCAATGAGTATATATGCGAATATCATCTGCGCGTAAATGCCATGTTTAGTATGTTTTAATACCTGGAAAAAATCATTGATGAAGATTGTGAATAGTAAAGGTTTGAATGGATTCAGAGAGACATCCATTCTCATCCCGCCCTGATTGACTTCGTGCAGACAAGTAGCTTGGAGACCATCGAAATACTGAGTCACAAAAATTCAGTGATCGAAGCTTTTTCAAGATAAATTTGTGCGAGACATTATCGGATGCTTCCGAAAAGTCAAAAAAAATCAATGACAATGACGTGACCATGTAACGGTAGACAATGTAGCCTCCAGAGAACTGACTCAAAGAGCCCTGTCTCATTTCAAGTTTCTCTCAAAGTCTCAAGCAGAAGAAAAAGTGAACTCTCAATCAGCCCCAAAGTGTTTGCTTTTAAGACATTATATTCAGTAATTGGACGAGTATCATAACTATAAGGGTGAACAATAAACTTTAAGATAGGAAAAAGACCATATCTACTGTAACTTGAATCAAGTTTCCTCGTCCAACTAACACCATGGGTTTTCCTGATTGTTTTTACTAGATTCTTGATCCGATCTCTCCAAGCAAGCACTGTTCAAGTTTTGAAGCAAGGGCACAAATACTTCAACGAAAGCTCGTGTATTCATCTGGACAATTCACAATGGTTGAATTATTGTGATTTTGATTATATGCAACCCCTGAAGCAGGTAAGTATACCGTTCTACTCTCTGTTCTCCTCAATTCCAACACGTATGGGCGAGAATGTCACCATTGGTTGCGCGATCGTTTACGCGAGACAATATAATGGCCGAGTCTACATAGACGCGCTCACCCGGAGCGCGCGCGCTCTCTCCGCTTGCACTCTCCACCCAAACACCGGAGTAGGTACCGAAAATGGGATTTGAAAATCTTTCGACGAGTATTCCCTCTCAATTTGAGTATCAGCGCGAGTTTTTGAGATGAAAAACGGCCAGTCTATTGCGTAAATCGACCAAAAATTTGATTTGCATCGAATAGAGATCGAAAAATGAGAGGCGTGGTTGTGTCTCATCTGAGCATCCCCCAACTTTTCATCAGGTCTCCAACTTGCAAACCAATCAGAAATATTCAGCATCACCTTGGTTATACATTGGTACTTATTCCTGAAGCTGAATAATGAGCTGAAGTGTATGAAATCCTGATTAAGAACACCCAAGATGCCCCAAATTCACGGAGGAGTGACTCTTGTAACTCAAATTTGATCTTTGGTGTACATGGAATAGCTCGATTCTTCTTAACCACAATTTCGCACACCTTTGCTCATTTCACAGTTTCTAGAGAAAGTCTCAATGCAAATTCAAAAAAATGTTAGATATTGGTGAGTGAGCGGCAATTTGGGAACTTGAGAAGTTGTGGGGTGGTGATATCAGGCACATCGATCGATATCCAAGTCCCTCACTTTCCGATCTCTATTGAATGCAAATCAATTTTTTGTTCGATTTATGCGATTAACTGTACATTTTTCATCTCACAAAACTGTGCTGATACTCCGATTAAGAAGGAACACTCGTCAAAAGATTTTCAAATCTCATTTTCGGTACCTACTCCAATGTTTGGGTGGAGAGCGCGAGCGGAGATAGCGCGCGCGCCCGGGGTGAGCGCGTCTATGTAGACTCGGCCAATATAAATAACAGAGAGTATGTCCCCGACCAAGCAAAATCACTCCCGGAGAAATGAGTGTGATTCTGACCTTTGTAAGACCAGTCTGAACATGACTGCACAACATTTCACTCCCCTGTGCAAATTTTCCAAAGAATTCATCGTTACATAGTGTATTCTTACTCTGACTCAATCTAGCAGGGTAAAATTAAAAAATTTCATGTTTTTCGGAAGAATGGGGTGTCTTCGGTACATTCAAATGGAAAAATCCATGCTCTTTTTGAAAGTGAGGTAACCTTAAGACAGAGGGGTGGGGCCAAGTTTGGAACAAGCCATGGGAGGAATGTTGCCACGCGAACTCCCCGAGAGACACCTAGTCATTGTGTTTCGAAAAGCACAGAATCGGGTTTCAAAATATTTTCGATGAGATCCACAATGAATCGTGGTCCCTCAATCGGGTTATCAGAGTTTAGAGAAGAATGTAGAACAATATAGCAGCCCACTGTTGAGGATTCTCACTTTCTAATCTGAATGTTAGAAAATCGACCCATTCCGGTTGGTTTTTGGAACACGAGTTTGGGCGTTCATATATGTATACCAGAGACGTCCTGATAGACTCCATCAATCTTGCAATCAAAAACTGAAACTGTGAGCTTTCGATTGACCAGAAAGACGATGCGTTTCCGATGTGAGACATACGAGTTACCCGAAGTTCGAGGGTGAGAATGCGATTCTTGTTCCAAAGTTACCCCAGTTGACGGTGTACCACCAAATCCCTGGTTTATATCAACCCATGGCGATGCACTAGATCTAACAATCATCTGGTTATTCTTAGATATTTGATAATCAAGAAATCAACCTTTCCTGCGATTACACAAATACTGATGAAGCTGAGAGGAGATTCTTGCAGCACAAATATTGGTCGAGAAAAAATGTTGCCCTGCAAGATGAAAGAGCACCAGCTCGGCCTCGGAGGCAGCCTCCTCGACTTTTGGTGCAGTGGCAGGCGCGATCTTTGCTACAGCGAGCCGCATCGGGCAAACAAATCAGCAGAACGCGAATCCTCGACTCTGCTCTCCCTCGCGCCACCTCTTTCTCGATCCCTCTTTGCGTGTACTGACGAAGACTAAGTACTCGCCGAAAAAACGCCGCCGAAAGCCAGAGCGATGCGCACGGTATAGGATGCGGTGGCGGTACATCGGGCGCGTTCGGGCAAAAAGCGGCAGCCAGAGCAGAGCGGGTGTCATTAATCCCCGGTCCGAATGATTTAGCGCAGTGGCGAGTGATCCCCGCGTGCAGCCAACGAGATCGCCAATATATGTATATACGTGCGCATCGTAATGTGTGTATGTGTGTAAGGTAGTCCTGGTGGCGGAAATAAGACAAAATTAAAAAAGCGGCAAAACGGGAGAAAAAAGGGAGAACCCCTTGTGCTTATGTCGATCGCATCGGCCGCATTGGCGTGTATTTATATGCGGGCTATGGGGGTATATAACCAAATGCGCGCGGGAATGAGCTGGGCCAGTTTAGCGCGGGAAGGGGTAATGATGGATCGAGGCAATTAACCGTGCCCTTCCCTGTATGCGCTTACCTCTCGGCCCGTCTGATAGTACTACTCGCATTTAGACAACTTGGTGCACGAGTGGTAAGTGGTGGTGGTGAGTAAGCTTCGGGGGTCTTACATAAGGTTGCAATTGAAATTTGCTACTGCGTTCAAAATTGATCAAGAAGTAGTCCATTATCGGGCTGTATTCTCGTTCGCATGCTTATTCCACTCATTATCTGCATCTACTATTTTTCATGAATTCATGCCATCATTCCGAGGTTCCTCTGATGCAGATGAAGCGTTGCAGTTTTAAGTGGCTGAGGAAAGTGTATAGATATTGGTTCAACAAGGAATTTCCTGCTCTTTCATGGCAACAAACAGTCATATTCTCAAAATTTTATGCCAAGAACATGCGATATCAATCAATCCTCAGACTTCAATATACTGATAATAATCAGTGATTGCGTTAAAAAAAATTTACCACTCGAAGTGTAATTCGCGATACCTTGTGTCGTTGCGGCATTTTTCAAAGACACTGAAGATCAACCTACCATCGAGATCAATGAGCAGAATTGTACCAAATCAGTCTTTCTTGCCCGTCTTGTCAACTTGTCAGCACTTATGGAATCAACGAGATCTTTGACATATAGTGAATTGCCCCTGAAAAAGTAATTAATACTGTAAGAATTGTTGAAGTTGACGCTCGTCTGACATCGATTGCACTTTGAAATCTTCACGCGTGATGAGACTTTGTATGGTTTCACAAACCAAGCGTAAGTATACAGTAATTTTTGCAAAAGAGTATTTGTACAAAATTCAGTCTCAAATTTGCCGAGTGACATCTCAATCATGCAAATACGGTGTTGCCCATCGTAGCGAGAAGAAGGTACCAATTTAGCCGTCACTCAGAGATGTTATCGTGAGGTCCTCAAATGTCTCTTCGTAATTACTAGTTTGTGCGCTTCACAAATTTTTCGATTTCTGGCGTGAAACTTATTCTTCATATGTAGCACCAGCGTCTCTATTGAAATTATAAGTTGATGTATTATTGAGGTTTGAAGTATCCTAATTGTAGCCAGTGCAGCCGACTGTGTACTTTAATGAACGCCATTGAGTTCCTTACCATGTTTTTACATCGTCCTCCGGCAAGCCAGATATTTTTACCGAATGTAAGGTTCTCATTTCTTGAGAATAAGGCTTCTCGTTAGAACTAGGTACAGATGAACTCATATGAAAGAATTGATGAATCATCTAATTTTTGTGTTCTTAATATAATCGAATGAAATTCCCATCAGTATCCTTTCCACACGTTCATTCGAATTTTGTTATTTTGACACATTTTGACAATCCCCCATCGCCTCCATGATTAATTTCTTTATGGATGTTTTGTGTTGTATGACAGTGACATTGGACGTTGAATTTGGCTCGAAAGTTTGAGGGAATTGTTTCAGAAGATCTTCATATTTTGATAGATCATCGCATGATGAGGTGAGTATAAGTGTACTCAACATGTTCCCATATACATACATCGATCTCAGGAATGGGCACTCGTTAACCTTCCCATAAATTTTTTCCACGTTTGTTATGTCAAATTATGGAAAAGTGAGTGATTTGAGCTTGTCCAAAACCATTTTTGCATTTCCCAGGACATCTAAAGTGATTTTTCCACTTTTCGTATTTGCACAGCTAAGAAAATGCTTGAAGTCAAAATGAGGCCAAAACTTTTGGGTTCAATCAATCTCAGAGTACTTGAGCGTATTCGATTTCTCCTTCCAAGTCCTCCAAAACCCTATTTTCAGGAATGCAAATCTCTAATTTGGAACGATTCTATGAGGTCGTTATGGAGACTAGTTGACGGAGTGTACCCAACATGTCTTCTTACTGTTATCTGGAGAGGGCTTGCACGATGACCTTTGTTTTAACTACTCAGAACGTACTCGTCACATCAAAATAGATGGGAAACAGTGCGAAAAGCTCAAAAGTGGTTGTACGCGGATGAAAACAATTTCATGCACTCTATCACCGATTTGCATCGCTTTTTTTGAGAAAATCAAAATCAGACAGCTCGACTCTAGTTGATCAAAATCAAATTAGACGTACTTATTCTCTTTCAAAATGTCTTGAATCAAGTTTTGAAATGAGCTAATATACGTTCAAAAATATCCAAGTAGCTCAAAATTATTGGCAAAGTGGCTTAAGAGAAGCGTGTTGATGTCTCAATCCTTATAAAACGATGTCATGATAATTTTGTAAGAATCTAAAAAAGATTCTGATGATTATCACGTTCAATCAAAAGTTCAATTCAAGAAGGTAATTTCTAGACCAAGTTCGAAGAATCTACTAATTTACAATGCATACGTGCCACATTAGCAATACTGTCAATAAAATAGACGTACTAAGTATCTTTTTGGACCTTGATCAAATTTTGGTATGAGTGTTTAAAAATTGCTCCATGTACTACATCAGGTTTCCCTATCTTGATGGTTCTGGGACACATGTAGATGTCGTGAATTAGGTCTAAATCTACATACCGGCCTAGACAGAAAATGCGTCTTTGCTCCTTCTGCTCTTTTGTACTTTTGCTTCTCCCGCGTGTAAGCATAGGCAACGTAGTTCCATCGCGTGCCACGGGTAGACAATGGCGCTACTTCTACCACGCTTTCGCGCCATGGGGAAAAACGAGCAAAAGCGCAAATTCTGTCGAGGCTCTAAGGCTGAGGCTCGCTAGATGCAAGGTTTCCGTGGAATCAGACAACCCCTTTAAATAATTTGCGTATAGTCCTGACTCATTATCTACTCATCAACTTTTTCAGTCCTTGCTGTAATAATAAATTAAAACCGATATTCATTCTTTTCAACAGATCACGACTCATTTTGTGAAAATTCAAGCAATGGAATAGAAAACTAGACGAATCAATGAGTTGAGGTCAAATGTTCTTGGGCTGATTAGAGTAGACAGCACGAACCATAGGAGCTGAGTGCATCGGTTGGAGTTCTGAAAAATTTCGAACGAGGTCTTGGGCGAGATACATATCGAGGTACACGTCGTTGATCGAGACATCTCGTGGCTGCACATGAGCTTGAAACAGCGGAAGATGGAAAGAGTGAAGTAAAGGATAACTCGCGAGCTCGGGGCCGTCCATCGCGAGCTGAGATTAGATCGCGAGCTGCAGCAGTTAGGACGAGCACTTCACCCCCGGAGAAAGCAATTTACCGAAACTAGAGTCTAAATAGGACACAGGTAAGGGGCATCAATTCGATTAGAGGCTACTACTCCAGCGGTATAGAGTGTGTATATGTATATATCTCGGGGCCCACTCCATCACGCTAATTCGTGAGAGTGGCACTCTCGAGTTACCTGATTTCTCAACAATCCTCCATCAAGTCATTGCGGCCTTCCGTTTATTACTCGTCTCTCTCTCTCTCTCTCTTTCCGACTAACCATTTCTGCTCTCGTCTTCCACCTTGATTATTGTCGAGATTGATGTTTACTGTTGCTTAGCGCCATTAGCTTGCCGAGATCGCACTATCGCGCATATTCTACTCGCAGATCCTGATTGCGGAATTCAATGCTGATTGCTCGGGTAAAAATTATGGGTTGACGAAAAAATCCCGTTCCAGGAAAGTGTCTATTTTTTTCGATGCGCCAGAGTGATATCCAATTGCACCCATGTCGACGGATGCCACACTACTGTATGAATGATGGATTCAATTAGAGCCGGGATTCAATTGTCAGAATTGCGCTTCATTTTCGCTCCAGATTATGACTGCAACGCTCGATGGGAAATTAATGCGACACCGCCATCTGCCTCGGGTCAAAAATATCCACATTAATCCGTTAGCTCTCATTTCTATTCGATCTGACAAACTCGTACGGCTGAATTCTTCAGGTCGATGATTTGGCCGGAGTAATATGACAAAATTGCTAATTCAGGGCAAAAATCCAATTTGCGCGGGTATATTCTTACCATTGTGAAAATACACCCAGTAACGAGATTCCATTTCCATACTTCGATCTCGGAGTTTCACATTTATCTCGAAGGGGCTGAATGTGTCAATGAATGCGATCAATTATTCCTCATGCCCGCACAGCTCGCTCGAATAATCGCAAACCCATTGAAATATTCACGCCCACGCTTGTCGAATTTTTTTCCCGTGCCTGTATGAACATACCTGGCCGATTCTGTCCGGGTAGAACTCGTGCGCGCATTAGCAGCTCGCGATTTTTGTTATTCCTATCCAACTCGTTTTTATTATACTTTTCGAAAGCACGACCAAGTATACACGAGTGCGCTCATAAATCTCTACTCGGGCTCAATCGCTTTTTCGGAGATAAAATGTAAATTCTCTCAAACGCCCAGGCCGCAATGGTCCAGCATCAGAAAACTTACACACATATGTATACGAATGGAATCAAGGATATAATAGATCACCGCTTCGGGCCTTAAATCTCGCGAATCCGACGTGTCTCAGCTCATAATTACCGCGAAACACGAGTTGGCGTTCCCCGAAAAGTCGCCCCGAGATGTGATTTCGCGTATACACGTGATGACGACGAGGGCGAGGACGAGGACGAAATCGGCGTTGGTGGGGGTAGAAAGAGCTCGTAAATATCCCAAAGTCGCGCGAATATTCAAAAAGACGCGGGCATTATGGGGGAATATATTGAAGAAGTGCGCGGTATTTCCGGATATTCTGATTTATGCGCAGATAATGGCGACGGGAGACCCCATTAAGTCCGCAGGCTTATCCAACCGAGTTGTTCTGTGCGAGTTGGTGTGAGCGTAGGTGAGTCACGGAAGAGGTAACAAGTGGATGAGGGACGAGCTCGCACCAGAACTTGGCTCGTAAAAGCGAGGATCGGCCGTCATCGCTCTGCGGAGCATCTTTTATAGGCAGATAAGTTGCGAGTTCAAGTTTAATTTTATGGATGCCACAGTTGTTTCCAATCCGCGGAACCGTACAAATTCTTACCGCCTCCTCCTTTGGACATCCTTCATTTGGTCGACGCCACCACCTCACCGCGAGTTATTCACACGTATCTCGTGTCCCAGTATTAGATCCGTGTCCATACCTGAGAGCCGTATTTCGTGCCGCTCCGCTTCGATCGCAGATTAACGTTTGATTGCGGTTATTTATTGGCCGTTTCAATTTTATTCGAGAAAAATACTAATCCTGACTATCCACGCCGATACAACACAGCTAGAAAAGATGTATCGGCTGTAAGATGTAGCAATTCGGCCAGCGGAGAAATTTTTCGAGATAACGAGATTTGGAACAATGTGAGAGTAAATGTCGGAGGCTAACAAATCTTTTCGAATCGTTACATCGACCCGACAAACGACCAGTTGGAAATAAAATTGGGCTGGTAATGGTCCATTGGACAAGCAATCAGCTCGCAGGCTAACGACTTTTCTCGATACTCGAATAGCCCACCGACCAAATTTATACTTCTTGCCTCTAGTCTTCACATTGAAAGAACGCAATTCGCGGGCAGAAAATGTGTACATAGTGAAGTGGAGTGGCTGCTCAATTTGAATTCCCGCACGTGATTCACACCTCGTGCAATTCTAGATTAGCTGAGAGGATTATCTGTCCGTTATGAGCTACCAAAGTGGGATCAAAGTTCTATTTGTCGCCACGCCGCAATCCATTAGGGTCTGGAATAAACGATGAGCTCTCGTCGGGAGCGCGCGAGTTCAGCATCAGCCAGAGCTCCTCCAAGATGGCATCGCATCGGGGAATATCCATAAAGATGTATAATTCAGCGCTAAATCAGTGCGCCAGTCTTATCCGGAATATGCACATACTAAAAGTCGACGAAGGAAACTCGTATGCCACACGCGACATTCAACTCGATATAAACGTTCGGATCCCATTTACGGTTATTCCATCAGACAGCGTCAACTCGTGTGGCATTCCTTCGACGCGTACACTGAGACCGATAAGCGCCAGCCACGTTTCCTCCAAGTTCACCTTAAATTTACGCGTCGAAAAGCTCGTCGTACCTTCGATATAAATTCGCGACGCACGCGATCTCGAGAAATTATTTCGATTGGCTTGCGGAACTCGTATACACGAATTTTTCCCCATCTCCACTACATCAGGCATTCTGGAAGAAGAAGCTACGAGTCACTCGAGTGTCGATGGGGTCATGGTTAGGTCTATACACTATCGCAATTTACGCTCTACAGCGTCTCTGCAGCACTAAGGAGTAGACCAAAATGCGCTAGAGAGAGATTAATCGTGGAAGATATTCCGAGGACGAGTCGCACCGCTGATGGGCTTTATAGTGCTCGCTCTTTCGAGGGAACTATTAAAAAAAGGTTAGGGCTCTGCTTTACGCACAACAATAAAATATTACTGGCAGTAAAGCTGCTGAAAGCTTTCGACTGAGTGTAGAGTATTTTACGGGGATGCAGTCCCTGGGTCTGATGCTCGTCACGTCACCAGACTAATGCGAAATTACAATAAACGATCAGATTGGTCCAGAAGAACCATTTTATTATCGATGAGACCATTAACTGGTGAAATTAATTAGTCTAGGCTAGGACTAGCTCATCAAAAATATAGAGCCTCTCGCATGATTGATTTTAGGTGGTTTGAGTGTAACTGCGCCCTCTTGAAAATTTTATCTTCGTCTGTACCGGGTGACTGGGTCCATCTCTCCAAATTAGAATGTTGCGACACGAGGCTCTCGCATCCATAAATGTCATCGGAATTGATGAAATCGTAAAAGACTGGAGATCCCACGGCAACCAAATCACCAGGTTATATCCCATTACAACTGTTCAACGATCGTTATGAAGCTAGCAAATTTAAGCGGATTCCTGCGTTGGAATAAACGTGTTTTGAAGTCGAAACCACCGATTTTAAAGAGGAAAATAAGTTGTCTTGATCGTTTCCTCTTCAATCTTTAGGACAAATGCGTAAATAAATCACCAAGTCGGTCTAACGATATTCTCTAAGATGAGTGTACCTAATTTGCCCTCGCTGTTTTTGGTCAGCTCGTCGTACTTCGTACCGTCTAATTTTCCAAACTATTCAGATCATTCCAAAACTCGTTTCAAGGCCTTCACAATGAGTTGAGGTAGATGCAAATTTCGTCAAACTGTATTCAAGCTGTTTCAATCTCGCAAAAAAAGACTGAGTTTCTGAAAGGGTGTGCATAAATTTGCCTCAACGTGTATAAAAGTCCTGGCCATTCCCATGAGATTATATAGGTTTCCCGTGGAATAGGGATACTTTTGCTCCCGGCATTCCAAACGAGAAGTCCGTTTTTATTAGTTTTATTAGTGGCTACCGACAAAAGTTAGAACCAGCGGAAATAGTCTTTTCGTTCTAAGAAATACATGGGTCATTTTGAATCATTCGAAACAATCAATTCTTTCATAATCTAATCATGCACAGCAAGTTCTGCGAGTGCGTACATCTAAGATCCTGGATGGGAGAAAATTAGGCACTGTTACCCTATTTAGGTGTAAAAAAACATTCACTCATCCCTTGCAGAAAATCTGATTGATGTATTTTCTGATCCACTGTTCCTCATTGTAGACATCAATGAACAATAACTCGATTCGCCGTCCCCATCGCAATTGAAGGAAGAGAATTCAGAGCCTGGTGATGTTCATGGGATTCCTCTATTGGAGGCCATGATTGTTTCCATGACACTCAAGATTACATTTAAATTGAGTCCCGACTACTTTGGTACAGCCCGACTTCTATGACTTACAATCGGTATCACCACTCAGAACACGGTCTCCCAAGTCCGATCTCTCTCCACTCTTATCGTGCTTCATTTGGACTAGAACTGCTGGCCACCATGGTTATTCTATGATCCCAACAACTTCTGTACTGGCTAATAACTATCCACGTCAGTCTGACTCCAAGAACCATACGCAAAAAACTCGAGTGACTCCCTAGTAAACATTCTTGTAGTACACAGAAAGTGGAACGCTCGGTAAATTGAAGAATTTCACTCGATCAACTGAACGCGTATGAATCAATCGCAGACGTCAGAGGAATCGAGATAACTCCATAAAGCATGGGGAAAAGAGAGTTGGTAGGTACGGGAGGCTGCAAACGCCGCCACCGCCAACGGCTTCATTGAATTTCCCATGGGGCCAGAGAGCAGCGGTAGCCGTCAGCGACGTCGAGTTTTGCATGAAAAAGTTGCTCGTTGACTCTCTGAAGTCTGAACGCAAGCTGCTACTGCTGCTGCTGCTGCTATAGGCTTCTTGTTAGAGAGGCCAGATGAAAGTTTTACTCGGATCGATTGGTGCGCTCGCGGAGAGCTCGTTTGAATGCCCCGCGGAAAAAGCCGTTCACCCTTTTCCTGTGCTCCATGCACGTCCACCCACATAGGTAGATGGGCTTTACCTTGGAACTAACAACAACAGCGTTGGCTACTGCTCAAAGTGGCCTTATATAATTCATCATTCGGGCCATGTACCTCTGACTCTATCTCTACATACCCACAGCATACATATGTATGGATGGCCGAGCTTGGCCAGCGTGACGTCTCAATCCTGTAGGTCCTTGGTGCATGTAGAGGGTTGTTCATGAGGTATATAGGAGACGTTGATAGGGCTGTTACACGCCCCGACAGTCTCATCAATTTGATAAAGAATTCGGAGCGCAGTCAGCCGTTCTACATACACAGATCAATCTCCCCGAAAAGTGAGTTACTTATTGAGCCGTCTGACGATAGCAACTCGATCACGCGATTTCCAATCGACTAATCTCGACGTCGACGTAGTGTCGTGGGCCAATGGAATATTTGGTGAACTTTCCTGCGGCAGCTGATAAGAATGAGCAATGAGGTACCCTAAGCAGGATTGATGTGTCGCCATCGCTGAGCAGCCGTCTCTCATTTTCGAGATCGGATTTTCGTCTGGGCCTCGTTAAGAGAGCACTTTTATGCTTATCTCAAAATCTCCGTCTTTGGTCGTTTGAATTTAGCAGATTTACATGTGCTCATCTGGTGGAGGAAAAATCACCCTCGGAAATCGCGAGAGATCGGCATGCACGATCAAATACTTGGAACGGGCATACAACACGATGGATGAAGCCTGACACGAGTTAAGGGGGAACGGTATCACATTTTCAAAATTCACAGGGACACTAGCGTGTGCTAGGGTTGGGTCAACGAACCTTTCGTAAAATGGAATAGGACTGATGTTGTGTAGTTTCGTGATATCAGGAACTCGACAAGGAATAGAGTATTGAATGCGAAAAAATGCATATCTAGCTGGAAGGAGGCTTGATCATTAAATTTCACGCTCAGTTGTCATATAGCTGTTCTAGGCATGGTATGCGGGCCCTGCACTTTGGATTTCATAGCCCACAGTCCCTTTCACGCCGATCACAATCGAGGCATGGATGTACGGGCGTACTTACGCGGGCAACGACGCATCACGATCAAGCTCAGCCTGGAGCTGATTCGCGCCCATTAGCTAGTTCCGATCGGCTCGCAGCTGATACATGTAAAGCTACTCATCCGAAGTCATTGAGCCTCGTCTTGTCTTGCGCCGAATCATTCTTCAGGTAGAGTCTCTCTCCATTCTGTACTGCATCGACTCAAATCTGAGCTTTTTATCGAAATCCACTATCGGCGCAAATTGTTCATCTGGGAAACGTGGTTGCTCCCGTCGTGAAGCTGATCCTCGCTTTGAGGTAATGAACCGTTCTGTCCTTGGCTGGAAAGAAGACGAAGATGGATTTTGATTCGCCAAACAACCAAAGAGTTACTGATGACATGGGATGATGCCCTCAAAAACTTATGTAATGACATGTCACGGATTCGTGGGTTGTGAAGGCATTCGTGAGCTTTGATCGGTTATCGACTTGGTTACGGTTTTTCCAAGCATCTTTCGGTGCATTCATATTGCTCACCTGCGTGGAATCAAGTTTCTAAGTGATATTGAACGTCATCAATAAGAATGTCCTCACAAAGTTGAGATCGCTGTCATGGAAAAAGATGGAAACAACATCCTGCACCACCATCTTTCATCTTCATCAGACTTTCTAACTCTGTTTGAATTTCATTGCTCAGGATGTGTTCGATGCCATTTTTCAAGGGCAAGTTTGATATCCTCCAGCAAAATTCGAGAGCACATATGCCGGGAGTTTCATGGTTAATTCTGGGCTTACGGTGATGAGTGGGTCAATGATTTGTATATTCTCGTGTTGTCACTTCGCTAAATTGAGCTGTCACCTATGGAGCTTCAATTGCAGGAACATGGATCGCTCAAAATATGAAATTATTCCGTAATGCACCGTTTTGTAATTTGTCAAATAATTTGAAGTCCTGGAAAGATGAATCAGAGTCACAACATTGCTTGCTCCTGTGATCCTATACGTTCCACAGTTATAAAACAGTGCTATTGCATATCATCGATCCAATATTTCATGCTCTTCTCCTCCTAAACTCTATTGCGTAACGTCTATTCTATAATTCATTGCATGCCATTGACAAGTATTGCCCCCGCAAGCCCTTGAGTATATCTCCAATTGTCTGTTGTCCCCCTCTTGCAATCGCTCGGTGACTTGCGTGGGCGTTTTCTTGTGAATCTACCCCGCAATAATACAACGCATCTCGTGGCCACCGTCGTTGCCATTGTCGTTCTCGTCATCGGAGGCATCGTATGATGGCTATGGAAGTTTTATATGAGCACTCGCGATATAGTACGAGCAAAAGAATTGAGAATGACGTGTGGAGGGATAGAATAGGCAGAGGGCAAGAGATAGGAAGAACGGAGAGAGATTTATTGTGTTCGTGACAATGGCGAACAAATATACGCATGATTCGTAATATCGCTCATTCGAATATATATCTAAATTTATACAAAATGAAAAAAGTAGCCATGGTTGATAAATTGCGTCGCATTGTTTGCCAGGGCGCAGATGTCGAATTCGCGTATGCCTATGAAAAAGCCGCGCCGCAAGATTTAGAGCATATTGTTTGCGACACAGGTAATGATAAAATAAGTCTATTGTGCATATTTTTGAATCTTTAATAGTCGCAAGTATTAATCCTGATGACAGAGGAGTGCATTAGGTTATGACTGCATTGATCATACATTATGCATCATAAAGAATGGATCTTCAATTTCAACCAACGACGCACTGGAGTGGGACCCTTGATCATTGCCGGCATCGGATCGCTAATACATCTGCACCCCTTGCATTGACTAGGTATAAATTAGATTCAGCTTTGGGGTTGGATTATGATGAGGACCAACGTCGTAAAACAAAGAATTGAGAACAGCTTTTTTCTTTCATGATATACTGGTTCTCGTACTGGTTTCTTCTGGAGTAATCGCTCAAATCATCCGTCCCTCATTTTTGGACACTGGTCTACTCTGAATAATATTTCCTCACGGAAAAAAATCAATTGGTAATCCATCCTTCTTCGAGGAACGCAGTCATTTATGAAATTTCCAAAAAGTCTAGCTCACACATGGAAACATCACTATTTCACATGAATTTTGTTAATTTCACAGGCTCAGTGAACTCAAAAGACGAAGTACAGCAGAGCGCGAGTGCTCCATTTCCTCTTTCTCATGAACCAAGTCCTCGACCAAGTCTGAATTAGTCAAACTTTGAACATAACTTTGACTATTAAAATTCCAAGATGGCTCCGCGTACCAAAAACTTCGATACACGCGTCTCCTTCAGTCGAGGGCGAGCTCGAAAATGGACTCAGATTTGGCTTTGAATGTGACTTTGAGGGTTTTTGGAAACTAGATCGGATTCCACTGGATGGGAATCCCTATTTTCGACTGTGGGCCCTGGAAATGAGTCCAAATTTGAGTTCAGATAAGACTCTTCTCCAATTTCGAAGGTGACTCTCAAAGGTCACTTTGAGGTCCTAAGTCTCGAATAGAGGCTACAGAGTCAAATATAGGAATAACCATTCTTGACTTCGAGTAGACCTCTGATGAGGGTCAAGGTTATGCTCAAGGTTACAAAACAAGTGTTGAATGAACTCTGGGGTTTCTTCTGAAAATCACTCCCTGATCCAGACCATTTCCACAGTTCTGGCACGGTGAACTTCTCTTCAGAGACTTGTAACCTCAAATTGACCTCTGAGGATCATCTACGTGATTGGTAGAGAGGGTATCTTCACTAGGAATTCGTCACAATCGGAGGGCCCAGCGTTAAAAATAGGAATAACTCCACTAAACTCCGAGTTGACTTCTAATGAGAACCAAGATTGTGCTCAGTCGCAGGTCAAACAACCCCTGAGAACAATTCTAGATTCTGTTTAATCAATGGAGTCTGGATTTCCTTTCAAAAATAACCTCCTGATCCAGACCATTGTCTCAGCTCTGGCGAGTTGAACCACTATTGAGTCTAGTGACTTGAAATGACCCTCGGGGGTCATACAAACAATTGGTATACAGTCACACGTGGACTCATTTGCCACATTTTCACGGCCTTGAGTCGAAAAGAGAAGTTTCCATCCTATTATATTCGTTTCGATCTCGGAATATCCGTCAGGGTCACATTCAAGGGCAAATCTGAGTACATTTTTGAGTTTCCCTTTCAAATCGAGGAGACACGTGGTTGGAAGGTTTTGATTCCCAGAGTTAATTTCGAGTTTTGAGAGACGATTTTTGAGAGTCGAATTTATGTCCGAGATCACAGGTCAAGGGTCAAAATCATTTTGGGAAACTTTTCTGAGATAACTTTTTCATACTAGACTACCGCATTAGCTCTGGTACATTGATCTGCTGTGCAGATATCTTCAGTCTCTAAATGACCCTCAGAGGTCATCTGAGAATTTTGGCACAAGCCCCATTCGGATGTAAAATGGTGTGTTTTTTTAGAATCGTGAGTTGAAAATGAGGGCCCCTATTTGGAAAAACCGATTGGACCTCGAGAAAACCATCAAGATCACATTCAACGTCAAATCTGAGACCACAATTGAGCTTTCTCCTTAGATTTCGAGTAGACACGTGTTCCGAGGTTTTTCGATACTCGTAGCCATTCCTGAGTTTTTAGTGGGTGGGGGGATCTGAATTCTGTAACACCCTGTACATTTCATACTAATTGGGCTGCATGACCATAGTAAGCACACTCCACCTTTTATCATCAATCCTACCCCACTATTCTCTAGATACAATTTTTTCAGATACGATTAAAACCCTCAAACATGTTTGAGCCCAACCATCATGATTCAAAATCGGGCTATCCTGGGAAGCACTTTTTCGTTCCATCTTCACTAGCATGAAGCACGTGACACTCAGTAAATCGTATCCATCGCGGTACCCAGCTATCTGCATCATGATTCCACGCAATTTTCAAAGAGATGATGGTAAACCTATAGTAGAAGCGACTTATCAGCTCGCACCTCGTCATCGATCACTCTTACACTCTGCTACAGAAAGAGAGGACCCCTGCAAAGTAGCATCAGAGCATGTTCGATCCATGAAACTCATCTGTATCGCGGCTCTGCTCCCTTTGCAAGCAGCCTAATTCCCATAATCAGTGCCGTAAGTCAAGCGCAAGCCGCGAATAAGAGTAAGCACGTATCCTCACGAGCTCACTTTATCCCTTGTAAGAAACACTATACATAGCAGCGAGAAAACGGACGGATAAGCGATCGCTACAGAGCTCGTTGAGAGCAGAGAACACGGCAGAGGCGCGAGTGGCGAATTAATATCGGTATACTCTGAGCTCATGGGTATCTATGGAGGTCTAAAGATAGTCTATAGCCCGTGCATTGCTCCTTACAACGTGGCAAGACGATTTATCGAGGCCGTATACCGCGAGGATGCTGGGCTACCACTTGATGAATCGGCGCCAACAGGATTCTCGGGATCATCTAGTTCGTATGGTGTCCGTTACCCTGGATCGCCAACTGCTGATCGGTTTAACTCAATTCGTTCTACAAAATGTCAGATACTTTTGTGTATTGTATACGCCCAGGAGCAGCTCGTAGCAAGTGGGTCACTCGTAATTCACAAAGATACGCGGAGACAACCCGACTCGTTCCTCTTGTCCAGAACTCGCATTCCAGCTGCCGAGGGTTGATAGATTTCCGCGATCCATTGGTACAGACATCGTTGTCACGCTGGCAAAGCTCGTCGATGCGATCACAGCCGTAAGGTGTACGACGAATGGGCAAGTCGATCGAGAGATGCGAGACGAGGCCGTGAGTATAACTCCTCCTTGGGTAAGTGGGTTGGGTTCACTTATAGAGTTTGTGGCCAGCTTCGGACGATGTGCATCTCTAGTAGCGGTGGTAAAACTTCCTCAGAGGGCGAATGTTGGGTTTCAGACCGCTATTACGACTTTGCATTTGGTAGTTTATGTAGCAGAGATAGGAGCTCTGAGACAGAGATGCCATTGAAAACAAGCCTACTCCTGAGTAGTGGCCAAGATTCCACATCTCGAGCTATTTGAATAGAAATTGATGAACTATCTTGAATTTGAAACAAATATTTTGATGACTCAATTCGATTTCCTCAGGTCAATCGGAATGATTCAAAATACATGGCGAAGCTGACCCATGGGTTGGTTTATCGACTTATTTATTGAGCTGACCCTTGGGCTGGTTTATCGAGGGATGTATTTATGGCAACTCAATGGGCTGTATATCTACTTCCTACAGAAGAGAGACAGAAAGAGTTTGGAATACTTTGAATGCTCTTTACATAATACCAAGATCCTGATTGTTTGATGTTGATGTCTAAGTGAGGTTTTGTAAGTACGGTAGTGATCGGGACATGTTTATCACAAGGTGTCGAACAATCGAAAGTGAATGTGCGATATATCGATCTCGAGACTCTCGATGGTGACATCGATAGGTATCGATATCTTGTTAGTCGATCTTTTGAGCAAGTCGCGTAGTTCATGAACTGCTTTGGAGAAACTTAGGTCTCTTTTGGGTAAGGTATGCACGGGCAGCATTATTATGAGTACCTTTTCGGTTCATTTTAGAAGAACTTTGGAGGGAGTTGGATATTTGTGTAATGTATGTAGGTAAAACGTACTCTTCATGCCCTCTGCGTTTGGGGTAATCTGGAATGATCTTCGATAATGTTACGCGTTATGATGTATTGCGAAACTATCGCAATAATACATTACGAATTTTGAAAGTCCATAATTTGATGATGAATCCTAATTCAAGCTCATCCAGGTTGTGATTGAAAAACCGAGCAATCCTAATAAACATGAATAAGTCATGCGATATGAATAATTTGAATTTAGAATCGAATTTTGCACGCCTCACTCGAGTGCAGCAGTTCATATTTGTGAGGTTCGTGTAACAAAAGGACGTGAGAGTTAAAGTTACCCCTTCAAATTCTCCACTTTCTTGACAAGTCTAGAAATATTTAAATGACAGTGACAATGAGACTGGGGATGGGTGAATTCATCGCATTGCTTCCGAATCGGATTACCAACAATTGCACTCATCACCCATATTCCATGGTCTTTTTTTTCAGAATGTTTTCACCTTTGACACTAATCCTGGGGTAATCGGAAAAATTTAGCGATATTCATTTGTAGAGCCAATTTATACTTTGCTAGATCCGACCTGTGATCTATTCGTGAATTGGAGACTCCAGATCGATGCCTTCGGTTCGGATCTTGCAATGATTAGGACATTATATCGAGCACAGAAGAGTTTGTTGGGGATGATTATAATACTGTAATTCAATGAAGGCGCTGTGGCCGGTAAATGTGTGTTTATGGGGCATCGAATTTGCATGATGTAGTTGGCCGATCGTTAGATATGGGAGCAGAATCGCGCTGGGGCAGACCGCATGTAATCCACAGGCGTGTTATCTTGGCTTGACTCGGATCAGTGCGCGTCCGAGGCAGAGATTATTATCATTCAAAACAAGACGCCGATAGGACAATTACCGCGGAATAATGTATCGACGAGCTAACAAAGTTGTAATCCCTCGACAATTACCTTATCTACCGTGTAAATCTCTGTTTCGAGGCGAGGCTGGGCAGATTCTGTGCACAGTATTCCATACGTATGCGCGAGCATATGGAGCTGCATCGAGTGCACCATACTTGTTTATAAATGCAATCCTCTCGCACTCTCTCCAGTCTATACTATACGTGCATCATCGTTTTCTGCGC
The DNA here is from genome assembly GCA_029851415.1 of Eretmocerus hayati. Classification (NCBI taxonomy): domain Eukaryota; kingdom Metazoa; phylum Arthropoda; class Insecta; order Hymenoptera; family Aphelinidae; genus Eretmocerus; species Eretmocerus hayati. The sequence goes on along the minus strand of CM056741.1, from coordinate 3,269,795 downwards.
GCCGTGGGCAATATATCGGGGCATCACATCTCGCTTACCTAATACTCGGCAAATTACAAGGGTATCCCGGTAGAACTGTTACATCCGCATCTTGGCATTGCCCATCACCAGAATCCCGTTTTCATCTATTAATATACCCTCAGAGCTTCCTCATCGCTCGTATTTATCAACATTGAAACTCTGCGAGTGTACACATTATTACCCCTTTGATGTATTAATGTGCATTCAAGACGTGTATCAAGACAGGAGAAGTAGGGAGAAGCCGAATGAAAACAACATGGGAAGAAAGAAAAAAAAATAATGGGGAGTGAATGGAGAAGTTGAAGGTACAGAAAGGGACCGCGGGCAGATTGAACGCATTTTTACAGCGGCAGAGAAATGGAAGGGTTTTGTGTGTTCGTGTCTTTGGCAGTGAATAGCCTCCTCGTTCGTCCATGCAGGGGATACGCACGCAGCGAAACGAGGACGACCGGGAAGATAAGCGAAACGGAGAATGGAAGAGGATCGTGTTCGCCAGGAGTGCAAGGGCCCTTGCAAATCCCCTACTCCTCGTCTCGTAATTCGATCGGGATGTAATTGGTAAATCTACGTGGAAGGGCCATTGTCGAAGTTGGAGCAATCGGACCGGCGCGGTAGTGGCAAGTTCTGTATATAACACTGATGCAAGGTATACCGAGGAGACTTCTTAGGGTTCAATACGATTCTCTCTGCCTCCTTTCATTCGCAGCACTAATACGTACACTGCATCCTTGTCTCGTGTGTGCAATTCATACGATTGACAAAATTTCGTCTGCTGCCTCTTGATTCGGCACTTTTTGTTGTATAGATACACGTATCTTTGATCGGTATGAGTACAAAATCTTGCGTTTGACTTTGGATTGCGGAAGATGACGAGGATGTGACGAGGATGGATTGTTGATTGCCATCACCAAAGTGTCAGGCATTCGGGCAAGTTGGAATCATGCGAAACACGTGAATTTATTCCGCGGTCGTATTTTGGGGCCCCTCAGCGGACACCAATCCCCAGAGTGAACGATGACTTCATCGACTGTGAGATTTTTCATGACTCGAGGTCTCACCGTCTGCTTCATTCCGTGGCATGAGGATCATCGATGCTGGCTCATAAAGCGATGAATCGATTTTTCGGAACAAAAGGAATTCACAATCATTGTGGAGCAGGAGCAATCTGAAAATTTTGAAAATTCACATTTTTCGAGCCGAAAAAAATTTTCCCAGAATTCTCAAGTTCAGGTTCGTACGAGCGAAGAAAAACAACTCATTCAGATGTTTAGGGATCAGAAATTCATCACTGAGTTTTCTCAGATCCAAATTCGGTAGGTAGTGCTTTTCACTCAATCAATCTCCAACATGGCTTTTTACAACTTTTTTTGGATGGATTATTCTAATTGCTTCCACAGAGTCTTCAAGATTTGAGGAACGCCTATTTTCACAGGCTGGTTCAAATAGCCTGCTGTAGATCATAGAGATTTTGCGCATGAACCGTTTTCCCATAACTTGCCTTTGTCAGACTGTCTCACTCGAGCAATTTTTGATAATTTCTTGTTCGTTGTATTTATGATGAGCAAAACGTGATATAAGTGGTTCCAGCCGTAGCTGAGATTCATAATTCTCAATAAACATCAGATGATTTCACCAGCACATTTACAAAGAACACCTAGTATAAATGTGCCAGAAGCTTCGCAAATAAGAGGGGCGAGAAATCGACGTAAGAGATACACAGGGCCGATAGAGGAGTCTCATTGTGCGCAAAATGGGAATCCTGTCTCGGGTGCTTTGGTAGAGAACAAGGTGCGTGGGTGATGCACGATCGGCTCCCAGAAGAAGAGGTTGCTCGAGGAGGAGAGGGGGGGGATAAAAGAGGAAAATACTCAGACTCAGAGGAGTTTGGCGTGTCGTTATATTATTGGCCGGCTGCGATTGTGGTGGCGAGACGACAAGAGGCAGTGGTATAGGAGTCGGGCTATCTCGGTATCGGCGAATCTGTGACAAGTTGGCGTAATGAGGGCTGCCTCGATACTATGTATAGTTGCGCGAGTGAGTGTCGAGTGCAGGGGATGTACAGCAGCTGCCGCTGGGGACGCGAGGGACAGAGGAAGGCCAATTATCGCGCGGCAGCCCAATACTCTGTCGACCGTATCGGACCTCCTCCTTCGTTTATTCTGTCCATGTCTCTCGATATGTACAGAAACAGCCCCATCCCACAAGATATAACCGAGCCTCGTTACGTTAGCACGGGTAAACTTTATCGAAAAATCGCCAAGCCGTTGTTGTAGATGCATCCTGTGAGTGTATCGCGACTACTCCTCCTTGGTTCCTAGTTCCTTATTTTGGTCAAGAGTCCCCGGTTCATACAAGCCCAACACCCATTCGGCGGCCATTTCCACGATTTGGATGGAATCTCGTTTCTGGTTGTCTCGTCTTCGACCAGAAAATTCGGGACAGAGACGAGATTACTCGTGGCAGTGGACGGATCTCGAATGAAGTCATCAATCGGTCGATCGATCGATCGATCAAGCAATCGCTCGATCGATCAATCTGCCTCGAGCCACGCCGTGGTCCATCGCTGCACTCTTCTTGATCTGAGCAAATTTTGGAGACGAATGAGGTATATCCCACAAGGAGTCTATAGAGTCCGTGGATGTTCGTCTCGTGGGTAAGCATGTATCTTGAGCAAAGACAGAACTGCTGTGACTGACTAGGGCGCATTCCTGAGATGATTATTATACCCGTTTACTGTGCTCATCTCCAGCGATCGCTGAGACATCGTGATGCTGAATCACCCACCAACTAACTGTGATACCTTCCTTGAGGGCTTCCTAATAGTGAATAGAGTTGAAGGACTTGGTTGGGCCTATAATAACATCGGTAACGAACGACAACTGCCCACTCGAACGTGCAAGAATAACGAACGCAAAGCGAGAGTCCCTTATTATAACACGTGCGGCAACTCCAACATCGCCTCCATCGTGGATAGTGAATAGTGAACGAGAGCAGGAATACCGGTAATTAAGATATGTTAATCGACATATAGGAACACATACTCGCGCGCGTGCTCGCATCCATATCAAATGACCAATGCGTCCCATACATATATGGATTCGCGTATATGCTGCATAACCGTTTATAAGTCGACATGAGGGCCATTAACTTTTACTGCGACGTCAACGACTACAATATCGCCAAGCTCTGATGCTTCGTCCCCCTTTTTTCCACATAAAGAATCGCGATTCTCGGTATTATGCTCGGTCCGATGCGACTCTCTCGAGGCAATCTCGTCACCAAAGGAATGTCTATGCGAATGCGAGTCTCACAGAGTGCGTCCCATCAACTTCTGAGCTCTACGATACAAATGGAATAGTTGAGCAGAGAGCGCACCAAGACAAGTTTGGAATCGAACGAGCTGAGTAAGTACGAGCAGTGCAGCGCAGCGAGGCGGGGCCGCCAAGATAGAGCAGCCGAGATTTGTGCGCCAATTTACAGATGGCAAGCGAGGGCATATCTCATCCGCATTCAGATTGCAAAAGCCTGTTGCACTGAGTAATACCTTCGCCTCGCCCAACACCGACAGAGGAAGCATTTCTATCTGGTAAGCGATCGTAATGCCGTGGCGAATCAATTGTGCTGCAAATAAATCGGAGATAGTCGATCGGCATTAGTCATCCAACTGTGCAAGATGGCTCGAGTTTTTTTACTCATTCCCTAGGTTTGCGCTGGATCAAAAGTGAACCTAAAGACCCTCTTTCTGCCCAATTAACATCGGAGCAGGATCCATTCATGGAACAACGTCACATTTCATTCAATCGAGTCGCCCTTGCCCAGGTCTATCCAATACTCTTACAAGAACCCGATAGAATCAACGAAATACTAACATTTTTAGCTACCACACAGAATTTTTACAACACATTCTACGATGTCGAGATCGCCAATACTCATCCTCCGTAAGTGCCGGTTGGTGAAAAGTCTTTCAATAACAACCGTTGAAATTAGATGGACCTCCGACTCAATTGATTTTAATGCAAAAATTCGAGATTCTCGTCAAAAAATGTTCATACTAAAATTTCTTTTGTAGTTGTGGGGCTACGGTCAAAGCTATAATGATGTTTCTCTGATGGCCAAATATTTTCTTTTACACAAAATATTAAATGCACAGCTGAAAACCCCACAATGTTCACTTTGATTAATTCAACCCCACCGCGTCACGTACATTTGTCTGGAGAGGTAAGTCAACTAAGGATTGAAAACCCAAATTGATAGAACCTGAATCGGTTGCTTGGAATTACCACCACAACCCAGTGAGATCCAATCCTAGAACGGACAATTCAAAAAGGAGTACGGGAACCAAATGAACTAGCGCATGTATTGCAATTTATCAAGGTATATAGGACGGCGTGACCCACGTGAATGACAAAGTTTTTTTCCCACCTTCGCGTGAAGATCTGCTTGGCAAAGTGGCTCAGGAGCTTGCAAGTGTTTTCAAAGTTCGTCGTGCCCATACAAACGAGCTAGATTGTATACCGTCAAAGTCTCGCCGTCACCCTGTCTCAATATATGGCGGGAGAAAATTCCATTTCCCGGCACAGACTGCTACTGCCTTCACCGGTGCTCCAGGCAAAAGAACAACGAGGCGAGGCACCATCCAAGAGGGAAAAGAAGCACAGCAGTCTTGGTAAAGGTTTTGCAGGCTACCTATACAGGCTACTGCCGTAGGGCTATACGCGCGGGCGTAATCGGGTGAAAAGTTCATTCGATAAACGTCACTTACACAACAGCAGCAGCAGCTCGCGAATAACGAAACTCATTCCAAGCGCGAGGCAGCAGCAGCAGCAGCATCAGACAGCAAACCGATCGGAAGAAGTGAGCATAGGGCAAGAGTTAGGAAAATCGACTCGACACTGTGTATCACCGTGTCACGGTGGGCAATCAACGAGTGTACATACACAGTCAGGGCGAGAGGAAAAGGGAAAAGAGGGAGGGGAAGCCACCCCAGGGAGTATAAGCGACGCTCTGGGATTTTCACGCGGGTGAAACAAGGAGCAAACCGTGTGCTATACATCGAAAAATGGATCGAGGCACAGGATCATCACTGCGTATTTGTACGTGCATCTAGAGACCGATGTAAGAACTAGAGGTGGATGGGTAAAGAATGTGCCCCGGATAGACCGTGTCCTGAAGTTCTTGGTGCCGCAAAGTGACGATGGAACATGCCTGGCAGTGCCAAAGCCAATCTGAAGAAGATGCACTTTCCACACTGGAGGCGTGAGAAAATTCCCGGAAAACTCAAGAAAAAGAGAGCCCTGGACCGGCACTTATGATTCATTCATGATCACCATTTTTTAGGGGTTTGATGAAACTCGCCTACTTTTGACTACTTTCATCGAACTTTCATGGTTAGGTTTGTGACCTTGTGCTCACCATCGAAGTTCGGGTGATCTTTGAACAGATGAACAAGATACTCTGAGAACTCAAAAAATTGCATTCTCTTCTCAGAATGAGAACGTTCTCCTCAACGTGTCACGAGTTATCAATGTCCAAGTTCAAATTCGTTCTAGTTTTTGATTTTCAAATAATGTTAGGGAACAGTTGTGTTGCCATTCTATGTTCATTTGGTAGACTCTCATTAGTGGGTATCTTTGGTCGTTAGCATCCTTTCCTCTTGAAAAACGGATCAATCAGCTGAAGCGGGTAATTCTGATGATCCAGAAGTATCTCATCACCCAAAAACTTTCTCGAGAATTCCGAATATATTTAATGAATTAAAGAGATGGTGAGTAAATCTAGTTGAGTCAAAATTACAGAGTTGATCAAATCGTAAAGTAATCAATCTTCCAATATTCGTTTCACGTTCAGATTTCACAAACCCACTACTCGACATATTTTCTCTGATTCCATGACTCTCGAGAGTTGGATTCCATATTTTGATCCCAGACGCAGTTGAAGGGGGGAATAATGGCCATACTTGCCAAGTCAGACTTTTGGAAGAAGTGAGCTGGAAGAGGGATAGATATTGGTTTAATCAAATATTGGTTCCTGGTCAAATCAAAATTTAGTACACCCTTCGCTGACCCATCGATGACTGAGAATTTGGAATCACTCTTCGATGAGACCATGAATATTTAACAGAGTTCATAAAAGTGTATCGTTTACTCGACTTTAGACGGGTTGTTAATCCCAAACTATAGTTGATCGAAAAAATAGCAAATTATTCAAACATTCCTCAAAATATGTTACTGGTTGAAAATATTCATCGTTGAAGACTTGCTCAAAATAATTTGAAAATTGTAATTCCATAATTTCTATAAGTAATGATAGACCTGAATTCTCAGGATGAGATCACATTTGGTTGGTTGTTATTCAATCTCGGTTGAATTATATTCCATTTAACTACGTGAATTTCAATCTTTATATGTTTATCCCATTATATACTTGTCTGATATAACATCCTAATTGACAACCACTCTATTACTCTCACAGCAACCACTCGTATAATTACAGAAATGAGAAAATTGTGATAATAAGTGATCCACTTTGTACGATTTACTCAGAGCTGTTTCAAATCTTAATTGCACGCCTCTCACGAGTTTGTGCCAATACGATCCTCAGTGTCACATTAACGAAAAAAGAAACTCCACATTTCGCCACTTAGTGAGTAATTGAAGTAATTTTGATATCGAGGCAAGTAATAAGGATGGGTCGCTCAAACTCGTTTGTCGATTACTCGTTATTGCGACCAGAAACAGGGAATGTGTATTTACTCGCGGGAAACTTTTGTCACACAGAGTGATCGAAGGGATATAGGTAGATTGGACATGGACTGTGTGTTGGTGAGCGTATTATTTATTAGGTCTTTGATCGCTGTGTCTCGAAGGGCTAGAGCGATCAAAAAGAATCACAAAGCTCGAATATTACTGTCGTACGTTTGACGAAATGAATTATTTTCGATAACGGTTTCACCGCAAGTTTGACTCTCCTATAGTATCTTCCAATCTTCTTCAGTCTATTGATACGTCCCTTATGTAACATTTTGTATTATTCAGGACTAGCAAATTGTCGGAGACGCAGAGACCCCAACCATGTGAAACACTGACAAGGACCAGGTCTGCAGAACACGCAACTCGATGGAACTTTTGGAATCATCTTATGTCGGGGCGAAATAAAGGTATCTCCAAGGGTTAAGTCCAATGGGCTCACTGTCCCAAGATATAATAAAGCTGAGGGGGTTGGCATTGTCGGTATCTCTGTGCTATAAGTACGAATTTTTAAAAGGGGCCCACAAGGGCAGTGCTGATCTCCATAGCTTCATCTCAGGACGTAAGGCCCATTGGATCGAATCCCTGGAGATACCTTCATTTCTCACCGAAACAAAATGATTTTCAGAGTTTCGTCAAGATCCGTATTCTGCAGACTTGGTGCTCTCGTTGAGAGTCATGCAAGTTGAACGCGAGCAACAGCATGGACGAAACTTCTAAGACTCAGTGTTTTGATATTCACAATAGGAATAGGATTTGGGCCCAAGTTTTTTCCCTGGCACCCTGTACGATGAACTCTTAGCTCTTGTAAAACCTGAGCATTTGGACCGTTTCCGAATGCCTACCTGAAAACTGACTCCAAACTCGTTGAATATTGGGTTGTGAATTGAAAATACTTTCAGAGGCGTGTATGTTGTTTACTAGAGCAATTTTGGAAAAAAGTGAGCATGTTATCCGCCAGAATCGTTCATTTAGAACATGACAAAACAAATATTTGATATACCGAGGAGCTGCATGGAATGGAGCCAATTGGCGGGACGAAATGGTATCATTGATTGGATTGATGTATAGTCTCAAGGGGCCTCTCCGTTACGCTAATAGAGCTCGATTCGAAGCGGGGCTCCATGCAAATTTTCGTTCATCGATAACTCACCGTGTACCGCGGTCGGCGAAGAGGGCGTACGGGGGAAATGTTTACCCTCGGATAATATTTTGCCAGACCAAATTGTGCATGCAGTCTGTTTGGAGTATCGAGTATCGTTCAACCAACGCGCAGCTTATCTAGTCTCCGTGGTTATAAAAACCCGTAAAAAATCAATAAAATCGAGCCTTTGTGGAAAGCTCCAAACACTCCAAGAATATTCAGAGATGAGTTGGCCTTCGATAACAATTTTCCGTCAATTTTCCTCAAGCAACGTCCAGTTATAACCTCAAAATTCCCATCTGAACACGGATAGATGATTTTCATGGTATCTCCTCGAACGCTAGTGATTGGCAGGGATTATCGAATTTTCAGGTGATATTCATGAGATTTCTTTGAACCTGCTCACTCAGAGAAGTGAGAGGAAATTTTTTGGCTCAAGGTTGTTTTCTTGGCACTCTAGCTTTTACCCCAAAATCATTGTAAAACCTGTGCAAGCGCCTGAATTTCTCGAATTTTCCCGAAGATTCTCGATGAGGAAATCAAGCCGAACAAGAACTTCCAAATACCTACGGGAAGAGAATTTTATTTTATATGGAAAACTTAGTTGCTTTCTCGCAAACATGAAGTCCCCGAGTCGATATCGCTTCCCCAGAATCGATCGAATCCGTCGATTAAGAGAGCCTGACTACACCAGTGGCACAACCAACCCATGCACACATCGGCCAAACCGCGAGATCAAAGAGTATTCGTGAATCGATCGGTTCGTCGATCGGCTCATACTTACACGCTGGGACCATCCGCAACTTTTCACATCACCATACATACTTCGCGATTCAACAGCCCACGCGCGTGTGCGTCCGACGCGTGTACAAGGGTTTTACCGACGAGAAGATGCACAGCGTGTACAGAGTCAAAGTACCCTGCAGCTTGATGGATTGCCGTAACGGCGCGGGCGATCTTGGCGGGCAATCCGGTCCGATTGCATATCTGGCTGCTCATCTGGCCGCGATGAAGATCGATCGAAGCCCATTAGGATCCTTACAAATCTGCCCGCGCATAATACACTGATTTGCATGGTATTGGTCGATACATCGGTGGATGTACCCCGATCCCGGCGTAATTAGATCAGTCGATACCTGCCTCGACACGCCGACAATGAAATTAATTCAACGTTGCCTGGTTTGAGGTTATGTTGTATCCCCCTCCTCTTCGCGCGGATGCAAATACATCGTCGGCTACTGATACACTTTTTTTCGAACTCCAACTTCATATTCGGAATACTGGCTTTCTCGCGCCTGCGAAAGTGTATAATTTGACCGCGCAGAGCAAATTATGCACCCGTCGATTCGTGGCTGCGCGACCTGTTATTGGCTCGCGCCGCCACCGATGCGGATTCGAGTAACTGTATCCGAGACCAAAACTCGATCTCTCGCAAAATCGCGCGTTGCGCGCAGGAAGAAAGTCATCATATTGAGCGTTCACCACGGCATCTCTTCTCACCTCGACATTACGAATTGAACAATAAAATAATTAAAAAAAAATAATTTTAAAAATTCGCTTTTATGAACATAATAGCAACGCAAAATGTGAAAATAATCTTGAATCTCCTTTCTGCATCTGTAGCATAGATGTTGGCTAAGTTTACTGACTTACATGCTCCGAGATATTCATGATTTTAGGAATAAATATGATGCAAGCGTGGGTTGTCAACTGGATTCATCAACACTAGTCTTCATGATGTAACCCACGCTTTTATCATATTTATTCCTAAAATCATGAATATCTTGGAGCATGTAAGTCAGTAAACTTAGTCAACATCTATGCTACAGATGCAGAAAGGAGATTCAAGATTATTTTCACATTTTGCGTTGCTATTATGTTCATAAAAGCGAATTTTTAAAATTATTTTTTTTTAATTATTTTATTTTCATATTTTTAGTTCATATCTAATCATTTAAAATGGACCATGATTCCAAAAATTCAATATCAGGCAAAAGCTTTGGATAATCTTTGAAATTTCTCTGGCTGATTATAATGAAGAGATGTGTTCATTTCTGCATAAGTATTGGGATAAGAAGGGCTGTAGAGTACAAATGGATCAGTAAGGAGTAAAGCGATCAGCCATGGTTGATCCCAAATTATGCTTCTTGTCATGTACAGCAAACCGGTTTGTAATGATTGCCAAGTTATTGGCAAATCAAATTCAGGAGGCTGTATATAGCTTATTGACAACATCAGGATATCTCTATCAATTAATATTCCATAATATTTTACAAGTCAGAGCTCAATCATGAATAGGGATATCTGCTAATTCTAATCAGTCGAGCGATGCTTCATACTTGTAAGAAACTGAATGATCCTTGAGCCCTCTATGCTGATACCACACTAATACTTTGGTATTAGTGTTGCAGAATTGTAAACATCTACACAGAAAGCATTGGAGTGGTGGAATTTAGTTGAAAATGACTGCTAAATTTTTGTAATGGATGTGTCAATCGTAGAAAGCATCCTCAGGAGTCTAAACGAACCAGCACTTGATACGCATGGAACTATTGCAACTGTTCACAACATAAATGGTCTATTCGATCACTAATCTGGAGTTCTGAACAATGGCATACTTAATTAACATTTAGGAGAGAGATTGATGTCAGGTACTAAGCAAGTGACACACAGTGTCTCATGAAATACAATTCAATCACTCTTTTAGCACTTGATCAAAACTATCGCTTGATTTTTCCACTGTATACAAAACTTGATTGCGTACTAGAAAATTTAGCTCCTCACAGCTATATGACAAAATATAGAACCATCAATCACCTGTCAGTAATTCTACTGGTCTGAACATTTGTTTCTAATACTCTTCTCAATTGCTTTGACACTGTTCACAAATTTATCTACAAATTGATGAAGATGAGATTCATCGCAGGATAGATCAAGAACTGAAACACCTTAATGAAATCACTTCATAACACAAAATATCTGCACTGAGCTGCAATCTGCAACAGCATCACAACGCAGTTGAAGAATCGTAGAGGTTATGGGTATTAGTAATTTTCGCAGGCTGGCGGGCGAGAGCATTGCTTTATGGCCCTTTATACCGTAATCACGATAATCACTGATGATCATTTATTGAAGTACTATTACGTACTCATCATGCGCAAATTAGAGAGATAGCGAGGATCTCTCAGCATCTCCGGCTGATCGGCTGATGTGCTATATATGTGCTCTGCTCACAGCTGTGAGTTGTGACACCTCATAGATTCTTTTTCTACTGTTCTCTACATGCTCTCCCCTCGATCTGCGCACAAAGCCGCGTTTGCGTTAACACAATGTAAAATCGCGCATCAGAGCATTCAGAGCCTCGACACCAACACAACTATACCAAAAGTGTGTCAATGACACGCCTCACACAAAGTTCCCCGACAGAAATCTTGTCTCCGCGCGCCCGAGTGCAATAAAAGCGAATAAAAAAATTCAAGCGAATCCCGTATCATTGCACCGTATAATTGACTACTCTGAGTTGGATTCGATTCGAAAACTTCCTTGATCTCACGCATCTGCAGATATCATCTGCAGAAAAATATCGTGTTGGCGATGAAGAGTCGAAGGATGATCATATTGAGTGCAAGATTTATCACAGTGATATGCGAGCTATCTCAAGAATCCATCATTTACGACGCGATGAATAAAATCGAAATGGCGTGACAACAAAGTCGTGAATGTACTCGCCAAAGCTGCTCGTTTGCACAGCGAACAAAGTAAATTAGAGTATCAGATGGCGATATTTTGCCGTCAATGCATACTACATCATGAAAATAGCTCGTAACGCATGAATAAGTGCCATGCGCAAGTGTCCATAATTTTTTACAGCGGCGCGTTACGCAGGTTCGTTATGGGAGAATAAATGAGAGGCAGAGTTGATTAAAAATCCACCGCAAGTCACCACCCCAGTGTATCGATTACCCGTACCCACTTCATTCCAAATAGCCGTCGACGCAGAATTCATAATTTTACCAACTATTTGATATTGATTATCTCTCCTCAATCTGCAACCACCAACGGGCGAGTTTACAACGAGATTCGAACAATCTGCTCAGTCTAAGAATTTTTCATTCCCTCGATCGGAGTTGTTCGATGTACACTGATCGGGGATTGCTGGCAATCAAAGTTTCTTTGCAATCCGAAAAATTCGGATATTTTCCAATATCGCGTTGCAGTCGATCCTCAACAATTTCAACAACGCACAACCTCCCCTCATTCTCCGCACCAGACGCAATTGTTCGACGTTTTCGGTGAAAACAGCAAACTGTGTAATCTTTGATGTTGGGCTATAATTCGAGTGCAAGGTGCAAGAAGAGGCCCGCACAAAGTGATGCGACGCCTGAGCCAAGTGCGAATTTAGCGCGCCTGTCTTTCGGTGCTGAGCTTTTACGACGGAAGCGATCTCGCGGTATAATCGGCCGCCTCAGCCGCAACGAAACGCGTTTCATGGCCCTCTGCTGTGTGAAAATGAGACCGGCGATTCGTGCGATGCGGCTAAACATTAACGCGAACTCGCTTCTCGGGACACTTCAAGTGCTTACAGCCTTTCGTGACGCGAAAGTGAAATTGCGCGATGCCAAGCCGTTTGTGGTCATATCCCGGAATTATCCTACCTTCCCCTCATCATTCTCTTTATTGCGCGAGAAAATATGCTCTCGTCACTGACTGCTCCACGCTGTCAGCTGGCATACGGGGTTCTGGCTCAATCTTTTTTTGTTTTTTTTTTTTGAATTCACGATGAGAATGTCCTTGCTTTGGATCTAGAATCCAAACGGCTCTGAGACTACAACATTTCCAGAAGACTTCAATCTTGTCAACTTTGCTTCTGTAACGGAGTAGAGAATTAGAGATTTTCTGAGAAATGATTGAAATCTAGCCAAATCCTACCTCACGAGAACAATTCATAGATGCTCATCGACCAATGTGAAATTTGGTAGAGATAATGCAGGGATCAGAATTCGACTAGTGTCCTGTTCTAGATTGTTGATTTAGATTGTATCAGCAGGAGGACTGAAATAGTACCTGTGAATCATTACTGAGTTAGTAGAAAGCAGTTCCAAAGTCTTGTTGAAATTAGTCTCAGAAAATGAATGAATGTGATGGTTGAACTAAACACTCCGAGTAATCACTTCTGATCATAATTAAATCTTGATAGCTTGCTCCAACTGCTGAATAACTTTTCAATTTCTCGGCAATATATGAAGATCCTTTGGTGAGATGAAGTATGAACTCCATATTCCTCTCTGAGAAAGTCGATGACCCAATGGAGTATTGAGAATTCCACTGCGGGGAGTTTATTCCACTCCCATATCCTTCCACGAACGAATCCAGCGGGTCGCTTAAAAATCCACACGGCAACAATAAACTGCCTGGAGTGTAGAAATCCCAGGGCCGACGATCATGCACTCGAGTGATTTCAACTTTCGAACTAGAGTATTTAGGGAGTTTGAGGAACAATGGATGAGCGTGTGTGGGCGCTCGGAATGTATTGTATCGTAGAAAGCTGCTCAGCGTGGAACTACTCAGGAAACTGGGTTAAGTTGAAGTAGTTATGAGTTGTTTTGATAAGCGCGCGCTCCCATTGAGCCTCGAGGATTAATGCCCGCTTCCGTGGCTCGAGATTTCCATAGGGATTTATGGTTTTCCACCTCCGCATTGTTCACTCTGCGCCGAGGAGATGATTGCGTATTCAAGGTAATCTGTGGGTCCTCTATTCATGATTCTAGCCCCAAGAGATAGTACACGAGATATCAGATGCGGGAGATCGGGGACATTGCTTTTTTATTTGAATTTGGTAACAAATAGGATCTTTCTCATTCCATGTGGCTAAGTTGGTCAAAGTATAGATCGATTGTTCTGCCTGTAAATGTCTAATATTGATCCAAAATTGTTCTCATAGAAATCTCAGGAATCATGTCCCAATATCCAAATCACATTCTACATTGACTCGAGTCCCTAAGTTTGTTCAACCCGTTGACTATTGATGTCCAGTATACTGGACAAGCCCTTTTTTGCAATATTTCGTGATAACGATTGATAGAAGCATTGGAAAATCTGCAAAAAATCAGGAAATTCCTGGGACACTGTTGAATCATGTTGGCACAAGAATTAGATCTGAAGAAACGACCATTTTTGAGGAGAATGACAGAAATCGAAGATTTTTCAACTTTCTAATTTTGCCATTTTTTACGGTTTTGACACTACACTATTTGGTGTTTTGATCATCAGAAAGTGTTTGTAAGTGTCGGAAGTCACCTTCAAAGTCAACAACGGGCTCATCACATGGGGATTTAATGTAAACCTAGCACACTTTGGCGATTTCCCTCTCGGGTCTGTAAAATCACCATGCCCTCGTTTACATCTGTTTTTGCTGCTAATACACATCACGTGGAACTTTCAAGTATGAGTTGGAGCACCAGTTTTACAGTGGATTTGGTTTTTGCAATACAATAGCTTCCCCCATCATTGTGGATATGATGATAATTAATACCTCGATGGAATTGTATATGTCATACATCTATTGAATAAATCGAGCATCAAATGCAGGAATAGATGGTCAATTTCACCCATTTTAAATTTATAACTGACTCAACTCGATTGGCTCCTTCAATCGTTTTAATGTACTCCGAGTTTAAAACGATGGTCATTTCAGATATTCGAATTGGCAACACTGTCTGATGCGACATCTTCCCCTATTGAATCACTTGACAGCTAGGTAGTAAGTCCCTCCAAGATGTAAAGTATTGATCAGCCTTTGAGGCGATAATTTTCATTCGAACAATCGAGCACACGCTCTCTCCGCCGGAATCAGTGAAAACCGCTCGCACTCACTGATTTGCAGTGCATATGCACTGATTTTCAGTGAATTTTTCTGCGAATCAGTGGATTGGGAGCTATTTTCACTGATTCCGACGGAGAGAGCGTGATCTTGCAGTTCTTGCTCATCATTACACCTACCGTTCGACCTCCGCGTGGTCTTTCTGCATCAATTTAATGAACCTCAAGGTCCAATTCGACAAACAGTTGCGGGTCCTCTCACGGGAACCTCCCGGCATGAAGACCGCAGTCGAGGACCCGGGGCGCGAAAGATTCGCTCGATCGTCGGGTGCAAACATTTACCCAATGTGGCCACTCGGCGCCTCGAGCCTTGTGCGAATTCCTAAAGCAGCCTCGGGCATCAGAGGGAGTTTGCGAAACGGTAGACGAGCCACTAGTCTCTCCTGTGTGTAATGTGTACGCTTGCGTTGCAGCCACATACGCATTGAGGAGCGAGGGCCTTTGGATGGATGCTGCTGCTGCCACTGGATAAACATCAAATCGAGTGCAAAGCAAACGGACTGAGCTGCGCGAGCGCGAGCACAAATCTGCGGGGAATTGAATAATTGCTCGTCAGCTTGACGAGCATCTTCTTCGGGTTGCACGATGGTAGGTTCGGAGAGTGTTGATTGAGATGATTTGGACCGTCTCGATTGCAAATTCCATTCGCAACATTTATTGATTGACAAACTTCTCGGACTCTGTGAATGGCGTGTGCTAATCGGTATTTATTTGTTATATCATAGGCGGCCAGCCTCCGTCTAACCTGTCCATATTTTTCTATTGATAGAACGCATAGTCTAAGATCGATGTGAAATTTCTCACAAGAACTCCGAAACGCGAACCGGAACCTGCTCGAGTATTACCCTCGTTTGCCAGGCAGAATCTTGGACAAAAGATTGAATTAAAAGATGAATTGGTTCCATTTAGACATAAGAATTTGTACGATTTTGAGCGAGACCCAACGATGCCAAATGATAAGTTGCAGACCATTTGATTGCGATCCGGAACTCGAATCATTCATCTTTGTCACGCCCCTAAGGAAATGGGCTAAAGAGTATGAGTAAAGTCGATCGCAATGCCTGCAAACGTTTTTTTATTCGACAAATTTGCTGGAAAAGAGCGTGAGATAGGCTATGGGTGGATTCCTTGGCGTGCAAGTGTGCATACGTAACGGGGCGAGTGCTGCTGCTGCTGCGTGCCGTTATGAGACTAATTATATGCGAGAGATTGGCCGATCGCGATATTGCTCTCGTTTTTCCGTAATACCGCTAGTGTGACTTGGTCTCGCGCAGCCTACGCAAATGTGGGTCTATGTTGTTACCGTCGACGAGCGTTTAGTATAAACAGGGAAAAGTTGGAAGAATAAGGCGCAACTTACGCAAATGAAGTGACTACTTCCCGGTGTGTTCTTGTGAGAGAGAACATCCAACTGATTGTCAGTATTAGGTCTTGTAAAAGTACTCACGAATGGAGGAGTTGATGATGGACGAGGAAATTCGTTGTAGAGTATTTCAATAGTTCGATTGATGCGAGAACTATTTCGCGGGACGAGAACGAATCCTGGCATAACGGAAGATAAGTGCGAAACTGGAGCAATCGAGTCTTATCTCAATGAGGCTCACAGTGCTACCCGGATGACTCCTCAATCAATGATCATCATTTTGGGTCAGTCAAAAATATGCTTTGTACAAGATATGGCTGGGAATAGTAACAACGACATTATCGGGATTCGTATGTTTCTTTTCAGCCTTCAGGAGTATTTGAATCTTTTTTCGTGTCAAAGCATTCCTTTGATCTTAGAGGGGCTAGATATAGAATTTCTCAGTCATTTCCTGTGTTTCTAATGGAAACTTTGTCAGAAGATTGAAATACCCTTAGGTCGAATGATGAATCAAACATCATGATTTGACCATTTGGTGTTTAAACGATCATATATTTCATCCCGTTTCATCGTCACATCTCAGATGAAACAAGACTCATGAATTGGCTTTTGATCGAGATCTCTGATGTTCGCCGGTTATTTAATGCGTTCCATATGCAGACGTTTGTCGGGTAGCTATCTCGGAGCTTATTTTCAATTCATGTCCCTGTGTTTCGGTTGTTCCAATTGAAGGGTCTGCATTTTGAGACTTGTATATGTGAATTTTGCACATAATTCAGGAACACATTGTTATTACAAATCTGTCGGGTGTATTTTATACATCAAGATGCTATTCACTTACGACAGTTTATCACGGAAATGGGAAAGCCGAGAACTGCTATTAATTCATCGCATTCGATCGTACTGATTGCTCTTTTCGGAGACGCATGCGAAGAAAAATGAGCTACCTCTCATTTTTTTCAACAAATCATTCGATTTATTCGGCGCGAAGGGGCGCGATGCACGTTTTAATTCCAGGTGTTCAGCACCTCCAAATTAAAATCTCCGGTTACAAATCGAATAGCGTTCGATGCTGTTCAGAGCCCATTCGGCAACGAGCCAGTGAAAAAATGAGCCCGCAGGCTCACCCTTTTCTGACTCTTCCTCTTTTTTTTTTCCTTCCTCCATAAACTCATAAGGAGGCAGGTATCAATAAGTGAGCCCCGTTATAGTCTTATACGGGAAAGGGTGGGCGATAACTTGATCCGTATCAATTGATTGAAATGCTTGCATTATTGATCGCACACGGTACAACAAAATTTAATCTCTTTTTCACCTCGTTCAAAGTACGTCAGCATTCAGCACCCGACCACAACATCCTTAAATGTATTCAATTTTTACAAGCATTTCAGAAATGACGGCCATGGCAAGCTTCTCAAATATTTACTTGGGTTTCCCAGTGATCATGAAAAATATTCAGTCTTATGATTCTTACTGAGAGCAACTGGGGAGTGGAATACTTGCGAGGCTAGGCGATGAGTGTAATTTAAGGATATGATCATCAGTTAGTTTCACTCATTTGTGAGCCGAGGAAATTCGTCGAGGAGAGCAACAGGTCCAAAAATATGCTCGATCATTTTGTGGCACACAACGGATTCGCCCAATTCGTTGTAATCAATTCAATACAATCCTTACCATCTCATCATCAATTTTGGATGATCTTGAATCGCTCGAGTGGCCAGTTGTCAACAGTTACTGCAGAAAACCAACCTCATAGTTTGCCCGGAATATCGAAGTAATTTCACGCGATACATGGAAGATCTTTCAGTTATCATCAAAGTTCCCCATCATTGCCCACAGAGGGAAGGACCAAAATTTTCCGGCTCAAACTCTTGGTTCTATTACTTGAGAACCGAAAAATTCTAAACTTACCCACCGTGCGTAGCCCCAATCAAGACAGAATCCATTATTGCAGCTCACTCAAGATCAAAACAAGATGATCTAGAGGAGTTCATTTCTTTAAAATAACAGACGCGCAGAGTAGCATTTGCATGGTTTTCAGGGTCACATAAGACTTTTGCTGGGATGAAAATAAAAGTGAGTGCATGCAGATGCGGACGAGAGAGAAAGAGAGAGAGATGAGACAGGAGAAGTATACATCTTGGAGGACGCCTCTTTTAATTAGTCGGAGGTGCGAAGGAGCCAAGTTGTTGTGCGCGAAGCGCGAGAGCTGGAGAGAGAGCATCATGCTTGCCATCAGGGCCATCAGGGCCCTCGCTGACTGAATATACGTGCGAAGGATTTGCACAGCTCGCTTGAGTGCTCGAGAGTCGATCGACTGGCTGGCAGGCTGCTTCTGCGATCACAGAGCCCCAGTACGGATATTATAACTATGGAAGGCACATAACCGGTTTCTCAATCTCGCTCCATTGAAATTCCGAGCTCGCGCACAGCCTCTTCTCATACGCTCTGTACATGTAACGTGTGCGTGCGCCGAAGCTGCTCCTGCTCTGCCTCTAGATGCTGCTGATGCTGCTGAGTATGTGATGCTCCTGGGCTGGGCTGGGCTGGGCTGCCGTGCGTGAGCATGAGCGCGCGCGTTATCGAGCTGCCGCTACTGCTTCCCTTGCGATACGAGTCCCAATACTCTGTTGCTCTTGTAGGAGATTTTGCTTGTGTGTCGAGCAGCAGGACGATTCTGGCAGCGAGCATAAGTAACTCGCTCTGCTGGGGCTGCTGCCACTCACGAATAACTCGTGTATGATGTACTTGGCTTTACAAGAGATGTGTAGTAGCTCTCTCACATTCACCTGTACGTCTACTCATCTTCTTCTGATGTACTTACTCTCATCTGCACCGCGCCCCCTTGTGCATGAACTGCGTTACAAGATATTGCGACTTGCTGATCCACACTGTTTCCACGATGTTCCTCGTGCCCAGGATGTAGCATCTTCGGATCGGCTTACTAGATCCTTGAAGTTTTGTCGGTATGCAGTTGGACTACTTAACTCATTTCAGATTTCTCGGCAACCAAAAATCGATAATCTTCGCGTACCCTGTTAAAAAATTCCTCCAATCGTTGGATGAGTTCATCCAATTGGATCAAATATTGGGATCCAGGCTTGATCCAAAAAGTCACGCTATTTGATCCAACCTTGATCCAATATTGGAGCAAGGGAGTGAACTGGCCAGGAGAGGTCATTACATCCGGATCAAGGATTTGGCTGAAACTTTGGGAATGGTCTTCTTTTAGTGCCCAAAGATGAAACCCAAAATTATAGACCCTAACGCTCAAACGTTTCCGAGCTACAGCCATGGACATTAGTATTGTCTATATGGACCTATGTTGAAAATTATACATATAGGTATACCTGCAATGCTAATGTCCATGGCTGTAGCTCGGAAACGTTTGAGCGTTAGGGTCTATAATTTTGGGTTTCATCTTTGGGCACTAAAAGAAGAGTATTCCCAAAGTTTCAGCCAAATCCGTGATCCGGATGTGATGACCTCTCCTGGTGAGTGCCGCGGCGCGGCGCGCGCGTCATGAAGTCATGACTCAACTTGCGTCGTCTGCACGTATATGCATCAAAACATATGATGTAAATCTTGTTTAATTTTAGTTGCAGAATTTTTCTTTGAACTATCTTTAACTTCCCTTGAGAGCGTTTACAGTGAAAATTCTTATGTCAACTCTCATGTCTGGTTTTGTTCTCTCATGTCTCAAGTTCTGTTGTATGAAAGAATTGAATCGCCAACAAATGATTTAGCCCAGCACAACGAATAAGGTCGTGAAAAGTTTTAGTTGAAGCTTTTTCAGTCGAGTCACTCAGGTTCATCAAGAATACTCCGTAAACAATTCATTCACGTTCTGAAATGTCATTCTGTGTCTAGAGATTAATCTGATATTTCAAGTTTTGGTGAATGAACCAAAGTGATCATTTCAATAAATCTCATGTTTTATTTGAATGTTGGAATTTTAAACGAGGAATATTGTATTAACAATGCGTTCAATGATCGAAAAAAAATCATATTTTGTCAATTGTCAATAGAAATTGTTAATACATTTCTCTTCATTCCCACATCCTTTCAAAGTTCTACATCATTCCGACTTGCGTAATTTTGACCACGTTAGGTTAGTCATTGGAACTATTTGATCAAGGTTGGATCAAATAGCGTGACGTTCTTGGATCACATTGGATCAAGCTCTTCCAACATTTTATCCAATTGGATCATCACTGGACGACTTTTTTTAACAGGGTAGTCGCATACTATCGGACCAAACAAACCATCCGGCTTTTTCATTGGAGTTGGAGAATGAACGAACTGTAACAACACAATCACTGATTGATCAAGAGGCCTAACGAGCAAATCCGCGAGTGCAAAGAGGTAGAAGAAGTGAGAGTTATACCCAGACTCTTCTACGATAACTGAGGACAGGAAATCACAATCTATTAGCCCTGAGCCAGCTAAAGATTTGATCGGCAAATTCTGACTCCCAGGACTCGCCACTCTGCATCAATATTGCTACCCTCCATGATGGTTCTGAATCTCAACAAGTGGTTATGAGTATCCCCACTGACGGCACATGAGATGAGGTTGCTCTTATTCACAAGTGGCAGGGACGAACAGCTGCGACTCTACTCGGCTTGTCAGGACTAGTAAGTAGTCAGGTAATGCGATCTCGTGACACGTCTGTTGGCAGAAATTTATATGTGCATGTGCAAGTGAATACTCGAGTCACGCTCGTGATCTGGTACTCTGTGTGGCTTCTCCGAATCAGTACTCGTGAGCGACTTCGTGATTCAGTCAAGCGCGATCCTGTTCTCGAGGTGAGACTCACGATCCAATACTGGAGTTTCATTCATCATCCAGTGCTCGATCTGATACTCGTAGTCGAGAACTCGACGTGACTCTCATAATTTAGTCCTCAAGGTGACACCAGTTCGAGTACTGGCTCGTGAGTCTCACCTCGAGTACTGCATCGTGAGTGGCACTTCGAATGTTCACTCCCAGCGCTGGATCACGAGTCACCTTGAGTATTCGCCTCCAGGACTGGATGGCGAGTTACAATCCGAGCACTAGTTCGCAAGTGTCACTTCGAGTACTGATTCGCGAGTATCGCCTCGAATGCTCACTTCCAGTAATGGATCACGAGTGTCACCTCGAGTTCTGGATCACCTCGTGTACTGTATTGCGAGTATCGAAATGACATCTCGTGATCTAGTAGTTGAGGTGACACCAGCTTGGCTGCTGGTTCATGAGTCTCACTCCAAACACTGCATCGTGAGTGGTACTTCGAATGTTCATCCCCAGTACTGGGTCACGAGTGTCACTTTGTCTATTCGACCGCGAATGTCACGTCAAGTACACGCCTCTACGACTGGATTGCAAATGCCATATTTAGGAACTAGTTTGCAGGTCACACCTCGAGTACTGTGTCACGAGTATCACCCTGGCTACTAGATCGCGAGTGAATCAAGGTTAATATGCGAGCAAATATTTCATCCTTGAAAATTGACATTTGGGAGAATGGTTATTTGTGATAGTGGCCGTTCGGAATATTGCATTGGTTGGGGACCGCGAATTTCTTGAAGCTAACCTGGGTCTTTAGAATCACTTTTGCTCAAAGTTCGGAAGGTCAAATTTCCAATCTTGACAGCCGTATGGGATATAATAAGTATGCGTTTCAGTTTCTCCAGTATTCAGGAACTATCTGAGGTTGTAGGTTTTGCAAATTAGGCTCGATGTGAGGTTAGATGCTTCTGTGAGAAAATGTATGGGCATATGTGAATGTTGAGTATGGTTTCGGAGGAATCGATACAAGATTTTTCTAAGAAAAGTACTTCAAACTGAACCTCGTATGAACCCAAATAGATAGACAACTCTACAAAGCATTCCCTTTCCCCTTTCATCTCATGGAATGAATTGGAGTAATCATTACATACATTAGAGGAAATTGGTGATCTAAATCAATGCTGTCTGATTAAATGTTTTCTTTATAAATTCAAAATCCTGGCCCATCCATTACGAAACATCCTCTGACTGCCAACGAAAACTCATCATATCTTCACTATCCAACAACATCCTACAATCTTTAAAATCACAAATAGATGCTTAGAAGTATTGATCCCGAATTCAGTCTATGAGCAATTTCAGGTTCTAGATGATCACTGCTGTGATCTTCCAAGCGGTATCACGTGTTCGTATCCTTTTCAGTTGGAGAAAAGAATGGACAGGGCAGGATGAAGAGCTCCATTTGGCGGATTATCTCGGTGAAAGAGGCAGAGCATATCGGGCCACTTTGACAAATGATTCGCGAAGATGTCAGTGGTATTAAGCTTGGCTCATTGGTACGGGCTTATCCTTTGGAGGATTTGGCACGGAATCGAATGATCGAAACTGCCGAGTCACGCTGCATGTGCATATAATGTGTAGTCTGTTATAGTCGTATTGTTGCTCGGAGAATTGGCTGGCATTGCATCGGCCCCGATACATCTCGAAGAATGCGCTTATTGTGATCATTGCCCATCCGACAACTGCCTTTATACGTTCATAAGTGGTACACACATATCCGCAATATCATTCGGCATTCACAGCCCTCCTGTAACAAATACATAGATATCGAGGATGAAATCGTTTATGGATCAAACGGCATATGGGTTTCCGAGCTGCTCCTATGGCCCAGATTTACGCTCCTCTTTTAGCAATCATAATTACTCTCTCGTCTCTGGATGTATGTGTGCACTTAGGCTATCTGGTCCACGAGTGTCGCACGTTTTTCTCATTTCCGCGCAAGCTCTCGTTTACTCGTGATGTCGAAGCCATCATATAATGTGCATCGGACAGGCCGCATGTCGTGTAGCTCACGCGTGTTATTACGTATCGCCATTTATAGATGGTCTAGTGTGAGCAAGGAAAGTGCACGGATATCGCGATGTCGGTGATACACATAGAGCTGGTTTAACTGAATCGAGGTTGGCCGTAGCTCGCGGATCGGGGTTACCCAGTGCTGCAAAGAGCTAGAGAGAGTATTACAGAGCAACGGTGGCGTGGATGTTGCGAGATTTTTTGATATCCCTGGGTGGCACTCGCGCAGCCTATCCATTGCTGCTGCGCCTGTATATTCAGGCGTTGGTCTATTTGTCGGTACGCAGTGAGACCGAGAGGCGCGGGATATGTGTGTATCGATTCGACCGACTTTGTCTGCCACACCGAGATCCAAGTTTGCCGGTGTGAGCTGAAGGAACGAGTGCTGTTGAAGTCAAAGTCTTTGCACTGATGGATATCGTGCGAATTCCACGCCTGCACCACAGAGCTTGATTTTTAGAAGTTTGCATGAATGGAGAGCCGAATTGAACTTTGCAGTGGATGCTTGTCTTGCCCATCGGGTGAATGGATTTCTAGAATCACTACTCCATCTAGTATCTCAGTTCAGTCTCAAGTTTTTCACCTTTTGTGCAGGCAGCCTATCAGGGCCGTGACGAAAAAAAGGTTCTGCGTATTTATCTATTGGCCAATACTGAGACTCTCTGCTTGCCTTGCAATCGATTTCAGCTACATGGCTTTTGCACAATGGTTGATTGCATCGTCGAATGATTTGCAAACTATATCATCGTCATTTACACCATGCGACATAACTCTTATCCAAAATGAATACATCCATCGGTTTCCCAATGAGAAAATTGCATGATTCATGCGGGCTGATGCCCATATGATGAGCTAATGATTTCAGACGCATCTGAAATACTATTTTTCATCAATCCTTCTCAGAATGGGGATGGAGAAAGTTGTTTTGTGATGCGTAACAAGATGCGTAACATCCCATTCATGACCAATGACAGCTTGCGGGCCTTTCAGATACATAACTTCCAAAATCAAAATTGTAGGAACATCTTCCACAAGATGTTCAGGGAGAGGATTTCTGCTCCATAACGAACAATGAGTTCAAGACTGTCGCGGAGTAGAAATTGGACTTACTGCTGGTCAGGTCATGCATACAATGACTGTAATATTTCATCGGCTCATCGTCCATTCCCAAATTAATCCGTGCCACTGATTTCCTACCTCGCACCAGCTCCCTGAAGTTCTTTTGGGTAGAATGAAATATTCAAACCCCTATTCATGAAAGAGAATCGAAAGCCGCTCGATAACGAGAGTTTTATGCGCTAATGGTAATATGCATCACAGCAAAATGCCTCAACACTGCGAGAATTCGCTGGAAATCGCTGCATTGAAAACTTTATCGAATGCTTCGAATAATTGCAACTGCGCGCGCTTCGGATAATCCGCATCGCTGATGCCAAAGAGTGCACAGAGAGGGCTGAATAAGAGAAGAGTATTTTCATCGCAGCATCGCCGTGAATGCAGTTATTGAGAGCGCGAGAATCACTCCCGCGCACATCGGCGGCAAAAGCTCTGCTGGCTTCCTCACAATACCCCAACGCGCAATGAGGAGAGCTTACACGCAATAACCAATCTGTCTCTTGCCCTTTCTCTCGGCTAATTTAGCCCCGATAACATCGCAATAAATGGCAAAGTGAAAAAAAAAATGCATAAATATCGTCCGAGGCCGAGACATGTTTTTCCGAGAATGCGATATACAGCCAGATATATATTCTATCTACATTGTGAGAGGTGGACAAAGGCGCCCCGTTAAAACCCGTCCGGCTGGACGGCCTTACGATTTATTGCCTAATAGCCGTTAATTAAGAGCGATATGATTACAGCTCGCCTAGGACGAGTTAAATAACCGGCTTGGTAGGTGTCTTCGATCGCGATAATAAAACTGCCCCAGCTCGCTCAACTGAGTTTTGCAGGACATACACCTCGCTCACGGTGCAGCCTGATGGAGCTCGTTTTCTTCTGTGTGTAGGGTCTCTATGACCAGATAGGTACAAGTCCTGCGCGAAAAAAAAAAATCTATATCGCCCGCGCGCTCCGGCCGTTTTCCAACGCCCGTGTATCGATCGATTCGACGCCTAGCTTGCGTGTACCTCTCTCTATCTCGTGTCTTTCTAGATCGCTGACTCGTTGTTGCGCCAACACCACTCTCCGATTCGATCTGCTGATTTGATTCGGAGTGTCCAGAAAAATGCTTAGCCAAGATATTTCCGTCGAACAAAATTCACCAGTTCAAATGCGATATGGTGAATTGAGAGGTTCATGCAAATTGTGAACCAGTTTGGTGTTATAACGATCAAAAACATGCTCCTAGTGCGTTATCTTATCTCAGATATAATCTCCTGTCAAACACTGCTATGCGATGTAGAGAAAAAAAATCATCCATGTGCATTACCCTGCTCCAGCTAGTTTGTTAGAATTTATTCACTGCCGTGGTAAGAGCTGGAATAACAAATCTTCGGCCATCATCGTGTTCTGGGTATGGCATAAATAATTCATCTGGAACGATTGTGTGTACTTTGGACAGCAAAGTGAAGAGAATAGAAACCAATTCAGAGAAAAGCCACACAATGAGACTAGACAAATAGATACGTTATCGTTCACAAAGGCGACGCCCTCTTTTGCTCCATTAGAAGCTACACCGTTCTTTGGTGATTTTCATACAATGAAAACTCAATCTGATTCCACGGTGACTTTCAATGAGACAGACTTACAATTCGAAGATGTTTGATGACGATAGCAATATGTTTTTCTTTTCCTGCGCATGGATAGTTTTGTACTGCGTGGGCGAGTTTGTCCTATTATTTCTTCGACTCCGTCGATTTGGATATCTTCCACCTGAACAAACCTCAGCGGCGCGGCGTGACGCATAACATGAACAATTTGGAGAATTAGATGGATAGGTTTAAAAGTATTTGAACGATTGCTCAAGTGATTATGATTCTGCATCAATAAGTCGACCCAGATGTAGCTCAGTTTTGAGCAGATGCCGATCTACCATTTTAATATACGTAGGTCTGTAAGAATACATAATGTTTACATCTGCGTCTTATGCATTAAAATATCAATTGAATAAAATCTCTTGCGACACTTTAAGTTCCTATGACAACAGAATTTGTATACTTTTCTGGTTACAATCTGTAGAGTGGAATTTTTCATAGTTATAATTTTTGATGATATAGTCTTGGAACTTCAACCAATATAGGTTAGTTTCCACGCGATAGCCTGAGTGCCTATTCGGTACGTCAGAACTGCACAGGATTCTAGTGCCGGCAGAGTTGAGGTCCATAAGAGTGGGCTTGCGTCATCCTCGGCATGAACCCCGTCATGGAATATGATACTAGTTCAAAATCGTTGTTATCTCATCATCGTCTTTCATCTAGGTACTTTCTGCAAGAAAAATACCGATTTTGTTTTCCAAAATATGGGTACAAACTCAGTGCAATGAACTTAGGAACAATTTCATCAGGCTACTGCAGTCTCAATTACACAAATACGATCTGGTATGATAATCGATATCATCCATACAAGTAAACGACGCTCCGAATGCTGTCTTTGACACGAATTCCTTTGAAAGCACGAGCTCAGTCCAACTGACGCGAATCTCATATAGCGATAGGTGAAGTTCAAATAGTAAGAGGTGAGAAAGGAGGAAAAGGCTGTAGTTGGCCTTGGCGTCCTCAGAGAAATTGACCATCATTTTTCCGAGTCACTTACGAGCATGAGGCCGCACTCAGCTCGCCCCTTGGAGCGCGAGCAACGGCCAAGTTATGAGGCTCGTTATGCGCAAGAGTTTCAGCTCTCTGCCAACGAGCGGCCACAAGCTCCATGACCGACGAAAATATGAAGTGTGATTTTTATTCCCCGGCACGAGCATGGCTGTGTGGTGCTACAGGTGCGCTGATGCACGGCCTACCTGCCCTTGCCTACTACTACAACCAACCATATACAGAGATATGTACCGTATAGATATATTAGGGCTCTTTTGTGCGAGCCCGCGAGCAAAAATATCACGTGTCGTTCTCTTCGTCTCCGGGCCGTGCAAGCACCTTGTCTTCCTCTCCATTAGCGGTGACAGCTGTACGCGCGACGAGTTATTCGCGCTGCATAAACCTCAGCGCAATTTCAGCTCTGTAACTACGGCTCTGAATAAGTATGTTCATAGATCCTCGTCACTCGTGCTCACTTTTCCAGGGCTACTGAAGTCTATCAGGACGTTCACTCTCCATGTGAGCTTACGCATGTCACAATACGCAATTTTGACTAGCGGTACCATGCATAGCTTATTTTCCTTAAAAAATTATCTTACGTATTTTTCCATGGAAAATATGAATTTCTATCCTGGATCAAAATTGTCATTGCTTGACAAAATTATGACTTCGATCCACCACAACACATGCTATGACCCACACCCGAATTTTTTCACAGATCAGGGATCTTTGGCCTTCTTAGAGTGAATTTAGGTTTTTCTATCATTCAAAGATTCATTGATCGCTCCCATAATCCTGCTGTTCTTGTTTCAATGATGAAGAATTGATAGCACTGTAAGTTGCTAGTCGAGTACTCACCAAATATCTCAACCATAGCGAGCAGAATCAACTAGGTGTTTGAAAATTCAACTACTGGACATGTCAGACTTGAGGCCAAATCAGATAAGCACTAGTGGTTGGAACCAGAGTTTAACGAATTGATTGAATACCATCTCTTTCCAAGAAATACTCGAAGTAAAAACCACCCAAGAACAGAATTAGAATAAGATAAACGATGTAGCTCTGAAAGTAGTTAATAAGCAATCAACTATCCTGTAATACTGCAAGTAAGTACCTGGGCGTGAAACGCAAGTGCATAATAGGAAAAATTCCCAAAATTATACAGACTTCTTATATCCCTGTACTGCTTCATTTGGTCACAACTGACAAAATAATACTAGCGTTATTGCCTACCTCGCTAACGCTTGTCCGGCTTGGAAGTGTCTCTGATATGGTATGAGCCCCTGAAATGCTTCTGTAGTTCAACAATGTAACGGTGAGATTTCATAATAAAGTGAATTCGGAAAAAATAATTTCCTTGATGTGATCCAGTAACTGTAATTGAGAACTATTGAGTTGGTGTAATGTTGCGCGTACTGGGGTTCCTGAATTTCCAGTATGTATCTGGAAATTTGACCCAGTTGGCGAGCTCCAGCGACGGCCTCAGCCCCTATCCCAGACCCTGCGTCAGCTACGCCCCATCCACTGCCCCAGCCCCAGTCCCAGCCACAGCTCCAGCCTCAGTCTCAGTCACAATCTCAGCCTCAACCACAACCCGAGCCTCAGTCTAAGTCCAGCCTCAGCTTCGTCCTAGCCCGAGCCGAGCCTCGGCCTTAGCCACAGCCCCAGTCTCAGCCCCAGCCGCAACCCAGCCTCGTCCCAAGTGACAGGCCCAGCCTAATCCCTAGCCACAGGACCAGCCTCAGCCATACCACCAGTCCCAGCCACTGCCCAGCCTCAGTCCCAGTCCCAGACTCAGTCTTGGCAACAGCCCCAGCCCAACTCCATGCCCAGTCACAGCAGCAGCCCCCAGGCTCAGGCTCAGCTTTAGCTCCAATCTCAGCCTCGGCCACGCCTCAGCTTAGCCTCAGCCCCAACAATTGGCCCCAGCCCCAGCCTAAGCCTTAGCTTCGGCCTCACCCCAGTCTTAGCCCCAGGTCCAGCCCGAGACACAGCTCGAGCCTTAGCCCCAGCCCCGGCTCCAGCCCGAGCCACAGTCCCAGCTCTAGCCCGAGCCACCATTTCAGCTACAGCCCCAACATTGGCCCCAGCCCCAGCCTAAGTCTCAGCTTCGGCCTCAGCCCCAGTCTTAGCCCCAGCTTCTGCCCCAAGCTTAGCCCCAGCGTCAGCCTAGGCCAAGCCCGAGCCTAGCCTCAGTCCCAGCATCAGCTCAGCCACAGACCCAGCCTCAGCCTCGACCCCAGTCAAAGCCTAAGTTCCAGCCTTAGTCACAGACTCAACCTCAGCCCCAGCCCACCCATCCAAATGGAGAGTTTTGGCTGATTGGATCTAAGAACAACTGATCGGCTCATCAAATCAACTAAGTAGCCCAATCCGAACGGGAAAGTCAAAAGACATCACCAGCAACACCAGCAACACAAATACGGACCCACCAGATGACCAGACCCACCGACCCACCAACAGCACCAGCGACGCCATCACGATACGAGACATCCGGACGGATAAAATTGGACAGGCGCTTAATTATTATAACTAGCGGTTATTGCCTCCCTTGCTACCGCTCGTTCGGCTAGTAAATGTTCTCGATAAGCCAGGAGACTCTGAGATGCTTTCGTAGTCCAATAGTGATGGTAAAAGAATGATTGCTGATTAATTTAAGGTGCCAGGAAGGAATTCCTCATGGAATTCACAGAAATTACTACATCTTGGATTATATCTGCTAATACATGAACCATTTTTGGAAATTTAGTATTTTATTTTAGAAGTATTTATATTAGAAATTTTATTTAGAGTAACTGTTCTGAATTTTCGGAATGGCTGGGTTGTATATATCAATATATTTTGAAGAACTCATCCTAGTTACACCAAATTGAGCTGAGAAGGACGTAATGAGACCGGATTATACCGAGCGAGATCGAACTAGATTCAACTAGACCGGAGTAGACCAAATGAGGCTGAACTAAACCTTACTAAATCTAATTACACCAAACCATTTTTTAATCTCCCACCCCTACACTACTCACCCCATACCCATCCCTATGCCTGTTCCTATGCCTGTTCCTGTCCCTGTCCACATCCATATCCCGCCCCTATCCCTATCACTATCTTTATCTACATGTCCATCTTCTCATCCTTATCCCCGCTGTTATCCTTGTTCCTATCCCTATTACTATTCTCATCCCCATGCCCCTATCCCTATCCCTGTCCTCAGGGCCTATCTCTATCCCTACCCCTGTGAAAGCCCCTGTTTCTTATTACACTGAACTAGACCGAGCTATATCGAACTAGACCGTATGAGTATGGTACTCCCCATCCCCAGATCACCCACCCTATTCCCATCCCTATCCATATTCCTATCCTTATTGCTGTTACCATCCCCGGACCTACCCCTATGAAGGTCCCTAACCATATACCTATCCTTGTTCCCATCCCTATCCTTACTTCTAACCCTATTCTTATCCCTACCTTGACCCTATCCCAGTTTCTAACCCTGTCTCTAGGCCTGCTCCTACCCATGTCTCGTCCCTATCCCTGGATCTGTTCCTATCCCTGCCCCTGTGACTATCCCTGTCACTGTCCTTGCTTCTAATCCTGTTCCTATCCCTGACCTCATCCCTGTCCCTTGTTGCTATCTCTGTCTCTGCCATATCCCTGTCGCGTTTGTATCCTTGTTTCTATGACTGTTGCTATCACTACCTTGTCTCTCTTACTATCCCCATTCTTGTCCCTGTTACTATTCCCATCCCTGTTCCTGTCCTGGCCTCATTGCAGTTTCTATCCCTATCCTTATCTGTATCTCGATTCCTACACCTATTCCAATCTCTGTACCGTCCTGAGCCCTGCCCCTAGACCTTTTCCTGTTGTTATTCTCATCCCTGTCCTGATCACCACCCTTGTCCCTATCCCTATGCCTATCCATATCCTTGGCCCATCCTCATCTATGTTCTTATCCCACCTCTGCCTCTATTCCTGTCCCCACCTTTATGTCTGTTCCTATTATCATCCTGAATCCTATCCCTGTTGCTATCTCGATCCCGTCCCGTCCCCATTCTTGTCCCTGCCCCTATCTCTGTTCATATCCCTATCCTTGTTCCTATCCCCATCTTTACCCGTACTCCATTCCTGTTCATATTCCTATTCCACCCCTACCTCTACCCCTTTTCCTGTCCGTATCCCTAACCCCATCCCCACCCTCCCCATCCCTCTCCCTAATCCTATCCCTATCCCCAACCCTATCCCTATCCCTATCGCTAGTCCTATCCCCATCCCTATCCCTACCCCTATCCCTATCCCTATCCCTATCCATCCATCCATCCATCCATTCATCCATCCATCCATCCATCCACCAACTCACCCATACAACCACTCATGATATATAACCCGTAGGAGACAGGTAACCCGATAAGAGGATCCGGACGGTCAAAATTTGGCTTGGCTTTTAATTATTATAAAATTTGTTGGAAGGATATTGGGAAATCTACGATTAATTGCAATTATGAATCCCATCCCACTTATGATCTGTATCTAGATAAAAATATGATCACTAAGGAGATTTATCTCTTGAGCAATGAATAACATGCACACCCTTATTACCCATCTGGTTTGACTCAGTCAATACACTAATTTCGAAATAGTTATTTACATCCAATAATGCAATTAAACTGAAATTTACAACTATCAGAATTTAATAGACAGTGGAAACTTCAGTGATTTTAACTAAAACTTTAGCCATACTGAAATTTCAGTGAGAGTTTCACCGAAAATCTGGCGATTTTCACTGAAACTATAGTGATTTCCGCTGAAATTTCAGTGAAAGTTTCAATGGAACTTTAGTGATTTTCATTGAAATCTCAGTGAAAGATCACTTAATCTTTAATGATTTTCACTGAAATTCCAGTGAAAATTATCACTTGAACTTTGTTGATTTCCACTGAAATCAACAAACCCTCGAAATCAATAAACCCTCACTCACCCACCAACCCACCCACCCATCTACCCACTCATGACCCAACCATGACCCATACGACCACCCATCACCCTTCACCCCCTCCCGATAGGCAACCCGAGACGCGAGATGCTGAGGGACAAATTTTGTCTGGGCTTTCAATTATTTTAATGTCTCCAGTTTATAATATCCATAGCAATAGTGATGTAAGGTGGGTGTATTTAATTTGCTCCCATCGAGCCATTATCTCCACATCTCTGGTTTACTTTACGACTCGGGCCAAATTCGATATTTTCCAACGTATCTGAGCTCATTTTGAAGGATTTTAAACAAACATCAAAATGAATTGAAATCCGTTGGAAAATATTGAGATGTGCCAGAGACGGGAAGTAAACCAAAGTTATTGAGGAAATGGCACAATGGGGGCAAGTTGGGTCTTCTACCTCATTTCATGCTTTCATGCTTACTTTCCCCGTAGAGTGCAAGGTGTGGATGTGGTAATCATTATCTCTTTATCGTGGTGGTGAGGCTGGGAGTGCGGTGCTTCCGACGCTGAAAAAACGCATCTTGGCGAGCATCTCCGTCAGCTTGAAAAAGCATTGCGAGGAAAAGGGATTCTTAATTAAATTACTTTAGCCAGCGTGTACGCAGTGGTAGTGGCGAGTTTCTCTGACCACGCGCAAGACGAGCTTGGAACTTTTTTCCACTTTCAGCTTCGCACTGAAGCTTGCATCCATGTGTGAGTTGCAAATTTCCCCAAGCTAAAGCTCATTCTTTTTTGTATGTGTGAAAATTGTCGGATCAGTCGACTAGGTTGAGAGAGTTTCTTTTATTGTTAAGGCACTCCGTTAGTGTTTCGTGGGCTTGATGAAGCACCTTTCAACACATCTCGGCCACACATGAAGACCACCTCGTCCAGTGCAATGGGTTCCACCGGCGTGGCGGGGCGGACCTACTTTACTCACTCAGTGTGCTGATAAATTTTTTTCACGCGGAACCCACTCCCATAGCCCATCGCCGACAGGGAAGGGACTGCCGTTCCCGGCATCGCGCTAAATGTGTTACATATTGTGGCGCTTGCAAATGTTACGTGCAAAATGGAGAAACTATTCTCATTGTACATTATCGGATGGGCTGAATTCTGTATACAACTCAACTGTCCCGACAGTATGTTCACTTATAGCCGCAGTATCGTGACCCGGGCTAGTCGGAGGAGTGTCTGGAAAAATACCCATCATACACCTAACCAATGTAAGACCTCCGATCACCCGTTGAAGAAGATTTCTTTACTTCGGTTGCTGGTAAGACAAAGAAGTCAGCCTGAATTTGGATCTGGATTGAATTTTGAACAGAAATTCTTGTATGTTTCGGTGTAGAGTTCACCAAGAAGCACTTTCATCTCTGAAGCTCCTTCTGCCGAAGAAAGATTCATGCAATCAAAACTGATCCTGTACGCAACTAGGTGAACGGAAGGAGGAATTTTGATGGTGTTAGATAGGTTGGTAGAGGCTTGTTGAAAACAGAAGCAGCAAACGTAGTTGACATGCCAGAAGAGGATGCGCGAATTTACGGCGGTGGAAGTGATAATCGAGGAAGCCTCGTCATTAGAGAACGAGTGCATGCGACTGCACGTCACGCTCGGAATTGAAATTTCCCGCCGCTCAGCACTTATATGCGTTGAGCTTAGCCACGAAGACACTCCATCATACTCGGTACCCAAGTCCTCTAGGTATACTCGACTCCTCACTCTTGCGACGACGCCACCGACTGTCTGATACGGTGCAGCGAGCGCACGCAATTCCAAGTGCTCCTCGCAAGATTCACTTCTGTATCTCTCAAGTCGTCACAGGTACGCGTTCCAAACACTGTGCTACTATGGAAGTACATCTCCATCCTACGAGCAAGCACCTGACAAAGTTGCCTCCCTTATCTCTTCGTCTGTGGTACGATATGGTAGTGAGAGGAGAAACCCCCATGTACATTCGCATCACTCTGTGCAAAGAGATCGGAATAATAATGCCCTCCCGATGAAATATAATCCAAAATTCCCTCCCAGCACGCGCGCTACTGGCGTTATCTGGCGATATTCCGCATCGCCCTAATCCGTCTTTCCGCGAGATCTGAATGGCAAAGCAGCTCTCTCGAATCCTCTCTTCTCTCTCTCTCTCTTTGGCTCAGCCGCGATGCAAATCTAAACGCGTCAGCTATCCCGCTCATTTATCAGGATCATTTTCGAAAAGCCAGAGAGGCACCCGCGCCCAATCCTCCCTGATGCCCCTCCGGAGCTCGAAGAAGCGAAAGAAGATCGGAATGAGCTATGTGGGACTGCTGGAAATGCAGAACGGAACTCGGCGGTGACGTAGAAGTAGGAAAGAGGTAGCGGGCGCCCGAAAATCCGAGTTTCCGGCGCGGCGACGGTGGCGTTTAGTTTATCTCCCAAACAGTGCCGTACTCTTCATTTTTCTCGAAGGTATCATTTTCGACGCTATGGGGGCTGGTTCTGTCTCGAATTTTGCATCCGCAGAAAGTGTAGATGGAGGGATTGCAGGGGATTTCGAATCCGCGACGCTGGTGAAATATTGTTGGTGACTATCGAGTATCGAAAGAAGTGCGCCAGTTGTAGC
Organism: Eretmocerus hayati; assembly: GCA_029851415.1. Lineage (NCBI taxonomy): Eukaryota > Metazoa > Arthropoda > Insecta > Hymenoptera > Aphelinidae > Eretmocerus > Eretmocerus hayati. The sequence continues at coordinate 3,235,484 of CM056741.1, read as the reverse complement.
ATACTTATTCGGCGATCGCATAAATCATTCGGTCCGCGTGGGAGGAGAGCACAGTGCCACTCCCATTTTCCTCCCGGAATAGAATCATCCTCAATCTCTTGGAGGATTAACATCGTCATGAATCAGGCTGCACTCGGCTATTTCCTGCGTGCATAAGAATGTCTAGGAAATCTCGGCAAATTCTATCGCTGCTAATCGGCTTAGCATCATTTTGCTCCAGACATTTAAAGATCGGAAAAACCATTCAATCTCGCACACTCGTCCTATTTCCATGTTTCAATCCTGACTCTGATCCTGCTCATTCGCCAATTCCTTTGCCCATGACATTATATGGAATCGAGCTCATTTTTCTCTCCGTTTTTCTCGACAACAAGGCTGCTCATCACTCCCAATATCACTAAACTCGACTCGAAGGGCATCAGCAGGCGATGCAAGGTATCCCACCGCGATTCCAAATGAAATTTGCATCTGCTGTCGGCAGGAGCAGAGAATGGCGTCTCGTTGATAAGTAAAATGAGTTTGAGGCTCGTTAACCTTGTGCCTTGCGCTGCAGTGGCGTCACGTTGTTTGCGAGAAAATGAGCGCGACGATGAGAGGTGGTGGTGCTCGCGCCCGAGACAATTTACAAGTCGCTCTCTTGCCACCTTCGTATCGAATTATTAAAAAGCTGTCTTGCATTGCTCGCTTGGTTGCGTACTTGGAGCGATGGCCGGACACTCGGCTTTAATGAAATGACATCGCTCGCGCCACATGCGCATTTCGCGAGGCGATCAAGCGCGATCAATTAGATTGAGCAGTGCGTGGACACAAGAGCCCGGCGACGACGACGGCGCGTCCTTGCTCGCACCTCAGGCGGCGGCGTCTCGACAAGTATCCTGCAAATCGCTCGAATTTTATTTTCCACCTCGGTCTCGCGTGTGTGTCTCACCAGAGTATGGATAAACTCACTGGAATATCGCACACCTCGGCACCAATTTTCTTTTTCTCGTGCACCCATTGACGCCACAGTCGAAGATCATTAGCAATGAATGTTCGAGAGATGCGACAAAAATGCTTTAGCCACAAGGACAATGTTGCGAGCTGCTGGAAATACATCATGTGCAATCGCTCGAAAAATCTAGCCAAGTGTACTCGCTAATGACCTCATTGCTCGACAGTCGCGCATAGGCGATGCAAAATTATGAGCAACAACTTTGCGTGCACGGTCAAGACTGTGTACAAGTGATGCATGACAAAATCTGTGTGTACATGGATGGTGTACGCATCGATGTCGTGCGCTGAAGATGTAAGCACGCACGCGACCAACCAAGTCTTCACGACGTGAGCTTAAATTTGCGCTTGCAATACACTCATTTACGCATCATGCGACCCGCACCAAAGATTATGAGCACTCAACCGATGTATACTCTAAGCCTCGTGCCTCCACGACTTTGTGTATAATATGTGACATGTAATTTTTTTTCATCGGCCGATGTAAGTCCGTGTCCTCGGCTGCATCAGCGTTCTCAACTCAAGAACGGCAAAGTGATTTTTCAGATGCAGCACTTATGTCGCTCATGTGTATACATACATATTGAGCGACAAAAAATTTGCCTCGAGATTCTCATCGTCTTCTTTTCGGGCTGAGGCCACCAGCTTTTCAAGCCCGTGAATATGGATGAGCCACTTTTCTACCGCTCCCGCTATCTTATACATGTCTGAGACAGTTTTTTGGGGCTCGACTCTCTCCTTCTCTCTCTCTAAGTACCCACTATTAGGCCCCACTCTCGGCTACTTTAAAAATCGCACCCTCTAGATAGCCTTGGGCTTATCACAATGTGATACACTTTGATCGATGTAATATCGGGCCATAACCGATCATTGCTTCTGGGGAGGAAGTCTCTTAGGTTGGATTTTTCTTTTTCTTTGAGACATCGTGACTGGTTACATTGTAAGAGATAAGTTGAGTTCCCACCCAACCATAGGTTGGCTGTCGATTTCACCAGGTGGTTGAAAATTTTATCCTTCGATGAGACAGATAGGTGGTGGATCCTGAAGGAATAAGGTGAAAGAACAAGTTTCACCGTAGTTTTCCGCAAAAAGACAAAAAATAAACACCGGTCGAGTCGCTGAAAGATATTTCGGTGGAATATTCAGGTCGAGCAATGTTTTGGGAGATTCGTATCCGGATGGGTAACCATACTTCTTTCGCCTGCATGATTCCTAATAACCAGCTAAGTTTGGCAGGCCCAGGTGGTTGGTCACCCACCTGGATACGAATCTTCCAAAACATTGCTCGACCTGAATATTCCATCGAAATGTCTTTCAGGGACCCTACCGATGTCTTTTTCAATCATTTACAAGAAATTGTGATAAAAATCGTTTTTTAACCCAATATAGTGTCCCTCAGGGTCCACTACTCATGTATCCCGTGAGATCCATCCCCATATTCGCAGTGGTAAACGTTTGAGCTAGTGATTCAATTTTCAACCACCCGGTTTTATTTGACAGCCAACCCATATTAGTTGCTGACGTTGATGAAAAGTCAGCCAATTTTCTACAGTGCATCTTTAAGGGTTTGCAATAATTATCAGAGCACACTTGTAGTCATCATACCACAATTATCAGGAGCCGATCTGTGCAGATTCGATGTTGGCCCTGAGCAACAATGTAGCATGATCCAGATACTTTTTTCTTTCTTTTCTTTGTTTTTGTACAGCTTTACCTTCCATTTTGGAATTAATAAATTGAAAGTTACCACAAACCAATTGACAGTGGGCGTTGGTTTTCTTGAAAAATGTTCTCATGCTTTCAAGCTTTGGAAAGATATATCATCACAAGAAGGAGATTGTGTGAAGAAATACCAGGAAATTGCCAGAAATTTTACCAGCTCTCGTTGAAAGCGTGTCATGTTTGAGTTTTTGAGGTTTATGGTTGATCCATATACTTGTTTCAGTTTAGGGACGATTAAATGAATAAGCAAGATCAGTCAGAGATAGTGTGATCGACGTGACTTTAGATTGTATTCGAGATGAAGAACTCCGAACAATGCAAAATTCGTGCTGTTCACGTGGCTGGAACAATGAAAACTATCCTCATGCCGGAATTGGGGCCATTTTGAGGAGAGTGTTTTTCCGGGAAAAAGTACATCGTGATGAAGTTCTGCTAAAGTACGGCTCAAGTGCTGCAAATGTCCTCAACAAATGCTGCTGCTGCGATATCTTGTCACTCATTGGATAAGACCTGACTTGAGTAAAACTGGCGTCAACTTGGAAATTTATAATTTTCTTGAAGAATCGAGTCTAATGTGGATTTCAACGTTTTCGCAAATCATGACTTCAGTCTTTCAATTATATCGAGCATCTAGGGATTAACTCCCATGCAACTTAAGCGTTCAGGAAATTGATGACCGATGCAACAACATTCTTTCACAAGCGTAAGAAGTTGACCAACGCTCTGATCAGAAATTGAGAGAACCATTTTGTTCACACACTTGCCACCCATAAACCGAAGAGTGCCAAAGCCTTGCTGGACCACATCTGCCGGTTCACATCTTGCAATATACCTCGACTGGACCGCCACTGGCACAGCTCATCTCTCGCACGATCTCGTTTCCATCGAAGCCGACTCTTTTTCAAGCTCTCAAATTATACGGGACAGAAATCGGCACTCTGTTCGGCAACGGCAACGGCAACGTTGGCGATCGGACGGGATACGATATCCTCTGAGTTCTCGGACCGATCGGGTTACGCGTGTATACGCGCGAAAAGGGCATACGCCGATGCATCAGGCTTTGCGGCAGGTGCCGATGCACCATACTTTGGCTTGCGCCTTATCGACGTTAATTTCATCTTAATTTCACCCTCGTCGGCTGCGAGTCACGCGCGTACCCTGCCCCATACCTATACCTCCATTAAGTTTACCCTTTCGCCTGAACTTTCACTCCGGCCTCGTTGATTCGCGATACATTACCCGCACCACACCTAACGTCTATGGTATAACTCGTGCCTTTCCCAATCTGCATGAGATTGGAAGTGACGAGAATCTCCAAGAAGTAAAGATGAGAGATAGGTTCTTTGGATGTGAGCACGCAAGATTGAACCACCGAGTGTACATCAAGAGAGTCGCAACGAGGCGTGAAAAAATGAGAATGCACAGATCCAGCCAAGTGTAAGTTGGTAGTAGGGGTGGATTTTATCGTCGGAGTCTGATGCGAGCCGACATTGCCACGCTGAGGTGCAACACGCGCACTTATAAATCTGCCAGTGATCAGCAGCAACCTCGCTTCACACTTTGATAATAATATAAATACAATTAACACCCCATAGGCCTTGGCAGTGCACCTTTCCTCTGCTTCGCCATCTTCGAGAGGCGTAAAGGCCCCATTCTTGTTGCTCGTGCTGTATAAAACCATCGTGGTAGTCGTCTTCGTCGTAGCAATACCGCCAACACAGCAGCAGTGATGGCGGCAGTTCATCGTTTGGCCCGTGTACTCGTTATCGCAACGCGCGAAAATTTTATCTCCTCGACAGGGGAAACATTCATTAGGGTTACACGTCTTGTCCCAAGCCCCGGGGGCGTCTCTTCCCTAATAGCCCTTCACGCACATCGAGTTAACCCCTGTGTGGGTAGATACTGGCGGGATTTTTGAGAATCGATCGATCAAAAAATGAGCGATCGTTTTCGTTGAGAAACGGTGCCGGATGTGTTTCTTCCATTTTCATGATGATAACAGGGAATGAGGGTGGGACTGATTTTTTTGAGAAATTCGGGTCTGGACTCTTTTTGCGGCCAAGGCGATACTTTATCGGATCGACACGGCGCGAATTTAATGTGGAGATAAAGCTCTCAATCGAGCAGAGAGCATCGTAAAAGTAATGCGGCCGCATATCCGAGCCTCTCGCATACGCACACAACACGCGAGCTGTATAATTGCACGCTGACCTTAATGAAATTTATGCGATCGGTATCGCGAAAAATGCCCTCTCGCGCTTCGGCAGTCGATAAAAGTGCGCGTACTCAAAGAATCCGCTGATTAACGTCATTAGGCTGGGGGAAAAAGGGTTGCCCGTGATCGATCGAGATCTCTCAGTTGATGACGTCCGGTGAACGTCGCGCGTATCAAATCAATCGCCGTGTCACATCCATCCCAGCAAATTGCAGAAGTTGATGGGCATCGGAGACAGGACGAATAATGATGGCGCGTGTGATTGCTTACGATATTCATCAAAATTCGGGACCTTATGTTCATCAAAGTTTGAATCATCGTAAATGGTCCCTACATGAGTAATCCAGATGAAATTCTCTGATATTTGCCATCGAGGGTAGTGCCCTCTTTTACCCAGGCGTTTATATAGTCGTTCGTGAAAGTTTTCTGTGCATTCATGATCAAACCACCTGATGTCTCATACAGAAATCATGTGGATCCTCCAAATGAACCTCTGGGGGCCTTCCCGATAAAAAACTATGTGAGATTTTTATCGGGTATTTTATAAAAAAAGGAGTATTGGGCCAAAGTTCCAAATATGTACTCTGTTGGAAATGCCTTTTTTGTCAAACAGGATGTGAAATGTTCAACTTCTGATTTTTGGCTATGAAAAATCCAAAAATAGTACCATTCCCTTGTGGATTCTCGAATTTAAGCCGAATATGAGCCATTTCATTCATGACTCTATTCTTCAGAAAAACATCTCTATACAGATGTTTGGATACTCTTTTTTGCGGGAATGGTGAATATCGATCGAGTCCGAGTTAGACCTCAAGACGATTTATCTGACAGGTCTCTCATCTTGAGATTGATCAGGGTCCGTGAGCTCGATGTTGTATTGTAGAATCTAAGACTATCCACCTTGAGAAAATGGTGTTTAACAAAAGAAGAATGATTCTCAAATAAATCCAAGATGGACCAGTAATTAGAAGACGCGTAGGAGCAAGATAGATTCCCTTAAGACGAGGGGATATGTGCATTTAAATTCTGTCTGTGTTCCCGAACATTGTCAAAATATCGGTTGAAAAGCCAACCTTCAGACCATCAAATCGCGAATTTTCATGGTATCGAAAGGAGTATGTCTCACCTTCCTCCTTGTTCAAATATTTTTCTAATAATGCTGTAGAATCCAATTGTCCCTCAACATCAAAATCTCTTATAAGACCATCTTTTGTGATGAACCCCTGGAATTCGAGAGGGAATACTCTCACCACACTGACACTGACTCAGATCCAACCTACTAATTGATCAAAAAGCTACAAGTGAGTCGGGTTCGTTTTAGTCAGTAAGTCAAAATGACTTCAACAACGATTTTTCGTACGGATCCGACCACCATTCTCGTTCTACACCAAACTATATAATAATCGTTTGATCAACTGCATGAGGGCGGAACAGACATTACATTCGTATTGCCTCGATGGTCACGGGGTGGAACGAGCACGTACACGATGAATGGGCAAGGCGAGCTTGTGGAGCATCTGGGGGCATAATTTTATCCGGGGCAATGATAGTAATGACGCGCTTGGCGGGGCCGCTGATTATCACACCGCTGGCGCGCGCTCGCTCGCATCGCTTCACTTTAATAATTACAAATGTTGCGGAACGTTTTCTCTGTCTCACTTGTGGCATATGGGCGAGCGGCTGCTGCTGCTGCTGCTGCTCAGCTCGAGATACAAGCTCATTCCCCGGCTTCGTGTACAGCCTGCTGGCTCATGTGGTGCAGTGTACAGCACGTGTTGCCGAGCAAAAATTCGGACGGTTTTCGGTGTGGGGGGCCTCTTGTCTCATATTCTATCTCCAACCAGCATCCTCCTCGTCTTTGCATATTCTTCAGCTCCTTGATTCTCCCTGGATGTTGGAAATATGCCACAAAGTGAGGACCAGGCCAGGTTTAGCGTGTCGGCCGCATACATCATCGACAAATCAGGTCTGGAGTGCAGTGGGCTCATGCGGAACGAGTCCTCTCTAGGATCACGCCTCCCCATATACTACGACCTCATTTCATCTTACCCACTGACGTCAACGTCGATAAACTTGGTCACTAGTTCAGATTGTAATTGGATTCTTCCTATTTGTCAAGGTCCTACCAAGCATCTCTATTAGATGCAAGCTACTTACACCATGGGAAAACTCGAGTGGATGTACCGTAAGGGCTGATTTTGAGTACCCCATATGTGACTTGTGGACACAATTTTCATTCAAGTGGCTACGTCCTCGACATACGTGGAGCTCGTAAGTTCCATTAAGTGAGAGATGACGTTCAAGACGGTAATCAATCGATAGTGAACGATTTTCTGGGAAGAATTATTTTCTCCAACTTTAAAAAATGATTCCAATAAATAAACCAAAGGCCATCTATTTCTCTAGAAAAGAATAACCGTGGAAACAATTTCCAATATCTTCACGGGAAGTTTCGAGTATCTCAAAGGATACTTATCGAATGAGCATCTACTTGTTATACCAATCTGTCATGGTTACATTTGCTTCCACTCACCCAATCATTTTCCATTAACTTTACAAAAAGCTCCACTGAGGGCAGGAAGATGGATCAAAAAATGATAAAGTTGTACTGGGAAGGTTATATGAGAAATCATAAGGATGATATTGGCATTAACATATATTTGACTTCGTATTTTTGTGGAACTAGAAACTTTTCTAGGCTGTATGCATTCCATTAAACCGTTCAATCTATTTTTGTCTTTCTAGTTCCCAAGCGAACCTGAACTGCTTTTCTCACTCCATCTCCATTAATAGGCGGTTCTGAATGACAACAGGGCGGATAAAATAAGAATCGTCGAATGTATAGCTTGGGAGAGACATTTCCGGAGGTGACGGACTGAATGGCAGCTTGTATCAGATCCAATCATATTGTCCTGCAGAAGAATGAGAGAATCAGAAATCGTATCATAAACAATCTGCATGAAAAGATGCCTGACGATAAAAGCCATTGGATTAGCATTCGTGAGATGTTCGACCTTGGTGCACATTCAACCGATCTGTGACATGAATGCCCAGCTCTGAAAAAGCAAAACTCGTTTTGATATTTTGACTTCGAGCGTTGACGAGCATTGAATTCGATTGGTCTGAATCTGAATATCATATCTTAACATGCAGAGCAACTTTGAGATCATTGCACACAACGTGCATGGCTTTGATTCGATTTGGTACTCGTTCATATTTGATTTTCAAAATAATTCTCTGATGTGCAATTTATGGTGGCCACATCTCATCTAACAACACTTGAATCGCCTGGATTTTTATAAATTTTCAAAATAATTTTGGGGCAAGAATCTATCCGTGATCTTCGATAGTGATATCCAATGAGGCCTGTATTTTTGATGCTATTTCATACCGTTGTGGGATGATGCTGTCTCTCACGGATTCCATTTCACTCTTTTTATTTTCAAGTTTACAATCTTCTCGCAGTATCGAGGTCTCGTTGAAAATTGGAAAACTCACATTTTCTGGATTCTTGCGGTAGAATTCCAAGGGCGGAACGCTTACAACAGGTGATAGCAGAGCCGGAGTATCAGGCTGTGCAGGTAAGTAATCAGCCACGGTACAGAAATTTGGATAAGCAATACCAGTGATAACCAGTCGAACCCATTTTTCAGAGATAGTCTAAAAATACTTCAACTGGGTGTTCAACCTGCAGGTACACAATCGACTCACTCAAAGCCTCAATTCAGCTCTGGTCTCGGCCGCTACTTTCGATAACATTTTTTTCGCGAACGCAAAAAGTTCCGTGGCTCTCGCGAGAATAAACTCCGCGGGCACGTTCTTATCAGCTGCCACGAGCCCAGATAACGGCCCGCAGCGACCTCCATAATATTGTGTAGACCGACAAGAGGCAAACATGGGAGTATACGTATAGATGGATCGGAGCTGTTGCAACGAGGAAAGTTGATAAAAAGTCGGAGTGCAAAGTAGTGCAAGTGCATGTGCAGAAAACACGTGCGTCGAGGGGGCTGTACACTTTGAGCTACGATATATCAGCGATAAAAGAAATTTCCGTCTCCCGGGGCAATAACTCGGGTAGGTATGGTTATACCCCACTCACTTGCCCGCTTCACTTGAGGCAGTCTTATCCTGACGTGCTAGCGCGAAAATGAGCGATAATACGGTCGCAAGCTGTGGAGCACTTCAATATTATTACGATACATGCGGGTCGCAGCTTGAAGTAGGCACTCACGATGCGTAGGGTGAGTGGAGGCAAGATGAGAACCGATTGAAATTATCACTCGAATCGACTCAATCACGTGGCAATACTCCGAATTGATCGAGAGTGGCTTCTTGCATCTCATCGGGCAACTGAATCTGCCATCCAATAGTTATGATCGAAAGGAATGCACTGGAATTAATTCGACTCTCTTTTCAATCGTCTCCGTGATGAGGAGCGCTTGTTGTGCTCACTCGATTAGGTCATTAGCAGAGCGCGATACGATGCGACACACTGCGCCTGGAATTTAATTCAGAATGGGCTCATTCATTGCATCGATGCCGATGCAAAGATCGAGCAAAATGAGAAGTGCATTGAATTGCCGGGAATACACGAAATGGTGACGCTCTGATCAATGAATGCGAGCTCTATCCCATTTATTGCATTACTCTCTCGATTTCCCAGAAGGGCGCGATCCCTCAAACGATGCATCGTCAAACGCGTCCAATTTGTAGTGCTGCGCAGCTCTCATTTTACGTTTTCACGCACCATGTCGGACCACGTCGGAAAATATCGAGGGATTGGCAAATTGCTGTCCTGTACTCTCCCTCACTTCTCGCATTTGACGGCGATATGAAAACAGCCCAATCGAGCTTTAATAACGAGATACATTGGATCGTTCCATCGAAGTACTAAGCAAATTTGACACATTCGACGAGTTAGTTTGTAATATCGGCTATAATTTGACCCATATTGACCCTGATCGATAAGCCCAGCTATGTAACGAGCTTCAAAGTGCGCTCGTAAAGTGCAAGTAACGCAACTGAATTGCATTTGCTGTGAAGCGGATCATCTCGGGCCTGTTAATAAAGCCTCTTTGTTCGATACAACGTCAATATTATGCCCCCACTAACCAACGAGATTTCATCGATTGGCAAGTGCCATTGTCAAGTGAATGTATCGATTAGAAATTTTTTCAATTGTCGAGGAATGTTCAATTGGAAGCGTGAATCGTAGATTGGGTTGCGAGAGATTGCGCTCATAAGGTGACGATGCTATTACTAGACCAGGAAAAACCCGAGAAGTGTACAAGCAGTGCCATGATATTATTGTTGCTGCTGATGGTGTCAGAGTGGGTGGCAAAAGTTGGCGAGTCAGATAAAAAGCATGTAAGTTGGTGTGTCAAGAGTGCTCTCTATCTTTGGAAAATCGATGGTGGCGCCTCTAGCGGTCAAATTGGTAATATTGCCAATAACAATTTTCAGAAACAAAGAGGAAGGAAATCAATAGTACCGCCACCTGCAGATTACTTTTCTGCAAATTCAAGAAAAGTTTCATCGAGATCGGTGCAAAATTGAGCCCACAAAGTTGCGGAAAAAATTCAACAACGCTAAGAAAAAGTTCCCTCGTCTTTGTGGGCTCAATTTCACAATGATCTCAATGATCCTTTTTTTCAAATTTTCAGAAAAAATAATCTGCAGGTGGCGGTACTATTGGTTGCCTCCCTCTTCGTTTTTGGGAATTGTTATCGGTAATATACCACTTTGACCGCTAGAGGCGCCACCGTTGCTTTTGAAAAAATTGAACGAGGCATGGCATTGGGCATCCCACAGGAAAACTCTCGGTTGACTCGGAAGTAAGCATGTCACACATAGGTCGAAGGAAGCAAGTTCTTGGATTTTGGCAGGATTCTATAAAAAAAATTTCCACCGTCGGTTTTCAAGACTTCTGTATATTGAAAACAGACGGAATCCTCGACCTACTCCGACCGAAAAATTCATGAAAATATTAAAAAAGAATACGGAAGAGGTCAAAGGAGGCATTTGCTTGTGCCATGTGATTGAGAATTTTTTCAGATTAGGATTTTCAATTTTTCGCTGGGACGTTTTGGGATTAGATTAGAGGCTGAATTATATGAATTCAAATATCAGGAGATGTGATAGCTACCCCTGATGTGCTCATCGCTCCATAAACCATTCCAAACAAGGGGGAATATGATATTAGACTGCCATAACGAGATCGAAGAGAGGTTCAAGCTTTTCCATCCTTTTAACCTATTTTCACTCAAAATATCGGTATTCATTGAGTTCTTATGGCCTCAACTGACCACGAGGCAACTTTGCCTCAAAATTATGAAAAGATAAGGGTGTGGTCGTATAGCTGCACAATGAATGAAGCGGAGATAGATAAATTGATGGGCCGTATCGAAGCCTTCTGTCGCTACTTCATCGGGTACACCACAGCAGCAAGAGGTTCTCCCAGCCAACAAAAGTCGATGTTCATATCCATATGTTGGAGCAGATCCGTCATGTCGTTGAATCGTTCAAAGAAACGAGTGCATCTGTAATATCTTTGACACGCTCGCGGGACTGTGCCATATTGGCATAATATCTTTGGAGGCGGGAGAAGCACGCGAGCGTGAAACTATAATAAGCCCTCTCGTTGGAGGGCTAATCTGCTCTTCGGCTATGTGTATATAGGGCCGATCTACATCGTACACCTTGCGCGTGCAAGACTATATCTCGGCTATATTAGTCCTGCCTCACATGTTGCAGGGATGACACTCGAGCCACGGGCGGGCGTCGTCGGTCGCTGCCTCGCTCTCAGTGTACCTCGGACATGTGGAGGTATTTTTGAGCGCCGTCGCATGCAGCGAGCAGATGCTCAGACAAGACGTACAACACACCGTCCTGAGTAATGTACAGCATCCAGCAATTCTTGAGTTCTAGAAGTCACCGGGACCCCGGTCGCCCTCAGAGCCAATTCTAGCTCATATGCATACATCGAGTGTGATGCACATGCATCGTAGAACTGTATTTGCGAATCGCTCAGTGAAGATTTTACGCGGATCAAACGTCGTTGCTGACCAAGCTGGGCCCCCCTAAGCCGATCTAGGATCGCCCTCTGCCCTCCTATTACCCCTTCATGCACACACACACACACCCCCACACATGCACATATCCTCGAGATAGGCTAGGTGATATAATCCGAACGCGGGCAAGGGACTGTGTTATGCGGCCGCAGCTGCACGAGTATGATGAGGAAGGGGTACATTGCATCGGGCTGCTTGGATGCGGGAATTCAATTAGGAGTTGGCCTATATCCTACCTATGTGTGCCCGGATTCCTCAGTATAGAACATCAGAGTATGAGTGAGGGCCCGAGCCCAGAGAGCTGCACAAATCGCTTTAGCGGTTGCCAATTCGTCGTCCCCGCTGATGCGGCTCGAGTATTCCTATTCCTATACTCCCGGAGCTGCTCCGCCCGAATAATGGAAAACGGTATTAAGCCGCATTATACCATTGTTGATCGGAGTAATAAGCTTATATACCTCTGCACGTATACGGCGCCGAGTGTGTGATTGAATGCCCGCTCTCTGTACTCGTGTACCCGCGAGGCTATTCTTGGAAACTCGTATCCCTTTCTTGTCTGTACGGTGTAATACGCCAGCTGACTTTGAAAAGGCAAACTCTCTCACATTATAGGATTCCAGTTTTGAGCTCTGAATCCGACAGTGATGGTACCATGTCTCCCCAAATAACAAAGTTTAATAACTGATATCTCTTTTTTACTTCAAAATGATGTTGAGCGAGTTTTTTAAATTTCATACCTGTCCCAATTCAAAAATTTCTGAACGTTTATTGGCGTTCCACGACGATGAGCAACCTTTCATCAGTGCTCATGGCGAAATTAGGATTTACACTTAATGCAATACGCATCGTTTCGACTTCTCACATCTCAAGATGTACACTCTTTCTCAATTTTATGAAAATGCATATAAGTGGATATTTTACGACGCTCGCGAGCGTTGATCGAACTCCTCGTTGTCGTTTCTTTCGAGAGGAATCGCATTTCAAAAGCCAAGCCGTTATAAAAATCACATCTATACTTGACTCTGAATATTATCGAGCGAATATTCGATTTTGATATTCGCAAGAGCTGCGTTAAAAATGAATTCAACGATTGCCGAAGTGATGCCGCGAGGACTCTGAATGACGCAAAAATTTTACGACTTTACGGGGAGTAGTTGCCCACGAGCGAGGCTCTTATTTTTTATGATGGTCAAACGGAGATTGGCGTTGAGTTTTGCACAAGATGGAACAATAAACTTTGAGATCACCAGACTTTCCCGAGTCTGCAAGACGTTCTGGAAGGATCCACTTATTCTGATCAGGTGTGAGTACTTGATCTCTTTGAGCTCGTAATGCATGCCCCCTGGGCAGCGTTTCTGCTGATCCTATTTAACTATAAACCACCTCAGGGTATAGATATTGGCCTACAAATATGGTAATAGTTTCAGTGGGTGATCGATGAGCTGCAAGCCCAGCATTACACAAAGTGTCGGTGAACGTGTGTCCGTGGCACCTGAGTCTCAGAGACGCCCGCTTTACAGCGCAGCGTCTGCAGTTTAGTAGAGTCGCATCACTGGATGTTCTTGGATGTCAGGCACATGGGTTATGGTAACAATGTAAGTTGAGCCTGTACGTTGCGATTTTACGACCCGATGTGTGAGTTTGGAAGCAAATAAGCTGAGGCTTTCAGAGAATAATACCGGCCGCAAGAGATATTCAGTCATTTTCGCTCATCGTTACTTTCATGTGGTGAGTTTCCGCCAGGAATACGACGAAATCCATATCTGACCATTTACTCTCGGACACATTCACATAATTTGCCTGCGAGATTCTTTATTTGAATTTTGGGTTAGCATCGAAATTAATTTCGTTCCTAAGGCTCGAAAATTTTTCTGAGAACTTGAGGTTTCGAATATTTGGGGTGAGTTTGGCATGATACAAAACCTGACGAATGTTGAAAATAGTATCCCAAATAAACGATTACGAGTTTCATTATACAAAATTGATCGACTGCGGTGATCGATTCGCAAACAAATTTGGACTTGGTGCTATAGCTTTGATCTTTCACGAGGAGCATAAGAATATATATAATCGCATTTTTGCACGTATTTGCTGCGAATCTATTTGCTAAATTTTTTTTTTTTCAAGATACGCAACGATTTGCATTGTGGGAATTCTCCGTCCAGTCGATTCCTCGAATTCACTCGAGTAGAGCGAATAGTGTGAAAAAGAATACTTGAACAATTTCAATGGCTCGACAAATACAATAGGATCTCTCATCCCCAGTCCACACTCGCTCTGCCTGTCTCATTGACGGTGGTATAACGATATCCGCGTCATCCGTTTTCGCACGAATGAAAATTGTAGGAAAAAAAATACCAGCTTCCTTCAGCGAGACGGAGAGTAGATCGAGCAAGAAAAACACAGAGACGCGAACCCCCACGACGGCGACGACGAACGAGTTCGAGCCGAGCTCTCGCCCACTCTGCACGGAATATCATCCTTCCTCGCACTCAAAAAGGCTTGCCAAAATATTTTCCAAGACATCGACGCTGCAGCTCATCTCGAATCTCAACCGAGCGTCAATCCGTTCTCGGTCTCGTGTGTAATAAGTACACACAAAAGCCAAGTATAATACAGTGGAGCCTCGAGCCACGACCAGAAAAGACATATCCCAGAATGACGAGCGAGCTGCTGCTGTCCGACGAGGCCGGTAAACACGTTTTCAAAGCTTTGTTTGCCGAGGTGTATAATACGGACATTGCCCCGATGGTATGTGTGCATTGCATGAGGCATATCACCGAGATTCGGCTACTGAACTGTCATATCGTCCCGATGGTAAACTGGCATCATACTCGTCTCATCGAGGGCTGCTTGCAACTCGAATGGAGCGCGATGGCAGGCTAATTAGAGCGACGACGTGGACGCGCACCAGAGTCTGACAGTCGCATCTCGTTTTTGGGAGTTCGGCGATGCTCGTTCTGCAAAGCTTCTTCGTTTGGAGCTCGTTCTCTTTATTTACGGGCAGATTCACGTCTTGTAAACTGGAGGTAGATGTATACTGCTCCCGAGAGGGAGCAGAGGTGCAGAAAAGAGAGCGCCGCTATTTTGGAGCGCCGAGTGATTTGCGGCGATGGGAGCAGCCGCACCGGCTAATTAAATCAGCGCCCGCTGAGAGTTACTGCCACAGGATGTACACAACATTGAGCCTCCCTCGATCTATCTGCTGTGTTCTCTAACCTCCATCCGGAATCACTCTCAATCTTTTTGGACATTCTATTGCGTACTTCATCTCAATTCTAGGAGTGATTAAATGGACAAGAACCGACCGGAACTGAGGATTAATCCCCAGCTCTTAACTAATTATCTGGCTATGATCAATGTGAATGATTCATTCAATTATTCCTAGATTCAAATTCATTGTTGGTTAGGAAAAAAATATCGCACGGGGACGTATTATTGAAGTGCAAAAAATTTCGACAGTAGAAAAAGTCGAGTGTGCTCAGACAGAAAGTCACTCTTGAAGGTCGGAAAGTAGAAATTCGGTGCTTCTATTGATTTTGAGAAAAATTCTGGATGACATTCATTCTCAACCAAATCTCTCGAGAGTCTGACGGCTTTTGAGTTTCTTGACTATGTTTACACATGGCTGTGCTTGCACTTGAGCAAGATACGCTAGACACGGCGGTACCGCTGTTTTCATCACGAGCGTTAATAGCAGTACAAGTAAAGATAACTGGATTCTCGGCAGCAAGTTGGGCCAAGTAAATTTTGCGTCAAAGCAAAGGGCTTGAGCACGTCACAGTTCCGAGAGCCGCGAGCGTTTCGTCGGTGCAGTTTACGAGCTGACTCGTCGTAAGCTGCAACCGTACGCCGAAGTAACTACAAAGTTCGACCAACGTACGAGCTCAAGACACGCGAAATCTATTCCAGTCCTCGCTGCTACTCGAGAATCGGAGATATGTCCCATCCATCCCGTGAGCGCATCACCAGATCCGAGTTCTCAGACTCCCCTTTGACCGGCTTTCATCGCCGATGCAATTCGTTTGGTCTCCGCGGCTCAGAAACCACGTGCTTCTGTACGACAAAAGCGTCGCATGGAATCTCTATCCGTTTTAAAACAAAGAGTCTACGAGTCGGAACATTTTTAGACACCGCGCAGCCTCTTGGAAAATCTGCTCGTACAAATTGCTGCCCGATTTCCAACTACACAACTCAACCTCGTCACTGAACAAAAACAGCAGCAGCAGCAGCAGCCTGGGAAAAATAGACTCTCATGACACACAGGATGAATTGCTCTCACGTTGTACAGTCCGAGAGCTGGCAATTTGCGCGGTACTTGATTGCAGGTGCGATCGATTTTTGAGAGCTCCGTAATGAATCACGCGTTCGTCGGCTCGCCCGGGTGCCCCTCCATACCTGATGCATGTATATTACGTGCGAGGCAAAAAGTTTTTCGGCTATAATTACTGGCCTCGCTGATCGCATAACGCGAGCACATGCACGTGCATGTACACACACACACACACAGTAAAATTCCGATGTACAGATCACGAGGAGGAGAGGGAGAGGTGATGTAGCTGGCAGAGCAGCGATGCGGGTGAAAAATTTGAATTTCGCGCCGTTGCGCGTGCGGCCGTAATGTAATTGATTTTCACGGCGAGCCGGGTGACGGATGCGAGAACCTGCAGTTTGATGCATTGCGATCGGAAAGTGAAAATATTGCGCAAGTATGCACCGTCGAGCTCTGCAGTTATTTGTGTGTACGAGTGAAAATGTTCGCAAAAACCGGACGCGAGTGCGATAACGCGCGAGAGACTAGTGTCAACTTAGTCACGCCAGAGTACATAGCAGTGATGCTTGCATTACATTCACGTAATGACGATGATATGACAGAGTGATGGAAAGAAAAGTCCCCGAGTGGCTGAGCGAATTCCCTCGAGATTCTCAGTGTGTTGGTACTCGAGTGCATGCGTTTTGTGTCTCGTTTTTACCCGCAATCTTGCGCTAGGCTGACGACGCGTAGCGAACTCATTCTCGATCGCATTTGTAAGCTATGTGTACAAAACTGTAACATGCCATTGAGCAGTGCAGTCTGCTGTTGCACATTATGAACGCGCTCTATAAATCCACGAAAGAGTTAACTCTCAATCAATCGGCTCGCCCATTTCATTGCACCGACTCTGAGGCCTTTTTCTTTTCCCCATTCGTTGCGCGATCTCAAATCCAAAGGTATCTCGAACGTTTGATATCGATATTCAAGATAAAGTACAGAACGGCCCACCCGGCATCTAGGACACGTGCATTGGTCTGCAGAAAAATTCGATCGTGCAGAAAACGTATTTATCGAATCTCAATCAACTCCTATATGAGTGCTTGTTAAGACTGAGTTACATGTTTCAAACATTGTCACGTGTTTCTATACTGCCTTGCCTGTGATATATATTGGAATACAAAATGAGCGATCAAATGTTCCAATGAGAGATATCTCTCGGTCTCAATATCAGGCTACCACCATTATTCTCTCTTAATAGAAACTTTTAATCATCAGTAATTGTAGATCATTTTTGTTTAGACGGGAGTTAGTTCTGATCCACTGGTAGCCTATTAATAAGACTGTAAGTGGCCGGGTAATGCAAAGTTTGATTAGAGCAGCTAAATCAAAACCTTCCATCAAATTATCTGTCATATGATATCCTACATCGACTGACCTTAAATATTCATACTGGACAGTAGCTGTATTTAATGATCCAGAATGACTGAATGAAATGATAAACTAAATAATGAACTACCGTAAGATGGGGTAACTTTGCCACAGGGGGGGTAACTTTGCCACACCGCCGGGAAAAGATTTCAGAGGCTGCTGTAGGTGAGGTAGGGAATCTTATCGCTCTAGTAACAATTCCCTCCAGTAGGGACATGCGTGAGCTATGTTTTGCGCCCGCGGAAACCAGCTCTAGATGCTTCAGAGTTGTTTATAACCTATTTTTGTACCGCAGTGAGAGACAAGCAAAAAAATCTGGTCCCAAAAAATTAACCCAGTACGAGCACTTGGCGTCGAATGACAGGTAAATGCTGCATATTCTCATTGACTCAAGCCGTTAACTTGATGATTCAGTTGTTATAAAGCACAATTTTTCCACGGTACAAATTTTACGCCGAGAAAAAGAAAAAAAAGCTGTTTTTTTTGCTATGGTGGGGTAACTTTGCCACACTTTCCTACTGCAGCTTAAGGCGACGCGGTCACCGTGCACCGTGACCATGGACCTTGAAAATACACCTTACATAAAAAGTTTGATGATTCAAAGTCTGAGACGAGTTGTCGAATACTTGTTATTGTCCAACTTGTATTCCTCAATACGTCGCTTAGCCCAAATCATAAGAGAATCGGAGAAAAGTGGGAATAACTCGGCCACGGGAACCTTCTCACCTATGATATACGCACATTTTCATTCCCAACTTTTTCCGATTCTATTGCAATTTAGGCTCAACGAAGAGCGAACAAATCTAAGTTAGATGATAACAAATATTTGTGCGCTTGTCGTTTAGCCCAAATCGCAAAAAAATCGGAGAAAGTTGGGAATGATTTCGAGCTTGCATCGTGACCGCATTGCCTTAAGTGCTCACGTCTACAGTTATTTTGTTCAACTTCTCTCACGTAATTTCCCATTTTATCATACTTTCATTCTTCCAATCCGATTTTCACCCATCTGCTCTTACAGATGACCAGAAACTATGCAAGGCAGAAGGGTCGAAGGAATTACAAGAATTATTCATATGACAAGCTTCAGAAGTGCCTTAGGCAAATAGGATGTGGCAAACTCTCTTACCGCAAAGCAGCCAAGGAATTTAAGATACCAGTGAAAACACTATTCACTTATCTCTTCATTAAACGAAACAATTCCGTCCAGATCAATTTTATTTAGATTAAAAATCGCCAATGAGTGCTTTGCGTTAGGCTCTCTTGAAAATACTCGTGCAGCATCGATAACTTATACAGAGCGTTAAATGCGGGGAAATTTCTCTTGGAACGCAGAAAAGTCATAATAATTATCAAGAACTCAATTAAAGAGATACATTGACTTTCATTTTTCAATCTTAAATCCTAGCTAAACGTGCAAGTACTTGAGGCATAAGTCAAGCATCATCTTTCGACACTCTTCCGTGGAATTTTGAAAAACCAAACTTATATAAACAGCTTTGATACTACTTCAAATCAATCATTCGACTTGTTCAATGCTGCACAAAGCCTGGGATGTCAAGAAAAACGTTCCCAATTGGAACAACATCTATCAGAGCTCATGAGATACAAGATACGCTCGTATTTTCACAAGAATTCTAGTCGTGATACTGAAATTCCAGTGGAGATACTGGAGTGTGGCAAAGTTACCCCACCCCAGGTTTTGTGAAAAGTGTTTTGCTTCTCGAGACCGTATCTTCAAACAGGATTCTCAAATCGAGTTCTACCTTACGCCAATCGAAAGCTAAGATTCTCAGCATTCGATTGGCTACTGATACGGGTAGGTTTTGCCGTAATCTCTCCGAGCTATACGGAAAACAATGCCAAAAAAAGTCGAAAGTGTGGCAAAGTTACCCCACTTGACGGTAATAATAATGATGATGCTGAAAAACAGTTTGCGAAAGTCTGAGAAATTTTATGAAATGTTTCAAGCATCCTAAAACCGTGTTGATGTAGGAATAGAATTTCACCGGATTTTTCCCGTTACGACGAGAAAGTAGAAGTCAAACTTATTTCATCCCACTAATTTTACCATTTACATCATCATCACCATCATCACTGGCCTCCGATGCTACAATCATCGGGGCGACATTTCGAACGCGGAGAGTTCTGTGGCTAGATGCAGGAGGGTAGTTATTGGAATTGGCAGTAGATCGGACAGTAGCCAGTACAAAGTTTGGCTAGTCTCGTGAGCTGAAATCTACGCATCATACGCAAAATAGTGGAATAGAACGTATTTCATGATACTTCCTCCATACAGAAATTTTTCTGTAAAATAGCTCACTTGCGCAAAGTGCTTTTTCTATCCAAAACTATATACATTCGAGTTTGAAGTTTTCAACCATCATTATTCTCACAATGGAGTATGATGTAAAATAATTTTGTGATGATTTCTCTTAGGGTGAGCCTAGTATACAGGCAAAACACCATCAGGTAGGAATGAATAATAGCCGAGCAAATGATACAGCCCCGAGATGCGATGACGAGTGCCACAATTGATACCCATAATTCAGAGTGGTTGAGAATTTTCACACCTCATACGTCTCTTTCGTTGAGTGTTGGACAGGTGTAACTCGGCATCGTCCGCCTCGCAAATGACCATCGCGATCAATCAAGCCCCAGCGACTCGACACTCAACCGTCATCAACTACCGTCCGCTACACATGGACAAGTGCAACGTATCATTCTTTCGCACCTCCCGATAGCCGCGAGCCTAGATTAGCCACCTGTGCTGATTGATTCCGCTCCTAGTCTAACGAGGCCTAGAAAGACTCAAAATCTCCAAAATCCTGACATCATCACACTAGGCGTGTCAGTTACAGTCTTTGAGCCACCGTTGCTATCATTACAGTGCCAAATGTTCAAGAACGAGCCGACTTAGGAGCTTCAAACCCCCCCGCCCTGACTGAGGCTACAATTGTTATAGCCGCATCAGAGTCAAAATTCAGTGGACTCTCGCATGCAGTGCGCGGGAGATCCCAATTAGAGTGTTGCCCCGGGCCCAGTTTCGCGTGAGTATAAGATCCTCCACGTTGGCCTACCGAAAAAACGAGAGCGTCAGAGAGATTCGCGAGCAGGCAGGCACAGGGGGCTATTACCGCCAGCAGTGAGCGAATTCAGTTCGCGATAATTGCAAGCGTCTGCGCCCGGGCATACATCATAGTCTTTGGATGTGCACAGGTGTGAGCTGTGGTGATATGAATAGGGCCTAGAAATAGACACGCGTGAGTGACTCGTGCTTGCCTCGTGTCTATCGCGTGCTCTAGAATGACTTTGGACCCTGAAGTTCTGCTGGACCCCTGGGTGATGATGCCTGCGATGACAGATGACGCCGACAAACTCTGACCACAATTTGTTTTCATTGTTGCTGCAATACACGTTCTCGTGCAGTGGCCAACTGTTACCAATGCACATTCGTCTCTGTTGCTTCTCTAATTTTGCGGATTCTGCGTGCAGAGAAGCGAATTTGCCCACCGGTGCGCCTGAACTTGGTGCAAATTATACACTCGCGTCGAGGCGTGAAGTGTCCAAAACCACACTCAATAGTCATCTACAGTCCAAATTTCTAAAGAAAGAAATTGACAGAGGCTCCCATCACCTATTCTTCACATTCATCGAAAATCATATAGACGTGGACGTGAGCATACTGCGGAGAAATCGGCAAAAACGTCAAATTATCTTTCACTCACTGCTTAGACTATTTGTTGTCTTCTCATGTCCAGATGCTAGACCATGTACAAAACTCGAAAAGGCACAAATAAACGTGCACGATTCTTTTACTTTCACGTTTCGAGTAGTGAAGAAGGACCATATTGAATAGGCTCAAAAACGAAGAACATCATAGCTCCACGCAAACTCGACCATTTGTATGAGATTCGCTCGGAGTGAACATACACACGAGTACATGAAGTGCAGATGTGCCTGTGATTTTTACCATTTGGAAATCAATATTTTGATTTCGAGTAGAAAGGAATTTCTCGCTAAACTCTGGGTCAGTTTTTGAGTATTTCATCTATTTTGCTGATCCCGCTTGTTACATTACTACAACAAGTATGTGAGGCTCTTGAACAAAAACGTCCTGTAGAGATCAAGGTCATGTTCTATATCAAACCTGTGTGTTGTCCCTTATGAATTCTTGGAAATCTTCAAGTCGGAGTAGCAAATTGATCTGATACTTATTGACATCCGATGGTGAATACATTGGACATCTTTGTATCAAAATCGCTGAGATTGTCTTCTCGAGGGGGATAACAGGCCCACCAAAATCTCCCTAGAATCGCAAAGAAGAACTCGATGAAAATTCATAGGCCCACGAGCCCGTTCACGAGTCGTGACGGGAAAATTTTAAAAAAATCCATGCACGCCACTGGAGTGCTTTTTCTTTAAGAGTATGAGGACTTTTGGAATTGAAATATGACTTCTGTTCGGGACAGTTTGCAAAACTCACATCCATTCCCAACACTGCTGGATCACTAGCCGCGCAAAGGACTTTATCCGGTAAGACTGTGTCAGAGAGGCAAACAGGAATCAGATTCTTCACTCTCCTCTCACACTCTTGTTTGGTCAATATGAAACCGAATCCTTCTCGCGGCCAAGATGGTCTGAGAAACTTTTCCGTCGCACCCCATCCAACTAGTCTGACGAGACTTTCTGGTTTGTTCAAATCATATCGTATCACAGCTGGTTGAATTCCAGTATCTGCGACATTCAGCTGCAAATCAAGAAGTTCGAATTGAATCAACCGTCACGTACGTCACTAGTTTCTATAACGCTAAGAACTCAATAACTAGCCTCTAAAATGCTGATATCATCCGTGGATTTGTCCAGAATGCAATTAATACTGTTACCACACCAATCCTGGTACGATACGCTTGTGGAGATTTCAAAAGATTTGGATAGAGACGAGCCAGGCAAGCTCGTTCTAAAAACGGCTCGTAATTCATTTAGTTTCCGAGCTCCTTCCATACAGCTTGTGGCTGTTAGAATATGTCGTTTGGTGATCAGTGACCCAGTGCACAAGTGTAACCTCGATGATTTTTCTTTGATTAAGGCCACGAATGGTACTTCGTTCTTCTCCAGAGTGAAGACACTTGCTTGCCCTTCTGCATATAATGCTTCGGTGAAAAGCGAGGAGTGAATTCCATCTAAAAAAGGGCAGCGTGTTTCCATGAGAGATTACCTGATCAGATGCCAACACAGAAAATTCACTAAGATGCGAATTACTTACATAGTATCAAGAAGCATGACGCGTAAGAATGAATCGTAAGCCACATCTTATTCAGCTCACAACACTCCAATCCACACTAGTCTGCAAGAATGGTGAAATATCTTGGTTTCATACACTTTTTACTCGGCATCAGTCGAATATCCACGTGTTATGTAGAATGGCTATGTCAACTATATTTGAGATTCGCAAACTTCTGAAAAACCACATGTACATAATCCAAGAATAAATACAGCCTTCATTCGTGAGACATTTTGATACTAGGTCATTCTTCCATATCATGGATTCGGAGGTGAATCTCGTAATAAATTCGGTAATGATTCCACATTTGTGAGAGAAGACATTAATTCATGATTGAGCATTAAATAATCTTGATAGCGGTGAATGAGTCCGAGATCCCAGAATATAAAGTGAACAAAAATACTTGATCAGAGTTGGCAACTGTTGCTAACTATTTAAGTCTCCCGACTTTCAATAGTCGTTCACTGCGATGGGACCTTCCACTGGGCCCCGTGAGGCATCTCTTCAGGGCTGAAAATTTTAACCTCGCGGGAAAAAACACTGTGCGAGGCCCACCCGTGAGCCCCATCGCGCCAGGAAAATCATCATTGATCTCGGCCTTTGCGGAGAATGAGTTGAAATATATAATCAAAGCGTTCAATTACTTACTTTATCAAGAAATTCTACGATATAGCGTTTTGAAATTATCAGGTTCCGAAAGAACAATTCGTTTACAACGCACATCTTCTGGATCCCTGAATTTACTATAATAGTTTCAGGAACTTCAGAAAACTGAGACTTTGAGACATGGAAACCAAGTCCACGACTGGTGAAAAAAATCTAGAGAACAGTATGTATCTACTCAAATGATATTAATGGAACATTACTGGCGCAACAACATAATTTATTACAATTTCACAAATAGAATCTTCGAAAATGTTGCCGGGCTGTAAGTATTGGATTCTAATTTCAGATCACAAATTCAATGGTCATGAGTGGATTGCTACAGGCTCCGGCATCAATAGCTCCTGCGTGAGATGCGATACTCTGTGCTTTATCAGGGTAGGACTCATTGATTTGTTGATGGGATTTTGTTTGGCCATCCCATTCAAAACATGAGATTCCATGAACATACATGATCATGGAATTCATGGATTCATATACATGTTCATATGTACATGGAATCTTATGTTTTGGATAGGGTGAGTTTATGGAATTCTTTTCGAGGAATTCTTGTGTATTTTCAACTCGTCTCTACTGGAGGAAATGGTTCCTAATAAAACCAAGTGCTCAACACACTCTGCGACTTACTGCATTACGCTGTCTATGAATCAAGACTCAAAACCACATCCATCCTATCTCTCAATCATCTGCTGGATTATCTTAGAAATCGATGTACACTCATCGTTTGCCCATCGAACCACAAAATCATTGTCACGGCCGAGCGCGGAGCACAGAAACCTGTGTTGCAGTCTGCTAACGAGGCATTTACAACAATCGACTACGTCGCAAGAGTCTTACATTGCAAACTACATTCTAAAACTCAGGCACACATCTCGGTTTAAATCTGGAAGTGACTTTTCGCGTCAGCCAACCTTCTCTATACTCTTTCTCTCTAGCAAAACGTTTCCGGACAGAGTCAACGGCCAGGGCATCACGGTATGGCGCAACGGGCTGCTGCGACCCATTTCTCTCGATATCTCGTACACAAACAGCTCTTACTCGAGAAATCTCAGCCGAGCTTCTCGAATATATACTCTTAAGCATTGCACCGCAGAAGCTGTTACTGCACGACGTCGACGACGAAAGGTATACCTTCTCTGAGTGGCTTGAAAGGTCTGCATCTGACCGGGGCAATCAGACTGCATGGTGGCGAAAGTAGACTGGCTCTCTCTCGAGCGACCTCTGGGCCCGATCTCGAGCGAACAACGAGAGCGGATAGATGAGCACGTGGGATAAGCCGAGCTTGCGGGGCCCCGCCCGTCGTCCTCGTCGTCGTCTTGCTGAATTTGAGCAACGGTATAGAGTTGTGCATGCACGTGGTGCACCCAGAGAGATCTCTAACCGATCTTTTTCGCGAGGCCCGATGGATATATTGTGCACACCCAGATCCAACGCCCAGATATCTATCCACAACACTGGACTCTACATCAGCTGATCAGAGGGAATTCCGCGCCTTGATATTTTGGCGTGCCGACAGCAGCAGCTCATCAAACGCTCCATCACATCCTCATTTTTGCCTCTTTTGTGTACCAGGATCGAACGAAGCGCCAGATGAACTCAGATGATTTTGAAAACAGTTGGTCCCTACAATGTTGGGATTCGTGAGATTCGTCCGTAACATCGTTAGCCAGTACCACAGGGTCACGAGTTGCTCGCTTCAAATTTGACGTTCACTTAGCGATATTGTATGATACTTGGGTTAACTAGCGGTGCAACGTCGTTTAATTATGTTTGTTACATTTTGCACTGAAAACTCGAGTATGACTGCGGAGTCATATTGTTTATATCCACGGTTAACAAGTTGATCTGGTTAGCAACCACGCCGTCGTAGGTGTATGAAAACTTTGCGACTCGGTAATAACATGCCACGCTTGTAATACCTGCTCTCGAATCTGAGTTACACGTTGTAAAGTACGCCTCGACATTGCAATGTCTGAGGCGTTGTAAATTCTAGCAACAACAAGCATCGGTGACGTTATTATTTATTCAGATAGCCCTGCTGGCAAACTACTTTCGACCTCGTTCGTGTCGCTGAGCTGTTCTCACAGAGATCATTTTTACAAAATGAATTATCACTGCTCCGAGTGGCAGCTGCATGATAGCGCTAAATATGAGTACCACCTTTCCGACTCTGCTCTGCTGTAGTTGTGCACTCATTCTCAGTTTGCAGAAGAGTTCCATTGAAATGTGAATGTATTCGAGATTCAAAGAATCACTGAAACAAATTTTCAGAGCAGTACCAGGTGGTATCGCTTGTAATGCGAGAAAATTCCAACTTTCGCATAATTGTGTGTCACCCTGACGCCGCTCTAGATCTAGGAATCATAACACTCGCAACACATTAATCGCTGCAATCAACTCAGGCACGCGGGCTAAAACATTTTGTTCAAAAATTTTCATTAAAATTTGTAATTTTCCGCGCTCTTGAGCTCGAAAAGAGGCTGCGCGCTTCCAAGCGTTCTCACTTGTCTAATACTACATTTCGCGGCACGCGACGACAATGCGCGAAAGCGAGCCATCAGAGTTTACGATGCTGCAGTAGCAATCGAAATAATAGCCCACAGCGTGAATTACTCGTTGCTGCAAGTGTCGAACGCCACCTAAATTAACGCTGCATCCGTAGAAACTCAAGATATTACGGCTTTTGGCTTCGTTTATCGCTCTCAGGGCTGTCCTCGCGGATCATTTTCACTCACCAGTCACTAATATGCACTCCCAGCAGTGCAACGGTGCATTCGCAAGCCCGAGAAATGGACTCGGAGTGTGAGAGAGAGAGTTGGCCGAGGTTGGATGCTGAATGCAAGCGAAATTATTAGACGCTTTCGCTATGAATTACATTCTGCTCGGACGCTCTTCTGCATCAGGAATAGGAACACCACGGGCAGGATTTATTATAACGGTCACCGGCTCGCCTCTATTAGCACTGATCAAGAATAATTAATACAACTAAACGGTATATCTGATAGTTGCATCGGATCGATATGTTGTCGTATGAACTCGGGGATACAAAATTACAAGGGCATATAATAAGCCACGTTGAATTGGATGACTGCAATCTTACGTGAGTAGTCGTTTCTTTCAACTATATTCACTTTCTATGATACTACTATTAGCACGACTACGACGGGTCGCAAAAAAGTACACGCTGCCGCAACTTACACAATTTATGCGATACAACAGTGTCTACATTCTGCGCCGATATGTACCAATAAAACGTGACTGCCTACGTAATGCTTGTCAAAAGTTATACCAGTTTCGTACTGGAGCAAAACGGCGAGAGTTTTTGCTGTTGTGGGAGCAGTACTCGATAATTTAGTGCGTGTATTGTCAGCATCGATACGTATCTAACTGAGAATATTACATCTGAATGAAATTCCACAAGTACTCATTGATTGCTACCTATGTTTTCATCCATGACTATGAAATGTAAATTGGGATATCATAGCATGTTTATTGGAAATTTAAAGGATCAAGTTTCGGAGAATTTCTTAACCCTTGGATGGAATATTGGGTCAAAATGGCCCCAGGCAATTTTCAAACATTTTCGCGATATCAAAATCGTCTGAATTCAACCACCACGCGTCTTCTGCCACCAGTTTTACCCCCTAACTACTGATTGGAGCAGGAGTATGGGGCTACCTCCCCGGAATTAGTCTCGCGCCCGTAGCTTCCTAAATCAGGAATGATTTTGTCTGAAGTCACTCTGACCCAGTGTGTGATTTATGCTCATCAAATCTCATCCAACGAAATTAGTTCACTGTCTATATTACATTTTCTTGCTCATATACACTTAGTGTTGGAATTAGTGTTTACGTATGATTTACCTATCTAATGTTTCATTATACTGTTCAATGTGTGAGTATGGTTTTGACGTAGCTCCGTTCTTCCTTGGAGATAGAATTTCCATTCTCTTCTCTCCGTGATTCTCCAAAATAAATACCCTTTTTAGAAGGTTGGCTATGGGTTATGGATGCATCTTGTTGAGGTACAGTATCGGATATGAAGCTCCACCAAATTTCAGCCCATTGTGTCAAAAGGGAAATGAGTCCTTAACTTTTCAGTAAAAAATCAAAGTTTTCCGAATTTGAGCCAAAGTTTCACACTCAATATTTGTTCCAATTTTCGTGTCCATCATGTAGACTCTGCTGATATAACGCCTTGTTATGACGGCTCTCAACTTATTCCAAAGAAATTTTCCAGTCGATACATTTGATGCAATCCGAGAGGTATCAAGTTCTCAACTTGGGGTCAAATTGACCCCAGTGTATCATTTACGATGAGTTTTAGAAAGGTGCCATTTAAGGGTTGAAATTTTGGATGCATTGATAGCACTGTGAGTTCAGTTCAAGTTTTTTCTATCCCAGCTGGTGCTACGTTCTCCAAATCAATGCAAACGGAAAATTGAGAGTTGAGATTTATTTTTGTGGTACTTTTGAGGACAGCAAGCAACACTCACCTCAATACCGCTTAGAGTGATAATTCCTTGGACCACCTCATCATCTTGCATAAGTCGAATTCCTCAAAGACAATTGCATGCATTCAACGGATCGTCTTCCGGTCGGAGTACGGCATTCCTCAGGCTGAGTGTCTCATCATCGATCCCAAAATTCCACTCACAGCTTGGGTCTCTCGTCGACAGCGATGCAGAGTGAGGATCCGGTTTGGTACTTCCGCTGTGCAGATCCGGGGCCAACTCGTTCGCGGTTGGAGAGGTTCAGACGCCCGCGGCGAGTATACCCGGGTGGCAAGACGAAGCCCATGCAAGACAAACTCCCCGGGTAGACGACCAGTTGCTCTGCTCTACTCTTGCAAGCTGCTCTGATGCTCTATACTCTGACTATCCAAGCGTGCCAAAACGGTCCAGTCCGTCCGGAGATGAAAGCTTTTCTTCTTGCATCACGGCAGCAGCAGCAAAACGCCCCGGGGCGAGACCACTACCCTCGACATGTGCTTGACCCCCCGCGCACCTAATACTATATGCAAGGGTCCGGTGCCGTTTGCTCTTGCGGTTCCGGACAAATGTAGGTCTATGTATATGCACGATAACGATGTTTCCGGCAGAATTTGCTTGCACGGCCACGTAGAAACACTCGCGTGTGTAGCCAAGCGATGCCCAAACTTGAGATCGCACAACTCTCTCTATTCGGATACTCATGAGTGGAGGAGTATGCATGTAGCTATGCGGGTAAATGCAGGTATAATTTAGTGGTGTACTTTTGCGTGTATTGCAGTGTACACATGCGGCCTTGCGTAACGTGTACTCCCGTCTCGTTCCGCGAGAGTTTTACGGGCCTGATTGACGGGCATGAATTTGCTCCGAGCGGCTCTCTCGTACTCCCATATTATTGCAAGCTTATTGGAGGATTATGTGCTCGTAGCGATGAGATATTTGACGTTCTACCGACAGTCACTCTCAAACATATTATCGCAAAACGTTTTGCCCCGTTGCTCGTATTATTTAATTGAATAAATATTATTATGAATTCATGTGGCCGTCGGATGGAGTTTGGTTATGACGTCGAGTGGTTGCGATCTAGAGAATGCAGATCTCGGAGAAATTCATATCGGTTTTACGAGCGCACGAGCGCATTAGGAAAATGCACTCGAGCCAAGCATGTTCAGATGGGGTAAGATGGATGTTATTCGTGACGCGCTTGTCGCGAGTGCAGCACAGCCTCGGCACACGAATTACTCTCCGTCTTCTGAAACTAGCCGTGTTACATTAATATTTATCTAATTTTCTTTAGCAAATTTCATACTCCACTACTACTAGCTGCTTGGATGTGAGTTGTGAAATAGAGTTTCTTTGGCACTCGCGCGAGATGTAGTTGGATGTAGTTGCCCAAGAAGATTGCCGAGCCATCTCTTTGCACTCGAGCCTTGCTGTTGCTGATTTCGCACTGGCTTAATTAGTTTTTTTTTTCAACCAAGCAACTTGGCGTATAGTTGACGATGGTTGTGCTGGGGTCTTGAATAAACTTTGCAAAGTGACGAAAACGTGTCATTTGAATATAGCACTGAGGAAATTTGCAGGCAGTCAAAGCATGGCGAACCTGTCAGTCACTTTGAGTGACGCTTGATGGTTCATGGTTGTGTAGTGTGGGCAGGTGAGTGAGAAATATCGTGAGCCCAAATGTGAGTTAGTATGGCCTCTTTATTCCAGATCTGACACAATTCAATTGCAAAACTTGAATTGAAATAGCTCTGTTGCTCTAGAGATGTTGCAAAATTAAATAGAATTTCACTAATTATTCTATCTGATTTCTAAATTTTATCTAATTATTTTCAAAAACATTGATGAAATTTTACTGACATCCTACATAAAATTACTTGTGAAACTTAGTTACGGTGCACCCCTGGTGATGATAATTTTGACAAAAATGACTACAAAAACTGAAAAAGAGGTGTTTTTGTACGAATTGTCACGAATACAACCTGATTTTGAGCGAGTTTGTATCAGCTCACCGCTCCGAGTAATTGTCAAACTAAGAATTCCATATGCATACATTGCTTACAAAGAAATTCGGTGATTCCTCGTTTCCTTCGCTTCTTCGCGGTTTTCTCGCAAATACTCATGAGAAGTGGGTCACAGCAAAACATGTCAAGATTACTTTTTCATAGATTTTTCAAAAATCTACAAGATGACGTAGTTAGATTTATCGAGAAACTCAGGTTTTCTTGATGGTATTGAAAAAAATAGTGGAGAGTTAGCAAAAAGCGAGGTTTTTTGCTAGAAACTTGGGCTCTTTTACTTGATACTGCTCTCAAGTTTTGTGATAAATCAACCTACATCTTTGAAAAACCCACGAAAAAGTATTTGTGACATTTCTTACTATAACCCACTTCTTGTGAGTATTTGCGAGAAAACCGCGACGAAGCAAAGAAAACGAGGAGTCACTGAATTTCTCCCTAAATAATGTATAGGGAACTCTTAGTTTGACAATTACTTGAAACCGCGAGTTGGTTAGATTTCGCTACAAAAACACCCCTTTTCCAGTTTTTGTTCTCATTTTTGTTAGACTCATCCTCACCAGGCGCGCACCGTGAAGCGTCAACGCTGCGCGCCTGGTTCGAACGTATGTCTGGCATTTGATATCATAAATACCAGAAAAAAATCAAAGCCTTCAAAATTCAGATAATTTTGCAATCGTCTGTGAATTCAAGTATTCATTCCGAAGTACTTGAAGAAAGAGTAAAATACTTCATTGGAAATATCGCCTTCAATTCTCTGTAAAGGATTGCGACGAGTCTCGGATGGAAAACTCGGAGATGCAAAGTGAAGTTTCGTCGATGATTAAAAATTCACGAGGGAGGAAATCCATGATAATTGTGCTCACGTGGGTCAGAAATACAAGAGAACTTT
Source organism: Eretmocerus hayati (assembly GCA_029851415.1). Taxonomy (NCBI): domain Eukaryota; kingdom Metazoa; phylum Arthropoda; class Insecta; order Hymenoptera; family Aphelinidae; genus Eretmocerus; species Eretmocerus hayati. The sequence continues at coordinate 3,204,458 of CM056741.1, read as the reverse complement.
GAATACTACTCTGAAGACGATGCGAACAAACTAATAAGTGATTGCATTTTCAAGAGCAAATAATTGAAGAGATAAAACTTTCCTGAGTTTTCATGTGAAATTAAGCAGGATGAAATATTACTTCGTGAATCTCTGAAGATTTTATCCTCAAAATAGCAGTTTTCGAGGTTCTCATAACTTTCTATTCACAAAAATGCAAACAAGATTAGGAATTTGGCATCGAGCATTGATGAGCGCGTGCAATTTGCAGATTGTTCAGACCGCTTGGCTGCTACTCGGATCGATCAATCCATATCTATCCTTTGGCAACCAGCCCTCCTTCGTACTCACATTCCTGCTCCATTCTACACCATCTATATACCTTTGATGGGGTCTGTACCATGAGAAGGTATATATACCGTGCATCAGCACTCGAAACGGTGCACGCAAATCGTCTTGACGACTCCTCGGCACGCCTGTATTTCAATTTAGTCGCGGCTCGTCCTCTCGCAGTGCATAGCCGCAGTTATACCGATCCCATAAACGTAAATCTCTGCCGTTGGACTGCGAGCTGACCATTATAGGCGCCTGAGGCACAAACGGTCGAGATATCGCATAGTAGTATACCACAGCAGCAAATGGAGCGTATCAGAGAGACGATCCAGGGACGTAACAGCTGGACCCACCCATAGGTGTGCACATGGGATATGTGCAAATGGTATCAGACAGGGGCAGGCAACTCGTGAGCAGCAGGAACAGTGGCCGCGGACTGTGTGTCGCGATCGCACCAACGAGATGGGTAGTACGCTCGTGAGCAGGATGGGCAAAGCTGAGCCAGTTAACGGGTGCTTGATGTGGATGCTGCGATGTATGCAACGCTGCAGCTAGAACCCCGCCCGTTTACTTTGCCTGTGCATCCATCGAGGCTCATCGAGCACGCGAGCACAGCAGAAGATGACGGCCTCTAACACTCGTTATCTTCCGGAGCTTCCTTTTTGCTCGCGCCTCAAGCCGATTCAGCTCCCGCTCGTAATTTTTATCTCGCTCAGCTCATAATATATATAATAGCTCGTTGCAACCATGATACAGCCTCGTCTATCTTCGATGATCAATTTTGTTCAACGGAATCTACGCATATGCCTACATGTGCAGCGTTCGAACCACCATTGGATTAGCAAAATGACAATTTTGTGGTGTCTTTTTTTGTGATGCATCCCAGTGTGAGATCGAAATCCAGCCTACGAAAAACGAAAGGAAATCAATGAGATAGCTCGAGAGGTCCAATGTCATGTTCATGTCAGACTCATGTCGTGAGTCTTGTGATCAAAATAATGATTCCGATACGGAAATAATTTTGCTGTGGCATCCAGAATCAATAACATGAACAGTATTAGTGGACTGGTCATGTAACCAGTCAACTAACACTTGCTATTTTGAGGAGAAATTCAAGAATTGGAGCCTCGTACCTTGATTTGCTTTGTGTCCAAGTTCGTCTCAACACTATAAGTTCACGGGATTAACCAAATCAGATGTTAACATCGGTGCAAAGAAACAATCAATTCCACCGTACAGAAACTTTTCAAATCAATTTTATATCGGAACTTCGATCGCAAAAGTTGATTTCCAACTGCAATAATACAACCACACGATGAATCTAGGCTTTGAAAAAATGCTTCTCCTACTCTTGCAGTTAACTCACTCATCACGATTCATATAGCCGCAGCCTCATCAAAGCGGTTCGACAATCAAAATCTCCTCGGGTACGATTAATTTCATTGAACCCCAGAACACAAGGGCACGACCTTCCACACTGTAAACTACCCGAGGACAGGAACTTGCCCGAGCTCTCGGGATCTATCTGCAAATTGAATCGGCTAATCGTCGGAGGAAGCAGCAGGGCTGAGAAATCATCAGTCGGCACGGGGCAAGACAACTCATTCAATGCAGGCTTGGGCTCTACGCCTGCTATCGGATCGATCAACAAAATTTGCCTAATTATACAGGACCGTATCATCGCGCGGAAATTGATCTCGCACCACTTCGGCACTCAAGTCTCGGATCAGAGTCGTGACCGATGATGAAATTCGCAAATGAAAATAATAACCGTGCCTATCTAAATCACGAGTACATCCTCAAACTCGATTATCTGGGTGGTAAGCCTCTGAATGGATTCCGGCACTCTCCTTTTCTGCGTCTGCAGGGCGATTAACTCAACTTTTACGATAACGCCGATGAGATCTGGGGCCCATTGTTGTACGAAGCTCTCGAGGCCGTGAGTAGTAATTGCTCATTCAGACATACTCTGCGTATCACTTTCTTAAGCGCGGGCGAATGTCACGGTCGAAAATACCGAGACCGACGCTCACGTGATGGGATGCTCGGATGTAATGAGCGACAACTCGCAAATATGCCGTGAGCTGCTTTCCCTCTCGCTTGGATCTAATTGAATCTCACCTGCTCGCGCTCGTCTGCTGGCCTTTTTATCTGTTGATGGGTTCATTTGGATCTACGATGTGAGCCAGTGCGACTTCCTCTGTACATACAGTCATTCACATACCTCGTTGAGATTCCAACAGCTCCGCGAGCTGTCGAGAGACGGATGCACTCTCGCTGTTCACTCACGAGTCGTCGTGGCTGCAATAGAGCTTGCGGTGGGTGTAATTGCAACCTCTACTCTGAGGCAGGTCTATCGACAGCCGAATGCAACCGACTTGTGAACTTTCACTCTCCCGACTTCATCGATAGCTTATTCATTTTCAATCCCCCAACAGAATTTTATTACTGTAGGATGCAAGTATTTACAGGGGAGATTAAAAATATCCCAAAGCTCGTTGGAATGAGGAACTGGCCCCAGAGCTGGAAAGAACTCGATCCGTCACTCGAGAAAAGTTTGGCGCGAGTGTGTGATTCCGTAAGCGTGATGCAAGCTCAAACGAGCTAAAAAGACAGATAAGAGACAGAGGATTGCAAAAGTTTGGGATATTGTGGTAGGATGTGTGTTTGAAAACAGTTATAATCCTGAACGGAGGACTTGTGCGCGCGCGTGAGCGGTCAGCAGGAATAATTTATGCATTGGACAAAGTTTATGAATCAGAGTGGCCGCGCCATGTCGACGCTGCGAGACGTAAATGTGACGCATAAAACTAATCTACTTAGCGGCAGATTCGCGAGCCGTTGTATTAGTATAACCGTGTGCATGGCCGAGCATCGAGCGTCAAAAGAATGACAACTAGACTGACACTGATGCCAAGGCATGAAAACACTCGCAAGAAAGACTCTCGGTACAGTTATAACTAGAACTCGACAAGAAGTACGAGGCTTGGCTTCTCGTTGTATAATATTGCCCGAGGCGCCCGCATGCAGCAGCAGAAGCAACAGCAGCGATCGCGTTAATTTTTTTCTTAACGGCAGCTCCGGCATGTTAATTAAAGTGTCCGCGGCGCGTTTCCCCAAATTGAAGCTCAGACTGTCGTCTTATTTCCCCCGCGTGTAATTTACGCAGGCCCCGCAACTATCACTTACCGGCTTCGCATATTCATCTTTTCTTGGCCGTGTGCTCTGCTCTTCAATGGTATCTCGAGCTCCTCACAATACACGAGGCTCGCGGAAAAAGGAAGGAATGCGAGCAAAATGTATGGTAGGTGCATACTTGAGTGCTGAAGTAAACTCGTGTAATATAACGTGTACCGAGACAGCTGCAAAGCCTCGATGAGCTATCAGAGGGTTGTGCTCACGAGATGAGGAATGTGTGATGCGAAAATCAACTGATTCAAGTAATGCAAAATCCAAAAGCATGTTTTGATAGCCTGCTCAATTGACTCGGTGTCAAATTGTTATAGTGCGACTCAAAATTTTTCTTGATAGGCAAACTTAGACGAATTGTTCATTGACTAGATCGATACGCACGGGATCGTATAATTTGCAAAAAGTTACAATTGATAAGCAAAGCTAAAAGTTGCAACTTCCGTACCCTTGCAAATAGAGTGAAATGCAGTGAATAGCTCGTGTTCGGCGCAATTAAATGAGTACTATGGCACATTTTCCAAGAACATGTGAGAATGAGGAACAGGGAAATGAGGTACGCGAATGCGAGTTGACACAATGACTGGGCAGGGCTGCCCGAAATTGCTTCCATCTACGTTTGACTAAACTCGTTGTACCAGTCGTATGTTGTCATCCTTGAAATGACACAGGCTCACAAAAGAGTGCTCTGATCAGAAAAAGTGGAAGTTGTTTTTGAGGTATTTTGAGCAGCCTAAAACAAATCCAAACCCACTACAGGGCCTTATTTTCAGGCCGCTTTTGAGTTATGGACATATTTGTGAGTTACAAAGATACCTGAACACGAGTTTCTGCGTTTTAGAGAAAAATCGAGCCCTTCACCAGCAGAACTCGAGACGGAACTAAAATCTACGTTAAATTCCTCACCAAAAACGCATTTTCTCAGAATTTAGGTGCTCTCTCGGGAGCTATAAGAAGCCCTGGATCTGCTAATATTCTCGACAAGTATTTTGGTTTAGCACCAAAATAGTGACTAGAACGGTCAAAACTAAGGGCGGGGCCAAATTTTACCTCAAATTTGACGCCAAGAAGGTGTTTTTTGGGAATATTCACAAATGTTCGGAGTCAGAGATAAGAGGCAGAGCAAAAATCACTAAGAAATCAAAAACACTCAAAGTTACACAGCATTCATATGCCGAGATAGAACTCAGAATGTAAGCTCTTTTGCTCGCGTTTTCTTTCAGCTTCCCAGCTTTGCTAAGAATCATTAAAAAATACATTCTCAACTTTGACAGAAAGCTCTGTCCAATCCTTTGATTTGACCTATCAAAAGTCACTTTCCTGGTGCAGAACGAAAATACCCAGCCTGGGGAATTTTAGCCTACGGTTTTCTCTAGCTTCCTTGGGAGTCATCAGTTTTGGAAAAATATGTTTTCGACGCAGAATTTAACTATGGCCTGAACACTCCCGCCACTAGTTTTGCTGTTGAAGGTCTCAATTTTCCTCTAAAACATAAAAATTCGTATCCAGGCATTTTCGCAACCCATAATTATGACCGTCACTCGAAAATGGCACGGAAATAAGGTCTTGTTCTAAGTTGGATTCATGTTCAAAAGCTCAAAATACGTCAGAAATGACCTCCACCATTTCTAATCAGAAATTTTTTTGTGGGAATGTGGGATTCATGCTTGTTTGATTTCATCCCGTGAATTTCTTTGACAGAAATTCCAGTTCAAAACAAAGAACTGCAATCTGTAGTTGACTAAATCTGAGGAGGGTGTATTACCGTTAAGAATTGGCATTCAAATTTCTAATATGAAATACGTAGCGACGGGCGCGGGCCTCGTCAGTAAGAATGAATGAATCAGGAAACAAATTCACTTACCTTTCAAGTGGTCTCGATAGACTTTTTTATAGGATGATTATGGGTCTGGTCTCATAAATTGAATTTACCACGAATGTGCATGATGAAAGTAGTCGATTCAATTGCCCTCATCAAACATTTTCTCGACACGAGTCAGCATCGATTCACCTCCGCGAATCGTACAGTATGTTTTCAGAGTGTGTTTCAGAATACCAACTGTTTCAAATCCAACTGTGCGTGGAAAGAGAACAAAATGAGTTCGTTGCAAGCTTACATTCGTGTTTCATCTCTCAGTAAGTAGCGAACGAGTCGTGTCAAAGAGGTACATGCTCGATATCTCATGCAATTCTGGACTATGCTTTTGATTTTGCCTTCACAACGTGGTTTCGTCACGAGACAAGATGTGAGAACCCCTCTGAGGTTTGAGATATACCTAACCTGTCCTCAAGATTCGAGCTCGCGCCGCGGGGATGCAATTCGTCGAGACATTTTCGTCGAGCGCGTCATCGCACGCCTCAAGATAACAGCGCCTCCCCCACACACTCGTTCTTTTTTTTCTCCGACGGCAGTTGGCATAGTGATGTTCTTTGCCATTGCACTCGTCTTGCCGTTGTAACCACGTGTCGGAGCTGCTTGAGATGCAGGCCACGATGTCCGGCTCCGTCGTCGTCTTCGTCGTCGTTGTCATTGTCGTCGTTTTGGCACTCCGAGCAAGAGAGTATGGAAACTTCTGCCGTTGGAATTTTGCACGTATGCCAAGATATTTTCCGATCGTCGCGTGACACAATATTTGCCTCCGATCTTGACTCACTCGAATCTATCTCGTGAATTGGGTGGAATATGAATGGTGTCCGGGTGGTATCAGAAATTTTTCTCCTGTGTCACTGATGTTTTGAATGAGAATCTAAATTCTCGGCTCCTCATGGAGCTGGAAAAGTCATCCAGCATTGCTTAAATTAAGACAGTTTTCGTAGGAATTCTCCAATCAGACTCTGATACAGATAATTGCTCGACAAATCTATTGTATATAAATTTTTGATCTACAGATGCCTCCTTCGAATGCAAATCCAGAGTTTATGTAATAAAAAGGAAAATATATAATCCGCATCCATTTTGCAGTCCAGTTTTCGCTTTGGACAATTTCCCTGCCCGAGGCCCAGAAATTCACTGACGCGCTCAGTATGGAACTATACTGTTTCTTAATTCTCTGGATTATTTGACCATGAATCAACTGAGAATCTTTCAATTTCCTGAAAGAATCTGCAGAAGCAGTGTCATTTGTATGTAAAACATCGTTCAAACTTCTCATCAGCCTTCAATAGTTGAGTACATATTCTAAACACAGGATACGTATGACCTTTCTCGGTTAGAATCTCCAATCCACTACAAACATCGAATGACAGTGCCAATTCTTGCCGTAAATCATCCCTAAAAACGATTCAACTTCAGATTCCTGCACTGAGCAAAAGCTGGTCCAGAGCAGAATGCCATGCAAGTCTCCATGCTGCGACTATGATAGTGAAAGAGCTGAGGGAAAAATGCAAAGACGCACCTGGTTCACAATACCATCAAAAACAGCCCGAGGACTGAGAATTAATTTCGCAAGGAGCCCACCTTTGAGTCAGTTTTTTCTTGGTGAGCCGTTGTCTCCGGGCGGGACAGCAAGCTTTCATGAACAAGTGAAAACACTCGACAATTCAAAAAAGCTCGCCCTCGCATCAACGTGATGAGCACTCCAGCAAACTCGGAGCCTGGGGGAGGACCCTCTACAAAACCTCCACAACAGCCCTCCGTATCTCTTGGCTCGTATCTGCACCTTCTCACACAACCACCACCGAGCCTGCTGCTTATCTGCACTTGCCTCTTTCACTTCTTTGGCGAGTTTCCGTCGAGGACGCGTGCACAGAGGTCGTAGGAAGTCAGGGGGTGGGGGAGGGGGAGGAGGGCCAAAAAGTTTCGAAGGGGGTTGACGGATGAACGCGCCGGCATAAAGTCGCTACGTGCCTGCGACAAAGCAGCCAATTGCACCAGCTTTCTGTACAGTATAGTCCTCACCTAGCCCTCTCCTCTCACTTCTCCGGTGCACACACACACGAGAGTTGAAATTCTAATTTCGGCAACGGGGAGGGAGAGTGAAGTAACTTGTGCGATGTATTGCGCAGCCTGCGAGGCACAACGGACCCCGACAGAGTGATCTGTTACGTGTGAAAGATGTACCGAGAGTGAGTGTACTGCTACCGCTGCTTTGCGGCCGTAGCAAACCCGGCAGCTGATTACTCACTCCAAATGTCGAAATTTCCTCCAAATTGTCGGGCCGAGGTGCCACGAAACACAATGTATACTCTTCTCAAACTATTGCCCCAGCCTGAACAATTCAACAGATGGAGGAATTATTTCCACACGTAGTGACAGTTCACACCCCAATTTCTCACCAACCGCGAAAACTGTCGAGTCCTGTGTCAGCTCATTTATTTATATCATGATCTCTCCGCCATATCCATCCATCACAGATAAGTTCGTACTAGTTCACACGTGGCCCATAAATCTTTTACCCTTCTGCGAAATGAAATTGATGCTTAAATGACCATCAAAGTCATTCAATCGTCAATCAATTCAATGAACCAGATCGCAAAAAACCTCCGAGCCAAGCTATTCAATCCTGTAGAGTTCTATCATATGAGGCAATGTTTCCCTTAATTAAATTCTAACCTCACCAACAAATACAACCTGGATTCATACGAATCATTTGACACTCTCTCAGTTGTCCAACTTGATTGTGGAAGCAATAAAGGAAGCATCTCCGACTTACGATACGACAATAAGAGTTAAACGATCTTGATCGTGAGATTGAATTTGAGTTTTGGGCAAGATTTCCAAGAGTTGAGCTCAAAACTTGGATGTCAAATACAAATAAGATGAGCAGAATTATAATATCCCTAAAAAAAGGCTGAGTTCAACCATTCATCACTAAAATATACATGTTCTATCAGGTGAACGAGTGAAATATAGGATCCAACGGAGCACACCAAATTTTTAGAGTCAGCTTCGTGATCCAGGTTCACAACCAGATATCAAATATTCCCATACCGATGTTCCCTTTCAAATAGCGGGATTCCTCTTAGGGTTGAACTCTGCGACGGTTTTTGATAATCTAGCTCTCCGGAGAACAACAAAATCCACATTGAATAAAACTGAAATCTAGCTGCAGTCTAACAATCATCAAACACTAGAAGCAACACACTCTGAACTACTGCTTTATTCATTGTGTGACAAAAGTACCGGATGCGCACGGGAGATGATGTTGCACCTCGCCATTCGTCAAAACGTAAAATCTAGGTGACAGCTCGATTACAATGCGAACGTGCAACGCGCGGTAATTTTTCCTGCAAATTCCTGTGAGGCGCCATAATCACTCGGCATACGGAACTACGAGGATAAAAGTGAGTGGTAGGTACGCTGAGTAGTTAGTACAAGGCTCTTCTCTCGCTCGTGAAAAATGCTCTTACTCGTCCAGCTCAAGCAATTCATTTTGGAGTGAATACGGAATGAAATTGCCAAGATTTACGAGAGTGCAAAAAATGAGGAGCGACACCGGGGGAGAAAAAGAGAAGGTGGGTGAGCACTGCAACAATGTTCGCACTCGGATTCCTTTGCGACGAACAGGTGTTGAAAGATGAATTACGAGGTGGCATTCGAGTTTGCAGCTCGCCGACTCTCTGTGCACTCCGCAGATCTATGCGCGTGTATAAAACGTAAGTGTAGAGTAGGGGTCCAGAGCTTCGCAGTTCCATCCTGGGCGCGAATTTTCTTACAAGCCCGGGGCTCTTTTCTTTCCGGTCGGCGAGCCCAAACGAGTTACAAAGAGACAGAGTCAGAGCTACGTCGCCGGGGTGAAAGAAGTGCTCTTTCTTTCTCTGTCTGAAATGGGCGTATGGAGCACCCACTGCATCCCTCCGGATCACGAGGTTTTTCGGGGGTGAGCACATCCCAAAGCCCGTCCCGTCCGTCGAGCGTGTTTTTCTCGCGACAGCGCATAGATCAGCCCGTGGTACAGTTTGTCGCCACGAAAAGCTCCAGATCGTAATTCTCTCTCTCTGCAGCCACCGCCTTTTCTCGATTTATCGGCCGAGGTAGGAGTGACCGGGGCGATGTGTGGCTGTGGAGTATAGAGAACCCCATCGACCACTGCGTGTGTGAGATATGTAGATAGAAAGAAGGGCGCCACCGAGCAGAATGCGCATCTGCATAATGGGTGCACGACCGAGCTGTGGACCGTGTACCGACCCTACTCTGTGGCGAACGAGGGATGCACAGGACGATAGCCGGGATGTATACACCTCTATGCGCACAGAGACCAAACCGGACAATGCAATCTAACTGCGAGCTTTCAGGGCAAAGCTGTTTTTGCGGTACCCGAGAATTTCTACCGAGGCGTTTGTTGTTGTATGCACTGGTGCCATGTGCACTGGGGAGTTACAAGTTCCAACGCTTTCAAAAAATTCCATCCGAAGTTCTAACTTGATTGCGCAAAGTCATTCTGTTGCATTTGCCAAGATTCTCTTCGTTTATTGCAGATCTGCAGGATATTATCAGCTGCTTGAAGGATCTGACCAGATCTCGGGAAGAACAGTTGAGCTCAGATTCATCGTTAGTTATCAATAGTTCCTTACTATGAGTAGCTTTTGACGAAAATGGTTGATAGCACTATATCAAAAACCCTGTAAATACGAAACCTTCCAGACTGAAGCGAGTAGATCGAAAGCCTGCCCTTCGAGCCCCAACTTTTCCACACTTTCCTCAACAAGAAATCATTATTAAACTGTTTTCATTGTTAAAAATTGAAGAATCCTACAGAATCGACGGATTATTGCGTGTTGGCCAACGTTGTAATTAGAAAGCAGGTGCACCCGGGACGTCTCTTTCCAAATTATTCGAAATATTTCTTTTGTGCGAGGTGAAAACTAAGAGGCACTGATGGTCTCAAATAGCTATAATGATGAACTTTCATTGCTGTTGAGTACCCGCAGAGAGGTCATAACTGCGGTTTCTGTCACTATTCAACGCTGAATCGGTGAAAGTCGCTTGAACCGCAGAACAGTAGCCGGCCGGATACAAGAGATGAGTCACCAAATGCTCTCTCATTCTTCGGCACAATTATCGCGCCGGAATTTCCTCAGCGGGGGCCAGCAGTCATCGGGTCCCTAGCGCAGCTCATTCTTTCACGAAAATACATCTAGCGAACGACATTCTTGCGAGAGTGCATCACTTTGATAAACAGATCAAATAGTTATGTGATTCTTCCGATCCGTCGAGATTTGACATTCAATGCAATGATCTAGAATGTACACGTCATAAAACTTATCAGAGTGGTAGGCTCAACACTGAAGTAGATCGATTCTGATCCTATATGGATTGAAAAAAACTTCTCAATGAATTTAGAAGATGTAGGTTCTGCAAAAGACTCCTCTCATCATGACCATATGGCATCATTTATCGAATCTCTTATCTCACTTAGAAAGTGATTCTTGGATCAATTTGGTAAATTAGTTCATCTTACCGCATGAACTTTGTTCCTGAATTTTTCGCAACTGGAATTGTCTGTAGATTCTTTCTATTTGATAAACATCACCCAGAGTCGTTGAACGTAGACTAAGACTCTGAATCCAGTTTATTCTAAAGTTACCATACGAATGAATCAAAAAATTACAGTGGTCATTCTCAATAATTGCTGAGGGAGCAAATAAGATAGGATTGTTTTAAGCCTTTTGTTGAAGTCGAGGTCAAACATCTTGAAAACTTCTACATGCAAAACTGTAGACTAATTCATCTGTAATGGTGACTCTTGAGGATTTCGATATTCATGGAAAATTCTTATTAGTTACTAAGAGAAATTACGTGAGAAGATATCAGACAATCGAAATTTCTGCAATCCATTATCGAGGTTAGGGTTGCTCTCACGTTAGCAACACTCGGCTTGCCATGCCGATTATTTTGGGGTTGACAACAAGAATCGAGAGTAGGAAATTTGACAGCACTGCGTGTCTGACGCACATACATCACGTGGGAAACTGGGAAACGTAAATGCGAGATGATGGGGTGGGAAGGTCCATGAGAAACATGGGTGTGGGCGGATGCTGCTGGACTCGGAAGTGCTGCTACACATACGAACGGGGGGCCTCTAAGCATCGTGCACATCAGCTGCTCCGGAAAAAGAGCGTCGAGAGTTCGGTCACGCGTGTCCCTTGCTCCATGGCAACCCATTCAAAGCAAAGCTGCCGGCTCAGTAATACGAGCGCGCAATTTTCCATCTGCATGGAGAGCCTATTTTCCCGAGCAACTTTGCTCGTCTACATGCACTGCCGCACGAGTCTTGAAGTGGCACCACTCTTCCCCCCATCTCCCACTACGATACAACTCTTTTTACACGTTTGTATACCTACGTGGGTGTATTATATGTGTATCTATACAGTTGGGGACACGCGCCGCTGGCGATTTGAGCACTCGCGCTTCTTTTTGCGAGTCGCGGATGAAAATTTCGCGTGCGAAAAAAGCGAGAGGCAGAACGCTGCAGCTCGTTTTGTCGAGAGCTCGGCTCCATAGTGAATAGAGCTGAGTTTAGCTCGTATAGCCGAGCCCAGCCGAGCGGCCAAACGAGCTGTAATCAACTCTTTGTTTGAAAATTTTACGAGCGCAAACTTGACTTTTTCGCTGACAGACTCGCGACTCGACACGCAAACTTTGCTCATGGCTGCGAGTTGATATTTTTCATATTCTACGGCGTTGCATTATGGTGCTTCTTTTTGCTGTAATATCATTAAGTGAAGTGGAGATAGTAAATTATTAAGACCCGAAATGATGACGCCGTGCTATCCTTGGGGTCATCTTCATCACATTCTTCAACGAAAAAAGTTCAAGACGTTCAAGAATTGATTCTTGATCCGTGTTGATCCTAGGCGATCGATGTTCGACATCCGGCAATTGATCTCAGGCGTAATCTAGGTAGCATACATCTATGACGACATCGACTCATGGGAAAAACCGTAAGCACTGTGACTCAATGTCACAACAAGCAATAAATAAAACAGACAATCTCGTCGAACTCTAATTTTTTTTCTGATCCATATTAATAAAAAGTGTGTGAGAGTAATTGCTAGCTCGGTGGGAGGCGCGAGTATCAGCGCAACCTTTCTCAATCCACTGTAATACGTGTCACTCGATTAGATAGCGTGCTTAAAAACCTCTGGCTTTTAATATACCAACGCATTATAATATACTCGCGGAACATATATTTTGCAATGCAGTGCGGCTTGACAGTCGATTGCATTCTAATAATTTGCATCAAAAGGCAAGATACGTAATCTCTCGATACATCGCGGTAAACTATATCCAATATGCTTAGCATGAAAATAAGGAAACAATAAGTAGTGTTGTTGTGCATAGTGACAAATAACACAGATTATTGTCATTGTTATAACCCGAGTCTCATAATGATATCTCGCATACACGATTCTATACAAGTTTTTTTCCCCTCAGAACTGGTCTCCAGAAGTTCATTCAGAACTCGACTGAAATGAGAGTGTATTTTTCCCCGCAATCATTTGCCAAGCTGGCGAAAAATTGCACTGAATGCGCCGATCTCTCTCTTTATGCATCCAGTTCCATCAATGAGAGCTTTTAATACGATCTTATCTCTGACCTCGCTCATACTAAATACTGGCACGATATTTTATGCGAACATATTCATTCGCATCAGATAATCATAATCAAAGGCGAATTCACGATACACTTGGGTATCGGGAATCGCCGATCGTTTCATTTTCCTATTTATTATGTTTTTCAAATCGTATGCACCTCTAGCAACGTTCATACTCAGGTCGTATAATTATTTTGATTCGCCAGGAAAAAGTGACGCTATGATCTAGAGGCTCTCAATTTGATGGCTCATCAATACTCGTCATCGCTACAGAAGCTAGAAACTTGAAATGGGTAAAAAGTTCCACGAATCGTTGGGTAACGAGATTCGATTTCAAAATCAATTAGGGAATAGCTCTATCGCAGCAATTCCACATAGATTTCAATTCCAAACATACAATGCAAACACATACGAGAACTCCAGAGGTCACTAAAGGAGACAAGGACCCAAAGTATTACAAGGCTCGAGGCGCGCGAATTTTCAAATCACCGTGCGATTATCTCCATAGACTCGGTGCTGTTTTGCTGCCAAGTCGATCGTCGGGTAATATACGCGGAGCCGATTGCGGTCAGCTGGAATGGATTATCCGAAAAAAAACAGGGCGTGTACCGCATTCGCGGGTACATACATATAAGTATACATCTAGGCTTGAAGTAGCTTTTGCCCGCGCGGAAATTGCACTGGCGGCGAGAAGGAAATTAACTTGGGCGTCCTCCTTTCGCCTAGCGACGACATAGGCGTGTGCCGCTTTGGGATATACAACACACAACGCGCGCAAATATGCCTCTCTCTGCCTATGTATCTCAGTTTGCAACAACAGTTATATCCCTAGAAGCCGGGCGTTTGTGCAGAGCCGCGCGAAGGAAGTGAATATCTCGCGCCCGGCGATTATAGTACCATGAGGTCCGCCACTGCCAAGCCGTGGCGATTCTATGCAAAACGGTCGTATATCTGGGTACAGTCCCGCGCGCGAATATGATGATGACTGGCCCCGAGTGCAGTTTGATATTTTCATCGGCCGACCGATCTGTACCGATATTATGCACCTAAGCTCTAAACTCGTCGTTTACATCTTTTAGAACGAGTCGCTCTCGAGTGATGAGGTATATTTTACCGTTACATCTTCGGCAAAGCCTTATTACATCTCGTTCTTGAGGGAAAGCGGGATCTCTCTGTGTGCACGACACTATGCTGTTGCTCTTATTATTGAGAGTCAAGTTTGCCGATCGCGGAAATCGAGCAAAGAGCCCCGCGATGCCGCGTGAGAATGACGGACCATCGGGGCATACTCTAATACTCGCTGATTTGCGATAGGTAGGTACATCACGGATGGATGATGGGTGCACTAGATCGACCGCATCTCGATTCGAGCAATTTGCACTGTGACCATTCTGATCTAGCCTGGTTATTCATGCCTAACCGTGGCTAAAGCCTAACCTTGTGGAATTCGCGAGATGACCACTCAAAGTGCCGTTATTTCTGTACCGATTGGGTGCCCAGTTTATCGATGATCTTTGTTTGGGTGGAGACTGAGCTACGAGAAAATCGACCTAATTCTGCAATACTACTGAATACTGAACAGTACCTCCATTTCATGGTAAATGATAGGTACTCAACTGTGTTTCGCTTATCTGAACCTGCCAGATAAAGCAGTTTTTCATTCCAGTCAGGTAGCCACTGAGCAGTTGATCCTGCCGTTATCTAGAAGTCCAATTGACCTTTCCTTGCAATTCTATCAAGATAAAGTAAGAAAATACGCTGCTAAATGAGATTAGCAGAATGCTTTCTCTTAGCGAAATAGTTTAAAAGGTTCACTGAAACTAATGAGAAATTCGCAAAACTGATCAAATTCTAAAATGATGATTGGGATTCCTACAAAATAGTTATATTTTTTAATCTAATTTAATTGCATTTCATATCACACTCACAATCCAATGATTGGATCCAACCAATCGATGTAGAATGAGGGAAAAGTATCTCTCTAGTCCATTAAAAGGTGGATAGATTAGTTGTAGAGGGAGATATGAGGATAAAATGAATTTTAGCTGCAATTTTCTTCTAATATTTTGGGTTATTATTACGAGATTCACTTTTAGGGGAATTAAGATGACCTAAACTGGGGTTTTTCATGGAAGATATGTAGTCTGGTTGAGGGAAAATTTTGATACAGTTGGTGAGAAGATCATAAAAATGGAGTTTTTTAAAAAAAATTTGGATTTTTCGGGAATAAATTGGATTTTGAATGTATTTAAAAGGATTTTGAAAAATTCCGTATCAACCAATCGATTTAGAACGATGAAAAAGTATAAACTTAGTTGAGTAAAATTTGTATATATTAGTTTAGGGGGTGGGTAATAGCGGAAAATGAATTTTAGATGCGATTTCCTTCTAATATTTTGAGTTATTATAAGGAGATTGCCTTTTAGGGGAATTCAGATGACCTAAACTAGGGTTTTCCATGGAATATATGTAGTATGGTTGAGGGCAAATTTTAATATAGTTGGTGTAAGGATTATAAAAATGGAGTATTTTGAAAAAATTTGGATTTTTCGGGAATAAATCGGATTTTGCATGTATTAAAACGGATTTTGAGAAAATTCGGTATCAACCAATCGATTTAGAACGATGAAAAAGTATCGACTTAGTTGAGTAAAATTTGAATAAAGTAATTTAGAGGAGAGATATGAGGAAAGTATGAATATTGAAAAAAATATTTTCCATCTTCTGTGCGGGAAATGACTTTTCCGCACGGGTTTTTCGATTTTATTACCCACACAGAAGATGGAAAAATAGTATTCGACACTCGGACGGAGTGGTTTCCGCATTCTCGTGATAATTCCGACCCTCGCCTTCGGCTCGGGCCGGAAAATATCACTCGTTGGGCGGAAACCAACATTCCCGCCCTCGTATCGAAATGTACTATTTTGTATATTTTGAGTTATTTTTTTGAGGAAAATAGTTATCGGGATTTGGGCTACCTAAAGTGAGGTTTTTTTAGCAAAACATGTAATCTGGTTAAAACAGAATTTCAATAGAATAGGTCTAAACATGCTCAAATTGCTGTTTTTGTTGGAAATTTTGGTTTTTTTATAAAAATTTACGTTGATGGAGTTTGAATGGAATTTCGGTATTAACCAAAAGATAGATTGAGCCAAAAAAACCATAGCCTAGGTAATCAAAATTGGGGTAAGGTGAAGTTAGAAAGAGATATTTTAGTATGAAAGTACACAATTTCAGCGATTTTACCTCAAAAAACGTTTAAATCAGATTCGATTTGGAGAGGAAACCAGGCAAATCACTGGTCTCATCTCTGAGTGATTCTATACAACTTGTAGAAAAGCAAAAATCGATAAAGTGGAGTGTAGAAGAGAAAGCGTGGCGCAAAAAAAACAACACACATACACACACACACACAGACACAGACAGAGGGCCGGAGAGATGAGTCACTGGGGGGTTTTTGAGGATTATAAGGAGAAAAGTGTTACTTACAATCGTTAGATTTTGGCGAGAAGAATAAGATGGTTGAAGCACTTTTGTGATAAGATGAATTATGTTGAAGAAAATATTGAGTTGAATGGAAAAATTGATCAAAAATTTGCTGTGTCGAAAACAAAGCTTTCTCTTTAGAGAAAGCAAAATGGATGGCATATCAATGATGAACGATTGAGACTGATCCCTTCGAAAGAAGAATCTTCACGAGAGATCGATGACGCACTAATCCTGATGGAGATTGCTGACGAAAATTTGGGTGGAGAAACATTTTTTTTTCAAATTTTTTCCGAAGCTTTGATGGGCCCTGGGACCTATAAAAGGTCCATTTAGGTCCCTGTTTTGCCTATTCTCGGAGAATCAACGTTCCGAGTAGACTCAACCTTTTTGAAGGTACTTGGGTGCATTTCCTCCGTTAGGATTGAGTGATTCCAGAAAAAATTGCCCAGAATCATTAATTACGCGTAGCAACTTCTACGAGCTATTTGCTGAAAGCAGATTCTAGCGATTTTTGGGCCTACTTCAAAGTGGTCGGGCTCCTACTAAACATGTGATAATCGACTCCTATACTGACGTGTGGAAGTAAAAAGGCCGTAACTGCACCCTTGGTCGAAATTGAGATATTGATATGATTGGATAGCTTGAGAAATTTTGCATATTAAGGCGAGTCCGTACACCCCTGAGAAGCCACAAATCTAGTGACTTTCCGTTGCATGAAAATCTCAAGATATAATTGACAGAATCTCACGAAATTTGGAGAGCAACCTTAGAATTCATCAAAGAATTGCGCTATGGAGAGACATTCCAGGAAAACAATAGAATAATGATTATTTATAAACTCACAAAATTTGTCGTCTGCTCACATGTATGTAGGATTGCACCTCGACGCATATGTGATCGGATTCTGTGTCCCCTCCAGACGATAAGTGTCGGATGTCTCTCCATAGCGCAATTCTGCTGATATCATCCTTTCTGATAGGAGCACCCGCGGTCCGAAACTCACGATAAAACTTGAGTTATTCTTGCAACGGTGAACGAAAATGCAAGACAACCCGAGCCACGATGTCGCGGCCATTTTGATTTTGTTCTTTCGTATCTCGCCACTCTCAAGCCAAGAGATGGCGCTGCTCTTAGAATCTGGCAAGGATACTGGCCGGGTTGCAAGCGCACAGGCGTGACATGGCTGCACGAATGAACAGATTTAGACTCCACAGGTTTAGGCTTTGATCCTAGCACACTTATGAATTCGACATGGTCATTTGACACCAGAGATAGAGAGAGAGAGAGATTGAGTGAGTGGAAAAGTGATGAAAATTCACTATTACGAACACCGCTCAATGCATGTAATGCTGAACCTGCTTGAAGGAGTATTGCCTGTAAGCAGGCAACCCGACACGTATGTTGAGTCTTCATAGATTCTTCGTAGTCGCCGTAGCTCGAAAATCTGATCTCTCTTTGAGAGAGACAGAGAAAGAGAGAGAGAGAGACTGAATGAGTGAGAGAGATAAACATTCACCATTACGAACACTGTCTAATGCATTTCAAGGCTATACCTGCTTGGAAGGAAAAGTGCCTGTATGCAGGCAACCCGACACATATGTTGGGTCTTCATGGATTCCTCGTAGCCGCTGAAAGCTTGAAAATCTGATTTTGTTTCACGAGCGCATTGTTCTAGACCTTCAGTTTCGACTATTTCGTCCTCCACTTTGCGGAAGTGGATCGCGCAGCAACTTATTTCCGTTCGAGAAGCGGGAATTATTGATCAAACTGAACACCTTGTGTGTACTTTGAACTGTGACTTCTCGTGGAGGTGAAAATCGATTGAACAGATGGAATATCATCGTCAGGCGGATGATTACTGATATCTCTTCGATTTCTCTATCGCAAATATCCTCTATATCAGCACCACAAAGCCGAAACAGGAGATCGTGCGCTTCGGGTAGTCCGTTTACCGAAGGTAGACCCGCTACTCTCTATACTATGAGTTGATGGATCGGTGGAAATCTATTGAACTCATGGAATTTCATCGTCTGACGGATGATCCCTGATATTTTTTCGATTTTTCTATCGCAAGCATACTCTATATCAGCACCACGAGCAGAAACTGGAGATCGGGCGCTTCGCGTCGTCCGTTTACTGAGGGTAGATTCGCGACTCTCTAGACGATGAGTTGATGGATCGGTGAAAATCTATTGAACTCATGGAATTTCATCGTCTGACGGATGATCACTGATATCTTTTCGATTTTTCTATCGCAAGCATACTCTATATCAGCACCGCGAGCCGAAACTGAAGATCGCGCGCTTCGCGTCGTCCGTTCACTGAGGGTAGATTCGCGACTCTCTATACGATGAGTTGGTGGATCGGTGGAAATCTATTGAACTCATGGAATTTCATCGTCTGACGGATGATCACTGATATCTTTTCGATTTTTCTATCGCAAGCATACTCTATATCAGCACCGCGAGCCGAAACTGAAGATCGCGCGCTTCGCGTCGTCCGTTCACTGAGGGTAGATTCGCGACTCTCTATACGATGAGTTGATGGATCGGTGAAAATCTATTGAACTCATGGAATTTCATCGTCTGACGGATGATCACTGATATCTTTTCGATTTTTCTATCGCAAGCATACTCTATATCAGCACCGCGAGCCGAAACTGAAGATCGCGCGCTTCGCGTCGTCCGTTCACTGAGGGTAGATTCGCGACTCTCTATACGATAAGTTGGTGGATCGGTGGAAATCTATTGAACTCATGGAATTTCATCGTCTGACGGATGATCCCTGATATCTTTTCGATTTTTCTATCGCAAGCATACTCTATATCAGCACCACGAGCAGAAACTGGAGATCGGGCGCTCCGCGTCGTCCGTTTACTGAGGGTAGATTCGCGACTCTCTAGACAATGAGTTGATGGATCGGTGAAAATCTATTGAACTCATGGAATTTCATCGTCTGACGGATGATCCCTGATATCTTTTCGATTTTTCTATCGCAAACATACTCTATATCAGCACCACTAGCAGAAACTGGAGATCGGGCGCTTCGCGTCGTCCGTTGACTGAGGGTAGATTCGCGATTCTCTATACGATGAGTTGGTGGATCGGTGGAAATCTATTGAACTCATGGAATTTCATCGTCTGACGGATAATCCCTGATATTTTTTCGATTTTTCTATCGCAAGCATACTCTATATCAGCACCACGAGCAGAAACTGGAGATCGGGCGCTTCGCGTCGTCCGTTCACTGAGGGTAGATTCGCGACTCTCTATACGATGAGTTGGTGGATCGGTGGAAATCTATTGAACTCATGGAATTTCATCGTCTGACGGATGATCCCTGATATTCTTTCGATTTTTCTATCGCAAGCATACTCTATATCAGCACCACGAGCAGAAACTGGAGATCGGGCGCTTCGCGTCGTCCGTTTACTGAGGGTAGATTCGCGACTCTCTAGACGATGAGTTGATGGATCGGTGAAAATCTATTGAACTCATGGAATTTCATCGTCTGACGGATGATCACTGATATCTTTTCGATTTTTCTATCGCAAGCATACTCTATATCAGCACCGCGAGCCGAAACTGAAGATCGCGCGCTTCGCGTCGTCCGTTCACTGAGGGTAGATTCGCGACTCTCTATACGATGAGTTGGTGGATCGGTGGAAATCTATTGAACTCATGGAATTTCATCGTCTGACGGATGATCCCTGATATCTTTTCGATTTTTCTATCGCAAGCATACTCTATATCAGCACCACGAGCAGAAACTGGAGATCGGGCGCTTCGCGTCGTCCGTTTACTGAGGGTAGATTCGCGACTCTCTAGACAATGAGTTGATGGATCGGTGAAAATCTATTGAACTCATGGAATTTCATCGTCTGACGGATGATCACTGATATCTTTTCGATTTTTCTATCGCAAGCATACTCTATATCAGCACCGCGAGCCGAAACTGAAGATCGCGCGCTTCGCGTCGTCCGTTCACTGAGGGTAGATTCGCGACTCTCTATACGATGAGTTGATGGATCGGTGAAAATTAATCGAACTCATGGAATTTTATCGTCTGACGGATGATCACTGATATCTTTTCGATTTTTCTATCGCAAGCATACTCTACATCAGCACCACGAGCAGAAACTGGAGATCGGGCGCTTCGCGTCGTCCGTTTACTGAGGGTAGATTCGCGACTCTCTAGACGATGAGTTGATGGATCGGTGGAAATCTATTGAACTCATGGAATTTCATCGTCTGACGGATGATCCCTGATATCTTTTCGATTTTTCTATCGCGAGCATACTCTACATCAGCACCACGAGCAGAAACTGGAGATCGGGCGCTTCGCGTCGTCCGTTTACTGAGGGTAGATTCGCGACTCTCTAGACGATGAGTTGATGGATCGGTGAAAATCTATTGAACTCATGGAATTTCATCGTCTGACGGATGATCCCTGATATTTTTTCGATTTTTCTATCGCAAGCATACTCTATATCAGCATCACGAGCAGAAACTGGAGATCGGGCGCTTCGCGTCGTCCGTTTACTGAGGGTAGAACCGCGACTCTGTAGATGATGAGTCGATGGATCGGTGGAAATCTATTGAACTCATGGAATTTCATCGTCTGACGGATGATCCCTGATATCTTTTCGATTTTTCTATCGCGAGCATACTCTACATCAGCACCACGAGCAGAAACTGGAGATCGGGCGCTTCGCGTCGTCCGTTTACTGAGGGTAGATTCGCGACTCTCTAGACGATGAGTTGATGGATCGGTGAAAATCAATCGAACTCATGGAATTTTATCGTCTGACGGATGATCACTGATATCTTTTCGATTTTTCTATCGCAAGCATACTCTATATCAGCACCACGAGCAGAAACTGGAGATCGGGCGCTTCGCGTCGTCCGTTTACTGAGGGCAGAACCGCGACTCTCTAGACGATGAGTTGATGGATCGGTGAAAATCCATTGAACTCATGGAATTTCATCGTCTGACGGATGATCCCTGATATTTTTTCGATTTTTCTATCGCAAGCATACTCTATATCAGCACCACGAGCAGAAACTGGAGATCGGGCGCTTCGCGTCGTCCGTTTACTGAGGGTAGATTCGCGACTCTCTAGACGATGAGTTGATGGTTCGGTGAAAATCAATCGAACTCATGGAATTTTATCGTCTGACGGATGATTCCAGATATCTTTTCGATTTTACTATCGCAAACATAATCTACATCAGCACTACGAAGCCGAAACCGGAAATCGTGTGCTTCGGGTAGTCCGTTTACCGAGAGGGGGAGGGCATCTTTTGGAGAAGTTGTATTATTCACGTCAGTTTTCCTCGGATTTGATCCTCTTTCTCTCAAGAGAAGGCTTTGTTTCTGGCCCAACAAATTTTTGATCAATTCTCCCATTCAACCCACCATCTCTTTTAACGCAAAACTCCTCTCATCACAAAAAAGCTTTAGCCAACTCGTTCTTATCGCCGGAATTCAATGATTGTAAGTAACACTTCCTATCCTAAAATCCCCTGAAAGCTCCCAGAGACTCATTCTCTCCGTCCCTCTGCATGTGCGTACGTGTGTATGTATGTGTGTTGTCTTTTTTTCGCCAAGCTTTCTCTTCTACAACCCACTTCATTGATCATTGGTTCCCTATGAGTTGTGTAGAATCACTCAGAGACGGGACCCAGTGATTTGGCTGCCTCCCTCTCCCAATCAGGATTGATTTAGAGGGTTTTCGAGGTAAAATTGGTAAAATCGTTCGCTTTCATGGTGAAACATCTGTTTCTAACTTGATCTTTCGTCTATCTAGGTCACCTAGGCTCTGCTTTTTCGGCTCGATCTATTGATTGGTTACCGTCGTTTTATCCAATCTCCTCAAAAAAAAAAAATTTCAGAAAAAAACTTGGAACCACCGAGACACGAACCCGAGCCTTCCGGCCACTACACTGGAACCGTATCTACTTGGCTACGGAGATGATGCATATGAGTCAGACAAAGCTTCTATATATGGATCGCGGCGCCGAAGCAGTGCTTTGTTTACATTGGGAAAAATCGTCAGTCTCGGTAACGCCCAGTGTAGAGAGGGGCTGACGGCCGATTTCGATCATTTTGGATCATTACTAATCATCCCTTAAAGTTTCAGATTTCAATAAATATAGCACACCAACTTGTCAACATTGAATATTGAACAAAGGGCTGCCCCAAAACGCCCAGTCTGCGGAGGGGCTGCCGGTTGATTTTGATCATTTTGGATGATGATCTATGATCCCTGAAAGAATCAGATTTTAAGTCATATAGCACACGAATTTGCTGAAGAAATTATTAGAAGATTCAATTTTTAAAAAACGCCCAGGCGCTGAGAGGGCTGACAGTGGGTGTAGGTTACGTGAATCAAGAACAACATTTTAAGTACATTTCCAGCCTTAATGAAATGTGGCACAAAAAAGTTCACCAGCTTCCGGTATAATAATTTAAACCAATGAGAACTAAACGGATGCAATGAAATCCAATCCAGCGTTGATGTTTGCATGTAACGGAAGTGAAACCCTTTCCAAATTATCAAATCGTAATGTAATCCAATCAAGTTCATGCGTTTCACGTGGAGATGTAGCAAAACAGTTTCTCGCTACATTTTTTCGTAATCAAAATGACAGTTCCTCGAAAGAGTGGATTGGCCCTACGCTTACATTTCAATTGGATGTAATGGGGCTACGCGGTGCAAATGCCGGCAATGAGTTTGTCATATTTATTGGTTACATTTTTATTGCGAATAGGATGATTGTTGTTATAACATGATAATTTTGCAATCGTAAATAACAAAAAAGTAGTTTAGTCAATAGTCGTTTCGTTATGGTGTCAATGGAGATAAAAACAAGCATATTCTTGACAAAAGTAAATGTGGAATTTTATCTGTAGTTTTTTCGTACCCAGGAGCCATCGAAAGCAACGTGTAATGTGGGACAATGCCGAGCTGTAGGTGGGTAGTCGTACAGTGCGGCGTTCCTTTCTATTCTGGATCTATTCGCTAAGGATTGACCACTCGTAGATTCGGCTCGGGCCTGATCCTTTTCGTTGTTGGACTGAAAGATATGATGATGAATGTAAAGAGATAACTCAGCAAATTAGTCATAGCATGAGTAAGGTAGAAGCGGATGTATGCATATTTGAGCGGTCAGCTCATCCAACGGTTTCAGGTTACTGTATACATTCTACTGCACGTGGTACATGATGTGTATGAGAGAGACCGAATAACATCGCATACAGGTTGTACGCGAGAGGGAGGATGCACTATATATAATATATATAATTACGTACTCAAAAACGTGCTCGAGAGTTGTTGGAACACGTATGACACGAGGTATGTACGAAACATAAGCATATTAGACAAATACTCGGTAAGGGTTTTGAGATTTGAATTGAAGCTGTGTGTGAGACAGGTCTAGTGCAGCGCATAATATAATCAAATACCGATAGGAAATCATTGGGCCAGCAGAGTTTGCTCAAAAAGGGCAACATTTTTGCGATGGAAGATGGGTATAGCCCACCATACCTTTACAGTTGCTTTTTTTTCTTGGGTGCCAGACGCCCTGTAGAATCATATGTACCACTTCCAAATGAATTTAGCCTGCGCAATGTGAAAGACTGTAAAAAAAGATACTTTTTGCGCATTAACCCAGGGAAAATCCAGACAATTAATAGCCCTAATTGAGGGCAACGAGCATACCAAATTTGATGATGATTCGTTGACCCGTTTTTCAACAATCCTATTTGGTTATGAGGATTTGTTTTTCAGGAGTCGTGGCGCCATTTTTCATGAACAAATATGGCCTTGTGGAAATCAGGGTGATACCTAGGGTTGTACTCATCATAGTTTGGAATCATCATCGTATCTTGTACAGGCGACTTATGAGACAGCCAATCGTGCACTGAGGGAAATGAAAAGCAGAAAGAGCTCGAGAGCCAAGCAGAATCTGCTTGACAAGTCAAGCACATAGGTAGCTCCCGATGACGAGCTCACGCCCTGTCTAATCCATACGATAGCTGTGAAGCGACTTGACAAAATGATCTGAAAAGTTGCATGCATATACTTGAATAGTTATGCTTGCATACTGTGAAAGATTTGTACCAAAAAACAGTTCTAGAAAAATTAGAAAAATCATAACATTTTGCATCGTTTTTGCGGGTTCCTCGCATGGCGAAAATCGCGCTCGATCCGCGAGCTTCAATTTTCGACATGCGAGAAAGTTTTTCAGTTTTCACCTACTATAAAACTCAAAGCGAGAAAGTTGTTCGGAATTGTCTAAATTATGTTAATCTTTAAGATTCAGATCGATTGATGCAATAGGAGGAAAGCTATGGACACTTTTCTGAGTATATTTGTCTAAGCGTCTCGAATTCAGACCTTGTAGCCGGCAAAGACCCGGGTACAAAAACGACTGTTACTTTCTTTCAATCGCTCTATTCGATTCAAATCGTAAAGATTAATATAATTTAGACAATTCCGAACAACTTTCTCGCTCGGAGTTTTATAGTAGGTGAAAACTGAAAAACTTTCTCGCATGTCGAAAATTGAAGCTCGCGGATCGAGCGCGATTCTCGCCATGCGAGGAACCCGACAAAAAGGATGCAGAATGTTATGATTTTTCTAATTTTTCTGGAACTGTTTTTTGGTACGAATCTTTCACAGTATCCAAGCAGAACTATTCAAGTATATGCATGCAACTTTTTAGATCATCTTGTCAAGTCGTTTCACAGCTATCGTATGGATTAGACAGGGCGTGAGCTCGTCATCGGGAGCTACCTATTAGCTTGACTTCTCAAGCAGATTCTGCTTGGGGAATATCCATTAATTACGTAAGGGCGGATTCTCAATTTTTTGACCCCTCCCCCCCCATTGTAAGGAAAGGTCATGTCGTTCAAGCAACCCCCCCCCCTATCCCATATCTTACGTAAGGATTTCAATCCAAGAAGGAGCAAAAATCAGAAGGCTTAAAACTCAACGAATTTTGATCATTAGGCAATATTGATTACAAATCACGATTAATTCACAATTGTTGTAAATATTATTATTGTTGTGAGGAGATTTTAACAGCATATTTTTGAAGAGTGGAAAAAATGTACGTGGTATGAATGATGATTTTATCAACTATGAGCGTCCAAGACCCAAGGACTCTCCAACCACTCTGGCAGATTTTTTATTTCGGGAAACTGATCACTTTCATCTCTCTCTTTCTCCCGATTATCGCTTCTCTCGAGCTCTTTTTGCTTTTTATTTCTCTCAGTGTGTTATTTTCTCGGCCCACCACAGATTGAAAAAAATGGAGCAAAACGCTCATGTAAAACCAAAAATATTGCGAAAAAATACCTCGCGCTCGATATTGAATCGCACCGAAAGTTATAGGTCTGGTTGGCTGTTGGCGCGTGAGAAACGGTGAACTTTATCATCGAGCGTCAAGTATTATTTCGCAATACCTCTCGTTTTACTTGGCCAATTTGCTTCATTCTTTCTTTAATCTGGGACTGGGAAAAGTTGAGTAAAAGACGCAATGGGCTGGTTCCATTCTCGGTTTCCTTTTCATCCAAGAGATGTCTTTTGAGATTTGAATCCATAATAAGAAGCGGGTGCAAAAATCATGAACAATTAGCTCTCAAAAATCGCGTGTACGAGAACTGATGATGTTCCAGCGGAATACAGAGGAGTAGACCTCATAGGTATCACCCCAATTCCCCCCAAATCAGCATCTCTTAGTTTATAAGAGAGTTGCGCCAATTCATCTGAAAAGCAATTGTTTATAAGCGGATAGGGTTGTTCAAAACCGGTTCTACAAATCATCACCAAATTTGATATGCTAATCAGCCTCAATAAGGTCGTCAATTGTCCAAGTCTTCAGCCTCATTAGTCGACTATTGGAAGGTAAACAACCACCTGTTAATAATATAATATTTTTTGCCCAAAAGTATTTAACTATAACAAAAAATTCGCTAGAGCAATAAATTCCCTCTCGATCTGTACATTTTTTCACTAGCTATTATGACAAAATCAGAGCGGGATAGCTAAAAGTTATCACCAGCAACAAGATATAAAACGTTAATGCGTTATGCGCAAAAAAAATATCGATTCTACACTACAAAAAAAATTTCTTGGAACGAGGAAGCAAATTCCTCAAAATGAGTGCATGGAGGTTTGATAAATTCTAAATCCCTCATATAATGCTTTACTCAAATCGAGAAATGTAATGTATCTTTGTGGGAAATCATGTATGTTCAGGATGAGACTAATAATTTTACTCACGTTGAAACAGTAAGTAAACAATCTTGATTTTATCCTGATATTTGTTTTCAAATGCTCTCAACGGATTTGCGAAAGTGCGGCTCTCGTGGATTCATTTTGGGTTATCCAAAATCGACCGTGATCATTCTCAGAGTTTTCAACACAACCGCGAGAAAGAGTTTGAGGAATATCAGGCTCGTCTGATGAAATCAAGTACATTGATTTATCTTCAGTCGTCACATCCGCTACAATCGTAATCATCACACTTGCACGGGTTCGCTGATCAGCTGGAGAGCAAAATTTTTCACAGTTTTCGCTTTTATCAATACTTCCAACAATACTGATGGAAAATCGCCCACGATTTTGCAATTTTGCAACTTACCTATTACATATTCGAGCAACATAAACATGAAAGATGCACGTATGCTCCATATAACCTATCACCGATGCTACGGAATTGATAAGCAAACACAGGCATGGAGTTCGAGAAATGTTTTCTATCGACATGAGAAATGCCATATCCTCGATTTGAGAAAAGGTTTCTTTAAGTGTTTAGTTTTTTCACGAATCGTCGTTCTAAGCAAACGATTTTCTCATACGTGATGAAATAATTCTCGTTGAAAGAAATACGTTCTCAATAAGAACTTTGCCGAAAATTTGATTTTCATATTGAGAAAATCGACGTTTAGAAGTTGAATAATTTAGAGAAATCATTTTTGTAGTGTACAGTCTTTCATCATTGATAATTTCGATGGGAGGGTGAATTTGTTCGGAAGTGGTAGACTCGGTTGTAGGGGGTGTTTTGCATCTAAAAAAATGGACCCAGCACCTGTCTTCCACCACCAAAAATATTCTAATTCTACTAGCATCAATAATGAGTTCGTTGTTATTATCAGAAGGCTACAAGTGGCGTTGAGAGATGTGCAGCACGCTAACCAGATCAAACTGATATCACGTATTCTGAATGCGAGATTCCATGCGTAATATCGTACTTTGCGCACATCTTATGCCCTTTCATTGCCATGTTATCAGAATCAGAACCCGTAAATACTCTAGAAAGTTTGGGCTCGCCTCTGAGCGGCTAAATTCCGGCCAGTGCCGCAGGCGAGGATCATGATAATCGAAAGAAAGCCGCGAACCTCATGAGCAGTTGCGACATTGATTTTTGTAAATTCGATGAGCACCAGAGTACTAGAAAAACTGAGGGAAGAATTGTATCCCTGATGCACAGGAATGAAACGTATAACACATATATTCGCAATGATTGCCATGACTCGGACGTGAGATAATTATTTTTCAACTAATAAAGAAATGTACTGTTGCGGAACTGACTGACGAATAGTTGTGAGGAATTGGACAAAGTGGAAACGGTGCAAAGTCGACGGTCGTGACATTGAGAATCTTTCGACCCATAACAATGTTTAAATAGGTCAGTACGTAGGACAAGCTGTTTCTACGTACAGATTGATGAAATAGCATACGCGTCTGGTGCCGAGAACTTTGTTCTTCATGGAAACTATGCTGGACGTAGGCGAAGACGACGGTTTTCGCAAAGAACGAAGTTATCTGGTACGAGATGAGTAATACACTCAATGGATCAGGTTTATACAAGTAATAAAATTTTCGGTGATTAATTTTGGGATAGTACACGCCTCAGGGAATGTATGAGGCGCACAAAAGCAGTGTTGCATCGACAGAGCCTGACATTATTCTGTGAGATTGTTGGGTGGATTGATGGAGAATGATTTTTTCATGGGATAAAGATAAAATGGTACTTACAGAATTATCGCCAGTCCGCAAACGTTTCGTGCTGGGTTGGTCTTGGGGGCCATCACTTCGCTTATAAGATGCGCACATAATGGGCACTGCACTCCAAGTATGGGAAGATGAGCGAGTGAGTTAGCTTGACGAATATACAGGGTCACACGAGTGAAGCGGGTATCCTCACTGGCCGAGGCAAAGTATGTGAATGATAACCGCCCGGGGAATGAAGCTCACCCAACATGGGGGTGACAAAGAGTCGGTGAGTATCGAAAGAGAATTACATAATCCACTTTAGCTGATGCGATCCTTGGCTTGTGAACATTTGCAGAATGTTGGCGGAGGGCCGCACGGTAGTACGATTAGTACTGCAGTGAGACGGCATTATTTTGCGCAAATTGTCACGTGCAATTGTGTTTGATGAATGATTATGTGTGTGAAGAGGGGAGATTTAATGGTATAGTAGATTTAGTTTGCTGGCCCACGAGCGGTGAGTTAGTTAAAGCAATTCATTTTGCTCGGGAAATGCGGTTTTGAAGCCTGGAGAAGCAGGTGCCATAGTCTCCTAACCATTTTTGAAGGGATGGTGGAAATTGATGTTTTTACACACGGAGTCCGATTCACTTTTTTCATATCTTAATTCGTAAACCGGGCGAATTTTTTTGCTTCAATTGCGGTTGTTTCCCATATTTTTAGGCACATTGTGCGAGAAAGTAACTCTTTCGCACTGATTTTCCACTTTCTCTCACAGTTTGTCAAAAAATGGTTTTCGATACACGGGTGTGAAACTTGATTATCTCAACCAACACTCGGACGTGGAAGAAACTTGTATCTCCCTTTTATCTCAATGTACTATGTCTCGGGGAAAGTTGGACAAAGATATATAGAGGTTTGGGAAGAACCCTATTTTCGACGTCGTTGTGATTTTTCTCCAGGCTTTGGGGTGTTTAGTATTCGCATTAGCGAAAATAGCTGTTGAAATCAGATGGATTTTGAAAGTCGATTTCCTTGCGTTGTTGCCCGCACTCGGTGTGAATTGTATCCCTTGTATTGTTCCACAGTACGATCAAGAAGTTAGCGCACGATCTCCTGTTTCAGCTTCGATACAAAAAGAAATCCTTACTCCCAGATTGCCGTTAGTTACTTACTGTTGCACCTTGAAATCGTTTCGCGTGTCACCGTCAGATGGAAAAAACGGCCCCTTTTCTTCGTTTCAGGAAAACACCATGAAATTGAGATCATTTGCATTCAATCAAAGTCCATCGCCTGAGAAAGAAGGAAACTGTGTCTTACCCATGGAACGGCATCTTATGTTATATTTGTTGTGAGAACATTCGAAATTAGATACTCAATCACTGTGACAATACTTTTGTATGTGGTCGTGCTATGTGGGTGTTCATAAGTCGCATAAATCTTGATCGTGATTTCACGGGAGTTTGAAAAAAATCACAAAATTGTTTTTTCATCACTTGCGTATTTGGAAATATAACTAACCTATACTTATTATAATGAACATCGGCGAGACTAAGAATTCTGAAGCTCAACCACGAGTGATACTTATGGTAAGATCGAAACCCGCTTCAGATCAATCGCTAGCTTATCTTGGAGATTCATCATCTTGTTTTTGTTGCATCATGCTCTACGCACGAAATCAATCTGAGAACAAGGATTTCTTTTTGGAGTGTTTATGGTGCTGATATAAAGTATGCTTCCGATAGAAAAATCGAAAAGATATCAGGGATCATCCGTCAGACGATGAAATTCCATGAGTTCAATAGATTTCCACCGATCCACCAACTCATCGTACAGAGAGTCGCGAATCTACCCTCAGTAAACGGACGACGCGAAGCGCGCGATCTCCAGTTTCGGCTCGTGGTGCTGATATAGAGTATGCTTGCGATAGAGAAATCGAAAAGATATCAGGGATCATCCGTCAGACGATGAAATTCCATGAGTTCAATAGATTTCCACCGATCCACCAACTCATCGTACAGAGAGTCGCGAATCTACCCTCAGTAAACGGACGACGCGAAGCGCGCGATCTCCAGTTTCGGCTCGTGGTGCTGATATAGAGTATGCTTGCGATAGAAAAATCGAAAAGATATCAGGGATCATCCGTCAGACGATGAAATTCCATGAGTTCAATAGATTTCCACCGATCCACCAACTCATCGTATAGAGAGTCGCGAATCTACCCTCAGTAAACGGACGACGCGAAGCGCCCGATCTCCAGTTTCGGCTCGTGGTGCTGATATAGAGTATGCTTGCGATAGAAAAATCGAAAAGATATCAGGGATCATCCGTCAGACGATGAAATTCCATGAGTTCAATAGATTTCCACCGATCCACCAACTCATCGTATAGAGAGTCGCGAATCTACCCTCAGTAAACGGACGACGCGAAGCGCGCGATCTCCAGTTTCGGCTCGTGGTGCTAATATAAAGTATGCTTGCGATAGAAAAATCGAAAAGATATCAGGGATCATCCGTCAGACGATGAAATTCCATGAGTTCAATAGATTTCCACGGATCCACCAACTCATCGTATAGAGAGTCGCGAATCTACCCTCAGTAAACGGACGACGCGAAGCGCGCGATCTCCAGTTTCGGCTCGTGGTGCTAATATAAAGTATGCTTGCGATAGAAAAATCGAAAAGATATCAGGGATCATCAGTCAGACGATGAAATTCCATGAGTTCAATAGATTTCCACGGATCCACCAACTCATCGTATAGAGAGTCGCGAATCTACCCTCAGTAAACGGACGACGCGAAGCGCGCGATCTCCAGTTTCGGCTCGTGGTGCTGATATAGAGTATGCTTGCGATAGAAAAATCGAGAAGATATCAGGGATCATCCGTCAGACGATGAAATCCCATGAGTTCAATAGATTTCCACCGATCCACCAACTCATCGTATAGAGAGTCGCGAATCTACCCTCAGTAAACGGACGACGCGAAGCGCGCGATCTCCAGTTTCGGCTCGTGGTGCTGATATAGAGTATGCTTGCGATAGGAAAATCGAAGAGATATCGGGGATCATCCGTAGGACGATGAAATTCCATGAGTTCAATAGATTTCCACCGATCCACCAACTCATCGTATAGAGAGTCGCGAATCTACCCTCAGTAAACGGACGACGCGAAGCGCGCGATCTCCAGTTTCGGCTCGTGGTGCTGATATAGAGTATGCTTGCGATAGAAAAATCGAAAAGATATCAGGGATCATCCGTCAGACGATGAAATTCCATGAGTTCAATAGATTTCCACCGATCCACCAACTCATCGTATAGAGAGTCGCGAATCTACCCTCAGTAAACGGACGACGCGAAGCGCCCGATCTCCAGTTTCTGCTCGTGGTGCTGATGTAGAGTATGCTCGCGATAGAAAAATCGAAAAGATATCAGGGATCATCCGTCAGACGATGAAATTCCATGAGTTCAATAGATTTCCACCGATCCATCGACTCATCATCTACAGAGTCGCGGTTCTACCCTCAGTAAACGGACGACGCGAAGCGCCCGATCTCCAGTTTCTGCTCGTGATGCTGATATAGAGTATGCTTGCGATAGAAAAATCGAAAAAATATCAGGGATCATCCGTCAGACGATGAAATTCCATGAGTTCAATAGATTTTCACCGATCCATCAACTCATCGTCTAGAGAGTCGCGAATCTACCCTCAGTAAACGGACGACGCGAAGCGCCCGATCTCCAGTTTCTGCTCGTGGTGCTGATGTAGAGTATGCTCGCGATAGAAAAATCGAAAAGATATCAGGGATCATCCGTCAGACGATGAAATTCCATGAGTTCAATAGATTTCCACCGATCCATCAACTCATCGTCTAGAGAGTCGCGAATCTACCCTCAGTAAACGGACGACGCGAAGCGCCCGATCTCCAGTTTCTGCTCGTGGTGCTGATGTAGAGTATGCTTGCGATAGAAAAATCGAAAAGATATCAGTGATCATCCGTCAGACGATAAAATTCCATGAGTTCGATTAATTTTCACCGATCCATCAACTCATCGTATAGAGAGTCGCGAATCTACCCTCAGTGAACGGACGACGCGAAGCGCGCGATCTTCAGTTTCGGCTCGCGGTGCTGATATAGAGTATGCTTGCGATAG
Source organism: Eretmocerus hayati (assembly GCA_029851415.1). Taxonomy (NCBI): domain Eukaryota; kingdom Metazoa; phylum Arthropoda; class Insecta; order Hymenoptera; family Aphelinidae; genus Eretmocerus; species Eretmocerus hayati. Next base: position 3,171,778 of record CM056741.1, on the reverse strand, counting down.
AAAAATCGAAAAGATATCAGTGATCATCCGTCAGACGATGAAATTCCATGAGTTCAATAGATTTTCACCGATCCATCAACTCATTGTCTAGAGAGTCGCGAATCTACCCTCAGTAAACGGACGACGCGAAGCGCCCGATCTCCAGTTTCTGCTCGTGGTGCTGATATAGAGTATGCTTGCGATAGAAAAATCGAAAAGATATCAGGGATCATCCGTCAGACGATGAAATTCCATGAGTTCAATAGATTTCCACCGATCCACCAACTCATCGTATAGAGAGTCGCGAATCTACCCTCAGTGAACGGACGACGCGAAGCGCGCGATCTTCAGTTTCGGCTCGTGGTGCTGATATAGAGTATGCTTGCGATAGAAAAATCGAAAAGATATCAGGGATCATCCGTCAGACGATGAAATTCCATGAGTTCAATAGATTTCCACCGATCCACCAACTCATCGTATAGAGAGTCGCGAATCTACCCTCAGTAAACGGACGACGCGAAGCGCCCGATCTCCAGTTTCGGCTCGTGGTGCTGATATAGAGTATGCTTGCGATAGAAAAATCGAAAAGATATCAGGGATCATCCGTCAGACGATGAAATTCCATGAGTTCAATAGATTTCCACCGATCCACCAACTCATCGTATAGAGAGTCGCGAATCTACCCTCAGTAAACGGACGACGCGAAGCGCGCGATCTCCAGTTTCGGCTCGTGGTGCTAATATAAAGTATGCTTGCGATAGAAAAATCGAAAAGATATCAGGGATCATCCGTCAGACGATGAAATTCCATGAGTTCAATAGATTTCCACGGATCCACCAACTCATCGTATAGAGAGTCGCGAATCTACCCTCAGTAAACGGACGACGCGAAGCGCGCGATCTCCAGTTTCGGCTCGTGGTGCTAATATAAAGTATGCTTGCGATAGAAAAATCGAAAAGATATCAGGGATCATCAGTCAGACGATGAAATTCCATGAGTTCAATAGATTTCCACGGATCCACCAACTCATCGTATAGAGAGTCGCGAATCTACCCTCAGTAAACGGACGACGCGAAGCGCGCGATCTCCAGTTTCGGCTCGTGGTGCTGATATAGAGTATGCTTGCGATAGAAAAATCGAGAAGATATCAGGGATCATCCGTCAGACGATGAAATCCCATGAGTTCAATAGATTTCCACCGATCCACCAACTCATCGTATAGAGAGTCGCGAATCTACCCTCAGTAAACGGACGACGCGAAGCGCGCGATCTCCAGTTTCGGCTCGTGGTGCTGATATAGAGTATGCTTGCGATAGGAAAATCGAAGAGATATCGGGGATCATCCGTAGGACGATGAAATTCCATGAGTTCAATAGATTTCCACCGATCTACCAACTCATCGTATAGAGAGTCGCGAATCTACCCTCAGTAAACGGACGACGCGAAGCGCGCGATCTCCAGTTTCGGCTCGTGGTGCTGATATAGAGTATGCTTGCGATAGAAAAATCGAAAAGATATCAGGGATCATCCGTCAGACGATGAAATTCCATGAGTTCAATAGATTTCCACCGATCCACCAACTCATCGTATAGAGAGTCGCGAATCTACCCTCAGTAAACGGACGACGCGAAGCGCCCGATCTCCAGTTTCGGCTCGTGGTGCTGATATAGAGTATGCTTGCGATAGAAAAATCGAAAAGATATCAGGGATCATCCGTCAGACGATGAAATTCCATGAGTTCAATAGATTTCCACCGATCCACCAACTCATCGTATAGAGAGTCGCGAATCTACCCTCAGTAAACGGACGACGCGAAGCGCGCGATCTCCAGTTTCGGCTCGTGGTGCTAATATAAAGTATGCTTGCGATAGAAAAATCGAAAAGATATCAGGGATCATCCGTCAGACGATGAAATTCCATGAGTTCAATAGATTTCCACGGATCCACCAACTCATCGTATAGAGAGTCGCGAATCTACCCTCAGTAAACGGACGACGCGAAGCGCGCGATCTCCAGTTTCGGCTCGTGGTGCTAATATAAAGTATGCTTGCGATAGAAAAATCGAAAAGATATCAGGGATCATCAGTCAGACGATGAAATTCCATGAGTTCAATAGATTTCCACGGATCCACCAACTCATCGTATAGAGAGTCGCGAATCTACCCTCAGTAAACGGACGACGCGAAGCGCGCGATCTCCAGTTTCGGCTCGTGGTGCTGATATAGAGTATGCTTGCGATAGGAAAATCGAAGAGATATCTGGGATCATCCGTAGGACGATGAAATTCCATGAGTTCAATAGATTTCCACCGATCTACCAACTCATCGTATAGAGAGTCGCGAATCTACCCTCAGTAAACGGACGACGCGAAGCGCGCGATCTCCAGTTTCGGCTCGTGGTGCTGATATAGAGTATGCTTGCGATAGAAAAATCGAAAAGATATCAGGGATCATCCGTCAGACGATGAAATTCCATGAGTTCAATAGATTTCCACCGATCCACCAACTCATCGTATAGAGAGTCGCGAATCTACCCTCAGTAAACGGACGACGCGAAGCGCCCGATCTCCAGTTTCGGCTCGTGGTGCTGATATAGAGTACGCTTGCGATAGAAAAATCGAAAAGATATCAGGGATCATCCGTCAGACGATGAAATTCCATGAGTTCAATAGATTTCCACCGATCCACCAACTCATCGTATAGAGAGTCGCGAATCTACCCTCAGTAAACGGACGACGCGAAGCGCGCGATCTCCAGTTTCGGCTCGTGGTGCTAATATAAAGTATGCTTGCGATAGAAAAATCGAAAAGATATCAGGGATCATCCGTCAGACGATGAAATTCCATGAGTTCAATAGATTTCCACGGATCCACCAACTCATCGTATAGAGAGTCGCGAATCTACCCTCAGTAAACGGACGACGCGAAGCGCCCGATCTCCAGTTTCGGCTCGTGGTGCTGATATAGAGTATGCTTGCGATAGAAAAATCGAAAAGATATCAGGGATCATCCGTCAGACGATGAAATTCCATGAGTTCAATAGATTTCCACCGATCCACCAACTCATTGTATAGAGAGTCGCGAATCTACCCTCAGTAAACGGACGACGCGAAGCGCGCGATTTCCAGTTTCGGCTCGTGGTGCTGATATAGAGTATGCTTGCGATAGAAAAATCGAAAAGATATCAGGGATCATCCGTCTGACGATAATATTCCATAAATTGAAGAGTTCATCACCGATTCATAAATCCTCCTCCCGGAAAATCGCAAACTCACACTCTGGCGACGACGCACACGAGGCATTCGGGTGACTGTTTCGCCCGAGTGTTGTCCGTGTAGGATGCTCCTGTTTGAAAAAATCCGGAAAATATCGGTTATCATCTTTCGTGTGAGATTCCGTGAAAAGAATGGTTCGCAACTGAACCATAGGCACGCTCTCCTGAGGATCGTAAAAACACAGTGGAGCGTTGAGCCACATGAGACGCTTGAGTAACTGTTCTGTCCGTGTAATGCTCATGTAGAACGCAAGTGTGTTGGAAAAACGAGCTCAAAGTAAAGTTACAAAATATTACATCTGATTTCTCCGGTTATATAGAGAAAATATAATCCAAGTGCCCGTGCATGTATTTTCAAAGTGCCGCGCCAATGCGCACGCTCGTACGGCAATTCAGCAATTGGCATACCGGCACCCAAAATGGCCGCCGCCGCGTCTCTGCAACAGGTTGATCACACGGCTTCCTGGTGCTCGCGCTACGTGAAGGTTTAGTGTTTTTGTGTTCCTGGTGTGTCAGTGTGTGCAGTGGTTCATCAAGAACCTGTGAAATCTTTGCCCAGGCGTGGCACCACGCAGGACCCACACCATCAGCGCACAATAAGTGTCTGCTCGGGCGAACAAAACCCGACTGTTTACGTCGTCAGTAGCTCAGTAATTGATGACTTCGATAATCTATTATTGGTTGTGGCATCTGCGTTTGGTCTTTTCCTACAACCTGAATGCTCCAGAGAAGCTGGGTAAGTCGTACTCATTATCTATAGTACTCAACAACATGGCCCTATCCAGCATGTACTGGCATGGGGCAGCTAGTAAACAAACCTAACTTTTTCACTCAGCTCATGAATTAGAGATTGAAAGCATGATTATTTAGGCTTGAAAGATCATAAAAAATGTCTTGTTTCAGATGAACTAACTGTCATGTAGCTAGTTTATTCATTTGAAGCTCTTACATGATTGCAGGTATTGCGGAAAGTTTGGAATAAGGCTTGGACTAAGGAACGAACTTGGTGTAGTAGTTGCTAGAGGTGTACTAATCACTTCTATGGATGTTACCCGTCTCCAGAAATTATGTGAGGTCTTATTGATACCTACTGCATCATCTTCCACCCTCAACACTCCAAGTCGACTGTTTATATCTCCAACTAAGATGGTTGGAGTCTTGGTTTTACAGAGGGTCTCTCTCGGATTCAGTTGTAATGGGTCAGATATTCATGCTAGGATGTTTGTTATTGTGTTTGTGTCCTCTGGGTATATCCTAGAAGCACTAGGATCATTAGAGAGGTATGTCCACCTACTTGGACCACCTCCAGGGCTGTGTCAGCTGGAGTCGTCATGATCAGATGTAGTAGCGAGGTAAGACTATTTCTACCCCATGGAGCTCATGTTACTTTAAAAATATCAATTAATCATTGGAAAAGGTTAACCTCACTTAATTATTAACAATGATGGAGAACTGTCTCCTTCTTAACTCTAAATAAGATTCATCTCTTTTCAGGTTCTGGTCACTGCCATTTCTTGGTGATGACTGAAAAGAGAATTGAATTCTGATTCTTTTGATCTTTACAGGACTTGTAGAAACCAACAAATCTTATTCAGTGAACAAGCTGGCCCAACATTCAAACCAAAAACTGAGAAATGAGGTGATGGAGAATAATTCATGAATGAGTGAAACTATATCTTCCAGCGGTATCTAACAATGATTGCACCACCATATGCTGCCATCGGGGGAGAACAACCCTAAATACGTGTGAGCTATAATCTCACAAGGCCAAGGTATTTTGCCAATTGATTCTTCTAGCTCAAATTGCATGGATGAGCCAGGAATTTATTCTTTTTTTCACTAATATACTGGAATTATTTTCTCCCAGAACTGGACTTCAAAGAAACATAGAAAAAAAAATCATGAAAAGTATAGAAAATGATATGGATCAAACATTCAAATCTTATTCTTCTTCTCATTCGAACTCAAAATTCAAATTTGAGATCGATCGATAGTATCAAACCAATGCTCAATTTCACAATCAGTAGCCTACATTTTTTTCTGATATGTTCATGTTTATATATTATCAAGATCCATCTGAGGTGCTGTTGAGTGAGCTTCTCATATCACAAACTTCTGGTCAAACCGGAGATAGACTAAATTTTTCTGCCCTTTGTGAATGTTTATGCGTTTGTTATCCTTCATGCATCAGTGTCGCATCTGTACCGCTCATCTCATCGAATTGAGACTTTTCAGTACCATCAGGATGTTATAAGTAAATCTGTAATTCTCCTCTTCCTGCATTCAATCCGATTTACTATGGATTGATTATAGGACAATTGCTAAAATTTTGTCTTGTTACACTGAAATATCTTTCTACGATACAGTCTCACGAGAATCCACCTGACAAACGAAGATTCTTCTCGAAATAACCCACCGATGCTAACTTCAAATTGATTTGGATTATGAAAACAAAGGTTTTTGTTATGTGATCAGAATAGAGTTTTTGGTGGAAATTCTGAATTTTTGTTGAAGAATGAATTGAAATCACGTCCAAAGGTAGTTCAATCAATTGGTATCAACCAATTGATGAAGAATGTTGGAATAGAATCTCTCTAGTTCATTGAAAGGTGGGTCGATTAAATGCAGGAGAAGCTATGAGCAAAAATAGAAACTTAGATACAATTTTATTCTGATATTTAGAGTTATTCTCACGACATTCCTTTTTGGGAGCATTCAGGTCATCTACACTCTTGTTTTTCGGGCAAGGTATACTTTTTGTGGAAAAAAATTAATATCTCTCATTGTCGTAACGAATTCATTAATCACAATTATTTGCCGAAGCGTTTCAATAGTTGGTTTCTCAACTAGAACTGAATTTCTCACGCTCAAATAGTGAACAGAAAGGACCCCGCAGAGATAGCCGCGACGATTGTCACGTTTTCATGCAGAGTGTCGTCGGCAGTCAGTCTTGGGATAAACTTGATTGGGATGTCAGGTTTGCGCCTTCATTGTCAAATATATTCCATGTAAGTGACTTGTTTACACGAAATTATTGTTAAAAATTTGCTAGAGTAATTGGCGCTACATATTTTAGACTCTGTCCTCGAAGAGGTATCTGATATTCCATCTTCAATTAATGAATCATAGATGTGTCATCGATATAAGTACTCGATGGCGAGATAGCCCCTAGCCCCATTGTATGATTGAGAAATCCTCATTTCCGTCCGATCTCGTTGCTCATTGACAAACTTAGGTCGATATTTTTGTGCTCGAAGATGATTTTACTTGGTTTGTATAATTTTACTAACACATGTTTACTGCAACGATGGGCCTCGGAATTTAGCGCTCAAGAAATGAAATTTACACTGAATTTTGGTTTGTATCTTGATGTTGCGAGATGCGATGAATCTGATCGAATCCTGATAAACACACAAGAAGTTTGCTGCAGCCTGTGGCGAATTTTTTGAAATTCAAAAGCTCCTTCTGACCATGTAACGATGCTCTCTGACAGTCAATCGCACCGCTATATACGTGAATTGTATACCTCTGTAATGATACGAATTAATTTTTCGTATACGAAAAATAATAATACGAGTGATAAGTTGATTGTATACCTCTGTGCTGAATTGCGTCAGAGATGAATAACGATTTGGACTGATTTTTTCGGTGTCAAACATTTATAAATGTATTCGATATTTGGTGAAACGTGATCTGTATCGAGAAACCAGTCTGAGAACATTTTTTCTTGTCAAATGATTAGAGAGCTGTTTCAAGTTCGGCGTGATTGATAAGCTAAATCCATGAAACGAAGATGTAACAAGGAATTCAGACAAATAGGTCTTGATAGAGGATGTAATAGATCCTTACAAACAATCAGACGCATATAAAGATGCATCATACAACTTTTGGATCAGCCATACGCATAGAAAGATGCAACATATCCTGAAAATCAATAATATGTGTCTAAGGATGCAGAGATCCACTGAAACGATGGTTCTGAAACCGAAATTAACGTTCAAGGGTAATAGATATCCCTAGATTTGAGCATGAGTCAAATGGTGACTGTGCGTGAAAATATGTGCATATTTGAACTGAGTTCATTGGTTGATAGATTACTTCATTGATTTTTTGTTTACATAATTATGACACGATTCATTCTGTTATCTATAAGATTTGTGGTTGGGATGCAAATTTCAGTAACAACAGAGATAAGCTTTCTGTACATGAAGATTCTAAACACGTATGATCGCATTATCATGTAAAGTTCATGAAAAGTTTCAAAATTTGGATATTGATAATTCAATGGATTTACAGACATTTAGCCCATAACTCGGCATGCTCTGCCAATCTATATAGGTTGAGAAGAATTGACAGTTCGGTCCCAAAAAATTAGCAGTAATAGCACAAGACTGAAATTTCAACATTTGTGATATTCAGCAGTAGTTTTTTGGTGGGTTGTTTGAAAGCAACAGTGTAAAATGAATGAGAGGACGTATCACGATATATTCATTGAACTTGAAAAGACAGAAGGATTGCAACAGCTAGGTATGTTGCTGACAGCTTGAGGATGTATTTTTGAAAAACGATATAAACATGAGTTGTTTATATGAATTCATGAGAATTATTGCGAAAAGTAGAATGGCATGATTAGAATGTATTTAGAAAAACGATAAAAACGCGAGTTGTTTATATGTATTCATGAAAATAATTGGAGAAAATAGAATGGCATGATTCCAATCGACAAAAAAATTCTGGCAATTCTGAGGAGAAACAATCACATAGATGAGACGTCACTCGAACAACACACATCCAAAGACGTGCCATTCAACATGGTCGTTCGTAACCTATCATTCGCATCGTGGCAAAGGGGCTCAAATAATGAGTTTTCACTGTTGAGTGTCACAGATAAGCGTTGGAGAGATAAGAAAATAATATCATATCGTTGAATGTATTATTACTAACCCCTCATTCCATCTAACTCACACGCCACATAACCTTTTGGTATTGTGCACTACCGTGGTGGCGCCACTTGCTGGGCTCGAACTCTTACATTTGTAAAATTTGAGACGGCGGTGGGGACACCACAATTCCCTAGGCCTGGATCGACCACGTGACAGTGTACGGACTCGCCTTAAGGTCTAGTGTGACGTCCTGACGGTCGTGCTGTCTTGCAAACCTTTCTTCTTCTTATGAGAAACGCCAATGTAGCTAATCTCCCTATGTTATATAGTCATGAGGAAAAAATTGTGTGATTCCATTGACTGCCACCGAATGCCAATGAGGGCCGATGAGTGCCACCGACCTCCACAGAATTCCACCAGTGCCACCGACTGCCACTACGTGCCTCCTGAAATTCCACTGACTGCCAATGTTCCTCCACCGAACTCCACCGTTATTCCACCGTTCCTCCACCTCATCAATTGCGATATTAGACCTACAGTCTTGCGATATTTTGACAAAGTGGCATATTCTTCCACTTTTCCTCCACCGAATGCCACCGAACTTTACCGGCTTCCACCGATCTGCCAACGTTCTTCCACCGAGGGCCACCGTATTCCAATGACCGCTACCGAGGTCCACCAACTGCCACTTCTTTTGCGGCTCCACGAGACTTAATAATTCATCAACATTAAACAATTTGAATGATTTACTTAACTTTATTCACAAGTCGAAGATATTTTCAATAAATATCAAATTCGTATCTTTATTATCAACATGATTTCTGATATTCAATTCTCCTTTTCTTGAGAAACCTTCCAATCTCTTCATTAAATTATTATCATGGAAGAAACAGAAAAGGCTACAATTTCTCATGTTCTACATGCTAACAGCATGTCCAAGAAACTATTACCTATTATGCAGTTTCTCAATTTCATCATTTTGCAGGTATCTTAGATACTATGTCTATTGATTATTGGTTGAAACGTTTGCAGTAGGCATCTTGGACTTTTTTGACCCCCCAAAAGAAAGGTTCGGCAAATTCGAGCAAATCGATATGAGTAGGGTGCGGTTGAAAAGAAATTCCCAAAAACTGTTTTCATCTTGCGCGAATTGTTTGAAAGTCAGACGATTGTGTCCCTATGACGTCACATGGTGCAAGTCATCTTACTGTCAAATAATTTGCGCAAGACGAAGAAAATTTTGGGGATTTTTTCTTCAATTGCACAATACTTTTCTCGATTTGCTCAAATTTGCCAAATCTAAATATTTCTGGAGGGTTCAAAGAAACTGCAAGACGCCATACAATAGCGGCAGTCGACGACTTTGTCGGTGTGACGTCACACAGCGTAAGTCATCAGACTTTTAAACAATTTGCGCGAAATGAAAACAATTTTTGGCTCGATTTGCTCGAACTTACCGAACCTCTTTCCAAAAAATGCAAGATGCCTATTGGCATTGATCAAGTCACCTATTCAGTATGTGCAATTTCTCCCTTGGCTAGATTATTCCATTCCGTACTTATGGTTCGTACACCTGGAAAAATGAATGGAATGAAAATGTATTTACGTCGAGAGAGGGTAATCTGATCCTCATTCAAACGATTGACCTTAAACAATTTTTCCCCTCTAGACATAATTCCCATCAAGACTTGAATGTATTTACGTTGGGAGACCTTGAATAATATCTCCCATCCACACATTATTCCCATCCCCACTATGTTTCGCACAACGAGAGGAATGTATGGAATATTGATTATTATTCACATTGTCACCCCTCGGTCGTCCTGAACCGAGTCTATCCTCCGCTGAGGACAGCAAGTAGGATTCTTGTTGGATATGGTTCGGGACATCTATGGAATCACAGCCCACTAAGTAACAAAATCGCCGCTTTGGCCGTTTTATAAAAAAGTAGAAGGAACGTTTTTTTCGATGTTTTTCCCCTTTTCACCCTCAAAAACTCGAAAGGAACGCATTTTATCGAAAAATATGTAGAGCAACTTGTTGTAGAACTTGAAACGGTAAACAAAAGAGGTCTCAACACATTTTTCCATATAAGATCTCCTGTACCTGTAATAAACGTATTTTTGTCTGAAACTCGTATTTTATCTCGGTGGCACCTACGGAGGGTAACACCGAGCCGCTTATGAACAACGAACACTAGAACATTTTCTTATCAACGATGAACAGTAATACATTTTCTAATCAATGACGAAGACTAACACTTGTTTTTATCAACGACGGAGACTAACACTTTTTCTTATCAACGACGAAGAGTGACAGTTTTTCTTATAAATGACGAAGAGTAACACGTTTGTATAGACGTCAAAGGGGGTTACCTGTCCTGCAAGGTCAATTACAAGTATTGGAGCTTAAGGTGAGGCCGGAGTCCGCTGAATAGACGTAAATCCGTTCGGAGGATAAGTCGAATTTTACTTGACCAAATGACTTGGGATTTCACATTCATGTATAGAATGCAAGTCTCAATCGCGCTACGAAGCCAAATATGTCAATTTCACTGAAAGAAAGTGTCCAGATGAGGTTTACTCGAGACGTCGCAGGTTGCCGCTCTCTAGCAGACGACGTTTGTGTACATCTCGTTTGGATACTTTTTTGAGTGGAATTGACATAATTGGCTTCGTAGCGCGATTGAGACATGCATTCTATAGATGTATGTAAAATTTCAAGTCATTTGGTCGAGTAAAATTTGACTTATCCTCCGAACGGATTCAGGGCTACATTCAATATGGCGGCGGATTACGGCCTGGCCTTAATGCATGGATGGATGGAGGGGTGGGTAGATGGATGGATGGGATGGATGGATGAGATGGATGAGTGGGATGGATGGATGGATAGGATGGATGGAATGGTTAGATGGGATGGATGGTGTGGATGGTTGGGATGGATTGGATGGATGGGATAGATGGATGGGATGGTTGGATGAATTAGTCGGATAGATATGGTGGTTAGATGCAGGGGCAGGCAACCCCCTTCGTCGTCTATACAAATGTGTTGCTCTTCGTCGTGCATAAGAAATAGTGTTAGTCTTCGTCGTTGATAAGATAAAGTGTTAGTCTTCGTCGTTGATTGGAAAAAGTGTTAGTCTTCGTCGTTGATTAGAAAATGTGTTACTCTTCGTCGTTGATAAGAAAATGTGCTAGTCTTCGTCGATGATGAGAAAAGTGTTAGTCCTCGTAGGAGCCGTCGATCTGTCATTTCCCACGGTTCTGACCCCATAACTCGGAGGAAACACATTTTATCGTAAAATGAGTGACGTAACTTTCTGTAGATTTTTAAAAAATCAACCAAAAAAGTCTGAAAACATTTTTCAATACAAGGTCTTCCGTTCCCGCAATATACGTATTTTCGTCTGAGACTCGTATTTCTGTCATTCTTCATGGTTTTGACCCCATAATTCAAAGGGAACAATGTAAATAAATATACGTAGATCTTCAAAAAATGAGCAAGAAACAGATGTACACATTCTTTCATGTGAGGCCTTCTTTGTCTGTGACGCATAAGCGTGTTTTCGGCCAAGGCGTATTGATTGTGCCATTTTCCTCCTTTTTGATCGTATGACAGGGAATACGTCATTTTCACGAAATTTGACAAAAGAATTTTTGGGAAACCCTGACACACTATTTATATATATATAGTGTGTCACCTACGGCTCAGGCCGGAAACTCAACACTCGGACGCGAAAAAAAGTTTTTCCACCCTTGTATCGAAATGGGCTATTCTGTATCACAGAAACAGGAGGCCATACATGAAAGAATGTGTATATATGTTTCTTGTTCATTTTTTGAAAATCCACGAATAGTTAATGTGCATATTTTTTGATGAAATGTGTTCCTTTTGAGTTATGGGGTCAGAACCGTGGGAAATGACAGATAAAAAACGAGTTTCAGACGAAAATACGTTTATTACAGGAACAGGAGGTCTTATGTGGAAAAATGTGTAGTAACCTCTTTTTTTATCATTTCAAGTTCTACAAAAAGTTGCTCCACATATTTATCGATAGAACCCGTTCCTTTTGAGTTTTTGAGGGTGGAAAAGGAAAAAACATCGAAAAAACACGTTTTTTCGACTTTTTTAAAAAATGGCCCAAGCTGCGATTTTGATTCTTAGTAGGATGTGATCGCACAGATGTCCCGAACTATATCCAACAAGAATCCCACTTGCTGTCGTCAGCGGAGGATAGACTTGGTCCAGGACCATCGTGACCAGTAACAGTGATCACTACTATAAGAAGCGATCAATTACATCTCCAAGAACTCCATATAACATTGACCTCGAAAGTCCTTCGTCTACTGGAAAAGTAGGGGAACAGTAGCATTACAGGTAATGTTCCATCAAATTTATAGATAAACGATATAGATTTGTGACGAAAATGAGTGTTTTTTTGTGAATCTCATCGCCATCTTATGTAAATTATCCAAGGTTTCATCAATCTTATTCAAAATCTATGTTTTCATCGTACTTGCGATTCGCTTGTTCAGTAATAATGAATAATCAAGTCATATATCAGTGATTCCGTCGAAAGTGGGATTTTCCGTGTTCCATGTTCCCCCAAGTTTTTAAGGGTCGGGATGTGCACTGTAGCAGTTTTCGGGGGTGTATTCTACTGGGGCGCAACTACGTTAATAGTTTTAGGGACGATCCTAATGTTCCTGGATTTTGTAGTGCCGGAAAATGGGTCCAAATGTCCTTTCCGTCCCCTGTAGTAAACCGAACTTGGACTTTACATCCATCACAACGCATATGCAGAGTCAAAAATCCCTGTATGTAGCTACGCACTTCAATTTGTAATACATCAAATAACATAATCCACCACTCTGCAAATCCAAACTGAGCCCTCAACTCGAGCACGGCCATCCGACATTTTTAAGACGGATTTGCACCGAAACTGCTCGCACAGCAGTAATTAGCTCGGCAAAGTCCCCGATCGTCTATTGAGCTTTTATGACTAATCAGGTTGATTTCTAGATACCCAAATACACCGAATTCTTGCGCGACATAAACCGAAAACTCGAATCCGCGGCCGAGCGCACCACATGAACGTGTTTTCAGAATGGCGTACAAAATTTTCTGTCCTTCCCGTCCCCATGGTGTGCTCCCCCCAACGCGTGAAACACATTTTCTTAAAGTATTTGTTTGCGATAGAGCAAATCTATGCGGAAAAGAGTCTACGATTGGTTGTCGAGCCGTGGGAATATAGTCAAGGCGAAATGTCCTTTCCGTCCCCCTCCGCGACCCCTTAAACTCGACATATCTTTGTCGGGCTTCAATTTTGAGCTACGTAGCTCTAAGTACTTCCTTTTTGTGCCAAAACAAGTGGGAACCAACTGCAATGACCCACTAAAAATTGTCTGGGGCTAAAATAATTTTCTGGCCCAAATCACGCTCGGTGACGATTTTAGCCCCAAAAATTCCCACTTTCGGCGGAATCACTCATATATGTTAGGCGACGAAAGTTGCTCATTTCGTTGTTTTTAATATCTATTGCATGGTAATCAGGAATCTCATCGATCAATACGTTTGAATATTATCAAATATATATCTTCAAGTTGGGGAATTCATCGTCTGCTCATTGTTAGCAATGAATATTATAAAAAAATCAGAAATTCTACACAGTATTGTGGACACATGTCCCGGGACATGTTTTATGCCAATGAAGTTCAGATGAAGGCTTCCAGTGGAATATAGGATCTGAATGTCTGAGTACACTTGAAGAATTCTGGAATAATCATCAGTTTTGATAATATCAATAATTGATCTATATGACGGAACTGTGAATTCCTTAATCTCAGGCCCCAGAGATTCTGGCCAATTTGATGTTATCATAGCTATGTCCAACCAAGAATCCGGAAACGATCAAGAATTTTTGAAGAGAATAAATTCAAAGGAAAAATCAGATCCTGATCAGGAACACAATGTTTATCATAACTTCGAAATCGGTTGTAAGGAAATGAAATTGTCACATATTCCTAAACAACAAATTCAGTCACGTTCACATTTTTCTGATGAATTCGATCTGAAATTCAGAGTAGAAATTGGGAAGAGCGAAACAAAGACTTGTAAGGCCAAGACTTTAAGATCAAGATTCAATGTATCACACCAAATAGTAAAGTTCAAAAATATTCCGATCTCGGTACCGACTATGACTCGGTCAGTCATCAAATAAAGATGAATAAAGGCCCAAGTTATCAAGCTACATTTAATACGAGAGGCAAAAAAGTGAACAAATCTCAGAGGAATTTAAATTTTGTATCTGATTACGGCTATCTCGATTACCAATGTAAGCATTGTGGTTCTGTCTGTTAGGAAAACGAATCGAGGAAGAGTTTTCCTTGCAAAAACGATTCGATCGTGTTATCCCCTCTCAGCAAATATCACAAAAAATCAAGAAAATTGCTCCTTTGCGATGTAGCTTTCAGGCACTTGATCCGTTACTATGATAAGATTTAGAGATTATTCTAGAAAATGAAATCATTTTACGTCAACGTTATGGAACATGATATTCTCTTGATGAAGTTTTGCGCTAGAATAGAGCAAGGCGCCAGCCGCGGTATCTCCATGAGTAGTCTCTGTAATACAAAGTTTTCTTCCCAAGCTCTTTACTTGGACAGGAACGGTCGTAGAGAGAACCTCAGGAGGAGGAAATTGTAGGTTTTAAAGAGATTAATAAGAGTCTGTGAGAATTTTCGTGATCTGATCACTTCCGCTGAAGTTGTACGTGATTGATTGAAGAATGAATGAATTTTTCTACATTCTCATCGTTGACTACGGCTACACAAAAAGGACGGGAGGAATATTTCAAAAACATAGAATAGATCTATAGATTTTTTTTGATCTTCAAGATGCTCTCTTCAAAACTCCCGTCCAACAAATTATATTGAAGATATTGATGTTTTAGTGAAACCCTCCTCGTTTTGTTATTTATGAAAGGTACTGTAGATGATGAGGACAGGGATATTTCATGGACAACTGGATAATTCCAAATTTTGGGGGTTAGTTATATAAATTACGAGGGAAATGCTCGCATATTTGGCGATGACGACATAGGAAGTTCTAGGATAATAAATTCTCGGTGGACTATGGATCACGAGGCGGAAAGCTACCGATTCGACAGATGCACGAAATCATTCCATCCCATTGAACTAGACCGATTTTGCTATCATAGACCATCCGGTGGCAGCACGGGATTGGCTATTGGCTCTTCCCGTGTTAGCTCCTGATTGGCTGATTGACTCTATATGAGTGACTCAATTACTGGGCTCGCTCTCACTCAATTCTGTCTCGCGTAAAGAATTCCCGAATCCACATCACGGCACGAATCGCTGCCGACCAGAAGTATTTCCGCCTCGTGAACCAGAAGTACCCGTAGTCTATCAGTAAGTATGAATCTTTGTATTGCAAATCCTCAAACTCAATGAATCATAGTTAATGTAATGAATTTCTTCCTTTTCTTTCCAATAAACCTTTGACCAGAAACCTCCTCATTCGGCTGGTGAAATCTCTTCTTCTGATGAGGACGGATTCCACCATATGGTGGGCCTGCACGGGAGTCCCTGCTCCCGGGTGAGTGTCCCAGCAATAATAAAGTCTCTCTTGTCACCCTCATCTCGAGGTTGGTCGAAATGACTCCTGGAACAAGGAGAATAGAGAGTACACAACGATATTGGCTATTCAGGATCAGAATGGAATAAAGAGATTTTAAACCGTCCACCCGTATCCGTCCATCCCCATTCCTGTAATCCACGACACTTTCCGCGGCCGGGGTTGGTCATCAAGCGATCCGCAGTCTGCATAGGGACGTGGGCGTGGTGGGAAGTAACCCCACGACTCAGGGGGTAGGGCCATAGTCATGCCCCGGTGGAGAGATTAGCACTTTCCACTCGGGCGAAAGGGGAGTAGAGTGTAGATGACCCCAGCAACTGGGGCGGACCACACTCTGCTCTCCAGATGATCGCTAGAGCACGACCTCAGGGAAGTGCTCGAGGGATCCCTTAGGTAGTATCATTTCCCCGGAAGGATTTTCACGGTACACTCCGGCGAGCGTCGATAGATTTAAACGAGACCGAGACTCGTCATTCTCAACGAGCAATGCGCGCAAACTAATTCACATCTCTTCTGGATGTAACACTAGTTCAAAAAGTTCTCCAAAAATCTGAAGTGACCGAAAGATCAGTTCATAGATAAAAAGTATGGGCGTCCCAACGTGACACAAATGCTCAAAACGGTGAAAAAGCCCGTAATTGACAGGAAGTCTGCTGAAACTTGATACAGGGACGTAATGGGGTTTACGGCTTTTTTTTCTCTGCATTCGACCGGCGCTCAGCCACCTATTCCAAATTTAAAAGGCTGCGTGTAGATGCGGCCTTTCCCATTCGACAATTGCGGTTCCACAGTGCGCGTCTCCCACGTCCAAAGGATGTAATTGCACACTATTCATCTGAATCAAAATTGAGCCGAAAAGGTCGACCATACTTGAACGATATCAGAAATATACAGTCCAGAAAAAATAGCTATAGCATATTTTATACACTTGAATATAAGGAGAAAGGTTGTGGAACTTTTCATAAATTTGACTTCTTGAAGGTCAAAATCTTGGGAGGCTTCCCACCAATTCTGCCTCTAAGTCATCCTCGGGGCATCCTCGCCGGGGAAGATAAGATCATTGAAAGACTCTTTCCATTGATGAATTCGAGTAGAAAATCTTCTTGGTTCGATATTCCTGCCGGTGAGCATGTCGTTGATCTGATTGATGGAGATGATGAATGAATGATTGTAGGGAATGTTTCAAGTCTTGACAATATTGTGTGAGAATTTGAATTACAAGATTTTGCGACATTGTACGCGATAATGTTCTGTGAATAACGAGAACTTCATGAAAGATGAGTATCGTGAATAATTGTTTCCCTGTTTGCCCACTTCAATACATTACATGAGATCAATCTATTGTCGGATGTTCCCAAATCAATTCGAGGCATATGTAAAACATACTGGAATACCTGTTTGTCTTCAGAATAAAATAGAGTGCATTACAATTAAGTCCAAATCTCTGATATTCATGTGACACCAAAAAAAAATCAGCGACAAAACTAGCGAGCTACGACGACGGACAAATGTAGTTACGTCCTTTCATTTTTGGAAGCACTCGCGCAAGAAAGGCTCAACCTTGGTGACGCAGGCGCGGATCCAGAGGGGAGGGGCTTGTCCGAGGATGAGTCCAGCGCCGCCGGGATTAGTCTTCTGACTCCTGTTATGGGAGACTCTGGCGTACTGGGATCGGGGCTGATGATCTTGTCATGCTCGGGGATTTGCGGTGGTCCTGGTTGGGGGTTTCTGCCTCTTCTCCCAGTAACTGTCCGCGAGCGTTGTCCCTCGTCGCGTGATCTACCCTCCCTGCTAGGGTGATTGGGACCTCTGGCACGCGACCCTCCGCGTGATCGTTACTCACCTTGCGGTACCGCTCGTTTGGAGGGGCCATGAATCCGCACCTGGCACAGCAGTAGGTGAGAGTGAGCTCTGCATGGTGTTCTCAGCAGTGTCACATAGAGTTCGCCAGCTTGCGGGCCCCCACATATCACCCGCAGTTGTTACAGAGAGGGCAATTTATCGGCGTGTCAACTGCAATGGGGAGGATGCAGTTGATGTGCTCATCTTCTACTACAGTGAAACTTTGATAAGTCGAACTCCGATAACTCGAAAGTCTCGTTAGCTTGAATTATATGCTTGGGATTTGGAATTTACGCTCGCTAACACGAAACTTGTACAAAGGCTTATATGGAACTCGCTGACTCGAAGTTTTCAGTGGTTCATGGATCGCGATGGAGAGCACTAAATAAAAATTGGAAACATCGTGATGTGGTCGATAAGATGAAAGTGATTTAGGCGGTGGAGGAGAAGATCAAAACAAAGATCAAAATAGCTGAGAAATTTCATATTTCTGCGTGAACTATTCAAACAAGAGGTTGTTAAGGAATTCATTAACGACATCGAAAACCAAAGTACACCTTTTTCACATTACTGCATGCATTCCGCATGATCGATCGAGCTTGGAGATTAGTCACCTTCGATTGCATCGAAGATTGTTTAGAAAACATGGGATTTTCTGTTGAGATCTCATCTACGGGACCTGTTTTGCCAGATTCTCGAGGAAAATTTAATTTAAGAAATGTGAATTAGATTCTTCCACGTTTTACTCCACTTCATTTTATATAGGAAATTTAAGGAGTCATTCCGACCGAAATTATGTCATGAATTTTAAAGTTGATTGTAACTACGATACGCATCGAATAGATACCGATTCGTGGATGAAGAGATATTCTTCGAATTAAACTGCTCCAATTCGAATTCATTCCAAAGCCTCGTCAATAACTCAAATTTTCACTAACTCGAATATTTGCTGACTCGAAATTTTCCTCATGGATTATGGAGCTTCGAGTTATCGAAGTTCTACTGTACTATATTTGACACCACGTCCATACCACTGGTGGTATGTGCTGCTTCTCGAGCCACTAAGCTGATAGTAGTGGATGCCCATCTCACTAAGCTGGAGAGTGGGTGTCAAGTAACCAATTATATACGCCTGTGTGTGTGCTAGTGTAGTAAGTGTAATAGCTTCGATCAAACGAGTACCCGAGGATCGTCCCTGAGTTGCCCCCCGGAGGAAAATTCCTTCTTGGCACTCCCTTTTTCGCGGGTTCAAGGGAATTCTGTGTCCTTCCGAGAACCAGGACGGAGTCCGTGGGAAAAAAGGTCATCAAGTTTTGTCCTGATTTTGGCATTTTTTGGAATGGATGTGACTCCTCGATCAACCATTTCAATGATTAATTGGATGATCTTGTGATGTGCGAGCCGAAGAACCCAAGTTCAATCATTTCCAAAGTGGAAAAATGTGATGCACCATATAAGGCCTACATAGTAGGAATCATGAAAATGTTGAGGTTAGGTATATAACTTTTGGGTGTTTCAATTGGTTTCTGAGGTAGCTAATGATTGGACCAGTATGTAGTCTTCTGCCCGGCTAAGAAATACGAGTTCAATCATTTTTGAAATGGAAAAATATGATTCACAGGGTCCATACACATACCACTGGGGATGCCGCGAGACGAGATGAGAGAGGAATGGGGGTTATCGTCTCGCTCTTGAAAAAATGAAAGATTTGGTTATTGTCTCGTTATTGTCTCGTCTCGTCTCGTTATCGAGCGAGACTCTCGACGAGAGTTGTTAAAAAATGATGATATATCATTACTCCTTGGCTTGATATGCGCTAAATAGCCAATGAGTGATTGTAATACCACAACTCAAGTTGAAACTCAGAAATCCAAAAACTTGTTGAATCTGAAATATCTATGGGTTAAGACTGATACGTCTGGAATAAGTCCCTTAGTTGGAAGAAAGAGATAAATGAGTATTTGAGAGCTGCTAGAGCTAGTGAAGGAACAACGCACATCCTTTTATCATGGAAGGACGACTCATACAAGAATCCATCACTAAGCCAAATGGCTAGAGATATCTTGAACATACAATCTACGTCAGGGCCAGTCGAACGCGGGTTTTCTGGTGTTTCATCAATAATGACTTATTTAAGAAATCGGCTGAGCCATCAGAGTGTCAAAGCATCCTTATGTCTGAATTTATGGATGAAATCGAATTCAAAAGCGGCCATTTGTAAAATTAATGTATAGGAAAAATTTTAAGTGTTCTTGCTTCAAAATGAATATTCCTTTCGGTTGTCAGAAAGACAATTGTACAAATATGTTTTTTGTCGATATCTCGACGAGAGCCTTGGTGAGAACAAAAGTTCTTATCGTCTCGAGCGGTAAATTACTGATACCCTCTCGCTTCGATCTTGTCTCGCCATTGCGAGACGAGATCGAGACGAGAGCAAGAAATCTCGAAATCGCCGCATCCCTACATATCATGAAACCGGCTAGGGGGGTAGGGAGGGAAGCGCGTGAAGGGATATACCACGGTTGGTCACGATAGGGGACGGGGGGCTCACTACGATTCCACGTCACCGTTTGGTAGCCATCTAAGTTTACGGGTTCATAGAACAATGCAATCCTTATCAGAGGCAGAGACATGTTACATAACGACTAATGTTCATAAGGTCATGCCTGATGCATCACGACTGCGATAGGCCGAGTGAAATTATGTGCACTGTCTTTGATGGTACGACTGAGTCGATTGACGTAGAACCCATCGATGACTCCACCGAGTAGCAAGAAACAGTCATGGTCGAAGAGCGTATGTTTATAATGATTGTTAAGGACATAAGTTCTTGGATCAACGATGGCATCTTTTTGACAGATGACCCAGCTGAAATGTGAATAATCACTAGTCTAATACAGTTCACGATAAAAGTTACTGTTCATGAAAAGATACCCAGTTAAAAGTTCGGATGTCGTTCCTATCCTTTCGATTCTGTTGAAAACAGAAAATATCACTCGATTACTAACTCAGTAAACAAAATCAAATTTGTTGGTTGATGAATAATTTGTGACCTTTCATTTATTCTTCTATCGAAAGAAAAACACCCCAGAAGAGTTCACTCTACAACATCAACATTTTATAGGACAACTTGGTTGATACGACGGGGTCCTTCGTCAGAATACTACGTATCACAGAGGGGAAGGGGTCGTTCGAATGTCACCGTGTACCACTTGGGGAGAGCGGGGGGGGGGTAAAAAAAGGCCAGAATCAGGTTACGTAGTATGCACACGGCTCCATATATGGCCCACATACTAAGAATCCAAAAATTTTGAGGTGAGGTATATAACTTTGGGTGTTCAAACTGAGTCACTATTGAATCGCCCTTCCTCCACGGAGCACCATCATCGTATGGGATAGAGTTCAAGAAACTCGGCAGTAACGTGGAAGTGCTCAGTCGACGGCATTTGCGAACGCCATTTATTGACAATGTTCGTTCCCCTGTTATCGAGCAGTTTGCTGAGCCCCATCGGTGCCTCTTCCACGTGTCAATATGCTAGCACATTAGCTCGATACCTAACAGCTCCAAAGAGTGGAATTGGGAATCATATTGAACAACCATTCCCTTCAACTTAGGCGGACGCTCGCTGAATATATGCAGTTTTCATATGAGAATGGCACAATCCTGATAGGGGTGCAAAAATGAACATTCTTCACGAGTTTTGTCTATTCCGAATGCAAGTTGCAGCGAACAGTTGCTTTACAATTAGTAAATGTCGGTAATGAAATCTTTGGGGACCCTCGACTGAGCTTTTATTGGATTTATCTTCTTGCCTTCCGTAATCAATGCATCTTTGTCCAATCTATACGTGGATCTCTACAGTCCCACATCCTCTAATCAATTGGGCAAATACTAGGGTATTATCCGATGATCGCGTGTAACAAAAACCTAATTCCCCGTTTCAACTAACCTATAGCCTTTTTATTCAGATCGAAGTGTGGTATATACGGCAACCGTTCTTGTATTGTGACGATGTCGAGATTGACCGCTACCCACCCGGCAATTCAGCCTAATTCCTTCGTTGACCTGAGTAAATTGAAGATGCGTCTCGACATTGATAATTTTGTAGTAGGATACAACAAGCTCAGTGCATCTAAAGAGGAAGGGAACAAAAATCTAGGACTGCATTGCGACGGGCACCCCTACAGTACCGCAACCCGCTAAGCATTGGCGTGCCCGCACAGTAATGCCACAGGCACCAGGCCAACTGTATGCTTACACCAGTCACCGCCACGTGGACATCAATCTCTCTCACAAGCGGAACAGAGGACCATAGGAAGGAAACCAGCCCAACCGCACCAGCAGAGTCAGTCGGCCCGGAGCTCGGGCTCAACTCACTAGTTAATCTTGGGAGCTCCAAGTATTAACTCTCTTGATCTTTCTCGGCTTTAGGAGCTCTAGAGTCGTGAAAGACAGACCTCGGGAGCACCGAGGCAGAAATGTTATCCAGGAGCTCTGGATAACAGCCATCCTAGATCTTCGCATCCTGGGAGCACCAAGATACGTAAGATTAGTTAGGATATTGTAACCTGTATAACCCGCCCGCGAAAACCGACCGGGGTGGAGGCATTTGGTGGGAGCTCCATCAAATGTCGCTGTCAGGAGTCCACTGACAGACTAGTTCACTAGCCAGTCACTGTGCTGCTGCTCATCGCAAGGAGCTCTTGAGATGAATAGAACAGTACCCGTATTATCCCGTTCAAGTAACTTAATATGAATTGTATTTCTATCAACAGTTTTGAGGGTTATTACAGTGTATTAGAGTAGCAGTGAATTAGCCAAGGCCTGACGGAAATTGAATATATCATTATTAATTCTTTTGTACATATTATTCTCAATATATATTATTTATTCCAACTTTGTTGTATTCAATTGTCATCCCCACCTAGAATTCCCGACATCCTGCAATCCCTTCAGTTACAGCATGGCATGTATTTCAGTGGAAGTCAACAAACGAAGTACCTAAAGAGGATAGAGTCATCCGAAAAGTCTCTGTTCCATGGGCAATGGCTATAATTCGGTTCATTTGATAAGGGTGGTTCGAAGACGACGATGTTCATGTATACCGAGCCGTATATTCCTTATAATAAGTTGAAACATGCACCGAATCTGAAAATAAATCTAACCTGACCTGGTGCAATTTTGTCAATTAGTAGATAATCGCATGGATTTATCCATTAAGTCAATCTCACAGTTACATTATGTTTCTTTTCATAAATGCAAACAAGGTATGAAAGGCAAGGGGGATCATGAACGTGTCAAGAAAATATTAGTTCTTATTGAACTTGGACATTAGGATACTCTGACTATTCAAATTCATTTTGGAGGAGAATTCGAGTCTCCAGCTGATACAATGTACGTGCTTGGTCATAGAAGACGAGCAACAGTTTTGGCCCGCACTTCCGATGTCACATACGCCGAAGCATTCATGCTACAGAACGCGGGCTATTTCTACGCGCACAAACTCACCGGAGAATTATTCTGTGTACACTATGCCCAAGCCTATTATCCGAGCATACACATGCTTCGGAAAGTCCTGTGTAGCAATAGTGTGTTATATCAGCATCTTACGAGTGATCACTCGCCACTAATGTTGGAAGACAATCGTAACATTCGCAAACTGCAAGCCTCTACACGTACTCACATGTGTCAGGTTTCACAGCTTTCATCCCGTCTGCCTGAGACCCCAGCTCTTCGCATGGAAGTTGTTCAATTGCAATTATCAGACTCTTCGAGATCTCCAACTGAGTGGTCAGCTAAAATCGCGTCCACGTCGAATAATTCATTCCCACTCTCCCCTTTTTTGGACCAAATAAAATCCGCAAGGTGCATGTTACTAATCAACAACTTCCGTGCATACACGGACAGTCAGATCGGCCATGCTGTCTCCATGCTGAGAATGACCCACTCCCAAAGCGATCCTTCCTACAATACTGCAAGTTATACCCCTCCAACGAAGCAATTCTTAGGACACTTGTACTTGGCCGATTGATTTGGTTCGGCATTCCATCGATTCCGAATTCAAATACCATGATCTGACGGTTCTCGCGAAACACCTTGATACGGGAACCAACCAGACGACGCCCCTGATGGTAGAGAAGGTATTATCTATTCCCTATGTTGTTCCTCGCAATGTCTTTGGAGGCACTCATTATTCGACAGCCCAAACACTATCGGTGCCACGTATTATCTGTCAACAAATTTCCGCGTTTTGTACACCCAGGCCCATTTAATAGACCCTCGTTTTCGCACGGTTGCAATCAAAGTAGCATAGCTGATGCATACATTGTCAATCATGTTCGAAGTCCTCAAATCTCGTGATAACATACCTTCACTCGGCGCCAGGGATCCATGTTTTCCCGGAGTGGCTCGCAGCAAGGGAGTTTGACGCATTCGCGAATGCTCTGCTTATACCCGACAGCTCCTAATATTATCGTTAGAAATTCTCGATAATAATTGAGTTTCTTCTGAATAGTGCCTGTTGTAATGAAAACGACAGCGGGCTCCAACTTCGCCCGATGATATATTGCTTCTTTTAACATTAAAAGATATTTTCTTAAAATTGTTTCATTGCTTGAAACACTTTTTTCAGATCCAGAAACGAACTCGAGTGATTTTTGCATAATCGGGTCGACTCTTAGAAAAGTTTTTATATTTAGTTTTCATTGATTTTTCCGAAATCACCGTTTTGCATTTACGCCCTTTCTCCTGCCACCCCCTCGATTGTTATATACTCATCATGAATTCATAATCCCGACAGGGTTGTCGGGACGATTCTTCTCCCTGATCAACGAACCCGCGTTTCAGTTGAAACAAAGAAGCCGGCCGAACTCCTTTTGCACAACTAACCTCTTGTTCCAGTGTAAGAGTCATCCATACATCCGTCTAAGACTTGATATCATTCTTGCAGAACTCCCCAGAGCCAGTTACAGGAGAATCGAAGACGTCCCGTAACTTGAATAATCCGTTGATGTTAATCGCGTTCATGGATATGTCTTCAATATTCAGTTTTTGTCGGAGCTCCGTTGAAACCTCCAGCCAGACTACGAATGAAGAGCTAGCTGAGGCTCGATCAAATCTCAACCCAAATATCAACGAGGCACTCAGTCTTCTCACTGAGGTTTTCATCTTGCCGGTAAGCAGAAATATCTCGTGATCGTCCCTGAGGTAGAAAGAGAATCAATCAATTCTAGGATCGACATTGTACTCTTATGAACCAGGATTCTTCAGTTCGAGTTCTATGGGTCATCTTCTGTCCTCACCAGACCGTCGGGCCAGTATGTTGGGAGGTATCCTCTAAATGATGAATCTAGGATATTGTGCAGTATACATTTATTCAAAGGTGCGGTCTAAATCCGAGAGACTTTTTTTTTGTAGGCCGGGAAGGGGAAATCTTCATAGACACCCACAAGAGTGTGGGTAGTGTCGGATTCACCGGGAGGGCGCCAACCCGAAGGTTATAGTCCCAGAAGAAGGAAGGAATGGACAGAGAGTAGAGCAAAGATGAAAGATACAGGGAGGCTTGCGAAGAAGCGGGAGCCCTGAAGTAGTCCAAGATGCCACTCAGGGACCATACGCACAGAGGCGGACGAGATGGTGGAAGCACACACTACGGGTGCTAGGGCTGAAGGCTAGGGGCGGGGGAGTTGTCGTGTGCTCCCGAGATACTAAGATCTCCCTTGCCGGAGCACTGGGGCACGGGGAGTGCGTCTGTCTCCCAGGATCAACTAAGGATCCTCCTTGCGGTTAACTGGGGCCGGGGAGTCGTTACTCTCCCAAGATCCGAAGATCTCCCTTGCGGGCGGGGAGAGACTCCGACAAGTGCTCCTAATTTCACAGCTGAAAAATACTTTTCACTTTCGAAATTGACCGTCTGCCACCTATCGGCGAAAACGAAAAGTTTGAGCAACATCGGAACAGCGTAGCCTCCCGGAAGGCGCACGCGTGCAAGGAAGCGCGCGTAGTACGGGCCCGGCCTCGCCCCAATACACGACCCATCACACTGTTAAGACTCAGTTCAACCTATCATACTCGATCCAATCACGATGCTACTTCGTTTAGATACCAATAATACTTTGACACAGTGGTAGTTGTGCTCGAAAGTATGGTGAAGCCTTCGAGCAATTCTACTGTGTTAATATACGCCTAAGTAGCAGGATATTCTCATCTCCTCATAATTCCCAAACACACATTAGCCATTGTTATCGACCTTAAGGACATGCCATCCTCTGTTGAAATCACTCAGAGTTATAGGCCCTTCACCATCAAATTTGAATTTTTGCAATCGGTCACTTCTTCGTTGAGATACGAAATATCGTATTTCCCCGAGGTTGAAATTAGTTTTGGGGAGGAAGTATGCTTTGACGCACGTGACGTATGCGTGCTTCTCCTCTAATTCCTTTGTAGAGCGTGAATTTTCAAAAAGTAAAACTGATCCTCCGATATATCTCACACAAACGTAGCACTGACCGAGGGAATGCGCATCAACCCGTATCCTTCTGGTATTCTAAGATTTGAGGTAGCAACGATTTCTCAAAATTTGATGTAAAAATTGATAAATTTCGGGTTTTGCTCCTAAAGGTCACATTTGATACAAAATCTGATGGAATATTCCGAAAGATGGGATCATTTTACGTCGAAATTATGTGCCATGATATTTTTCATCCGAATTTTGCCCCAGATTAGAGCGAGAGAATATTAAACAGGGGCTAGGCTCGGTATCTCCCTAAGCACCCCATGTTAGTACAAAGTTTTCTTTCGGAGCTCGTAAGTCAGACAGGAAGGGCCATACAAAAATTCTATAGAGGATTAAATTTTTAGATTTTTGAATGATATACAAGATCTTGTGAGTATTTTTGTGATCGAATCAGTCCCGTCAAAATTGTGAGTGATTGATTGAAGGAGAATTTCTTCTGAATCTCAACCACGTGCACGGGCACTTTAAAAGCACGTAAAAAATTATCAAAACCCAAGAATTGATAGATTTGTGCTCTTCGAAATCCTTTTTTCAGAGTTCCCGTATGACCAATCGAATTGAAAATATCACTGTTTGAGTGAGACCTTACGTGTCCTATTATTTATGGCACGGACTGCCATGTATACGATTCAATCACGACTTCTTCAATTCAGCAGCGTGGGGTCTTTAAAACGCATCAGATCTCACAAAATATGCTGAGAATTGATTTGCATGTTGATTTTCAGGTTATGTTCATTCTAAATGATTGAGAATACCTTGAAATACGACAATTCGTCCATTTGATACATCACCGTTAAGTCCCGGAACCGATATCACTTTCCCAGAGCCTTAGAATCGCGAAATGTTTATAGAGGCACATGAGGATTACAACGTCAAAAACGAATGCAATAAAGATACCTCGGCTCCGATTCCTCAATTCCAAACGTTCCTTAGCTCGTTTCAAAGGTCTCGGAACATTCTTCAGAGTGAATTGAAGAACATGAGAAAATATTGAGATGAGCCAAAATTATGAGTAAAACAAAAGTAGTGGGGGCAGTTAGGCTCACTTCTCATACGAGAATGAGGAGGATCTTCATGATCCCGAGATAAGTTCTATCAGCTCTGCAGAAATTGTGTGCGAAAGTTTGTTATTTGGTGGTGATCCGGTTAGAAGTGAACAGAAAGTATCGGTTGTGCTCGAGTATCCAACCGTACTCAACTCTGTCAGATTTTGGGGATTTTCGGGAAAGAGGTCAACATCGATCTGTTGATATGACCCTTCTCAATTTCATGACACACCAAATTCTTGCCATGTGTTCTGATCAAATTTCAAAGATTTTTTATATTTTATGACGTTCCCGAAACGTGCGAGATCTTTGCGGAAATGACTGTCAATCCATGACATCATCTTCTTGTTCATAATAAGTATTCAAAAGAATCTGATCTTGTTTCCAACATCTTGTCAAAAGAAATCACTTCCCCTTCGGTATAGCTAACGTTATGAACCCTTTCAGTATCTTGACGCTCAATTAACGCCGTTGCGTGACAATATCCTCGCTGACAACGATGGTTCTCTTCCACGCCTCGAAAACAAAGCTCGAAAATCCAACTCATTCTCTTCACGAGATAACTCCATTCCCACGGCAATGTGTAGCAAGCTTTCACATTCGTTTTCCGTTGGCCCACTGAACAGAAGACCGCCATTCTAGCAGTCACAATGGTACCCATACAGTAACGCACTTTGCACTTGAGAATATAGTACGCATCATAATTTGGTACGTGCTAAGCCATAAGGTTTTAGTACCTTGCTTTGGCCCACTTGCTCGCAAAATTGCGCAAAGCTCGTCGTGCAAATTCGTTGCGCGAGCGACCTGCATAACCGCGCAACACATCTCTTCTGGCGAGTGATTCGATTCGGGAATTTTTCGTAGCCCCGAGGCATTGGATTTTCGGCAAGCTCGCATTTCACGTCGTCGTCCGTGCGAGACTGGCGTTTGGCCGGCGTTTTTGACACATTTCGACACCACCACGCCTGTTTTGATTTGTTTCGTCCGTCACAGCCTCTTGGATAGATGTATGGATGAAATGGAAGGATTGATGTTCGAATGAACGCGTGCGTTTGCACCAATAGCGCCGTGTATGAGGAGATGTAGAATGATGGCTTCTGAGGGATAAGAGGGATGTTTTTTTGCCATGCATTTTTGCATTGAAGCTTTTAGAGAAAGGTGACACTCGCTGAAAGGATGAGCCCTGTAGATGTGATAGAAGAAACATCGACGCGTGATATCTTGTTTCGGAATAATACTTCGATACCTATTTCACAATACCCAGGGGGTGTTTCCCCTTTCCATTGGAGAGCTTCTTTGCGTAAAAAAAGAAATTCTCCATTCGTCTTGCTCGTATCATCCGCACGTATATCCGGAGTCAAGAATGGTGAGCATATACAGCAAGATATGATATGCAAACATATGTAGCCTGAAGATCCCTTCATCGAAATCCTTTTCGAAAACCGATACTAATAAATACACATCACAGATTTTGCCAACTGAATATAACTAGATGTCACGTACAGCCGGTCAAGAATTGAATGCAAACAAGGAGCAAAGAAAAAGTTATGTTGGTCACACATCAAATTATCCTCATAACAACCATAATTTTTCTCGCGATAGATTCCAAAGCATAAAAAGGATACCATAGAGATGAAGGGTTACGAATGATGAGCATTTGCAACAATAGTTTCATTTCTCAGTTTGTGTTTGCAGGGGCAACATTCCAGCTCGGAATGGAAACGATACGAGAACATTACTGGACCTTTATAGCGATAAATTCATTCTCGAGTTAGCCAGAAGTGCCTCTGTAGGAACTTGAGTTCATTGGAGTGATCTTGCTAGGAGACTTTTAATCTCATCAATCTTCCCGTGAGTTTCGTCAACAACACACTGAAATTTCTCAATACAAGTGGATATTTTGATGCTTTAGATGAGTGCTGTAGGTGTGACGAAAAAACTTCTGATTGTATCACATTGACTTTTATTACCTCCTTAATCTTGCTCTGAGCGCAGAGCTTCAAGATTTGAGCTTATTCCAAGAGTGCGAAGAAACAAAATTGAGATGGCAAAATGATCTCTTGTGAGTTGACAAGAAGTGGACTGTGACTGCTTTGATCCTCAAATACTGATAATTCACAAATTTTGTTTCATTCCGAAATAAATTTCAACATGACCAGCGAGTTCAACTTTGAACTGTGTCACAGTACGAGTTCAACTTGTACTGTGACTTTTTGGCTTTCCATACGCTGGTTATTCTCTGGGAAAGGCATGAACTAGCAATGGCCCAAAAATTACGGAACAAAGAAATACCCCAGAAAGCTCATTCAGTCTCGGTCCGTTTGAAGCGCACCGGTATCAAACCATTCGGCAAGAGTCGAGTTTTGACGGTCGTCGTGAGCATTTGAGCCTGCGCGCAACTCGCTGTTATTACTCGCTGTACACAAGTATTCGTGCACCATACGACTGACACTCCTGCTGGTTGTTGTAAGAGCGTTGCGTTAATGAGGTAATTTTTTCGCTGTCACTTTCTCAACGGCGGTGGAACGGCGACGTGCGTGAAACGCGACTTTTCTCCGTGTAATCTGCTTCGATCGGTCTCGGATAAGAGACTCCAAACGACTATTGTTCACGTGCTATACGCTCTTTTTTTCCCTCGACTCTTATATTCTCGTCGTCGTTTCTCGGCGCGTCCAAGAGATGCGGTGCGCTGTATTTAGCCTCTTTGCTCGGGCTGACGTGTACGGCAACGATTCGGATAAGACGGCTGTACTGCTATTTCTGAAGTCGGAAATTCAATGTTCCTTTGCTTCAGTGGCGAATGTGGTTCTCGGGATTTCACTTACCTTTGAGCCCAACCGATAAGCTCCAGACTTTGGTCGTCGGGTCGGATGTTCTCCGAGATGGACGAGATAACGTGTGTTATTCTCATCTTTGTATCTCATACTTTGGACGGTATCGCCCACCATCGAATGGTTCTCCCTTGTCAGACATTGGAACTGAAACACGAATCAGATTAATTCTGAATATGGTTTTTCGAAGTGTGGTTAGAATAGTTAACTTCAAAATTTTTGAAAAGTATAACCTGAGGTCATGCATTGTTCAAGCATCCCTCGCAACCCCAGGTCAAACAACAAAATTGAGGTTCAATCAAAGGAGTCTGGTGGGAGTACTTGACTAGATCTGGTGTCATATAAAAATCTAAGGCAACATTTAAAAGCGTTGATGCCTCTGAGACAAGGTTTATGGGATGCTATTTTTTCAGTATTCCAGACCGTACCATCATATACGGATGACTGGGTTCTTGCCAGGTTTCAGAATGATTGTCACGCAGATTCCCTAGAAGAACTTCTTAACAAAGTTCATGATGGATCCTCATATTGATCGTATAGTCACTGGCTCAAATTTCTGGTGACACTAGTAAAACAACACGTTTCAAGTTTATGGTTTTCAGTTACTTTCGACATACCTGGAGGTTCCGATTGTGTCACGAACGAGTGGAAAGGCCGATTCTTACAAATAAATAGACTTCAGACTGAATGAGGTAAAAGAGTTCTGTTCAAAAATCGCACGAGGAAAGAGTAGGGAAAGGCATACTGAATGTTCGTCAAATCGTCAAAAATATTACAGATTATTTAGTTCATTGCCGATGATTCAAAAACTCTAAACCTATTTAATGGCAGCGAAAACAATAACTTCCGAGACGCGATTGAAATACCTCAATCTGAACAGGATAATCAAACTCTTCACACCGACAGAGTGAAAAATTTCGAGCTCCCAGATACATTTGATCGCAAAAAGTGGCCACACGGATCGTGAAATCGACTCCAACTGCTCACTTATCGACTAATTCGCACGAGGTGACAGCTTTTATTACGACAGCGCCGAGTCGTTAATTGTGTACTCGTTAAACAGCCGTCGCTCGAGCGGGTAATTGGTAATCGGCAATCGTTAATCGCAACCGAGTCGCGTTTTCCGTCGGCCCGCGTGATGGATTATCGTATTCAAATCGAGCGCGCCAATAAAATACTCATAGTGAAGCGCCGGGACATGCAACAACACTGTGTTATGTGTCCGTTGCTCGTAACTCTAATATACCTGAATACCAACATCACAGAGAACAGAGCGATAATGAAGTCGCGGAAAAGCCAATAACCTCTCGCTCGCTGTGTGCAAGCCAACTTTTCTGCCTGACTGTATATGTGGTTACTAGATGCGTTGCTCCTCGCCGAGTTACAACTGATAATCGCGTGAGATGCATAATGTAAGAGCAGTTGTACTTGCGGTATATGTTTAGAGCTCGAGCAATTAGCGGTGAAAAGCCGCGAGAGCACGTACAGAGTGTATACTCGTTATTTGGCACCACGTGAAATTAATTGAGACGTTCGAGAGGGAGGTTATCCCGCGGATTACGAGTACGACGTATTTGCGCATCTCGGTGCGCAGGTGGGCGGGACAAAAAAAGGCGCGAAAGTGCGAGAGTCGCGCGGGGAATCGCAAAAATGCAGCTCGGCTCTAATTGAGCACAAGTATACGATGCTCTAGAGTCGAGCGAGGTCGTTTGACGCCTCCTCCGCGACACATGCGTTATGGTATATTGTGAGGCAGGCGTCATAACCGTTTGCTGAATTTCCCACGTTACGTTGGCTATATCACATGCAGCACTGCTATTACATTTTCTAAGCGGCAAACCAGTTTCTCGTATATAGACGAGACAGGGAGTCGTGATTGCCCGCCGCCGTCGCCTGGAAAAACTTGCTCCCCCCCTCTCTCTCTCTTTAATATCATGAGTTGAGCTGGAGTAGTGCTCAGAGACTGCCAGGAGCGTATTATAGACGGAACGAGGGCGAGGCTCGCGACCATTCTGCACCAGTTGCAGTCTTGCGAGTATAGTATAATGGTGGGTATGGGGAATGAGCCAGCTGAAATGAAACGGAAAATTGATTCTCGAAGCCGAGATCCCACTCCGTATTCTTCTTTGCTCACCGATGCTCTTGGGCACATTTCAGGATGTATGGACCTACCTTGCTCTGTAACGGCAACTGCCGTGTTAGTGTAGCGGCTAATGATGATATTAATCGTTGACATTTCGACTATTGAGGTAATTGTCCTGTCACAGTGATCGACAACATTATGTTTTGTAACTTGATGAGAATTTAGTTGAAGTATTGATGAGTATCTGTGCAAAATCTCAAGTCGATTGGCCGTTTTGTTCTGAAGCCTTGGCCAGCCAAAAATCGGGTGTTTTCGTCGCATTCAACATCGCGCTTATGGGAGAGAGCACGCAGAACGGCATCTTTTTGAGTCTCACAACTGATCCCGACAACAGAAAATGATGAGACTGCGGGAGAAAGAAGGCCATAAAATGATGAATCTTTTGGCCAAGTCGTTTCAAGATTGGTCGTCTGGTTGTTCCGAAACAAACATCAGAAAATTGAAATTGCAAAATGGCCTCCACAAAAGTTCTGTTTATGGCGAAATTATCGTCCGGTTCAAGCCGGTTCTGATCGAAAAAGTATTTAAACCCATTCAATTTTGCTTTTCGATGTGCAGAACAAGCCAATTTGCCCAAATTAAAATCCAGTTAAAATCTTTGTTACCGAAATGTGAGGTTAGGTAGCCAGAGGTCAGGCCAGGTTGCAGGACGACTACTTCAACTAATGTAGGCAAAGAAAATGTTGAAGTTGAAGTGTGTTTGCGAAGAGAGTGGAGTGGATACGCGAATAGCCGTAGCCTCGCCGAGAGCCTCGTCACGTGAGGGTGAATGTGAGAAGTACGAGTGGGTCGTGCTGAATTTGCAACGAAGGCTGAAATAGTGCACACTGTGCATCGCAGCATGGGTCAGGGTATACTGATGCAGAGGGTGGAAGGCCACTCTCGCCCGAGTGACACATTTACCAAGAGCTAACTCGCTAGTTCGGGCTCGAGTGGTGCTGCAAAGAGCCTGCGAATGATGCAAAGCTCCCACTGCCCCACAGATAACATCCTCTACCCCTCGTATTCGTCTTCTTTTTTGCATCTCGTTTCACGTTCCCTTTCAAACTAAATCATCTTCAGAAAATTTCCAATGATTTCTGCATACCCTGGGACACGTAGTAAATGCAACCACTTAACAGAACCCCTCAAATTCTTCATCCTTTGAGTTACAACTGATAAGATGATAGGCTAATTTGAGAGCTTCATTGGAGAGACTGCTGACCGCTTTGTTGAATTCCAACACAGATAAGGTTAAGATAGTTTGACGTAACACGTGATTTTACCCGATCGACGCGTATTCCCTTGTATAAGAAAAGTGTCAAGGATGGGGACACATAGACGATTTTCGTCTGACGAATGTAAGGGAACGAAACGATAACTGCAATCGGAACACGCTCATGAAAGTCATAGTGAGGAATGCGAGGAATGATAGATGAATATGCATACGTCGATATCCGTTAAAGCATACCGTATCATTCCATCCCTTCGGCAAGTGCAAGCGGTAATTCCCTCGGTACCGCACTATAATATCAGCACGACGTTCTAATTCCAGCATCCAAACATCAGCTTCAAACTTCACTTGGGATCCCCTTCAAGATTGCACGCTCACTCTGGCACAACTCGACTTCATCCCTGAGCATCATCATCAGACATTTGCTCTCCAAGTGCAGTGCACGCGTGTAATCAAAAATCTTGTCCCGCGTCTAACTATTTTTGCGAAAACTTGACTCGCAGTAAGTACACCAGGAAGCGGTCTTATGATATTAAACTGGCAGGTCGCCTATTACTTGTATATCACGTGCTTAGAATCCACCAGCAGCAGCAGCAAACTTAGTCGGTGGAACATGTGAGTATGGGGGACTCGTGTGTATGATGAACTCGTCCAGGAAGTCAAGAGCGAGCTGCGAAAGGTGTGTACCGTTATCCTGCTATGTGTGGAAGCCTTAAACTGTTTAGAGTCCCTGCAGTAGTTCATGAATGCATGCATATATATATAGGCGTGTTGTGTGTATCCGAGAGCGAGATTCCCAAGGAAAGTGATGGCGACACGAGCCACAACTGATAACACGGAGACGCGAGCCGCGTAGCTCGCTCTCGATCGCACTATCTGGATTCGAACGGGGTTTTCGAATGAGCCATATTCAACATTGCCTTATCCGATTGCGAGAGATCGATGTATCGTGTGCAATGTAAACAAAGACGCATTTCTTTTAGATTTCAGGAATCGATCCGTGCGCCAATCCCGTTTTATTCATTGTACTATCAGATATATAGAATAGACCGTGTTCATGTGTTTTCTGGATAAAATATCAGAAGGGGATATAGTTTGTTGTGAGTTTCTCAATCAACCAGTGAGTTCGGATATCGAGAGTGTTCGTGGTTTTTCTTCGCCCTGGATATCTTGGAGCCCGTGTGTATTGCAAATGGCGAGTCGACAATAATTAATCTCGTCGCAAGCAAATCATCACTCCGAGTCCGATTGTCTGATAACATTTCCAGCACAACGGCTGCTGAAGAGCTATTCATGAATCACATCGGATCTCGCTAACTCACAAGCTCGTCTCATATCTAACATTGCACGGAGAACTACAAGGAAAGTACAATTCTATTGCAGATTCTCATCCAAGCAGACTTGATGCATGGCGAAGAGTAGTTCCAACAGTATCATTCGATAAAGTGGCCCACTTCTATGACATCAGGAGTGTTTATTGGGAAGATGATCATCTCTGAAGAAGCTAAAGTAACATCTCGAATCGACTTTCTTTACTTCGATCCAAGTTGGTCGTCCGATTCCCATTTGAAAATCTCTCAAAAAAGATGCATCGGCAAGGACCGTAGGATTTTGTCAATCATCTCGATCCTCAGCTGACCTGGACCAAAAAAATCGGAACATTGCGTTAATCGAGCTGTTTCATAATTCTAGGCTCGATAATCCTGGCTCTCAAGCAGAATTTAGTCTCGCAATAGAATTCGATCCTCGTATTGCAGAGTGAAAATCGTCTAGTCCGACTACGAGTTGGAGCAGATATATCGTGGTCCGCAAATGATATGCAAGTGGATCGTGAGTTGCGCGGCACAGATAAGGCGTACTCGCGAGGCAGAGGATATAGCCGCACGAAGCGAGCTGTGGCCGACAAACCTCGGATTTACTGCAATTGCGCCCCCCCCCCCCCCAGCCACGCCCATATGCATCCAACTCGCAACCCAAACACACTCACACGCGCACATACACTCACTACGATGCATATTCGCACACATACACGCAACTTTTCCACTTGGTACGAATCTGTGTGTAGGTATAATATCTCGTCCCTCCGATACTCTGATGCACTGCACGCGCCCGAGGCTCGCGCACTGTAGTATATGAGCCATGTTGGGTACGTATGCGAGTGTATAGCTCGCACTATAACGGTTCGACCGCCCGAAGTCGATATTCCTAGTCATATGGGTGCATAGAACACATTGAGATAGGCCGTACCGACGACGAAGACGACGACTATTAAAATGAATCAGAGGTGAGAGGTTCGATGGTGGGTGGAGGTGATGCGCCTGCGAGAATCAGTCAAGTTCACGATCGCGCCCACTCGCGAATTATCTCCCTGCGAGCCCTCGCCTTCGCCATCTCCCATTACTGCTCCGGTGCGATTGATTTTCCTATCCCGAGACGGCGCGATGAGCTTGCGGATTCTCATCTCTGGCGCTCGTGTTGCGGATCTAGTGATAGACCTGAGCTTGGAAAACTGATTCTCAAAATTTCATACGGTGGTATGTCAATCAGCAGCGTATTAATTGAGTCACAGCGAGAGAATGATAGGAAAAGTAATGGCTCTCGTACAAAAATTCATCTTTCTCTGAATTTTTCCCGCCAGACAACTTGCTCTTATTTCTGTGAGGTGAGTACAGACCCCTACCCCCCTTTAAAGACTATTCTCCACGAATTTGGAACTTGGATTTTCAATATCGTGGGTTCACTCTCATCCATTTATCCACAAATGTCGTAAATCTATAAGAATGTGACTTGCCACAAAATAAAGCAAATCCAGCAGCATGCTGCCCCTTCCCCCGCCCCCCACGGCATTCCTTTCTAGATTGACACCTCAAAATGTCGAAAACATCTCAGAATTCGTGATTTCATTGTAAACTCGATCGTAGATAAGTAATGCTTCAGAAAACTCGATGCTGTTATGCTGTTAAAGACCTGTGGTTGAAATTGAACTACTGATGACAATTCCTGTTCCGGGTAATGATTGTAAGTTCTGGAGTCTATTTTCGATGTTCTGTGAAAATTCTTCGATACCCTTCAAGTAGCTGTGTATTATGAACGATGGCAACGAAAATTTCAAAACGACGATCGCAGTAGGAAGCAGTGCTCAGAAATGCAACGTGAACTCTTCGGGAATTTGAAATTGATAGATCCGGAGTCAATAAGACATGAATAGGATAATGGAATGAGGTTATTCACTGAGGAGTACTTTGGAAATACTCTTGGCGCTGTAGAACCTCTTATCATCACTGTTGCCTCAATATCTATGCGACCTCGCTCGACACCCATATAATCAGTCACGTCTGACAACACTGTTAACGCGACAGCCTGCGAGTGCTCATTCAGAATTTTGTTCTCCAGCGAACTAGTTTATGTAGTTTAACTCTTGGGAGGTTTGCACTACTCCAGTCATGAGTGCACATGGTTTTGAGTTCAAAGAGCTCAGCACGAGGTCTGCAGATCACATATCTATGAGAGCGAGTCGCGAACAATGTGCAGCATGACTCGCGAGCTATATAACCTACAACGGCCAGGAATGTGATCCTGAAATTGAAGTGACTGCAAGTAGTATTACGAGTACAACACGGTGTCTCCGATGCTGCGAAAGTCGGTCGACTGCACGGCCAAGTACGAGCATACAAGAGCAATCTGCACGTTGTCGGTGTCCGTGTCGTGATGCCAGAGTCTCTCAAACAAAATGTATAAACCCGCGTAGAAATTGAAAATATTGGCGACATGTCGCCGAGCTATCGCGAATTCCCATTTGCGACAGCTCTGCGATAGGTCGGCGATAGGTCGGCGACATGTCGCCAATATGATTTTGCGACAGCTCGCCGACATATCGCCAAACCTGTATTTGCGACATGTCGCAAATTCGTCGACAAAATTTTTCAAAAATTCGAAATTTTATTCGATTTTGTGATTTTTCATGGAACGGGAATCGATCACAAGGAATCTGAGATTGAAATTATGGGCTTGATGGTACTTTTATTTAATTAAAAATAGGCTCTTGGTGTACAAATTCATCTTTACATATCTTTTGACTTCTTGTTTAAGAAATTCCAACGTTTTACGTTCATAAGCACATTCACAAGGTCCAAATAATTAGAAAAATTTGATCGCAGTAGAATAGCGCGTATGATACATTATTACAAATTCGTAAGAAAACTCGCTCAACACTCTGATCGTCGGGCTAAAATCACTTGATCTTATAATTTTTTGTGACACAGCACAGATATTCACTTCTCATTTTGGTGAAAATGATCAAGCTGATGAGTTTTGAAGCCGCATCTCGAAATCCGCAACACATTGCTCACTCGAGATGCCACGTCGTCGGGCCTCCCCATCGGAGCAAAGACGCTTCCGAGACGTCTGCGA
Organism: Eretmocerus hayati; assembly: GCA_029851415.1. Lineage (NCBI taxonomy): Eukaryota > Metazoa > Arthropoda > Insecta > Hymenoptera > Aphelinidae > Eretmocerus > Eretmocerus hayati. The sequence continues at coordinate 3,133,987 of CM056741.1, read as the reverse complement.
CTACTTATTGCAAGGCTGATGTAGGTGGACACATCAACCCCATGGCTGACTCTTTGTCTCGTGGAAAACAGACGGCCAAACTTTGACGGGCGAGACTCGATAAGGCATGCTTCCGCGATGATCATCCGGCGTAGCAGAACTCGCAGAACCCAATGCCATCCGTAGTTTTTCTGAAAAAATCACGCACACGCATTAGAAATGCAGCTTCTATTCTTGATACAGGTGGATGGTGATCAGGAAAAGCGAGATACAAGAGGCACATTTTCAAGATTTGAAAAGTAAACACTGCGTGCAATAAGGCGAGGTTATGACGGTCGACTGCACGTGAAAATTCATCGAAACTTAATTATATCGGTCAGAAATACTTATCTGATTTATTGAGATTAGCCTCCGCATCCTCGGAAAGCACCTTTTGCGATAAAGCTGCTCAGCAATACAATAACTATCCCAAACGCCAAATGTCAGAGAAGATTGAGGCAGAAACGAGTTGTCTGTATACTTTTCAATTCACCGGTACGAAGTGAGAGCAAGACGATCGATCAATATTATTCAGATTCGGGTAATGTAAACAACAATAAATTCACACAACCGGGCTTTTCTGTCGATCTTCTCTGACATTTGGCGTTTGGGATAATTATTGTATTGCTGAGCAGCTTTATCGCAGAAGGTGCTTTCCGAGGATGCGGAGGCTAATCTCAATAAATCAGATAAGTATTTCTGACCGATATAATTAAGTTTCGATGAATTTTCACGTGCAGTCGACCGTCATAACCTCGCCTTATTGCACGCAGTGTTTACTTTTCAAATCTTGAAAATGTGCCTCTTATATCTCGCTTTTCCTGATCACCATCCACCTGTATCAAGAATAGAAGCTGCATTTCTAATGCATGTGCGTGATTTTTTCAGAAAAACTACGGATGGCATTGGGTTCTGCGAGTTCTGCTACGCCGGATGATCATCGCGGAAGCATGCCTTATCGAGTCTCGCCCGTCAAAGTTTGGCCGTCTGTTTTCCACGAGACAAAGAGTCAGCCATGGGGTTGATGTGTCCACCTACATCAGCCTTGCAATAAGTAGTCGCAGACGTCTCGGAAGCGTCTTTGCTCCGATGGGGAGGCCCGACGACGTGGCATCTCGAGTGAGCAATGTGTTGCGGATTTCGAGATGCGGCTTCAAAACTCATCAGCTTGATCATTTTCACCAAAATGAGAAGTGAATATCTGTGCTGTGTCACAAAAAATTATAAGATCAAGTGATTTTAGCCCGACGATCAGAGTGTTGAGCGAGTTTTCTTACGAATTTGTAATAATGTATCATACGCGCTATTCTACTGCGATCAAATTTTTCTAATTATTTGGACCTTGTGAATGTGCTTATGAACGTAAAACGTTGGAATTTCTTAAACAAGAAGTCAAAAGATATGTAAAGATGAATTTGTACACCAAGAGCCTATTTTTAATTAAATAAAAGTACCATCAAGCCCATAATTTCAATCTCAGATTCCTTGTGATCGATTCCCGTTCCATGAAAAATCACAAAATCGAATAAAATTTCGAATTTTTGAAAAATTTTGTCGACGAATTTGCGACATGTCGCAAATACAGGTTTGGCGATATGTCGGCGAGCTGTCGCAAAATCATATTGGCGACATGTCGCCGACCTATCGCCGACCTATCGCAGAGCTGTCGCAAATGGGAATTCGCGATAGCTCGGCGACATGTCGCCAATATTTTCAATTTCTACGCGGGAACGTGTACTGCCTACGTCATCGCGTCGAATTCATCGAACTTGCTATCCGTACTCTATTTCTGCTAGAATTGGCCATAAAAAAAATACCGATGGTCTTTCTACAATAGCAGGAAACGCCACTATCGGTGAAGGTGATGATCCTGACGAGTTGCATCCGCCGCGAATCATCTAATCGAGACGAGCGCACGTTATAATAGGTCACATAGATAATTTCTTGCCTCGCACATTAGCGAGGATACAATTAACCTGTCAATGAGATCGGCTTTATTCAATTAGCGCTGCCCGCTAATGGCGCTATTCTCGAGATCCACCGCAACGAGCGCCTACCTACTTATTCATGCGCTCACACAATAACTAAAATGTGGGTCAGCTGCGATGCTCACATGGCTGCTCCTCTGTTATCATATAGCGTAGCGTCAAGTGAGCATTTCTTTCTTCTTCGCGCGAGTTACCCCATGAAATAACGTTGGAATAATAATTGATGCCCGTCACCGACATGCACTGGAATTAATCGCAGACTACTGCGCTTGGTAATGTATGCGTTCATGCGCACTGTGCATAATATAAGTCGAACGCACTTCAAGTTAGTGTATGGGCAGAGCAGTGGCAGTGACGGAGACACACGTCGATTCTATCCAATGGGCATCAGCTGCCACTGCTGCCGAGCGTTGCCCAAGACCGGTACAGAGACTAATCTTCGATCTGAACGCCCACCCGCAGCAGCAGCCTACCACTTCTGCATCGTAATATCGATGCGACAAAAGATATTCAAATGAGCAATTCGAGCCGACCGCCACCGCCTATAATAATGAGTACAATCTGTGCCTGTCTCGCGCTCTAACCACGAAATATCCTGTGTGCTCTATCGGAATATTGCCCACATCCCAATGACGTTCGAGTTTCGATAGTACAGATAGATTATTGTCACCTCCGGGGCGAGCCGGTTTTGCCTCGATAGAATCGGCCTCTGTACGAGCAATTCACCCATCACAAAACTGGCCATAGCCACCAAAGCACCGTATCACTCGTACACTCGCGGGTGGCGCGAGATTTGAATCATTCGACGCTATAGACTTTCCTGGGGTCCCCAAAACTTGGTCGAAACACTGTTGAAAGATTCGATCCATAGCGGCACTCGGGAAAAATGTGGCGATTTGAAACCATCGTATGCCTCAACTTTTTTCCAGGGACCCTAGGCTTTCCAAATTGTGCACGGCCACCGATGCTCACTCGTCGAATTTTTTTCGATGCTAGACAGATCGAACACTCATGCTCCTGTTTAGATTGAAAATTTAGGTCGGCTGTGAAGTGACGACTGGACAATCGTTCTGAGATTCATTTCGAGACACTCGAAACTGGTTCCAATAATTCAAAAGCACGTACACTCACAAACCCATTCGCGAGTGAGAATGTCTCAACAACGAAAGGGAGCTAAACCTATCATCATTCACCGCATGTCTACACGCTAAAGAATCGCTTGACGGACGCGTGAATCGATATGGTCGTAACCGCAAGCTCGCGAGAGCACCGAGCCGTTGCAGCAATACACCGAGCGCACATTGAGTATATCGGATAAATCCGCGCTACCCTTTTACATCATCATACTGCGGAATCTCGGCTGCTACGTGCAAATTTCCATATTGCCACACGTCTATGAGTCTGTGTGTGGGAAAGCGAAGTACACGCAAAAATGCAGAAAATGGAACGATACTATAGACGAGAGCTCGTCAGCGATATGAAGCCGCGTCGGATATGGGTCTATGAGCAATGTTTGCCGACCGAGGAGAGGGGCGCAATTTTCGACGATATCAAGAGACCATCGAGTGCTTGCGGAAAATGAAAAATGCTCGATCGGGATGATCAGACGCAACGATGGATGTGTCTCGAGGGCCAAGTAAAAGGGCCACGGACGTGCGCTGTACTGATCACACGCATCAAATGTAGGAGATTCTGAGAAAACCTCATCGAACGATGAGTCCGTTTGGTTGGGTATGGTATGGTCAAATTACTTGGTTCGAAAGAAATTATAAAAATTCGAAGAGAGCAATCATTTTCGCTGAAAGTGAGAGGATGAGAATCGCGATCAGAGTAATTTTATGTTGTGCAAAAAATCATATATCAAAACATCCTCTTTCATCAGTGTCAGCGAGAACTTTTGCACTTACTACTATCCGAGGTACTCATGATGATTACTAAAAATTCGCTAATAATAAAATCTGCTTAATAAACACCTTCACTGCTATGGGCCCCACCGGTGATGCCCATGCGTCTATTACTGTGTGCGGTGGTGATCAAAATCCCATTCAATGGGACCCACAGTCGGAGACCATCGCACACAGGGCCCGGAAGCGATTTTTGCTGTTGCTGTGAACGTACGTGTTGAACTACGATTGTACACTTACCGGATATCATATCTGCCCAAATCTGAAAAAGTTTCCTCGTCCCTGGACTGCTACTTGAGATACTGGGACTGAAGTTCCAATTCTGACATGTCGAGGGAGTTACGATTATCGAGGCACCAAAAACAATCTGATTTGGATTGGAATAACATATAGCCCACGGACTAAGAGCTGTTTCAGATTTGGACAGATGTAATGTCCGTTGAGTGTACATTTGTCCTGAGCGCTGTTCAATCCTTTTCGTGTCACATGAGGCAAGATAGACTATTTTCTATCCGAATAAGCTCGTTCCAGTTCCACTAATATCAACAGGAAATTATGATCCAGTCTCAGTGGCAGCATCTGAAATATTGGGAGATATCAGAACCGTTTGGAATTGAGGACACAAAGACCTCCAAGCTCACGGCATACCATGTTTTTCCGATTCACATTTAATAGGCATGCCAACTCGATTGAAAATTCACCGCGAGCAACTCACCCGCCCAAAAAATGTCTCCAATCTCCTCGGAGAATCAAAGCGTACAGCTCAAGCTAGTCCAAGTCACGCGGGACATGTACGATACCTAGCCACCGCCTCTATACAGCGCGCAACGGTAAATTGAGACATTGAAAATTCAATTATCCGACGACAATGAGGAACTAGCTGCGGCGAGATTTTCAATTCCAACTTTCACTGGAGTCTGTAGCACACGCTCATGGATATATACGGAAAACAGCATCCGTTCATCAAGCGGGGAGCGGCACACGGTAGCAAAAGCGCTTATTTTCGTGGCGGCAGTGCACCGATGGGAAATGAAGCCACCACCGCCGTGGCTCCCCGGGCGTTTCCTCTCGTCAAATTGACTGCTCTCGGTGGCGCACCCGCGAGAGACTGACTCTGAGATTGCGTTGCACAGGGAGCACGTATATATAACTGGGCGGCCTCTCTAATCGTATAATTCAGCGGATTAATGCAACTCGGGCAAAAGGGAACTTTCCAGCCTGGGAGCTCATTACGAGAGCAACGACAAGTCGACCGACGAAACTGCTCTCAGATCACGCCGATGTGGTAACTGCTGACTTGATGATTCTCACGTATGACTCCTCTCGAACTGCCAGTCAGCGATCTTCGCTACGTTTCTATCTATCTGCTCAAACAGCTCATGTGTGATTTGCGAATTCGCGAGAAAGTCTGCATGAGATGTACCTACGAAATATCAAAGGTAGTCGAAGGTAGTGGTTGTGATTTGTAGTCAAAAATTCAACATCCTGTGCAATATTTTTGCTCCTTTGGATCTCATTATCGTTGATTGAGTTGAATCACTTTCACCGATTATTTGATGTAAAAATCACTCACTAAATCTTCCATATTGCCCAGCAACAATTCTAAAATGTTGGAAAGCTGATCTGTTTTTAAGTTTCGTCGCAATTCAGCAATCGCCGAAGAATGAAAAGAGAGAAAAGGTTGAATTGTGCTCGCATTCATGTAGATTGGCTGCAATAAAGTTTCTGATGAAACTGAACTGTACGGCCCAAAGTCTTGAAATAGCTCCATCATTTACATCCCGAGATGACACACTGGGTCGAAATGATCCCAGCCAATCATCAAACCCCTTTTACGATGTTGAGATCGTCAAAATTTGACCTAATTTGGCCCTCCAATCATCAAATGGTGCAAGGAAAGAACTATTTCTACTTATAGTCTCACACTCACCCACGCTCAAATCGGGCGTGATTTTGGCTGGGGTCAGGTTGACCCCAGTGTGCAATTTGTGTACGTAGAATCTGGTTTGGCACTAATTTTTACCTGCCTTAGTTCGACTGATACAACATTTACTTCTAGTTCGAGTCACAAAGTATCAGACGGTACAGATATGACGCCTGTCACGTGACTAGTTTCGTGTCCGACACACATAACTTCGACTGGGGTCAGCCTGACCCGAGTGTGCCATTACTCTTTATCAAATCTCATCCGAAACTGATTGTTTACTGTCTGTATTTCACAAAGTTACGAATATACACTCAGTGTTGGGATTTGTATTTAGAATCGATTTACCCATTCCTTGTTTCATTACTGTTTATTTCACGAGCACGATTTTAATATAGCCCCCTCTCTCCTTGAAGGCGAAATTTCCATTTTCTTCACTGGAACGTTGGCTGTAGGTGATGTGCATCTTGAAGTATGGTACGTATTTCCACTTTTCAGGCCTTTTATATCAAAAGGGGAAGAAGTTCTTGATTTAACAGTAAAAAATCAAAATTGCTCCAATTTTTAATTTTAACTATTCACGGGGGGGGGCTTACCGTGTAGACTAGTGGGACTCAACTGGCTGGCTCAATATCTTCCCAATAAGAGAAGTTCGTACGCAAGATCGTATTAATTTTACGAACCACTCCGATCAATAATGGAATTCTCGATAAGGCTCTTTACAAATATCAATATTCATGCGTAACCCGATTCAACTACATAGTAAGTGTTGTTCGAGCAGTGCAAATATCAAATTCGATCCTTTTTCGCGTTTATCCAAAGAGTATCGTACGCACAGCACATGATGCAACATTCATTGGCTTATAATTGAATTGAGCTGAATTCGATGCAATAGTTATTGAAGCGCGTATATCGTTGAATTTACACTGGCGATTCTATAAACAAAACGAGAGTGGCTGTCAATAAAGTAAACGGGCCATTTCTCCGGTACTAATGAATCGCGTACACGCGCACAAATGTAGACACAGAGCTGCGAATGCGCTCAAATCTGATATGCACAATCAATGGGTATACCCCAACTAAATGCACAAAATATACCCATATGACTTTGTCAAAATGGCAGGAGATGCCCCGGGGCAGTTGCAAAGGTCGCAATGAATACAAAACGCGAGCTCGTTCTGCCTCGGCTGTACGAGTCTACTTATTTATTTACCTTCTCGTTATACCGCCACAGCAAACAAGAGGAATGGACAGACACACAAACATCCAAAACTCACCCTTTGACCCCTAAAAAAAAACCCCTCGCATATTACACCGAGCCAGGAGCCAACTCCGACCCTCATAAATTATTTCTGGACCCAATCCTTCACCTGCAGTATGAACCCCTAACCCCTGTTCTACCTTCGTACCTCAAAAATCGACTCTACACAAATATCGGTTCACCGCACCACACGTATAGTGAGTTTGGGGGCATTAGTAGGTGGCACATAGTCTGTCAGAGCTCGATATACCCGCTCCCGAACTCGCTGCCGAAATTAATACACAGTTCGAAAGATGGGGGGGGGGGGCTGCCTCGTTTGCTGCACCTCGCTATTAATCGTCCCCCCCTATCCATACTTGCACGGGGGCCGATACCTATAGCGATTTTCAAGAGGGAGAGACTCGGTGAAAAATGCTCGCCCATTAAGTTTGCGAAATCGGGCACTTATACGTGTAATACGTGGAAGGAGAGTGGGGGCTCGTTGTGCTCTCGTACTTTTTCACCCCGCACTGCACCAAGCAGCAGCCATACTCTGATTATAATTGCAAATTCGAGCGAACGGGCGAATATTTTGGCCCGGCAAAGCTCGGCGACCACAACTACTACTGCACTCAATGTAATGTAACGTGTGAGTGCGTTTTGCTCAAGTCGAGGCTGCGAATGCTGATGTGGTGGGCCGAGATCGTTTTTCATGCCATTGCTCTCGTGTGAGAGGCATATATAGTAGTGGTCAGTTATCACGGCGTGCTAAGTGAGCCGATTGATGGCGCGCTTTCCTTTCTGATGTTGCACAGGTCTCGCACTCGCTCGATCATCGACGGGCCGATCCGACGATATTAGAGGCTGCAGTGCAACGGCCGACCGCGACCCCCGTCATCGTATATACAGCGAGAGAAATGGGCCAATGGCATGATCACTCCCTCTTGCGAGTGCCCATTCATCAACGCTTTGATTGCCAAAGAGTTGCGAGATTGATGCTCGAGCCATTTATACTGAGCTTTTCTTACTCTTGGATGTTTCCTTCGATGCGATATGAATTCTAGTGTACGCTCATGTGAGAAGATGGCTCACGTTTCTGATCACTTATAGGACGATACGACATCTATCACTCGACACAGCATCTTCCAAACACTTTGAACCTGGGCTATGACAAGATTTTGCAGGGCTTAGATAGATTACGATTAATTGGATTTCTTCAATCAGAAGCCGGTAGATGATACTGCAGTGTATAAATTTCTGAATTATCGTGAAAATTTTTCAATTCTCCAACGATCACCTGGAAAAATAATCCAAAACAATGATTCTATTGTTTTGGACCATTAGAGTCTAAAATCACGCTTCGCATCATTTTGAAAGAATCAGATGTCAGCAGGAATAATATTTCTGTTTCCACCGACTTTTCCTCATGTGCATCTAAATCACAGAACTTGAGAAAATCGATTTCGCGATATCCTCTCTTCAGTGAGTCAGAATTTGAAACCAGTGATATGATCGTAACGGTCTTCGGCAAAATTATCAGGAACAACTTTGAAACGTATTTTTGTCCATAGAGTTTGACTGCAATTACACGCTACGGTGTTATAGCAGATTCTGAAAATTCCAATATACATTTCTACTCGGTCGCTAATGAAGACCGATCGTTTCCGTGTCTCACGTTATGCATACACGACGGGCAAAAGTGAATTCTAACGCGTAAGTGTTTACACGAATGGATGGCTAACAGACTTCCTTGCATCGGCAGAAAATTCGTGCTGTATTTTTCGAGACACATGTTTTAGCAGCGTCGAATAAATTGGGTGCGATCGGGAGTAACGTTATTACCGTTACACCACGCCTGCTCCATCAGACATATATCCCGCAATTCGCTCGCTCGGGCTACATACATTTACAAATATATGTATATGTAGCGCAGTCAATAGATGAGATGTAGTAATAAAATCACTGCATCTATCGGACAAATGCGTTGGACGTGCGCCGTACAAATGTCTGTATATTGGCCAGGTACAGCAGGCTCTTGCACCGATAGCTTCGACATTTTATTAACGGCATCAATGCAAAGCTGCCGCAGCAATTCAAGACGCGTTGCATCGTTACACCTCCGCTACAGCAGCTACATCTGTATGTGCCAATGGCACGGCAGCCCAACAGTCTAATAGCCGAATCGAGAGAGATTTGCACTTGTACACATTACTGTGCACAGCGGTAGGTGTGCTTGAAAGCATAGCCAAACCTTTCAAGCACACCTAACTAACATATGTATACGCCAAAATCGGAAATTCCAACCTCCTCTTTTTTTCCGATCATACTTTTCATGACAAATTCCGCTCCGTTGCTGTGCACTTCCCGCATTGAGTAGTTTTTCAATATCGCTCGTTTGCATCTTCAATTTCTCAAATCAGACGCAATTTCATTTGAATATCTGATTTCAAATACATTTCGCGTCGTCGTCTCTTTTGGGAATCGCGACAGCAGATATGCATGACGGAATCGCCATTAGGCGCGGGTCTCTTTCGAACGTTGTTTGAGAGGTAACATTAAGTGATCTTGCCATGAGTATCAAAAGCCGTGTTAATCAACTCGAGTCCGTGTTTTGAGTACTTCAACACTTCTACAATATACAAATAATTAAGCACCGCGGTGCTATCTCTCGATGAGCATGAGCCAATATTGCGCAATTGCTATTTCGTGGCCCGTGGCTCGCGGAACCCGCGATCATGCGCACACTCCCTATTCCTTCTTCGACAGAGAAGCACGCATTGGCGGCAAACGGTCGCGATTTCGAGTGCTTGAAAATATTGCAAAGCTTTTTTATACGTCCATACGTAGAAACAGCGTGTTTCTAGGCCTTTGAGAGCGGTTTTTCAAGTATGACTCTATCCATTTTAGTAAATTACCTCTGATACCCATGTTTGATACCTCACATAATAATTTGTCGTGATTGACACTATCAAATGCTTTTAAAAAATCTAAATATATTGCATCAGTTTGGATATTGTTCGCAAAGTTATCATAAATATGTTCCACAAATGTTGCTAAGTTGGTTACAGTAGATTTATTTTTTACAAAGCTATGTTGCTCAGAAATGATCTTCAAAATTAGGGCATCAGTCAATTTTTGAGTGACCAAAAAATCAAGAATCTTTGGAGTAGCTGAAAATACGGCTACAGGACGGTAGTTCTCTATATCATGTCTATTGCCATCTTTGTGAATAGGAGAAACATAGGATACTTTCCATTTAGCAGGTAGAAATGCTAGGTCCAGTGACGCATTAAATAGATTTAGCAATGGATGAACTAGATTTTGACAACGATATTTTAATAATGCAATTGGTATATGATCAGGACCTGCAGAAGGAGTGTTTTTAGCTGATGCTATGGCAGATATTAATTCTTCCTCCGTAATATTCATACTTTCAATGACAATGTCAAGACGAGAGTCTGAGCAACAATTCAGCTTTTTGCTTTCATACACCGACAAAAAATGGTCAGAGAATAAGTCAGCCGTTTCTTTCCGAGTACATGCAGTACGATTTTTAGGAACATGTGATTTGGAAGTCTACTAGATTTTTTTGATCGATTAACGAAAGCCCAAAAAGAGCTTAGGTTGGATTTTGCAAAGCTCTCTACTTTAACTAGGTAATCTCTATGATTTACTTTGGAAAGCCTGAGACACTGAGCTCTCAGTTTTTTGAAATGTATGTGATCACTAGAATTATTGGTCTCTTTCCATTTCTTGTGTGCTAACTTTTGTCTGTGGATGAGCTCTTTGAGTTCGTCAGAAAACCAACGAGGGTAAGTTGTGGACTTGAATATTCTTTTAGGGACTGTACACTCTAGAATATTATGCAAAGTGGAGTAGAATAATATGTCAACGTTTTTATCTAGTGAAAGTTTCTGGAAATCCAGTAAAATGTCCCAGTCAATTTCAGAGAGCTTTTGGTTTAATGAATCATAATTTGCATTTTTAAAATCAAAATCAGCAAAAGTATAAGGAATCTCAACAGTAGTCTTAATTTGAATGGAAAAATATTGAGGGTCATGATGCAAGTCAACGTGAACTAAGTATTCATCAGAATTTAGGAGATTTGCATGAACAGTAGAAAATAAGAGATCCAATGTGTAATCTCCATGGGGTGGAATATGAAAGTACTGTCTAAAGCTATAAAAGAATAGATGACTCTTGATTAATCCAGCAGCTTGACGTATCTTTGGCTCAGAATATCCAGTCTCTTCAAAAACCAAATTCTTCCTCTTGGGCCAGATGATATTCCTCAAATAGAAGTCTCCAAACAATAAAAACTCAGCATTCGTATATCTTGATAGTACTTCTTGCATAGTCCGCATAGAGTCTTGATAAGTTGATATAGGTTGAGATGGAGAGATATATGTAGCACCAATGATAATATTCTTCTTACTGCCTTTGATCTTAACAAATATCTGTTCACAAGACCTTTTATTTGATGTACATTCCGATGAAATAAGTCTTTTGTTGACAGCAATAAGCAAACCACCACCGTTTGTATCATCACCAGAGAGAGAATGTCTATCATATCTGAAAATATTGTAGTTTTCCAAGCCTAGTTCACTGGCACATATATCTGGTATTAGCCAAGTACCAGTACATCAGGAGTAGTGGTGAGCAGGTTCATATTTGTCGAGAAAACTTTGAGTTTAGTTCTCAAGCCTCTTACATTCTGATAGTACAAAATTAATTATTCATTTTGATTTAGATTGAGTTTTTTGAAAGATTGACATCCATTAAGGAGTTATCAAAGGGCACTCTTGACCTTGAGCCAGAGGCAACATTTGAGTGGAGAAAAATTGTATCAGGAATCTTGACTACAACAGGAATGTTGTTCATATAGCGTATCATCAGATTCTTCTCACCATTCTTGATTCTTTCTGATAGCTCACTTGCAGCAGCTTTGTATTGGTTTTGTTGCATTCTGGTTTTATCAGATGATGCTTTATAGGCTTCCTCAATTTTACTTCTATTTTTAAGACATCTTGCTGAGAGGCCATGGTTATGAGCGAGGGTCTAGGTTTAGTACCAGGATTTCCAACTCGAGTGGCAGAGATTGAAGTAAGATTTACATTTATAGGAGCAAGAATATTTATTGCAGAAGTTGCATCAGCTACAGAATCGTTGGATTCAGGAACATTGTGCAGCAACAAGTTTTTAGATTTAGCAATACGCTCTTGAACTTCATCGATCATTCGCTCCCCATTGAGGCCAGATAGAGAGTTTGATGACTGGATAACTTCCAACTTTTCTTCCAGATTTGCTACTTTAGCCTGCAAAAAAGGAAATTCGTTTGCTACCACTTGAAATGAGTTTACTTCCTCTTTTAGTTCATTTAACTGATTCTTTATCCCTGGAATAGTATCACACTGTGTTCCTATAATACTCATGTCTTCAACCAGTTTTTCTAAGAGTTTAAAATGTTTGTCTCTTCATGCAACTTTACAATCATTGCAAGTAAAAGTTAGTGGAGGCTTGTTTTTAAGCTGTAGAACTTAAAGCTCAGAAGCCGCAATGCCCGCACATTCAGGATCTCCATGGTATAACTCATTACAAATAACACAAGTAGCAATCAAATTGTTGTGAAAAGACTGTCTACAAGCCTTACAGGTAGATGATATTGCTGCCACGTGGAGAGATATTTGACCACGAGGGCGAATATAGGTTACAATGGGTTGAGATGATACACGTACAGTTTGTAGGATAAATAAAGATTCAGAATCGGCGAATTTTTTCCTCAGCAGTTAATATGTTGTTCGCCACTCACAATTTCGTCAAGAAACTACAAAGGTACTTTTTTACTATTTATAAATTGACGCGAAATTTGGGAGCGATCGAAAAACCTATAGCTCGCCCGGCAGCGCCCCCATATATAAAGCGACTCAAGATATGATGAAGATTCTAACAAGATATTGGAGAGTAGACTTCCAGGTATCACTTTGATTCTCATCTAAAACACCATTTTTGTTCATGAAAAAGTTAAGCAACGCATCCTGAAAGAAAATTTTTTATGAATCGATGAGTACAAAAACGGTTCAACGAATTGCCGTCAACTTCGGTGAGCTCATTGACCTCAATGAAGATTACCAATCGTCCGGGTCTTCAGCCTCATTAGTCAACCATTGGAAGATTACCAATTATTGGTCGATAACGGGTCACTTGTTGTTTGAACTTATCGAACTCCAGCAAAAATGTGCTAGAGCAATAAATTCTTCCTTTGGATTTGCAAGTTCTCTCACTAGCTACAAGATGAAATCAGAGAGAACCCGCTTAAAGTTATATCCACGGAGGTATAGGCGTTAATGCGCAAAAAGCGTCGGTTTTTATAGATTTTCACAATCAATATTTTTTCCGGCAGGTTGAATTTGTTCGAAAGTGATAACCATGGTTCGAGAGGGTGTCTTACATCTAAAAAAAAAATGAAAACAAAATCCACACCTACCCTCCACCGCGAAAAAATACTAATCCTTCTGGCCTATGATCACGGATGTATCTTGTCGCTAGGTTACTCCGTAGCATTGCCCGAGTAATTGCTCTGATTAAAATAAATCACGCCCCCGTATTCGCCGTTCCCGTATTTTTCCTCGTGAACTCTCCCCTTCCCCATCTCGGCACGCGTCACTGTCCCCTTCCCAATATAGTCTTGACCTCATGGATACTGCGATCCCCCGCAAAATCAGGAAAATTCAAGAGTAGATCGTCCGTCGGGTTGTGATACTCTTAGCCCGAGGAATCTGTCCATGAATAGGTGGCACTCGAGACTCTTTGCGCTTGTTAATGGATATGACGATGTACGGGGACAAGGGGGTGGCGCTCAGATAAGATATATAATCCATATAGCCCATGAAGTATACTTCATGGGCTATATGGATTATAAAGATATTAGTCGCCCGTAAAAATTCGCGATGGTGGCGGCCACCGAGAGCCGATTTATCGCGCCCTCGTGACTCGTATGTAGCCCTGGCTCACCCATGACACCGACTTCTACCCCTAACTGGGACTTTTTCTCACTTAGGAAACCTCGTTGAGGGACACTGCGTACTCTTAGGGATATGTTGTGGACTCGGTGCCACAGTTCACGTGATATACGCCCCGACGGGACGTAAAAATCGTCCGCAACGCGGCAGAGCAGACGCAACTGGCACGCGATCCGTTTTTCGAGTAGGGTGCCCCTCTCATCCCTGGAGGAACCTTTCAGATGCGCGAGACATAAGACAGATCTGGAGGGTGATCCTGGATCACGATAGGATTCTCGTCTCTGATCCGCTCAATTTTTGATGAGGACGCCGAGATGATGGGCATATCTATACGTAATCGAGTTCGCTACGAATACTAAAGTAGCCATGATACTTTCGAACTAAATTTATTTTGGATGAGCTCTTACGAGGGTGTAGCTCGCAACATTGAGTCTTCGTTGAGGGTATACTCTGTATCATCTCATTTTTGATGTCCTCTCTATTCCAGATTACGTGAAAATATTCAAGTATTATAGCATTCTTTACCATTGACTTGGTCCCCTCACGGTGGATTTTCGATGGGAAAAGAGTCCCTTATTTGGGAATGAAGATATACCACATCAATATTTAACAACATGCACCAGATGACCAGATTTCAAGTTTTCTGAGGAAGTTGGAGATCATTGAAAGAACTAGTGTCATTACTGGTGGTGCCGAACAAAGTCCTCCGGTATCATATGGCAGATCAATGATGGGTTCGATCCCCATTCCATGAGCTTGTTATATCAAAAAAAGACTGACACAAAGAAAATTGTTGCATCGTGAGGAAAATACAAAGGGTTGTAATTTTTGAAATAAAATATGATTGCTAGGCCAATTCACAAGCTATGTCATTCAACAACAATAGACATTTCTCCAATCACAAGAATAAAGTGAAAAGTTAGGAGGCTTAATGACCTTTGGGCCCCTTGACTTGCGAAAGGGCTGCTCTCGAATAGATATTGGATTCCTTGGACTATTAAATAGAAACCTGATTCAGGGGACATCATCATTTCTTGGATCCTCATACTCGTTCACCAGATTCATGATTCCACCGATGCTCCTCTATTATCATCCAGATGCTAGTCAGAACTCTATTCCCTGAAGATCCCTGCATCGTTAAATATATTCTAGGTGATCTTATAGTTCGAGAGGGCATTTAGAATGAGATAACCTATACCAGTGGAGCGTAGACTGCCGTAACAGATCTGCGAGTATACTCATAAGTAGAGGCCTCCAATCGACAATGAGGAGAGACTGCACTTGCGTGCGATGGCAGTCAATCTCGCGGGTATATGTGTGCATAGAGCCGACCCGTAACATTTTCATTTAATGGAGCATTACCGAGCCATAAATTCAGCCCCACGACTCGCGACGCCGATTAGCAGCTTTTCTCACGAGCGCTAATCTCCTGAGCCATGAATGAGATGCATATTATTGGCACAGATATATTTATAGTCGTAGGCGTAGGTGCGAGATGTGGTCGCAAACGACAAAAGTGTGTCTTGTCTCGCGAGTTGTAAGTGTCGAACGTGTGCGCTGTTCCAATCGATGCAAATGCGTTCATTCAATATTCAATGCGAGCTGATTGATTATGGATATCGCTCTCTTTTTCTCTCATCGTGCGGTGCGCGACACATAAAGGTAAACTCATGCGTATGATTTGCATCCACAACGAGCCTCATTTACTGACAGAATTTATGAATTCGCCGTGAATTGGATCAGTAGTGGCAGAAGATCGAGAGTCAGCTTTATATTTATCCAAGTGACACATTTCATTCCTCATCCTCGTAATCATGCGAATTTCAACATCACAAGCCAAGAGGAGCATCCACGAGTGAGATGCATAATTAACACGTTTGCTGCGGGGACGGTTTTTCGTCATTCCATGCCGGTCATGAACTGGTCTCTCGTATTGTCGCAAATAACTCTATCTTGGCTCGTTGTTTATGCCCTGAGTAAATCAATAACATTGAAAGATCATCTTTGTAGATTTTTTTTTTAACCATTACGGGTGGATAAAGATTGGGGAATAAAAAATCGTGGGGCCCACAAGTGGATTATTGCGGAAACTTTCACGTGATCTGGAAAGGGGAATCCATTAGGGACGTGAGCTTGAATCTTGATAGTTTATATCGGGTCCATTTGGAGACCAACTCAAATTTTTCAAATGAAAATATCCACGTGTTTGTCCTTAGATTCCGAAAGGAGGGAAAAAAATCATGGGACTTGTGTCGGACATTTTCTAATTCAACTTGGCCCTGATGGAAAAATGATGGGAGTCAATATGCCAACTGACCGGCACTTCCTTCGCTCAAACAGTGAGCGTTGGCTTCTGAAATCAGCATGTACCTGTTTTCGAATTCATCGGGAAGGGGAAATCATAGAAACCCACCAAATTGTGAGTATTCTTGGTTTCACCTGAGAAACTCGTGCACCTGGCAAGCAAAATCCCTCCCCGTAGGGCACCGACCCCAAGATTAAAGTCCCAGTAAAAGGAAAGAAGAAATAGATAGTGAAATAGAGATGAACGATATAGGGGGGCTTGCGAAGAAGCAGGGTAACCGGAACGAACTAAGATGCCACCCAGGACTCTTATACGCACAAAGGCAAACAGGGCATACGACAACTCTTTCCTGATCCGAGGGAGTTATCATATGCTCTTGGAATACTAAGATCCCCGTGCCAGAAGACTGAGGATAGGCAATGCGTCTGTATCCCAGGATCAGCAAAGGATCCTTCTTACGGTTAACTGGGACGAAGAATCGTTACTTTCCCAAAATTCGAAGATCTTTTCTGCGGAGTCAACACATGCCATACTTGCCAGTACCAACTAGGATTATTGAATCCATCATGACATTGAGTTTTTCGATCGATAAGATCCTATCTGGTAGGGATGTGGAGCACTCCATTCGCTGGTTGTGTATCCGGGGTAGCAAAAGCACTCCAGCAGACAATGTACTTTAGATAGGAATAGGAATTATGATTGTTGATCATTTGCCCCTTACGCGTTCCTCCGTGATATTTTGGCACATAAGCCAGGGTTGACAATTCGAATTGGTTCAAGGTCATACCGTCATAAGGAGGCTTCGAAGCTGTACCGGCATGGGACTCTTTGAGGCCGTAATGCTAAGAGGAAGGGTATGAGGCCGTGGCCCTATAGACTTCATAAGGTCATACCACATGCTCATCTAGTGAAACCGAAGCCTTTCTACTCTTTTGACGCCAACCTCAAAATATCGGACATGTTTTTCGGGATCTTTTTTAGGTGCCACCGATGTCGAAATAACTAGAGAGGAAAGGAGAAGAGTACGTGAATTGCGAACGCCTTCCATTGCAAAACCTTCAAGACTGAGTTATCTTGACTATTCCTAAGTGCATTTGGTCTAAGCTCCCGCGAAAAAAAGAATTACTGAGGAAAATAAGAGGCATTTCCATTGTTTAGCAGCCTAACTCAGTGAGCACGAATTTGATAGAGTGTTGAGTGATGCCACACAACCACTGCAATTCAATCGATTACAAATCCTTCGAAAATGGAGTACACCCCAACCTGTGATACTTTCCAAATTATCAGAGCAAGAGCATACTGAACTCTGATGATACCTTGGAACGAAAAGTCTGGAACCTACACTCTGATGTTTTATGTTTGCCATCAATCACCCCGGCGAAAAATCAGTGAGAAATATCTGGTGCGCGTACTTTTTACTTTGTACTAGTTGTTGCCTACCTTACTAACGCTCGTCTGGCTTGGAAGTGTCTCTGATATGGTATGAGCCCCTGAAATGCTTTTGTAGTTCGACAATGTAACGTTGAGATTTCATAATACAGTGGATTCGGAAAAAATAGTTTCCTTGATGTAACCTAGTAACTGTGATTGAGAACTATTGAGTTGGTGTAATGTTGCGCATAGTGAGGTTCCTGAATCTCCAGTGAGTATCTGGAAATTTCACTTAATTAATTCAATTTGTTGGAAGGATATTGCAAAATCTACGATTATCCGCCTTATGAATCCTATCCTTTTTTTATGATTTGTACCTAGATGAAAAATTCATCACGAAGGATATTTCGCTCTTCAGCAATGAATAACATGTATACCCTTATTGCCCATCTCGTTTGACTCAGTCAATACACTAATTTCGAAATAGTTATTTACATCCAATGATGCAATTATACTGAAATAGACAACTATTCGAATCTAAGAGACAGTGAAAACTTGAGCGATTTTTACTGAAATTTCAGTGAAAGTTTCACTGAAACTCTAGCGATATTCACTGAAATTCCAGTGGAAACTTCATTGAAAATTTAGTGATTTTCACTGAAACTCTAGAAATTTCCACAGGAATTTCAGTGAAAATCGCTAAAATTTTAGTGAAATTTCCACTGGAATTTTAGTGAAATTCTAGCGATTTTCACTAAAATTTTAGTGAAATTCCCAGTGGATTTTAGTGAGATTTTCACTGAAATTTCAGTGAAATTTCCACCGGAATTTTAGTGAAATTCCCCCTGAAATTTTAGTGTAATTTTAGTGTAATTTTAGTGAAATTTCAGCGAAATTTCAACCTAATTTTTTGTGAAATTCCACTAAAACTTTAGCGATTTTTACTTTAGCGAACTTTGGGGATTTCCACTGAAATCATTCAAGTTCAAGTACATCCATCCATCCACCAACAAACCCACCTGACCACTGACCCCCACTCACCCACCAACCTACCCACCCATTCACCCAACCATGACCCATACGGCCATCCCCTACCGATATGCAACCCGATACGCGGGATGCTGAATTTTGGCTGGGCTTTTAATTTTTTCAATTCCGACGATCTCGTTTTATTATCCAATGATCGAAAGAATTCTTCACCAATCAATCAAATTTTTTGTCAAAGTCGTGCATCGCAAGATACCTTATTCATGTTCGACAACATAGATCCAAATTCGCCACAGGCCATTTCTTGAATATAATTCACACTCTGCGAGTCGATCGCAATAGCAGTTCTTTTTACGGCTGCTGAGGCTTGGATCACTATCAAAGTATGATATAATGTCGAATCTGAGGCCAAACCCCCCTCTTCGCTCGCATAAAAGCCGCTCATGAGAGATGAACTCGGAGATGAAGTACCAAAAAGTAGAAGATTCACCCCAACCCAGGAAGAAGGTCATAGTACGTAGCTAAACAGAATTCCCGATACGAGTTCGACATATTCCCCACGGATACACCATTAACGTGGTGTACATCTCGCAAGCCTACACATTATAATAATATCAAAGCTATTCCTGCATGAAATGCCTGACGATTCGTTCGAATACAATCTCGCACACGTGCCAAAAGTTCGCCACCGCCACCCCTTGAAGTGCCAGCTCAGATTTTGTAGGGCAAAAACAGAGGGTGCGTGAAAGAACCACAGCCTCTGGCGTAAAAATGCTAATAATCTGTATATGGGGTTGCAGTGGGGGCCAACATGAGATTTGATGTATAAGACCATAACTCGTAAATCCGCCGCAGGCTGTCAGGTATAGGTTATATTGGAGTCATTGGCAATCCGCATTCTACGGATGATTTGTCGGGGATTGAGAGCAACGCCTTTTCGCCCGGGCGCCCCTTCCACCTTCGTATCAAAAAATATATAGGCACAACACACGCCCACGCTACGAAGAACAAGTGGGATCTTATTCGGGGCTGGATTTAATATAATGAATCAGCCTGAGAAAAAAGCAGGAGACTTTTCTGTTCTGGGTGAAGGTGGTGAGACAATCGATTGCTACCACACTGCCCGGCTGAACTGATATCTGAAGATACCACTGGGAGATGAGTCTGTTGAGTTTGGCAGCTCCCCCTCCCCCATTCGACGAGAGCGTTGCCCAATTTATCAAGTGTTCTTGTGCTAGCTTATACGTGTTAGTACATCGGTGACCTTCGTATTGACCATAGCGTCATTTTTCTCGAGATAAATTGGGCACGCTGAGGCACAAGTTGATTAATCTTTCCGCAGATGAGGGATTTTTGATGTATGATCTCGTGTCTTCGATGTGTTCGTTCAGAACAACAAATCTCGAGCCTGCGCAATCGAAATACTCGATACTCTTCCTCAATTTTAGGCATATTGCAACATAATATGACTTTAGGACGTGGAGATAATCTCTATGTTTTGGGATGCTTATCAAAAGTGTCTCTTAATCCATCTACGTCAATTAACAAATACTGTGAGTCGATTGAACATTTGTCGAAGCCCAATATAGAATGAAGACGTTACAGACCAGCGTGTACAATTGCTCAATGGCAGATTCAACATCATGGAAAACTAGCGAGAAAAAAGTGCGCACGTATCTATTTTTCAGTCAAACGAAAGAGGAATTCCTATAACTGGCACTGAAACTGCATCAATCATATTTTTTTGATTTCTACTTGAATAATATCGTGGCAAAGACCTAGCGAAATTGGTACTAGAAAAAAGTCGTAATCTGTCAATCATGTGAGAATATCATGCATCATCATCTTTCATAAAACAGGCATCTCGCTTAACATTGGAAATACTTCAAGAATAGGAAATTTGAAAGTTTCACGCCAACCTTGCACTGCATCTCGTACAAATAACGGAGCCGATTTTTTCTCTGACAACTCGTGAGATGAAATACGGCCCAAAAGTGGGTTAAACAAACTCGATACCCTCGTATATTTGATCAATCCACGATATCAGATCATCTCCCAAACTCATGGCACACATCCGTATTCGATTTGAAGCTGGAAAAGAGCGATGAGCTGTTAGTCGGATCTCTCAACCCGTCTCGGGACGATAAAACAATGAGAGAGGTGTGTTCGTCGCTTCGATTGGATGTACACAACACTTCCCTGTGAGCACATACGCGAGGAGTAAAAATTACATGTTCAAATGTGCGCGTCGACAGCGGCAAAAATGATCCCGAGGCTTGATCACACATCGAACACATTATACCGGTCTCGATATCGTAGCCGTATTTTTTGGATGCCGGCCGCGGTACAATGATCGCGGACCGCATTGCTCATTCCGAGGTGCACTTGCAATCACACACAAGAGCAAACCCACTCAAAGGAGGAGGAGGAAAAAGGTGAGTTCGAACCAAAGTCCGAGCTAAAGAAGGTCCACCCGCGCGCGTACACTCATACCCTCAAGAGAACCAATAATTATCATTTAATAATATTTGCAGCGATGCGCCAGGTCGATATGTTAATGCGTGATTTATATATTATGGCGCGCGCTGGGCGTGTAACCGTTGCTGCATCACAACGGAACACAGGACGCATTACGGCACACACAAAACGCACACGTGCAATGCAGGAGGGCTTCGTATATGGGATTGAGGGAACAGGGCCGCGGGAGATGAAGATAGTGCGCGCCCGAGATCGGCAATGCAATGAGAGAAAGAAAACCGCTGCTGCTGCTGTGGGAGAGAATAGGCTCGCAACGTTTTTCTGGGTCAATCGAGCGCGAGGAAAAGCCTATATCGCCGAACGGACGGGTAGACAGGCGTGCATGTAATGGCTGGGACCCAGCCCCGCGCACTGATAGATCTCGAAACATACAGCGGCAATTGAATTCCGGGCGAGCACACAATACGCGGGGACGCAATTTTTTTCCACAGAATTCGCGAGCGTATCTCTCGTCCAGATGCATGACCTCTAAAATTCATGAGCTCTCTCTCTCGCTCCCTCTGTCTCTTTTACATGGCTCAAAACAGGCCCCAAACATGATAATACATTCGAAAGTTTGGCGTTATTGCGGGGCACGGATTATAATTTGGTGAAATCATTCACGACTGTCCTTTTTATTGCAACAATATACAGAATCTCAATGTTCGATCTCCGAATCCTTTGAGTGGGGCGAATATTTGGGAGGCCTCTGTAGCGATCATCAGATTGGGAATCAAGAATGGGTCAGACTTCGCTGTGGGCCCTGATCCAGTCTCTGTGGTAGGTCACGTCCACGAAGACGTCCATGCTCACCAGGAAAGGGTATACTTCGCCAAGTCTACAGCGTTGGCACAAATGATGTGAGACGAGGTGAGAAGAGAGTCGCTGGGATGGACGAATTCGTGAGAATTTGTTCCTGTAATTTTAAATGATAACGGTAAAATAACAAAATTGTCGATCACTAAAAAACTTCCAAAAATGTGGAGTATCAGGATCCATTAATACCGAACAAGTACTTGGAAAATGGATCATATCAGGTACGATAATCTAAAATATGACTCTCCAAAATGATTCGATAACTATGTTCGTACAAGATCGGAAAGGATTCTGAAAAAGCTATCTCACACCAGGAGCATACTTCTGCACTTGAAATGATTCCCTATCATGAAGAGTTAATGTATGACTGAAATACAATCATTTTCTGGTGCTCATCGACATAAAAATGTTTCACGTCAAATCAAGATAAATTTTCTCCAGGGAATATTTCCCTGATCCAAGATTCAATCGGATTCTTTGAGTGGATGAGGCTGGCTCGGACGAAGAACTAGAAAACAGAGGTAATTAAATCATTTTAAATGGAAAATCTCGAACTTTTCAACTCACTCTCGAGTCCAACAAATATCAGCAAGATGGCCTAATAATAACACGTCTGCAATGCAGAGAGCTCCGTAGTAATCTTGAAAAATTCCGCAAATTTCTCTCTCCACCTAGATTTGCGATGAAATTCTTGCAAAAACTTCCTCAAATGGGTCCATAACTGTGATCTCGTGCTGGTACTTGGACTAGTCTCATGAGAATTCGAGGGATATCTTCATCAAGAACATCCTCTATGAATTGATAAAAAGTGTAATTGTAGTCGCTTCAGTGACTAAACCGCGATTATTCTCATTTTTCTTCTTTAGGTTGATTTTCAAATTCATAATCAAGTAGGACATTCATCCGGGTGGGAATCATTTCAAGTTATACTCAGCAGAATTCCAACCAAGGGATTTTGAAAGTATCCAATCCAATTTCACATCAGACCAAAATGGAACATTTTTTGAAATCCAAATCATGCAATCGTGCTGTGTTCAGCAATCCCTCAGTATGCTGCAACTGAATAAGTCACAAAAGCCTCTAATCCATGTGAATATGGATTTCATACAGATTCATGTGGTTTTGAGCCCATTTTAGTCCACTGAAACAAATAACACATCAGTCTCACGAATCGTAAACATCAACTCAGATGTCTCAAAGGAATATGATCCAACTTCATGGCAAAGAAAGTTCAGGAGGCGTGAGAAATTGTTCCTTTGAAGTTACTAACTGAACATCTATTTGATCATTACTCAGGAATACTCAAATTCATTACATTTTGAATAAATTTCATTCGATCGCTGACACAGGTGATGAATGTTCCTTCGAGTTGATGTATTTGAAGTCAAATTCAAAATCGTTATCACACATTTCATCAAAATGTCTGTATTACACGCAGAAAAAAGATCATGAGATTACTTCCAATTCTTCACAACTTAGCAATTACTCATGTCTGTAGCGAATTTGCATTAATTCAATGGGAGCACAAAGGAAATCTCGAAATTAGAAATTTAGAAAACGCCATTCATTTCCATGTGGGTAAACTTATCACATCTTGAGGAAGAATACTCGTTCGTGCCCTCGATTCCCTTGATTTACAACCAAGAAATTCATCAAGCTGCCCTACTCAGGTATACATAAGATGCATACCTATCCTGGAGATATGGCTTGCAATGATTATCTTCCAGCAAGAACGTTTCCAAGCCTCAACTAACCTGCCAGGATGCTCTATTCACTGTAACTGGGTAAATGATAACTCAAGCGCATATTGAAATTGATGGAATCAACGCCCTACACTCGAGTGGTATTGTTGCCCGGCAACCCACACTGTGTATATATACGCACCGAGACTGTCGGAAATCTCTAACGCGCGAATTGAAGTTGGCTGGAGAGACTGACACGCGGAAATTATCCAACTGAAACAGCGTAGAGCTGACTGACCGAGAGAGAGAGACGAGCATACACGTGTAAAAGCATATGTACATTTATGTAGGAATGAGGATCATATGTGCGTGGTGCAAATTGGCTCAAACAGCTTGTGATTGTGAGTAGAACGTGAGAAAGCAAGAGCAAAATAGAGAGATGGAGTTTATTGTTACCGATGAAGGAGTCCATAAATGTGTGGGTGAGAACATCTTGTGGACGACGGTTCCATCATATCTGTTGTCGCATCCCAAATCATACTTGCCAAGCTATTTTCGAGCCTAAGAAACTTGGGAGATCTGAAGTATGTGATTCTGAAATTGAGATTTTGGACTAGCCCATGGTTCGATGGAGTCATCTGTATTGATGAAATCTCAGCCTATATACATCATATTTATATTGTTTATAGACTATTGGTATCGCAATATTCAATTCTGCAAAACTTAGTTCTGCTCCAACATTGCAGCATAAAGTGATTCCAAATTACTGTCTCCTAATCCACCAGTGAAAAGTCACTGAAATTCAGTGAATCTAGGATCAACTTCCACGGATAACTTCACTGCGTAGTTTCAGTGAATATAGACTGAAGTTGAACTGAAACTTCAGTGACCTTGGGGGTCGGTTGGATTCTCATCAGCGAAGTTTCAGTCAGCTTCACTGTTGATTCTGTAAGACGATTCCCTGAGATTCCAGTATTTCAATGGTCCCGGCAGATCATACTCACTGAAGTTTCAGTGTGTCTCACTGACCACTAAAAGACACAGTTGCTCAATGGAACTTCAGCAAACACGATATGCCGAATCTCTCGGACCACTGGAATTTCAGTGAATGGTCTTACTGATTCATCAGTGATGCTCACAGTGACAAAGACCTGTCCCAGCCCCGAGACCATTGAAGTTTTACAAGGGGAGCAACAACCTTGCGGGTCCTGGATCTTGACGAAAATTTGGGGATCATCTTGTTCTGGTGAGAAATGAAGGTACCCAAAAGGGTTTTGTCCAATGGGCATTCCTTCCCTAGATACAGCTATGAGGATTAGCATTGTCAGTATATCTATACATGGGTCATTTTAACATAGGCCTATAAGGACAATGTTAATCTCCATGGCTGTATCTCGGGATATGAAGTCCATTGGACTAAACCTTTTTGGGTATCTTCATTTCTCACCAAAATAAGATGGTTCCCAAATTTTGGTCAAGATCCAGGAGCCGCAAGGTTGGTGCTCACCTTGTTAGTACGACTTCAGTGTATATTCACTGAAACTACTGAAGTCATCAGTGGAAGTAGATGCGAGACCGAGCGAAGCTCAGTGGACTCCTCGCTGATGGTCTCGGAGTATGTTCCAGATACTCGGAAAATCCGCTCACTGTTGGTCGAAATGAGAAAAGATGAGGCAACTCATCTTTCTTAACTCATCTTACTCATCTTTCTCTCGGCTTGCACATCATTTTCACTCATTATGGGCTCAGTTCAAAATCGTCAGAGTGCACTGCGTGGCATGAAACTCTGGACATCCCTTATATTTCTCTACTGCAGGTGCTTTTCCGTCATAGCCAAGATACAAATTATACGTAAGAATACGGAAAACAACGAATTATTCCATAGGAAAATAGTGCCATTTACGTCCAACATATGCACAGAGTCACGCATACACTGCTGGAAGTTGAAAAATACCCGGGAGTGAAATGATGTGTGGGTAGCACAATAGCCATTGAATATGAATCTCAAGAGAGTAACGATGAGGCAGAGTCAGCTAAGAGATTCTGACTCTTGAACTTGAGCATTTAGAGAGTCGTCGCTCGCTCGAAGCATCACAATGGATGCACTAGTAAGTGGGAGTTCAAGCACAAATGCATGCGGGATTGCTCGAGACCTCGATGTCGAACTGGGTTAACTTTGAGTAGTTATGAATTGTTTTGATAAGCACGCCCGCGTTTCCACCTAGACTCGACGATTAATGCCTACATCTACCGTAAGAGATTTCCATTGGGATTCATAAGGTGTTTTCTCGACCTGCATCTCTCTTGATGAGAAGGATATTATGTATTCAGAGTGATAGTGCCTCCATTTGCGGTTGTGACCAATAAGCATGGTGCAAAATGCGTTAATTGTAGACTGTTTCAGAAGAGTTCATCTGCAATTGAACCCCACTCTGGTTTTTTGATGATTGACTCGGAATTTGTATGTATTTTTGAAGACAACTCTTAGGTTATCTACAACTCAAAAATTTATCAAAGCAGTTAGAACATTATGGCTCAACTTGCACACAAAATTAATGCAAATTCGTGGCAAAATTGAGTGCCTGCAGTTATTATCTAGATTTTCAGGCAGAGAACCCCCTAACAACTCGTTATAATTCATTGTGCATCAGAATACATTGCAGTCACAACAAACATCCACATTTGTCTAGACACATTGATTGGGAGCATGAAAATTGATCCTCGCACGAAGCGCAGGTGTGCAGTAAAGGGTTCACTAGCAGCACCACCGACATCGTAGTAGATATCGTGATTCGCCCCTGACAGCATATCAGCTTGCAGTGCATTCACCCTCCCTCACATAATCATTCTTGCTGTTAATTCATTGCGCATTATCTATGAAACATGCTAACTCGAAACCCCTTTTAATTTGTTTTAATCAACCAACAGAGCGTGAATCACTCGGTGACTCAACCCACCCTAGCCAATCGTTGAGCTTTTACTTTTAAAATTCACACTATCTAGAATTTGCATAGGAAAGAGTTGGCTGTTATAAATATATTCCTTGTTAGACTTTTTTCGTAGTTAATCTGAACAATAGTAGCTAGAGTGATGCATTCAGAATTTGCAACGACAATATCTCATTGTGTTTGATTGACGTGGGATAGTTCAGGCGATGACGAAATGATTGCATTCTTGATTTTGAAAAGTAAACGACAAATTGTATCGTGTCAAGAGCCCACAAGCCTCTGTGCACAATAAAACGCGGTTTGCCGTGTGTATACAAGAGAGTATTATTACGAGCGACGCGGGTGATCTCATTCTAAGACAATCGTCAACTAGAGCATCATAACGAGGCCTCATTAGTCTATACCGGCCCGCTCTTCTGCTCTGCGCGGCACTTCAGCACGCGAGCGAGCATGAGAGCCGAGAGCTTCCACTTCCATCTGCACTTCTGTCGCAAATAAACAGGGCCAACAACGTGTTTACTTTCGATTTAACGTGACCCAGGCTTACATTATGAAACTTTTTCTCTCAAGAACCATTAATTCAACGATGATCACAGTCACAGGATTAGCCATCAGTTTCAAAAAGTTTCATTCGATTAGTCGAAATGAATTGCAAGTGCGTGCTTATACGGAGAATGGGATCCACCCTTTGTACATGGGGTAAAACGGGTACCCAACGGCGACGACGACGACGAGCCACTGGAACGTGATTCCGCGGCGAGCCGGCGGATTATCAGAAAACGAATGGCCGGATGCGGAGGGACTTTTGCTGCCTGCAGCTGCCCCTATAGATTTCCCTTTCAAGCGCCATACACCGCGACTCTTCACTTTTTCTCCATTCGACGATTTTCACGTAGAATTATGTTAGATAAAGCCACGGAGCAAAACGGATCGCTGGCGTAGACATAAAATTATACGGCAAATCGATGCTTGTCTACTGTGGTATCGATGCTCCTCTTTGTGCACCCCGTTCCGTCCACGCGACAGGATCTTGTATAGAAGTGGCGCGATGGCGGCGCTGGCTACAGGCTGTAAAAGTTTATTGATAAAAATGCCCGGGATGATTCTAGCGATTTACAGCTCCACTTTCGCATTTTTAGTATCTCCCTGGCTCACTCGTTTCGATAAGTTACGGTGCGTCGGTCTGTAGCACGAGCCTGTTTACAACGGCGCGCGAGGCGGGTAATTTTAATTTGCCTCTCCTTGGATCGAGTTGGGAACTGGACCCGCCGGTGCATGCATGCCAACCAACGAGTCCTCGTATCGAGCGAGAATAATCGCGTAAAAGTTCACGCTTTTACTTTGATAATATACGACACGTTAACGAGATCCGGCCTTGATCATAACGCGTTTATGCATTCTGAAAAATCTTGATTGCTCCTGTTGTCGAGAGCGAGATGATATGAGGCCTGATTGAGGCCCCAAAGAGAAGGCTGGGCGAGAGAGATGAAAGAATGTCTTTATCGGTCCTGCAAAGTCCTTGACTTGCCCGACGCAATCTCGTTTTCGCTTTCACTGCACACACACACACGGCCCAACGACGATGAGATTCATGCTAATCAGAGTCCTTGCCCTGTACGCATAGGATTAACTTGAGCTTCTTATCGTTGGAGTATCGCTAGGATAACGACCCATTTTATTTTACGATAAAATTGAACAACTGGCCAACGATTGTGGGAAATTTTGCTTCATAAGTGGCTTTGACGCAGATAACTGACAATAAGCGTGACAGGATGAGGAGGGTTGCGGAATCCGCTCGGATCCCTCAATATTTAGGCAAGGAAAATTTGAGTGTTCCAAAACGATCATAGCAAGTCACCTTCGTATAATTGATGTGTTAACTCAGTGAATCACTGAGATGCTGAGTGATTATTCGAACGATGAATCTGGCGTTTTTCCAAGCCCTTCCTCGTCATCGTCACTGGCCTCTAACTCGTCAATTCATTCGATTTTCCCACCACACCTTCGACATCTAAAAAATCCCTGCTCATCCCGCCAGTGAAAATCTGAAAAATCATCACACCCTGCCATAAGATAGTGCATCAAGGCTCCCGCAAAGGATGCAGGGCTCGCTCACACAATTCCACTTTTAAAACTCTATTACGAGCGCATCACGATCTCTCCTTTTTTTTGGTGCAGCATCGTAATCCCTGAGAGTATACAGACATAACGCATTACAAAAGCAGAAACCGATAAAAAAGCTCGAAGGGAGACGAGAGATCGCGCCCGAGGGGGTCCATCTAAGTACTGTGTAGGTTATAATGGCTGCGGCTAGAGGTGTAGGGCCCGCGGACGGGTTATTGACTAGGTGTTTGTCGAGGAGGAAGGGGGGGGGGGGTATATCGTATCAGCCGCGGGCGATACTCACTTTGGCTTTTCGCGCTATTTTCTCGCTCTCGAGCGCAAATTTATCGAGCCATTATGCCCCGCTGCGCCAGCTCTGAGACGCCCCAGACGCCGCCGACGCCCGAGTAGTATAGACGCCTCTTCCGGCATCACCAACACCTCTCAGACCACAGCCGTTAGACAACACGACCACGACCCGCTGAGATACGATACTTTTGCATTTGCCGACACCACTGCGCCACAGTTATTGGCTCCAGATCGCGAACCTTTCTCTTCATCACTTCAGACATCCCCGTAGCAGCGCCGATAGAATTATCCTTTCGCACCTCCGAGGTTCAGAGGCTTCGAGATAAGTTGCCTTTTTTCTGAGGTCACTGAATCACTTGATATGATTTCTAGGCAGAGCTTTGACTCCAACAACAGTCTATGCCTGAATATCATTTGATTGATGATGGTTAGTCATTGACTTGATTTACAGAAATTCTCACAAACTTTCGTTCGCATTTGAACTTATTCCTTGGTACCAAGTTTTTCGGCCCCAACTTTCACAACTGAGTTGAGTAGATAGAAATCAAACTATGGTCCAAAAATCTCGAAAAAGCCTAGCAATGATAATTGCATTGTCAAATCCTCATCGTTGCGCAAAACTACTATGAGGGAGAGCAGAAGAGCACCGAATACAATCTGTGTAACGAAATATGAAAAAGTCATTCAATTTTTTATCGATGAAATAACCTAGAGCTATCAATAGGATACTGCTACAGTTCCCTAAATCATCTTAACGAGCACCGAATAGTTCATCGGATGGTGTAACGGCAATGGCTCTTGGAATTTGGCCAAAGTAATAAGCATAATGAACGCAGGCTTCCTGCCAAAAGCAGTATATCATAGATTCGAGAGGATGTTTAACGATCAGTCTCTTCCGATAGCGCAGCGATTGGCCCGGCTATGTTCCCTCGATGGGCATACCATAACCTGGAACATTATTACCCAAAAGTTTATAAGAGGGACATAACATAATCTAACGGTTATCATATTCCAACTTTTCACGATCGCTTCACGAGACAGCTATAACTATCCGGTCCAGCTATGAAAAGTAAAATCGAACACTCCAAGTTGTTCGTTGGTTTGATTGGCGTGGATTGCACGGATCGCTGATAATACGGATGTCGGGGGAGATGAACGATAGTCTTGGATCGTTGGTGCAGAGTTGTCAACCTCCTACGTTCAATTAGCATAAGGATAGTGAACTGTGATTCAAAAAATCATCATCATCACTCACCAGAGCCCTTGAAATCATCCAACTTCAACACACGTACTCAATTTGACTGAAGTTTTCGAACCGAACAAGGAAAATATCCTTCCAAGTATTCCGGATTCGCAAAAAAAATCCTGTAGAGTCGCTTCGTCGTCTAATGCAGCGTGACGGAGGCATGTAAGCGAGACATGCAGTACACTGCAATACAGCGCCATCAGCTGTCGAAGTGCGGGTAGGGCTAGAGGCAAGAGTGTGACACATATGGTACGGCAATCGACTTTTCGTGGGGAGGAGAAGTGACTGTGGAAATTGCGTTAGCGACGCATTGTGCCGCAAATGCTGTTACACCATGGTACGTTCAAATTTTCTCACCCTTCAGCAGTGAAGATTGTGAAAAAAATAAAACACAAGCTTGTGGATGGGTAAACTGGTTTTAAGGCTTTCAAATTTTTTATGAACTTAGTCTGCTAAAGTTGTTTGCTGAATTTTGAAAAATTTTGAATTGGCAGGACCCCCACTGATACAGATCATAATCACTCAACGCCCAACCAAAAATTGTCTGCCCGGATCCCACGTGTTGCCTACGTGCAAGGGGTAAAGTATGACGCAGGGTGGGCGTATCAGTCATGGGTGGGTAGTTGGGTGGATGGGTTGGGGGGTGGGTGGTTGAGTTGACAGATGGTTTAGTTCAGTATATTGTTTCAGCCTAATACGGTCTACTTTGTCATTAATACGGTTTGAGTCCGGCAGTAGTACCGCCAGAACCACACTAGTACCGTTGAGACTACACTAGCGCAGCTAGGACTGTTAAGACTGTAGGTGCCACACTAGTACCGAAAAAGTACCGAACTAGCACCGCATCTGCGCCGCACTTGTATCGTACCAGTACCGTACTAGGATTGGTGTAGTTTGCCTGATTTGACCTAGTTTAGTCTAATTATGTCTGGTCTCGCTAGAATGACCTACGCAGCCATGTAGGTTATGTTTGGGATATGCAGGATATACAATTTTTTTGAACTTCGAAAGAAACATCTTCCCAATATCGTCAATCGATTATTACCCATTACTTTACAAATACCAATTTTTAACTGTCAAAGCATTTCAGGAGCCTCTGACTTATCAAAAACATTTGAAAGCAAAACGAGTGGAAACGAGAGAGACAATAACGCTGGTCATTATCATACTCTCATGTACCGTAATAAATGAAAAAAAAACTTTGAGTCAAAAACCGCGATAATTCGGGATCTCATGGTGATGACCTTTCCATCTTGTTGATTTTAGATTCTGAGATTCGTGAACCTGAAGCTAGAGCAGTCTGTACCCGATGCATCAGAATATATTCTTCTCCTACTGGTCCAAAATTGATTAATCCAGTGCGTGGTGCTCAAAAGCTCGTACAGAATTCACAGATACGATGCACAGCACAGAAGCTAGGCTCTACATTCGAATCGTATTGATTGGTTAGCCGGACTGGAATATTGGAGCAGTGCAGAGGCTCTGCTGGGCAGCCGGGGATTGTGTGCACAGAGGAAATGGAAGAAGAGTTGTCACACTGCATTATCTGGAATATTGATTCGACGGGGGTGGCTCGCGTCGCTCCGCAGCTCGGATTCGGCCATTATGTACCATACAGGCCGGGGCTCGAACTAGACACTGACCAGCACCGAAGCCGCGTGTAGCAGAACCGATACTATATACGCTCTCAAGCCTCGACGTTGAATAAATAATTCCTCGGGGGTGTCCGCTCCTCTGTGTAGCACAGGAGCTATGCCGCGCTCTGCCGATATATAACTCATGCTCCAATATAACGTGTCACACCGATGCAGAGAAGGGATGCCCCGATATAAATTGATGTACACAACTGCAGAGTGTAGTCCATCAGTCGATTACATCGTGACGAGAATTGACAATTTGATTAAGCAATATGGATTAATGGATTTACCTTAAACAAAGTGAATATCGAGTGTCCAGAGTGGTTGCTCAAACAGACAACTTGATATTCTATGCTGATTTGATTCCGAAAAACCACTTTCAGTGGGTATCAACGAAACGAGTTCTTCTCTTCGGCATGGAGATAAAAGAATGCCCAGAGTATTCGAATCTTGTTCGATTCAGGAGCTCGGCTACAACTCGTCATTTACATTGGCTCGACTCATGCTCGAATCTTATTCATGAGGATCTCGTGAGGCGAGCGCACGGCCTGCGTAATCAAACGAGTGTCCCAAATGTATGAATAGTAGCCGATGCTCGTCGAGTGTGTCTCTTTTCTCGTAAGCGATATACCCTGCCGATGGCACTTTCGAGGATAATCCGGTAGTAGCTTTCAAAGACCATTCGGGCAACATCGATCTCTCACTCTCGACATGTACACGTTGCCGCGTTGGAAGAAAAAAATTGAGAGACGAGCTCGCGTCAAAAATACGTGCTCGAAATCAAAGGTGTCGTGTCTGGTTTGCCGAGGCTTCGTTGTATGGTTAGATTTCCCATTCATATTGTAATGGGCACGGAGGCAGGATTTTCGACGCGAATATCCAAACCGACGTTCCACCACTTCCCCTCGCTGTACGCTCCTTCCTCATTGTGTGAAACGACCGCACGCAATGGGGGAGAAGCTCACCACCGCGCGTGCAACGCGACTTATCATTCGCGCGTCATACTTACTCGCACTGTACGTAGGTAACCACAGTTCTGTGTTGTCGTGGTATAAGGGCAGGCACTGTACCGAAGAAGTGTCTTCGTTAGATCCGCATTTTTCAAAGGAGCACATCAGCCCGACTCGTCCCCCCAAACTTGCACACTCATATACTTATACATAAATATATAGTGGGAGCATCAGACTGCCACCACCCCAAAAGTCGTCTGCGCCCATTAACCGCGACACAAGCGGTCTGTATAGTATAGAGCTTCCTGAATGCGTCCCCTGATTTGCGGCAAGAGTAACATCCGAGTCCACGCTCGGCAGGTTTTGCCCTTTATTCGCCGGTTCGTCTGCCGCTACTGTTGATGCTCGCGGGGTGCTGTGGAGAGATGTGAAAAGTTGGAAATCTCTGGAGAATTGTGTTTTCAATGTTGTTGTGTAAAGTTGGATTTCTGGGGAGTCTTGCGTGCGTAAAGAGAGGGAGACGCCTGTTCGCCCTCATTATGCAGAAGAAATAACCGTTTCAAGAAAAACGAGTTCTGTCCACAGTTTGAGTCTATGGACGTACTTGGGTAGACGGTTGAAAAAATTATCCTCTTTTACGAGTGACAAAGCTTGAGTGTCGATTCGTGACCCGGGCGACAATCAGTAGAGCGTGGGAATGGGCCTCCTATTTCATCCACCTGTCCACTCACTACTTAAATTTCAACACAAATCTAAATAGTCCCATTCGTCTCTTATTAGATCAGAAAACTTGATGTAGTACTCAAGTATTCGATGTGGAAACACGATTCAATCACGCAAAAAAATTCTCGGCTTCGGAGCTTTTTTTGATCAGTCACAGATTTACAAATTCCAAGAGATCATGATTCATCGAGTATTTCATTTGAATATGGGCGAACGAGTCTGGCAGTGATTATTCATTGGATGAATTTTCTTACATCACTATGTTTTTCGTGGCTCGAATGTTACCGAATGCTCAAGGTTCCATTGTACCATGATATCATAGATGACCTTATGAACTTTGAAGTGATGGTCACTGACATGTTTTTCTCCAAATGAATTCCGTATCATCCCCTTCGTTGCCATGATATTCACCCAATAAATTGACGTACAGTTTTTCGGCAGAATTTGGCTTGCTAATGTAGTGGCGCCCATAACTCTCGTGGTAACGCTGCAAGTCATATACTGGCCTCAACGCCACAAGGGTTTTAGCCCTACAGCTGTGTGTGCGTGTGTGTATCGATATTGCCTTTATAATGGCGGGCTGCCGATGATTAATGACGTTTTAATGGGTATTTATGAGCAAACAAGGCAAGCGCATCAAAGAATATCATCGAGCATATCAAGGGCCGCGCGTTGAATATCATCAAAATTTTGCACACAAAGTGTGCATATAAAGCGGGCCAGAGAGCCTCTCGTTTTGACGTTCATCGCCCAGCATCGTTAATTCGATCCCACAGCTCACTCGTATGTACCTATATGGAGGTTGCCGACTTTACAGAGCCACCCACCGCATGAAAATTCACGATCCTCGCGTGGAAAGCTAGCACATGAATATTCAGGAAGGCTCGGGTGACGCTCAAATTTTCCCGATTCGATTCGTCACAATTCCGAAGTCGTTTTGCCCGCAAATGGACTTGCACTGTTGCATTCGTGATGCACGAGTTGCTTTCGAAAACCATGCAAACCGATGCCCGCGAGGCTGTATAGTGTACACATTGAGGCTCACATAGCAACAGGTAAATATGCTCGCATACCTCGCTAAACTAACGACGATCGAATTTGAGTTTTCAGCGTGGACTCGGGCCCGCTGTGTTCTGTTGCCTGCAGCAGATGCACATCTAGCATAATACATAGCTCACGCCCAGAATGTGCATAAACAATACGGACCGATAATCGCGGACTTTGTACCTTTCAAAACTGAGCCCTTTTAGAGAAAAAAAGGTGCATAGAAAACGAGCGGTTTTTCAAAAAAGGGCGGCTCGCGTCAGTCATGATGAGATTTTAAAAGAGCCCGACTTCAAGCTGGACTCGACAGACTCGTCAAGCGGTTATAGAAAAGCGGTAATCCTGTATAGGTATAAACGGGAAAAGCCGCCGCCCAGTTCACCCTTGCCTACACACCAACACACGCACGGATGAGCATCGGTGAACGCATCAACGGCTGATTTACGTTCCATCACTGTGGGGAGAAATTTTTCTACAGACGCAGCGTTATAGGAAAGCAGGAATTTTCTTTCTGGGCCCGGCGATGACGTTTGATGGGAGTCGCGAAGGCCGTGCCAGGGCTCGCTAAACGGGGCCCAGACGCATTGTATGATAGACTCGTCCTCCTAAATTTCCAGGTACTCGAGAAGAGCTATCCAACCGAATTGTGGAGTGGGGGGCTGAATTTGGATGGGAACGGAGGCGTGCGCGCAGTTTTTGACGCTGGCGCACGGCGGGAAGCGCGCAATCGCCCGTGAACTCTTCATTGTGCCCCAGCCCAGATCGCACTTTATGCCATTGTCACGCGAGTACACGAGGCTCTACGTACACTTACATTTATAGCGCATATCGCACGGACGAATAAATTCCCCCGGGGCAGTCGTGATTCCCCCTCAGCTCGTTTTTCTTTTCTCACCTCCGCAGCTCTTGGCCCGTCGAGAGTATTATGATGGTCGCTCGTGTATAGCCGACACCTGCCCAGCGTCGACGGTCTAGACTCGAATATAATGAGCGAAAGAAGGAAAGAAGTCTATGCATCGCGCGTATAAACAGAATGGTCTCGAGTTACGCGGTCGCGAGATCCGAGACTACTCGGTGTCGCGCCTCCACTTCGCACCTTCGCCCCCCGCGTCAGAGATGCTGCGGTTCCCGCATTTTTTATTCCCTTTTTGCCCCTCGTCATTCTTAATTTTTTGCGCTCACTACATGTACAGCTTTGATGCATGTTATGTTCGCCGCGATGTGCGTTTTGTTCACGCCTCGAGACGAGAGTGACGCGTGCAGTCGAGGAGTCCTGAAGGAGCCGTGCGAGTGGAACCTTGCGATCGCACGATACGATACGAATCTCATAGCCGCGTGACCGGACGGTATTGATTTTCAGACAGCCATACACAGAGTCCACGCCGATGCCGATGCAGCTTTGGCACTGTGGGATTTTTTGATTCACCGATAGAAGACCGAGTGCGTGGACGCCGCGAATGAATCCTGCTCACGCACAGGAAATACATACCGAGAGCTACGTGACGAGACGTCGTCATCGCAAAGTATTACATGCGTAAAAAAGCTCGTCCTGAGCTGTAATTTTTTCAGCTTCCTTTGCTGTACCGGAATCAAGACATCGTGTGTTTTTTTGGAATCGATTCATGGAAAATGAGTGACGGTCTCATTTGAAAGGGTTGAATAATCTTATATCCCTTCTCTGTATAGAAGATATATCGCCTCAAAACCACTCACAACCTGAGCCCGAACTGAGCAACCATATCAGAATGATCGTTTCCTTGAAATAATGAAGCCTATGCCGGGTTTAAACTCGATATCCATGAAACATCCGTACGCAAAGTATTCCCATAGGGAGCAAAGAGAGCCATGACCTTATTTGAACTAGTCATCATGTATGTGCTCCTACAAATCATAGAATCTCCAACTGTTATGGTCACCTCGAGTGCATCCATGCTGTACGTGCAGAACCCTTTGAATGAGGATCTTTATCCCTTTTTGCAATTTTTCATTTAGCCTGAAGTCATACCTACACCATACCCACAAATCATTGAGAAGTTTCAGAGTGTTTGATTAATTTTAAAATGAAGCAGTGATGACTTCTTCTGAATCGATCATTGTCACGAGTGACGAGCCAGCTTGAAAACTTGTTCAACATGTAAGATTCCAGTATAATTAACAAAATAATCTTCATTCATGCTGGTCAGTTTTGATTAGCAATTAGAATGCTTGAATGAACCAGTATTGATGGCGAGGATTCACGTCTTAGTCCAGGACCATCCATATAGACGGGAGTTCACAGGGACAGTTGATACTAAGCAACACTCTCTATAAAATTCAGTTTTCATATTTTCATGGTCACCAATAATTGTCTTTCATCCTCTTTAACTGATTCTTATTACTGATTCTTGAACTCAGGTAAACAATCTTGAATACAGCTGGGTAATCTCGACTTCACTAGACCTGGAATCTACAGCTGAATAAGAGTCTATCGATCTATCCCAGGAGCTCTTTTCGAATACTATAATTTTTTGAGGAGCTCACTGCCCGTCAGTTTTACAATGCCACACATCGTAATACCGTGCGTGGAATTTGGTCAGGTCTTCAGATAATGATTCCAATTCATACTGGTGAATCTGGTCCCTGTGTCATTGAGGATAACCTGTGCAGCTGCTTTCAACTACTCGTTGAAATCGAAAAATCAGTTCATTTTTGCCCTATCAAGTCATCAAGGACCATCAACATCAGCTGAAAATCTTGCATCACGAATCATCAACCATTTTTTATGAGAATGCATCTCTCTTGCTCAAGGTTTCCTTGAGGCATCACAATGCAAATCCATGGTATTATACGTGTGAAATTGTGACACACCGTGCTGATATTGCGGCTGATATCTCAATTTGCAGCAAACAAGAAGAAGACTCAGAGATCAGGCAGGAACGAAATAAACTTCCAGCGTCGCTTTGGTGGGAGAGCGATCATTAAACAGCCCGTAAAAAGTGAATATTCGCGATTAAATATGCTTTATAGTGACTAGTTGGAAGAGCCATAAGCGAATCCCTTTCCTGGATCCGCTTCGCGTTCATTCATTCCTGCAGACTCGAGACTCCCTTTAGCCCGCAGTACTCATAAAACAGCGAGGGGTATATAAGCAGGGCTATCTCTTCTTCGCCCCCTTCGTGTTTTTATATCTGACTCAGAAACGGCTCTATCTATCTTTGGAAATGTTCCGTTGCCAAGTTGATCCTTCGGTTTCAACGGAACGATCGAGGAAATTGAATGTTACTCTGAACTCTTATTGCTTCCTTTATGTCTATACCCGGGTACTCGGTTGTAACTTTGAAACATTCATTGCTACACGGAACTTGAACAAACTCCCACTCGTAGCAAAATCGAACTTTGGATTCACTTCTTGACTACTAACAAATCTATCAGCATGATCAATAATATGTCCAGAAAATGAGGAGAAAATAATGGCTTTTGAGGAACTTACTGAGTTCCTATTTATTCTGACCGTTAGAAATTTGGAAAATTTACCATATAATCAGAATAAAGTCACACGATAGAGATGTTCGACAAAAAAAATTTGCAAGAGAAAGCGAAGAGTTTCAATCACAATGGCATATTTTCATCCACCTCAATGCAACCGAATGAATGATCGAAGATGCGCGTATCAATTGGCTCGGTCTCCGTCCATTCGTCTCCATGTCGCCTGGCGTCGGGACGCTTATTAAAGCTGATTAGCGCAGCAACTCGCATAACCCCAGCCTATACACTTGCATTCATTCGAATCTGTCTATCGCTTTGTCGTGCTGTAGCAGCAGCAGCAGCAGAAGTCGCAAAGCCAAAAGAGAAGAGAGGAAAATAGAAGAGTAAGAGTGGCGCGCGACATGCGGCGGTCACTGAACATCATGCCCGCCGGCAATTAAGATCATGCGCGAGTTTAGATGCTTATCGTCGGAATTACAGCTGTGCGTCAGACGAGCAGTCCTAGTGATCGTCCAGTCGTCGTCGTCGTTGGCCGCGAGGGTCGAGTTGATCATCGCGTGGCCGTCACGAGCCAAGAGATGAAAGTGGATGGCTACTATAACTCCTCCACATCAGCTCCGGTCGACGACCGCCCGCTCTTGCTTCTCAAGTACTTGGAGTCACTTTTCAAGCGCATGTATCACTTCCGAGCTAATGACATCTGATGGTTCTTAGAACCGAATGATGTTGACATTACATTGTTAAATACAATAGATGACTAGTAGCTGCGCTATTTTTCTTTCCATGATTGACTTGATAAACCTGAAATTGAATTTCATATTTGACTCATCTAATCTGCTGTGGTTTTCTTTTGATCCCGTTACAGAATTCCATCATGACCGTTTCAATTCTGATGAACTTGGTGGTTGTCATCATGGGCAGAGATAGAAAACCTGCATGAAGTTTGAGAGCCTGAACAGTGAAAATACCAAGTTCAAAAATTGATTCTGGGTTCTCATCTCTGACCTTCTTCATCATGGCTCAAATTCAGTCGTGTGATATCTGACGATCAAAATTCATTGATGACAATACATTCCAAAAATCACGTAGGGGTTATGAGCTATTTGCACACAAATAACACTGAGAAACGTTCTATGTGATATTCTTCTGAAAAAGTTGGCAGAAATTGGGTGTCCAATCGAGATTGTGCGTTTTGCCAAATTTCTCACGTATCAGAGAGAAGTGTACACAGACATGTCCGATACTCCAAGACATTCTCACAAGGGTGTCCATCAAGGAGGAGTCCTTAGCCCAGTCTTTTATATCATTTACGTCATCAGCATTTTTAATGTGGTTTCGCGGCTTGTTAAAATCTCTGAATTCGCGGACGATATTGCTCTTTACTCGACCAACAAAACTTCCCTACAAAATTCCATCAAAATTGTTCGGAATGAATTAGCCCGACTCGGACTTGATTTAGCCGAAGAAAAAACAGTCCTAATGAACTTCAATAATACCAATGTTCTCCCCGGTGAGTCTGAGGTGAAAATTGGCACAAATAGAGTCATAAAATCTCAAGGGTCTGTGAAATTTCTGGGAGTTATCTTCGATTGGAGGCTCACATTTCGTCCTCAAGTTGATAGTATCATACAGAAATCTCACAGAGCGATGAGGATAATAAAGCAGGCATTTGCAAGGCTCCGGGTGGGGGGCAGACCTTAGCACTCTGATCACCTTTTACAAAAGTTTCATCCGATCTAGAATTGAGTATGCCAGTTTTATTTACTATCCTACTAGAAAGCAGAATTCACAAAAACTTGAGCGCTTACAATACTCCGCTATTCGGCCTGCCTTGGCTTTCAGAAAAACGACGCCAGTCAACATTTTGCTATCAGAGTCCAAACTGCCTCTTATAGAACACAGAAGTAAGTTCCTCTGCCATTCGTACTTATCGAACATCATGAGCAATAGTGCACTGATGGTAACCAGAACAGTGAGAAGTTACTTTAATAGATTCCTCAAAAGACCCATGTACAAGAGACTAAGACTTTTTGAGTCGTGTATTTCTGACCATCTGAGAGCCAAACACACGTTCATTTCCAAAAATAGTTTCTGCCCATTCAATTTTGATTTCGATGTTCCCATAACTTCAATTCCATTCAACTCAGCTATTGGAAGAATGATCCGTGGAGGTACTGATCCGACGGGCGCCCTACAGTCGATAATTGACTTTGAAAACAAAGCGAAACAAAGTTGATATATATTTATGATGGTAGCAAAATTACGGATGCTCCGTACGTTGGAGCAGCATGCTTTTCTCCTTCTCTCAATCTCTCAATCGCAAAAAGTATCAACAAAAAAGCGTCGATATTCACTGCAGAAATTGTTGTTATAAGCTCTGCGTTAAATGTAGCACTAGAAAATACTGATAAAAGCATCCTTATCTTATCAGACTCCCTGAGCGTCTTACAATCACTAGAAAGCCAAAATCTGTCAGTCAAAACTAACCCTTATATATATGAAATCAAGAGGAAATATATAGCCTTCTGTAGACAGACGGACCAGAAAATCGATTTTTTCTGGATCCCTTCTCATTGCGGAGAGGTTCATAATGAAATGAGTGATCTACTGGCTAAAGAAGCTAGCGTTTTATGTCAGACACAGTTCTAGATTTGATTCCATACACGGACTTTCGACAAAACTTCAAACATGCCATGAAGAGTGATACTTTCGACCATGTACAAAACTTAGGCAACAAAAAAGGAAAAATCTTCTTTGAATTGTATCACAGAAGTGACTTTAAACCGTAGTTTCATGAAGTAAATCTTCCCCGGGATTTAATTATGATAATAATTCATAGATACCGATCCGTCCACTACAATTTGGCGGCTTCTTTAGTCAGTATCAATCTCGTCGAAAGCGCTCGATGTCGTTGCAATGATGGCGATAAAGACCTTGAACACGTGATCTGTCAATGCGCTCTGTATGATGTACAAAGAAAATCTCTGCTAGAAAACCTTTCCGCGATGAACATATAACCACCGAATGAATTATAAGCCCAAAATGTCAATAATTTCAGAAAAACCGAACATCCCGGCATGCAAACTTGTACTTAGATTCCTCCAATAATGTAACCTGACAATATGAACAATTCTGTGCCTCATTGTTAACCTAAATTTATGAGATTATATTCAATTATGTTACTCATGATCATTATTATTGAACTACTGTAAAGCGAATAAATCTCACCCGAGATTTCAAAAGCTTCAATAAGAAAAGAAAAAAAAAAAACACTGAGAAACAGAATTCTAGAGATGGAGTGCATCATCGACCAGACTAAAATTTCCTTGTGTATTTTTTGACGTAGAAACCGAACCCGCAGCCTTCTCTGCAGTAAAGAATTCTGACGTGTAAACGCAAGATAGGTCACAATTCCCACGTAGAAGAATACCCAAGAAAATCGGAGTGTGGTCAATGATGCATTTCGATATCCAAATTTTTTTTGGCTCGATGATACCTGTTCCTGGAATGGTGGAGGTTATTAACAAAGATCTAACGTTACAATAGTACGAGTTAATTTCGGCTCATTGAGGATACGATATTAACATACTCAAGTCTCCTAATGTTGATACAATTTTCAGAAGAAGATCGATGGCATGATACGTTAATCAGCCGAACACATCGAAACAGCTTACTTATCTTCGTCATAATTTAAGGACGAACTTCCCGGCCGATCATCTTTAATAGAAATATACTCCAGAATGTTTACTTGGATTTTGAAAAAATTCAAAACATACTCGTGAGCTATCCATTCATACCGATCGAGATACTGTACAAAATACATAGTTGAAGTTATGAGGAAGCTTGTGAAGGTATACAAGTAAGTCGGGACGAGGTCAACGTCTCCTTACGGATAAAATACGTGCCCGCTCTCGCGGAGGCCTCATGATCGTAGGAATTTTACCCAGTTGAAATTGATTGAAATTGATAGCGGATTAATAGGCTTTGCAAATTGTTCAGTTAAAACCCCTTCATCCAATCCATCTCTTTGTGGCCGTTATTGTGAGGGCTTCATTCTACTCGCCGTTGCTGATGTTGTGTGGACTACTACAAGTATACAAGAGTCGAAATAAAGCTGCTGCTGCTGCTGGCGGCCAGATTGGTCGAATGAGCGATGAGTCAGTTATTATCTCGAGCGGAGAACCTTTATTAGCAATGATAGTCTTTCCATCTGTCATCATAAAAATATTGCGTGCGATACTTAAATACGTGCGTATACCACGATAGGCATCGCAGTCCGGTACGGTAGCATTGCGTGAGAAAGACCCCGACGAATGAAATCGCCCCCCGGCTGTAGACTGCAACTTTATTATCTCTATTGGCGAACAAAAGCACAATCAAGTCAACTGGATTGAGTTCAAAATATTTTCCCCCTGAGCTGTACACGAGAGAGCCCTCCCTTGATTGGCGGACCCCCGCGATGTCCACACTCGATGACAGAGTGGAGCAAATTTTTTCCGTCGTTAACTAGGAAAATTCATAACTGATTGTTGGCTCCTTGTGCCAAGCTGCCTTAACCCAAGATTAATCCCCGATCCAATTGTCGAAACTTTACCGAGTGAAGTGTACCGCGTGAAAAAGGTCGAGAAGTAAGGCAGAGGTAACTTCGAAAGCGTGACTTCGACCTGCTGCTTTCCACGATCTCGTAAATTTATCGGATCTTGAAGCTCACTGTAACTACACTGAACTGCTGCTTTAGTACATGACGTGGATAAATTGAAAATGCACGGAATATCCATCGGGTCGGGCCCCAAAAGCATACCGATGCACTCGATACATCGCGTGATAGAGCACCTCGCTATCTCGAGTGGCAGGCGTTATCTTTCACACTGCGACACGATATCGCTGGAAATTTGAAGAGCCCAAGTGTTTTCTGGATTTCGATGCATCGGCACTCGACTCACACGCTTCTCAAACACCC
Source organism: Eretmocerus hayati (assembly GCA_029851415.1). Classification (NCBI taxonomy): domain Eukaryota; kingdom Metazoa; phylum Arthropoda; class Insecta; order Hymenoptera; family Aphelinidae; genus Eretmocerus; species Eretmocerus hayati. The sequence goes on along the minus strand of CM056741.1, from coordinate 3,090,831 downwards.
GACTCTACATCATTTAAGCGTAGGTGGAATCCTCATTATAGAGTATCAAATATCTCGTTGACAAATTCGACCGGTATTTATACGAGGTCAACCCAAGACTGTCCTAGATTCTCGACGAGTGATGCATGTAGTCGAGCCGAAGCGTCACTCGATCGACATCAAAAAACCACAACTCGAATTTTTTTCATTGGCCACGACGACGAGGTCTCATGTACTACAACTATCCACGGCTACACCGATTTATAAAAATAGTCGGGGTCCACGTTGGTTACGATGGAGCCACGCAGCGCCGGAAGACGTCAATTCCTCTCAATTCGGACAGGCCAGGCCGAGCTCGTTAATCATATTTTTGGCGTGCAGCTCGACTATCTGTATCTCTAGTGTTGAGGATCGATCGAGTGTATGGCCGCAGCGAGCCAACGAATGAAATGAACGAGTGCTGCTGCTGCGGACGGGAGAGTGTGCTGAGGCTGAGGGTATGAACGAGTGAACGAGCGACTTTTCGAGAGGAGAGCGGAACCGGTTCTCCCGTGGCCGGACCGAGCCACGCCATGAGCCGCGAGCGAGTTTCCAAGTTTCGTAATCTCGGCAGCTCGCCCAGACTCGATATTGCATTCGTATGTATCCGAGATTTTCGAGTATCTGACTCGACTCGCGAGTCCTTGCCCCTTTTATATGTCTGCACTGAATCGAGACCCTCGTGTGTTCGCCGTGCTCACCCTCGAACGATAAGAGCCTCGCCCTGCAAAAAGAGAGTTACGCGCGTACGAGGCAAAGTTTTGAAATTTCATATCGCGAGCATCAGCTGCTCTCTGTAACTCGCAACTCATATGGTAGATTCAGACTGCTCTCAACCACGTACTCACAGATTCAAACTCCAAACAATCGTCTCGTCCAAAGATTTTCAAGACGATGATATTTCTGACTCGGAAGAATATCTCAGCAGTACCTCGAGTTTATGAAAAACATATGGTCCGGCGCTGATGCACAATTTGAAAAATCCAGATCTCTACATGATGTAATGCAAACTTTCTTTAGACCATTCTTTATATACTGTGCCTAAAACCGAACTCAAGAATGTTTTCCAGATTCATTCTTGAGTACAGCGTACGCTCCGAAAGTTCTGTCATGAATAATTTTTTTTAGTTTTTGAAAAGACAATTCAAACTATGTACGTACCACCAATTGCCGCTAGAAAAAAATCAAGTTCGTTAGTTAGATGTGTACTGCTATATTGTGTAACTATTTTGGATATTGTGTGAATTCAAGGTCGAAGTATAAACTTCACTATAGAAACAGACAATATTTCAGGTGCTGCAGGAAAATCAAACCCGAGCTTATTTTAGTGTACGAGAAAGGTGGAATTACCAATTTCTTTATTTTCAAAACATTCATCCCCAATGGTAGAATTGACCAGTGTCAAGGGGAAAAAATTATAGTTCATCTATATGGTATGGAAGAATCTGTCATGTTGGGAAAATTAGATAAAAGTTCCAGAATTCGACATCTGGTTTCAGAAGAGTTCCTCCAGTAAAACTTGAATTCCAAAAATTTTTCGATCTCAAGGCTCGCTTCGCTTGATTTACATTTGTTGAATTACTTGCACAAATCCACGTTTCTTACCTGCCGCAAAACTTGCGTCTTTTACCTGCAGACTTGCGAAATGAATGCAGATCTAAATGTCCAGCGAATCTCTTTCCTGTCTTCCCAGATTTGAAAAAGCTCGATAAATTGCTCAAGTGTCCGTTTACGTGTATCGGGCCTGTCCTCGCTACACTACGTCCAGCTAAAACCTCGGTTAGTCATATCAAGATAGAGCTTCCCGGAAGAGTGAAAATGCTGCATCACAGCCACAGATGCAGCAGCAACGTGACGGAAGCTGCGCGAGATATAAATTCGTGGCTGCTCACCGCCGTCACCGTGGCGCGGGTGGATTAAATCCGCTCTCGGGGAGTAAAAAGCCACGTACAACGACGATAGCGCCGCGAAGTCTAATCCCCCTGGAGGCGCGATTTACAGCTACCACGAGCTGACCCACATGTTTTCCCAAGCTGTGGTGTATTGCGTCTACGAGGGGGCCACGGAAATAGCACTCGGAGCTGCGCAAGTTTTGGTTGCGATGCACTTGCCTTGTAAGTTCTCCGGGCGGGCGTGACCGAGACAATCCTGACTCCTGCGCCAGAGTCTCGCGAGGCTGATGAGCCACCCGGATTATCGGTATTCCGATGATGGCCGGCTGGTCGCGCGTGTGGCCTCCGCTGTGTAAGATATTCACGTGATCTGAGCTGAAGTTGAGGATTGATGGGGACACGTGGAGGCACTCGAGCGAGAGAGCAGCAGGAATGATAAAGAGAGGCACAATGTCACGCCCGCTTGGAGAAGCTTAGGAATGTACATCATCCGCTGGAGCTATACTCTTGCGGCTGCAAGTCTTTTTTGGACGGGTTATTCGTGGGCGGCTCTTGAGCAACTTGCGCGCAGGAAATCCGGCTTGATCCTCAATTACTTGCTCAGATTGAAGAGAAATCCAAAATTAAATTTGGATACAAGGGGGATCTGCGTCTTGTAGAGCATGGATACACAAATTCCTTCCCAGATAGACATTGAATTTTATGATGGTATCACTTCATCGTCCTTGAGTCCTCTTCAACTCCCGTTCAAGGTTTGGATGTTCATCCCAGCATGATTTAGCGCATGTTATAAGTGAACTGCTGTGATCAGTTCCCAATTACAAAATACTTTTGTATAAAAAAGCCAAACAGTGAAACAAAATCAACGAGAACGGCTTTCGCTCGATTGTTTTCCTGCAAATTCGTAAGTGTGCAGTTCGACAGGGCCGAGCCAACAATGCCCACGTCCCGAGCGATGGAAATGTATTTCAATTGATTGCAATGAGTGTACAGAGACCCTCTCAAAATTGCAATCATATTCGTGGAATATTCAAAGCATAAAATTTATCATATTATTCACCGGGCATTACAACCTCACTCAAACACGAATAATAGAAGCAAAGCAGCAATGTCTGTTCAATGGTAGAAAGAGCCTGTAACGAACAAGAATATACACAGAATATACCCTCATTTGCTAATTCCAAGTGATCCACTCAACCACATTCATGTAAAATCAAAAGGCATCTCTTTTGAATTTTATATTGATTATTCCACCGCGTTCCGAGACGCGTTCCCCTTCTGAATTCAAATAAATTGGAGCTTATTATTGCTCGCACAAATTTCCTGTACGGATGAATCAGAGGGCCATCTCAAAATCTAACATGTCCAAAACTTTGCGACGTCTCAATCATTGTTGTTTCTGACAGTGACAATCCGCCTTGATCGAAAGAACAGGATCGTTTCAGTACAGGTATGAATGACCAAAAAAGTCAAAGGCCACCAAAAGAACCGTAGCCCTCCAATTACCCGACTCGAAGCAAGCCCTATTCAGAGCAAGGACTTGTAATCAAGGGCGTGTCTCGCACCTTCTAGCGCATACCACTTGCACTCACGTGCCGATGCACTCGCTAATGCTCTCGGCTTCGGCTCATTGAGCCTCTTCATCGAGGCAGTGTATGAAGCTGCTAATCGTCCCACTTACATCGGGAGCATAGGCTGCATTCAGTGTGCAAGGCTTTGCATGAGGTGTATGCCGATATATCGGGACTGCGCCTCAGAAGTCGCTCATATAGGCGACGCTTACAAAGTCGCGCGCGTGCGGTCTGTAAAGTGCGTGCCGGGCCAATTACCATGCGTTAGATGCAGGCATGCGTGCGAATCTTGCTCTGAGCGCGTGCGGCTCAATTGACCGTGTTACATCAAGAGCTTTATGGTATAAACTTTCTGTCGCCAAGTTTTCTGCCCGTTCTGTGCGATCTCTGCAACAGCAGCAGCAGCTGTGCCGTGCATCGTGGAATTTGAGAGCAGCATCAGAGGCTTGGGAGTCAAGGGCATGGAAATGATTGAGAGAGCTGGCTGGCTTATTAGGAGCCTCAATAGCGCCCAATTGCGGCGACCAGGGCACTGCAATCCCCTGATGTCGGGGTACCTCTGTATAATGTGCATCACTTATCGCTGCTCTGCTGGACATTTTTGCTTGTTGTGCTCGATGGTCCAAGCACTTGGGGCCCTGCAGGACACCTCGACAAAATTCTGGACCCTTCTGATCAACCTCTTCTTGATTGCTCTTGACTGCTTTGCTCCATCACAATACAGCCAATAAAGCACATGTTCACTTAGGAAGCCATGAGTTTGGCTGACGAACACATTGTAAACCTCTCTTGATTCCCTGGTTGCACGACACCACCCCTGCTGAGATCCGGGCCGAAATCTCACTCGCTATGCATATTTTTGATGTCCCAACACCTCTAACTCATAACAATCCTATGAAGTAACAATTTTGCACCAGTCAGGGTCAATCCCTTTCAGATTTGAGAACCATGTATTATTCATGAATTACAGACCCTCTCACGTGACACAAAGTAACTCGCCCAACACAAGTATTGTCCGTTAAATTTTATCAGAGATTTCTCTCTCACGGCATTCTAAATGAAGTAGGCGAGGCAAGTATCGATTTTGTGGGGTTAATATCTTGATCTCTCGGAAATCAGCCCATTTTAGTAGAATTTTTGCAATACTCGAGGGATTCTTATCCAGATTCTACCTGCGACTGTCCTCTATTCTCGTCAAATTCATAGCCAAGTACTGTTGACATTTTTTCAGATTAGATTGTTTTGCATCCGAAATAAAAAAATAGTTCAGCGTAACTAGTAACGTATTGTCGTTGGAGGCGGAAAGTGCATGCAATTTATCCGAATCAAGTTTACCAAAATTGCGAAAATTCTCATTACGCCGGACGTCTATCTCAATTCAGCTACATATGTCCCAAATTGAAATTGCTGCGTAGTGCTCATAATGAGGGGACAACCTGAAAACTGGCGAGGCATGCCGTAAATATCAGCTGTGGATGCCGATTGTCGAGAGTCGTTCATTGCAATTGTCGCGTAAAAGCGTCGCACTCGAGCCATCGGGTTTGGCCCTACAGTGCGGTGCAATGGGCAATGCACGTTGTAATTATAACCCAGCCAGCCGAAAGCAGACTTCCAATTTTCATTTGAACTCAACCAGAATGTACGAAAAGCCGTTGGCCATTCCACTCAAAATCTCCAACAAATGTGACTGGCTGACCATTATCGCGATTCCATTTGAGGTTATGCTTGGTTGCCACTCGATCAATTCCAAATGAGCGAGATCAAAAATCATGTGGCTCATTACGACCATTACGCTGAAATCTGCACAGGCCGCGATCACGAAGAATGGGTGGAAAATTCAAAGCCCGAATTCAAAGTGTAACACGCACGAGAGCACCGTTTCAGAAAATTAATCGCGATAAACGGGGTGGACGAGTGCGGGGTGTGACTGCTTCGTGGGGGGTCGCCAAAAACGACGATCCGCTCTCGATCTATGTCGCGCGCGTGACACGTGTCGGGTAATACGAGCATCACGACGACGAGAGGGAGGAACTGTACAAAGAGGAGGAAGAGGTGGATGGGGGACTTTCTACACCGAGATGCTCTCGATACCGACGACGACGACGACTACGACGATGATGGCATCAGAGAAGAGGAAGCTGCAAGTACAGCCCCCCTTTTGTCTCGCGACGACGAGCGGAAGCTGATGGCGGGTTGGTGGCGACGATTAACGCGAGCTCGCATCACATCACACTTCGAGTGCCCTCGAGCATCTCGATTTGTTCGGATACAACCACTGTTGTCAAGAAGCGAGCTTGCAGGCAAATTGTTGTAATCAGAGCCACAGCGCGGGCACATAGACTCTGTGCTGCAGCTGCCCCACTCTTGGAGTAAAAGCGGTTTTTGCAATGTCTGTGCTGAGCTCGTAGGGAGTTGCCAAATTGAAAATCTGCAATTTCACCAAAATCCTGATGAACCTGGGTCCTCCTCATAACCGATTTTGAAGTCATGATTGATTGACAGGGAGGTTATCAACACCAATGCGATATAAAAGAGTGAGTTCATTGCACTATGAAAAAACTAGTGCATTTGAACTGTTTCACTGAATTTTGGGAAGTAGGTAATCAGTCACTCCTTCCAGTGCAACTGAACATTCTGTGTCTTCAATACAGAAGGCCAAAGTCAATTTCTGACTTTTTTATTGGTAGTAAGTGTCATCCGTGCCTCCGTGTAGAGTACACAACCCATATCTACCGAGTTGCTCCAAGTTTTTTACGGCGCTGAAAATTAGCCCCTCGTTAGGCTGAGATAATTTTTCATTCCCGAGACGAGGGCTAACAGGCCTTCGCAAGGGCATAGCGAACACAAGCGAAAGCCAGGCAAGCTGCGAGCTTATCGCTCGAGAAGTACGGCAATGTGGTTGCAGGGGTATAGTAGTAGTAGTTGCGGAGCATCCCGCAACTCTTCGGGGCAGTTGTTTTTATCAGTTGTGCCAGGCTCTGCCATATACTTTTTCTATACACTGTGGCGGGTGATGCCACTGCTGCGAGGCCAGATAATATGACGAAGGAGAGGTCGGACGAGTGCGCGGAAACGAGTTCGCGGTGAGTTTTCCGCGGGTCGCGTTTCGGACTCGCTGCTACTGCTGCTGCAGTTATGGGCCCTCGGTCACGTACTTCGCATACGAGTATAGTGAAGCCGAGAGCCACTACAGAGCCACAACTCTCGTGGCCTGTCTTTGAAGTGCTCGAGTGGCGTCTGGCTCCCCGGCAAATCATTTTGATCTATGCTGTGCCAAGCAGTTTGACCTCCCGCGCGAGCTTGAAAAGTTTCCCGTTCGGTATAAAAAGTATGGTGCATGTGTGCGGCTACCAGAAGCAGCGTAATTGGACCCGAGATATGTTTCTATCCTTCTCGTTTCTCTTTTCAAATTTCAAGTTCTCGTACAATGTGCAAGAGATATAAGCAACTTTAGTCTGCAAAATTTGACCACAGATCCGTTTTCGGCGACTCGGCAAACATGATGCACTCTTCGTTAGTTCTTCTTGTCTACTCCAGGGTCACTTGTAATGAACCGACAAATTTTATAGCAAGCTGCATGTCGATATAGTGTCTCTAAGAAGGTCCTGAGTCCTTAGAATATGTCTAGGCATTACGACTTGATGCTCAGGATTTTTGTATGATTAGTTCGTGGTATCTGCTTGCGATGGGTGTATTCAACCCATATATTTACCGGAGATACGAAAAATTTTGAAAACCAAACGAGCTCCGGCAAAAGAATCCCAAATCAAGAGCCATTTAGAGAAGAATTCCTATGAGTATTAATCTTTAGGTTTTCGATCCAATACGATAATTGATAACTTCGACTATGTTCACAAGAAATTCGAAGATATACTCACCTCCTAAAATTGCGACCTAGTGCGATGCCGGTGATCAATCATGCTGTGGGCTCGTATAAATTTTAGCTACCTGCGATCCGGATCCAAATTTTTGACTCTGTGTAATACGCGAGTCGTCGCGCAAGTCCTTGAGGTGATTGCGTTTCGAGGAACGGTACAGATCTTGGTTCGTCCACCATCCTGGGAACGTCCATGCTCGGTTGTATATTCTCCCTATATAAAGGGACGGCTATCTACGTTTTACAGGGGCCACTTTGCTCGTAGATACATGCGTCACGCCTGTACAACAAAATGTTATGGCATCTGAGAGTCGAGAAGCCACTTTTGTTGATTATGTGCATGCTTTTTATGGGCTCACAAAATACCAATGACTTACATCGGTATGCACCTGACACGACAATTCATCATAATTCTCCAGAAAACATGGGAGAATTTGAGTGGTCACCTGACCTGTACCTGTAACTGAATACCACTGACTTTCTCTCGATCGAAGGAATATCAGCTTGTCAAAATTTTCCGATACAAAGTAGAAAATGATTAAGTGACGTAAACATCGAACAGACGGAATGCGTAAAATCATACTAGCCGATCGATTTTCCTTCAAAATGAAATGTGATATCCAGATATATCACATTTCCCGGGCATTTCCAAAGTTTCTGGTTCCATAACAGTTGTGCTCGAGGCATTAGCCTGACATTGAGGCCAAGAGAAAATCGAGGAAAATTGAATCCAGGCATCCGAGTTCACCTCGAGGTTCACATTCACCTAGCAATAAACGTTTCCGCAAGAGAAAAAGTTGCGGAGTCTCGAGCAGTGGGTCCTCCCACTGTACTTTTTACCTTGGCAGAGTATGAGCGGTATATTGCGAGAAAAAAGGAAAAGAAGCGGATGGCCAAGAGACGTAAACAATTGCATAACGATCATTAGCCCCCCCCCCTTCCCCGACAATTCTAAACAAAATTATTGCCGTTGCAGCAGAGGGTGTAAATCGTGTGCAAGTCACAATCAAAAAGAATAATGATTGGGTGACTCTTAGGGCCATCGTAAAAATGTGTCATGCTTTTGTCCTCAAATAGACCCCTCACCGTAGGACCTCCGTCTACCTGTGCCGCAATTACTTTGTTCAACCTTCGAGGTAACAGCGCCTTTTTATGAGGGACCCTAATTCTGAAACTCCGTAATCTTCAAGGGGACCTTTCCGCAAACATGATTCTGCCATTGCGGTGGCTAAATTTTTTGCCAACAACGGCAATATAATAATTCAAATTTTTCGCTCCTTACTTTTGTGAGCCAGACCCAAGACCTGACCCAACGACAATTTTATGATTGAATACAGCTTGCGGTGGCTCTGGGTCAGTTTCGAAAGTGCATTTTCTGTTTTTTCTCCCACGGAAGTATCGAATGTCTGATATCAGGTAGATAAGATTAAAACAGACAACGGAGAAACGTACCACCGTGGGTGGGTCCAACGAGGACGAATTGATGTCGTCCATTACAGGTATGTGAGATGCCACGAGAACGTGAGTATTTATCCAGGAGTTGGTCCAAACTCAAGTTTATGAATTGTTATGGATAATTTTTTTCCAATAAAATAGTGCCCTGTCACAGCTCAATCGGGCATGTTTAATTCATGAGGCCCGCCACCACCGTCCGAGGAACCGAGAGGCACCTCATACCAGCAAGGCAAAGAAGCCCGCATACAAAGAAACAACAGGCAGCCATCCGCTGGTCGGACTTTACGACCAAAATTAAAATCAAATTCATGAATATAAATGGCTTGTCGCGAATGATGTATCTGCGCTTTCCATCTTCCGCTCGAACCCGATATCAAACGCGCCCCGCTCGCTCGCACACTCGGGGAATCCAGAATCCCGAAAGATTCCGGAGATCCCTGACACCGCAGCTGCCTCACTGTCCAGGTGAGGGTCAACCTACGAGAGTCACCCGAGACCCCGGCTATACCTGTGAGCCCGATTAGAATCATCAGCACGAGCCGATCTGGTTGCAATGAAGCTATTCGGGGAGAACATTAGCGCCCGCGGACCGATAAATTGAGGAATCGTCGGTATTTTTTCGTGCTTAGGTTCACCAGGGCGGGTAAGGCAGAAGTCGAAAAAAGTATCGCCAATGGCCTCGTAAACTTGATTCGCGCGAGTTTAGAGCGTCACGCCCGACAAATCGTTCCACCTGCCTCTTCTCGTCGTCCGATAGTTATTAGATCAACGCCTGCTTCGTTGAGCATTGGCCCTCACACCCCGTGACCCGCTCTGAATTTTCCATCGACCCCGGCACGTTTTTCATTTCTTTTTTTAGGCTCTTCTGTTGTGTGGAGCGGCTTTCACGAGACACGTACGAGTATAGTGGCGCTCCGGTGGCGGCGAGTCAGTTTGCAGGAAATTTGCGATATTGTTGCGAGAGCCGTGTTGGCATGAGTACCGACACAGCCGCATTGCAGAGATATAATGTAACGAGAATGAAACATGCTCACCTGCAGCGGGGGTATGGGGCAAAATTTGCGATTGCCGGATAAATAATCGTCACGAGCGATGCATATTTTCGCTTTATCGCGCTTGTCCATCATTCCCGTGCTGCATGTTCATCGCTTTACCAGAGAGTCACGCCGCATTCGTGCAAGGCACGGCGATGTGGCATTCTCGAAATATTTATTACCGATATGGGGTTTTTTGTAAATTTTACATGGAGTTCATGTTGATGTTCATCTCATTTTTCGCTCGAATTGTCCATCGGTCGCGGGAATCCATAGTTTTCTCAAGAGTCATGGATCGTTTCGTTGACAATTTTTCAAAATGTCTCGTATTCCTAATAAGAGCGCATAGGCATGAAAAAATACTTGAAAAAGAATTCTTCGGAGACTTGTTCATCTAGAGTTTTTCTTTCCAAGAAAAGATTCTGTCTATTTTGAAGTGATTGGGATTGAGTTATAGACATCGAATTTTGGACGAGACTCAGTTCTAGATGTATTCTCCTGAATGAAATCAGGCTAATTGAAAGTGAGTATACATCCTGTCAAACGAGGATTTGTGTTTTTTGCTCTTTGCCCTCGGATCGACTCCTTCGATACACATTTTCTCACACACGATGGAAATAAAATAAGGAAACAGAAAGCGTGACTACATCGAGCGGTCTATCTCCAGCAGAACAAACTCTTATCTCGCACGTATATACGCGGCTCTGTATCTTTCGAAGCACGACGACGACGACGACGACGACGACGACGACGAAGAAGAAGACGACGCTCCTCTCTCGCGAATTGGATTCGAGAAAGTCGAGAGGGCGAATTTCGGAGATACGCTTCGCATAGCAGCAGCAGCAGCTCCTCGTGATGCACATCCTGTTGGCTGCACCGATGCACAATAATACTGCGCAACGTGTACGAGGCTCTTGTAGCTTTTGTACACCATATACTACAAGTATATATGATGCGATACGATACGATACGAGCGCCGAGAGCTGGAGAGCGAGGAAAAAATCGCCGACGGAGGATTAATCGGATCGGAGCTTGGTTAATCCCATTTTCGCTATCGCTCAGAGGGAGAGAGAAAGCTCTTATCCGGAGTCCGATAATGCAGCTTTGCGGGCTTATATACTTGAATATATACATGTATACAGTCTTATACGAGTTGCACGCGGCTTTCGCCAAAAAACGCGAGTTTCGTGTCGGCTCTTATCGTTGCGTACCTTGTGTAGCCCGTAGCTTTTTTATCACAGCCCGGAGCGTTGATTTTTGCCCGGTCGCGATAATGCGCCAGACATACATTCACCTTACATCAGCACGAGTTCAGGCATTTATATTTTCGTGCATGAGTATCCGCGGGTGAGCGAGGCCGTTAGGCAGGCTCGATCTTTGATTTTCGTTTTCTGACCCGCGCGCGATCGAGCGACTCTTCACGCCACATAAAATGGGATGGACAGGGATATTATCTTGCAAGCCTGAATGTGTCGCGAGCCCATTCGCAGCTTGTTTACACCATGCATGCAGTGATCATCTTGCATCTTGGATATCGGGTTTCTGCTATGTGCCACCGCAGTCTGACAGCACGTGCTTGCATAGCAGGATGACAATCCGATGGCTCTTTCATCGACCATCTTACGACCGCTGAACTTCAGTCGCAACTTATAAAAAATATCAGATTCATCTGACCAACAGTGACATAAAAAAATCATTCAATTGAGTGCTAGTATTCCGAAATGTAATATCACCTGGGGACGAAATTTGGAATTGATGAAAATTCCTCCGAGTACTTACAAGGAATCATTAAAATGAAACTTATGAAACAAATGAAACAAATGCGTAGAGTATCAAAGACGCAGTCGATAGTTCAATACAGCTCTACTCAACTAAACTGATCAGTGCCGCTAAGGCCGTGCTACGACGATGTACTTCAACAAAAACGTTGTGACGGGGCGTACTGTTGGAATTTTCCTGTCCTTGACGACTTGGACTGATTGAGGACTCAAAATTCTTTTTGAATCTCGAGCCAAATGGTTGATTTGATATTACTGATGGATGGACATTCGGCGACAAAAGTTCATCAATACGCACTTTAACAGTACTTCTGAAGTACTTCAGCGGGATGCGACAAGTACTTCCGCGGGACTTCAGCGGTATTATTTCAGGTTTTCATGGTGAACTCCACAACCACATCAAACGATAATCCTTCCCTGATGAACAAGAAAGGAAATTGTGTAGATGAAAACCAAGTATTACACTTTGGTATCAGTTTTTCCCCAGGACTTCAACAGTATCCTTGCAAAGCTTGTGGAGTAGCCCACTAACAATCTTATTACGAGTATTCTTATAATCTGTTCAATGATAATCAGAATATGAAAACATGAGAGTACCTGAAAAGTACATTTGCAGTACTTTGGCTGGATCTAAACGGGATTTACGCGGTACTCCAGCAGTACTTCCCGGGAGCTTTCAGATTGATACTGTAGATCCTCCAGCCTGTACTCCCAACGTACCCCTGGAATATGGACTCTGATAGGACCTGTAATTTTTACATACTCTAGCCAAAAGATTGGTTATATGATTCTTCGACATTTCTTCAGCGTGTTTTGGAGAAGATGAGAGTCTTTCGACTTGATTTGCTCACTGCTCTGACGGCCGCTACAAATACCATCCTCTACAAAAATGGTCCTCGTTATCCAAGCGATTTCCGATGATGGTGGGTCAGAATTCGTACGAGATGAGTTGTTTGCCATAATGATTTGGTCTCCTCCAGCTTGTCGAAACTCTGCAGTTGTTTTTTTCTTGTTTCCAGAGAGCCCGTCCAAGTGTCGAGATTACCAGATGAGGCCACGATTACATGAAAATCTGTCAGTATAATGAGACTTGGACAGAGATTCTTGGGGTCCAACTTTGGCACACCCGAGGCAAGAGGATTTGCGTCTTGAAAAGTGGAAGAATAGGACGAGGAGGAGATTCAGTTAAGAGGCCCACGGAATCTCATCTCATCTCGAAATGCTTGTTCGGAGTCGTTTGTAGCCACATATATCTTGGCTTTCGACAACGCAGAATGCGCCCGCGCGGCAAAATTAATTACGGTGATAACGAAAAATCGGCCCTGTTTATCTCGCGGCGCTGTCTTTTCTCTTCCCTTGGCTTCGTTGAAAAGGGCCGAGCAAGTTGGCGAGGAGCAGATAAGAGGAACACGAAAATCTCCGGCCGACGAGACTGAGAGAAAGAGGAGCCGAAAAAAGTTGCGATATCGTGGAGCTCCACCGTTGTATTATAGTCCGCCGCCGCAGCTTCGTCGTGATGGCGAGCTGCTCGTCGTGGTCGTTGGGCTGCCGATTGATGGCGATTGAAATCATTTCTACGGGGCGAAAGGGGAAAGTAGTGGTGAGAGCGAAAAGTGCCGAGTCACGCGATATTCCGCTCCATTTGGGTGGAACAGATGCAGAGTGAATGCAGCCACGACGTTCAACTTTTTTCGCAAACTCAATTTAATTTTGATAGGAACTGCCTTAAACGACTTTGCTCCGAAATTTTTACTGCGATTGTTTTCAAGCCCTAACAGCCTCTATTGGAAAATATTGGTTGAAATTGTGATCGATTCTTGGGATGTGGAGGAGAGAAAAATTTCCAACCTCAAAACTCTAAAACTAGTCCAGTTCTAGAGTCTGAAGGAAATGGATCATGTTTCGACTATTGGAAATCGTTTACTCTTGAATTTCATTTTTCCTATGACCTCTTCTGGAACGATTATTCTCTCCTCGAGGTTATTTTTATCCTATTCAACTATTTTCATTCCCTCCTATTTCTTCCAATATAAACTTATGATGAGCAAGTTTTCCCGTGTTGGTCAGTAAAATGAAATAAAAATGAAATAGAATAGACAGAGTAAGGTTTTAGATGCCGTATAGGGTCGCGATTAGAATGAATTCTGGAATCGGTGTAATCGCATAGATCTTCTGAGTTCGTTGGAAAAATGACCCATTAATACGTCATCATCGGGTGACATTATTTTAGAGGAGGCAAAGTAGAGATCCCCCAGAGCGCAAAAAACTGTGTTGATTACGTCTTTGAGAGGAATTTCAAAGGTCTTGAAAGTCGGGTCTCAGCATAGAGAAGGAAAAGGACGATAGTGCGTTGGGAGGAGTGTAATTTCCCCTAGGAAAAAAGGATGCACGAATGTAAATCGTTGAAAAGGAAGGTTAAATCACTCTCTCGCTCGCACAAACGGGGCACTGCTCCTCTCTTACTCTTCCTCGTGCTTGCCCCAACGGCGATTCGCGCGGGCTCGAGCAACTTTGCAGTGTGCTTTGAGGCAAGATAGTGGGGTGGGAGGGCTCGGAAAGCTCTTACTCGCCACGAAGCGTAAAATGAGAAAGTTAAGCGAGTCGCGGGCCGTGCAGCAAAGCAATTTCGGACCTTAGTCGCAGAAATGTGGAGGTGAGCTCGGCTCCGGGCGACCCCCGGCCACGACGATGACACGGGCCAAGAAAAAATACGAGAGAGAGAAACGGTTACGGCCAAGACACGAGAAGCAATCTACGCAACTATGGCCATTGTCCCCGAAAATCCGACTGGGCTCCGAGAGACTCGCAGTCTATTGTCGCCTCCTTGCACAATACGTGTGTCAAGTGGATTGGCGAAAATACACTTCATGTATCGTATCATCGTGTTGGCGTGAATTACAGAGTCGACTAAGCACTTGGCTGAGTAAGATCCCCGGTCCATCTGTGTAGGCCTGCGGTAACGAGAGGAAACGGGAGCTGCTATCTGTGCTGACAGAGAAACTCGGCTTCATTGGGTAGACCAACCATGAGACCAACAGGGGCCTGCTGAGCCGTGATAGAGCCACGAGGCAAATGACGAATCGAGCGCAAGATGAGGAAGTGCTCAATTTAGGCAATTACGCGCTCCCCCTTCTCCGAATCTCTCTGGAATTGTAGATCGGACTGGTCCACCACAGCCACCCCGATGTACTGGCGTCACGAAGCCATTGGATGCATGCCTCTACAGATGCAACTACAACTGAAGCTTGGCTCACCAGTTGAAAGCTTTTTGAGAAAAGCTTGGTCCACACTTGACTTAGCTCTTTTTTGCGTTTCCAAAAGCTTTATTTAGACGAGAAACTGATGCATTGATCGTGTTATGTATACCGAATCGGAAAACTTTTCGTCACACTGGGAGCGTTCTTTGTGGCTGCTTTCAATTTTCGATCTTCCTTTGTCCCTCTTTCGAAAATCATTAAGAATTTTGTGAGTAATTGAGATTCGAAGAAATTCTTGCTGTGGTCATGATTCTTATCCAATTGAGCCACATGCACGAAAATCTCGACGAAATTTCTAAAGTAAATTGCAAAAATTTTGATTTGAGATGTTCAGTTCACTGATAATGATGCAGATCATACAATACTGGAATCGCTTCTGCTGAAACACTTGCAAATATTTTAAAAATTACAAGTACGCAACAATTAGTGAAACAAACTTTGAGTGAGCTTTCAGATTCGCAGTAAAAATGTAGTCACTTCTATGAATTATTCAAATTTGTCATTTGGCCAGCCTTTTATTCCTGGCAGTTTTGCGGTTTCAATATGAAAAAGTCAATTTTCCACAACAGAAGTTGTTTCTCGAGTTGTTTTCTTGTGAAAATAAGCGTAATCTAGTGTCACATGAGTGAGTACCTCCAAGATTCAATAGGACTAGATGTTAACAAGTTGACCACACACCTCCAATAATAACATTGACCATACATGGAGCCAGTCAGATCCCATGTAGAAAAGTGTGGCTCATTTTCCAATGGGCGGATGCATAGTAGCACATCCAAATTGATGGCCGATGGCGCCACAGACATAATTTCAAACATTTGGAAAGCGAGTTTGCATTTTGAGAATGCCCTTCACATGATGCCTATCGTGGTCAACGGGTCAACTTTTCGAATAACTATAAAATAAATTCTGCCAAGCTCAATACCACTGTGCTGCATGGTACTTTGCGGTCGATAACCTAGCATCAAAACACATGTGATCTAATTTCTAGAGTTTGAAGTTTCTGGCAAGAACTGCAATTGCTCATTTGGTGTAGACGTTCTCAGCTTCTAGTGTTGGAAGATCATCATTAAAAAAAGGTTAGAGAACTCATTTGACAGGGCACCCATTTCCCTCTTTCAGTCTTGGAAAACTTAGCAAATCACCAAGACGCTTATTTCGAAACGAAAATGAAGTTGGCCGACCTCGAGGCCGACAGATAAACTATCCACACTGGTTTCTGGAAAATGATCTCATCACGGACAGCGTTAGACTCGTACGAATGCATCTGGCAACATATAACGAGCTAAGGGGTTGAAAGACAGCTCTCGTCGGTTCATCATTATCGTCATCAAAGCGTCATAAGCTGCGCGCAATTGACTGAAGAGTACGACAGCGATGAACCCTCTACTAACCACCTAAATGGATTCGAAGTGATGGCGCTATGTCGATCGATTCCACGATGCTCACTTGCCGTTGGTGAGTATATTTCCACTCATAATCGCACCGCACGCGTTGGATCTCACGACCAACAGCCAATAAGTGCATCACTCAAAGAGTAGCATCAGCTCTCATCGTCGTCGGATGGATAACAAACCGCCTAACGATACGCCGGTGGCAGATCGCGCACTTACACACTCGCGGGCGTAATTACGATTACCGAGTGCTCCCTGCCATCGTCATACGACGATTGCGAGCGTCTTTTCGTGTACTCACCCGATTCCGCGTAAAGTACAGCGCGCTGGCAAGCCACTTCAAAATTACTGCTGCGGGACACATTTATACAGATCTACACAGCGTTTTCTTCCACTTTTTGCGCCAAAAGTGATGCTGCGGCCATCGATTCGCGCACCTCTCGATCGCTTAGTTCTGCTCCAGGGAAGCGCCACACCCACTTATTTTACGAGCAGTAGTCTCTCGACGTGCTCCAGTGAGCCCGAGTTTTGCTTATTATGCATCCGTAATTGGGCACTTCTCTATTATACCTACCCGCACTACAATTCAGAAGGTAAGAACGAAAGCGAGCAATTATGCATAGCGGATCGATACGGAAAAGTGCACTCCAGCGATTGATTTTTCATTGCACTTGAATGTTGCTTCCAGCATCTCATCGATCTAGTTTTTGTGCTTTCCTCAACCATCGATTTGCACTACATGTGCAACGAAATCGTCCCTCGCATACCGCATCATATACACTCGCATTGACGCTTGCAATTACGACAAGGAATGCAAGACAGCCAAGCGTCAAGTACACTAGCGAGCCTTGAAAAAAGTGCTTATCTAGAGAATCGGGGGCGTTGCTCCAACATCTCGTGCAGCATTGATAACTAGAACGTTCACGCCTGCTTGCAGTTTTGGCGGAAAGACGGTTCGCCCCGATAAGAATAAGTCGCCTCGTTTTCGCGCGCGCCATCGACATCGTTGTAATATGGGCCTCATTGAACGCCTTGCGCGTCGACAAAAAAATTACGAGAGATAAGGCCAGGCTCTGCGTGTAAAACATTGAGCTTAATCATAACTTCCGGGGGAGGGTAAGAGTGTACTCGTCGTTGCGCAGGCTCAACCGACTGTTGCAAATTCACTTTTTTTTCTGCGCATCGTGACGTCGCGCAAAACTGCCACGAACTGACGTACTTGCACTTATAGTATATACTTTGTTCAGGTAAAATTGAAGGGCAGAACAAAAGCAGGAAATTTTACGAGCCGTCCGCTTACCGCGCTCGAGTGAATATTTTTACTAAGAACCCGAGTTATTTTTCGACTTGGAGTCAACCGCCGCTTTCTCTCAGTTTTGGCCAATATCCATGTGGAAAGAAAAAATCCAAAATGCAATTACCGCAAATGTAATCGGTTATGCATATTGATCGGGGCAGCTGACGTATATTGAGAAACTGGATTAATCGACGGGTCTGAGAAATTGACCGATTCGAGACATCGATACGCTGGTCGTTATGATACCGGGTATTTACATAACTCGGACGTTAATTAGTCTCGAAACCGAGGCCACTCCTCTCACGCTCTGCTCGAATTGGATCATAATTCAGGAGGATGGAGGGTTCGACCGTTCACAAGATCGACGATCCATCGCATCAAAAATGCTGCTTCACACTTTTGGTCGAACTTCTGATGGTGCATCGGTAGCGATCGAATCACCGGAGGCGATTCTCGAAATAATCGCGGGCGACCACATTACGCATAATACGTATAGGCCCAGGGCAAGGCCGTCGCAGCTTGTAATTTCGATAAAAAGCCCCTCGGTACATCACAGGGGCTGCACATAATTTATGTACAGCGGTGGCGCGCGAATTGAAATGAAAAAAAAAATGGGCAAAGAAGAGGAGCGAGGCCGGAGATGCAGGGCATTGCGCGTAATCGGAGCGTCATTAGACTGTTTTATACTATGGACGCTGCGGAGTGGATAAAAATTCATAGCGCGCTTTACGAGGGCCCCGCGCACCCCATAACGACATCCGCCGCGCGGCCCGTAAGTATTATAACACTACTCCCTGGCTTTCCCGAATCGCGAGACTTTGCACACCAGAACGAGTAAGTGATGCGAAAGGAGGAGGCTGGAACGCCATTCTATGCCGGAGCTAAATTGCCAGTAACACAGTGGCTCGAGCGCTGCACTGCTCTTCTTGAGATGAGCAGAGGCCTAATCAGCCACTCATAACCTATACCCGGCGCAGCATCCAACAACGTCATTATGAATATACTACCCCTCATCAGGCGCAGTTTATCG
Organism: Eretmocerus hayati; assembly: GCA_029851415.1. NCBI lineage: Eukaryota > Metazoa > Arthropoda > Insecta > Hymenoptera > Aphelinidae > Eretmocerus > Eretmocerus hayati. Next base: position 3,072,231 of record CM056741.1, on the reverse strand, counting down.
CGAGAGACCAAAGCACCAAAGCAAGTGCGCGTTTTCGCTTTCGAGGAACATCATCTATTTTCATAAGTAATGGATGATCGGATGTCACAAAAAATAGCCAGGGATGAGTCGTATCGGGCATCGCGACCAACCACGTGGTGAGCTTCGTTAATTCGTTCGACACCCGACATCGGCCGCACCACCATCACAGGGCAGCGAGCATAAATTTCCGCGAGATTGACGTGCTCCGCTCGACTTTGACGCTACATTCGCCTGATGAATTTACGGCTCGTTCTCTATAGTCCAACGCGAAACGAATCGGTCTAGCAGGCCGATACGCTGGTCGACCCGCGTTGCCACACTGATGCTGCTGCTGCTGCGTACGCATCAGAAATTCAAGATTCTATCCGTCTTCGCGCATCACCCCAAGATTTTGATTGACGCTCCCGGAATTCTCCTTTCCACCTATCGAATTTTAATTCGATATTTTGGATCGTGCAATATTACGTGTTCACGAATGTGGCACCTTGAGACACCTCGTCAGATATAAGGTTTGAAAATCGAAACCGACCGCAAGGTGATTTCAAGATATAACCTGTACCCCACAACAAAGATCAAATTTAATGCAAATTTTAAATATCAAAATACGAGGTCAATCAGGTGTTGATCATTTCCGAGCGTTGATCTCGTGATTCACATGTGGACGGATCCTCTCAGACTTTTGAAAATAAATGAATCAAAAAATCTCTCGTCGATGCTGAGGTGAGCCTGGCAATAATTTCTTGAGCTCACAAAATGCTATAAACGCCGCCAAATTCATTCCTACAAACAGCAGATTGGGCTAACAATTTTTCTCCCCAAAAATCAAACTTTCGACCATAGTAGTGAGTTCGCAGACCACTTGTGAGAAATCTTCGATATTCCGATGACGCCAGATAGTATTTGATTTTCCATTGCTCTTCTACTTCCACAACTCTCATAACCGAACATCAACACCAATTTCCCCAAACGGGACTGGTCCGATGAATTTTTTTTTTGATCAAGAGAAATGAATACGGTTCCGGGTCATTACTGACGTGTGCCTGCTTCGAGAGCTTGATATTCGACAGCTCTTATCGCTCCTGTCAATCTTGTCCATGAATTGATTTGCGAGGTCGGGACATGAAGTTACATAAGTGCTAATAAAAGTATCTGTGAACCGGGAGCAGAAATTCCCTCACGCTTTGGGGCATATCGGTTGAATGAGACATTTCTCATTTGTAAAATGTGGCCCAAGAAATGTGGCTTGGTGGAAATGAGAAAAGAAAATTGACTGAATTGAACATTTATATTCGTCCCTACGCCCTTTGAGACCTTCTGCAAAATTATTAAGGCGTGGAAACCAGCAAGATTTTCGTAAATCCATCAGTGCAGTTGAGGCAAAACAATTTTAAAAAATGATAACTATAGTCTCACGAGGCTCGTTCAGTAAAACAAGCAAGTAAGCGTTTGGAAGCTCAAAACTAAGGAGGCACTCGAGATCGCTTGTTGATGGAGACGATCTCCATCATTTTCGGAAAACTCAGAAGCGTCCGAGTGACATCAATTCTCCTCAGAGCGGAATCGGATGATAGAGTAACTTCAAACCTCATTGGTTATTTTGTTATTTGGTTTAAGGCGTGATAGTCGGAGTTGAATGGGTGTAAGCGTACAGAAGGTGTTGGGCGTTGTTTTCAGACAGGAGGGAGATTAGAGCCAAGGGATGTAGTAGATTGCGCATCATCAGAGAACCCGGGCGCGTAAATTGCCGGGGCTGCGCGTGAGACTTTTTGCACTGCTCCGCATCAACTGTGTGGCGGCAATTTCGAGGGGGCAGCGGCGAGATGTGGACGGGAGTGATGTCTGATGGGTCCGCGGTGCGTCTCGGGGCCCGGGCGCTGGCATTTTTAATTACGAGCTGTCCGTCAATCGGGCACGAATCGAAAATCGAGAGCTGATTTATGGCCCAGGGGCCCGATTCATCGATCACCCGCCGCAGCAGACCGTATACAGAGTGTCTTGCTATAGGGCCCCTCGCTGCGCGTAAGTACGTCTTGTCAACTGTCCGGCGATATCCAAGGATATCCGTGCGTATACGATTCTGCCCATCCAAGGACACACGGCCGAATCGAGCGTGATATTTTGATCGAGTGATTTCCCAGCCAGGACATCACTCTGTCCGATGATGATGGTGATGATGACGATGGCGCGGGTTGGTCATTGCGCAACCGCATCAGTGAAACCATACGCAAACACTAATTGATACGTGGATGATCCAATTTCGTGGGCCTGTGGTTCATTCCGAGGCTAACCTTGGCTGCTGCTTGTTTTTCATATTTTTAATTGAAAGTTTCCCCAAGCTCGGCGCAGCTATACATTACGTATTCATTATTTCATATGAATAACGAGTCCGCGCGGAAGCGTTCTTGCCTTCTCGTCCTCTGCGGCTATATGCTTATCTGATTTAGAATACGGCCGTTCATTCATATTTATGCGTGGAATCAGAAATTTGATTATAGATGAAGCTGCGGCGCGCTGAGAATTGGGTTACGGCTGTGCTCTGCGATGAGAAAATCGCCCGTACCGCGGACTAATGAATTAGATTCGACGCGAGATGAGAGAGGAGAAGGGAAAACTCAACCGCTATGATTCACGTGTCCTGTTCAGATAGTAATCCCATACACATATCTATTCAAGAGATTCGATCCAAACATTTCATTTTTAGATTCTCGTAATTCATTTGATTACCGAATTACCATGATTTTTATTAAAAAATTTTGCGATGTCGTGAAGTATTCAATTCACATCCTGTTTAAAGGCCTTTGACTGATGAAATTCATCCAACTATATTCACAATTTATCCTGAAAGGACATCTGGATAGAAATATTCCTTTGTAAGTTGATTAACCGAGTAATATTCTTTCCAACTGAGGAGCAAATTTACTTGGTATCCGCCAATTTTCAAAGTCAGAGGTGCGCCTACACCCACTTACACCATCGATAAACGGCTGGTAATCTATTCGATTATCCAAAAATTCTATAGATTTACCAAGCAAATTTTCTAATACATTCGTTTAGAAATGCCCCCACCAGTGTCAGGTTATATGCATCGCACAGCTTGGATCGCCACCTCCGCCAACCACGCCGCCACCTAATTCCCATGGGGCGCCGGCAAGCCAATTTTCGAACAATTTTGTGTTTAGCACGAGCTCTCCGACCGACAAAGAGAGCAGCACAATGCGCCAATTACTGCCCGCAGAACATCAGGGTGGTGAGGGCGAAGAGTCACGGAGAAAAAATATTTCGCCGTTTCATGCGGCTGCGATGACGGTCCTGCAACGGATATACAAGAACAATACTCACCTTGCCATCAAAGACCCTGCAATTTTGCCTTGGCATATGCAGAGTGTGAGTTGCACATGAGGTGAGTTTTTTTGCAACTGAGTACACCAGGATGTGAAGAAAATGATGACCAGGATCCTCCGCAGTGCCTCGCCGATATGGACAAGCATGGCAAATTCACCCAATAGTTCACTTTTACTGAGGAACTAAATTTTCACAAAACTGCATGCTTTTTAGGCTCCTTTACATGGACCTTTACAGTTGTTTGTCAAAAAAGTAGTGTCTCATGACACTCTGCACATAGATTGGTACTTCTGTATCTGCACCCAATCGCATGGCATGTTCTATAGCGCGAGCATCTAAAACGTGTGCACGAAACTGCTATTCATAGTTCAAAGTGCTATAGAAACATTTCTAAGATCCTCTACTAACTTTCAAAACTGATGATTGTTGTCAGATCAAACGAAATCACTTCAACATCAAAGAACAGAGAAAAAACCTCAAATATATATGATATAGGATCTATGGCTTCTATTTTTCATCAGATAGCCATCTACAATGAGTGTTTCCTGCAGGACCCATCACTGCTGGCCCAAGTGTACCAAAAAATATGATGCTGGAATTCTTGCCTATGGAACAATAAGCTCAGAATGAGGATGTGAATGTTGAAAGATGTTCAGCAAGAGACAAACCAAGGTAACATCACATTCCTCCTTCCCTCGGGATGAGTCTTGCGTTGCCTATCCGATACGCGGTGGCAACACTTGTCGAATGGTGTCAAGGGCCCGCGCGTGAAATTCCAGAGTCCGCGAGCCAACTGGCTGCAGGTAATTGCAAACGCAAACGTGCACATGAGAAGTTCACAAATGCTCATCTCTCCAGGTGATGTTCCTCGTGTCTGAAACAGAGGAGTCCGCCTGCATGGGCAAAGACGCTGAGTGTCAGCATCTTAGCGAAGCAATTTCTCTTGAAATTTATACTCGCACCGCGGAGCGAATTGTAATTGTGGGGAAATTGAGGCATCTCCCCGCGTATAGCAAGTACAGGGAGATTAGGGTAATTGAGTCCACGAGTCATCGTCCACCCACGCCAATGAGCAAATTTGTATTCCATATAGCGAGCTTCGGCTCTCTCGTCGCTATACTCCATACAGAGCAATATACGTGTAACAGGAGAGAGCTCATCGAAGAAGCCCAACGACGACGACGTGGCTCAAGGTATATCGAGACATGGGCAAACTGTTAAATAATGCAGTCCGAAACTGCCCGGGACACTGTCTCGTTTCCTCGTTTTGGTCCTCGAATATTTATGATCTCAGTCGTTTCGAAGGATTTGAGGGAGGATTTATCGTCAACTTGGGGCTATTACGAGCTCAATTCGAGGTATTATGATACAGGAAGAACAGAGCAAACTTATATACTTTATCAAATGAGTTCTTGGATATCGTGAATTGCTCGTTTGACCTCGTCGTTAGCCGTATTGTTGAGGATATTCAGAGTTCAACAGTTGCGCTGGAAAACCTGGAGGAAAATTCTAATAAAATTCCTTGAATGTAAAATTAATTTTATCCAGACCTTTCTGCGTGAACATGGTACTCGCACGTTCACATAGAAATACGTCAATTGGACGCGAATGATGGTTCAATTCAGAATCGTAGATTATTTCCTCAACCGAAGGCAGTGTCATCGTGTATTATACATCAAAAAACCATATTACATGAATGATCTATCGTGTCGAGCCTTCAGCCCACTTCCACGTCGTTACACACAATAGTTCACAAGCTAAGCATCTCGATATCGATCGATTTACTTTGAATTGGGGCCACTGCACCATGCAGTCTAACACTGGCCAACGAGACATTAATGAGCATCAACAAGCTGGTTCTCGACACCCATCAAAAGTAGGTACACAGTACGGGCGCATTCCCCGATCCGATCGAGCGTGGCCATCCAATATTTTGGTGCATTCAAGTGTGCTACTCGAGTAGCCAGGCCACCCTGAGCATCCACGACTTTCACCCCAATACCAGTCCTTGAGTCGAATACAGTTCAGTCCTCCTGGCTCCACGAGATGTATCGTTCTCGGGCACAAAAAGTAACAACATCAGGGCAGATGCCGTGGCCCCAAAAGTCTGGTAATCGGGCGCCATGGCATATTTGGCCGAGATCGGGTAGCTCTCGGTGCATCTGGTGCTGCATCGGCGATGACTTGAAATTCAAGCGGTGCTGCTCCAAAAATATGCAGCTCGCGCAAAAAGCTGAGCTCGGCTCGTCTGCGGATGGTTATAGTGTACAAAGACAGACAGGAGCTGCTACGCGACGCTCAATCAAAATCAATCAGACGCGAGAAAAAGTGGAAGCCGGACTCTGATGGCCCGTCTCGAATTCATCCAAGAGGGAAATGACCAATTAACAGAGCACACGTGCCCTCAGTGGCCTGAAGAGCCTGAATCAACTCGAGACGCCGGGAGCGATTCATTGTTGGCGCGTGCAAATATCGTCGACGATGCGACGAGCTGTTGGTCGACGGTAATGTCCAAATTGGGCTCAGCGACGCCTCGTTCGATAGGGTCGTTAATCCTGAATTCCGGTTCTACTTGATTCATTCTGATTTTACACTGGTAATGAGTACAAATACTTTGAGTGCAATTTTGGAAAGGACAGGTTGAGTTCCCAAAGACGTCAATCTGTCTTCAAATGAAAGTATTGGGGCCAAAGGGGAGATATGAATATTGTACAGAGATCGGGGTGGCTTCTAAAATTTTAATATACTGTAAAAGCCTGGATTTCATCTGTCAATGGTAGGCTGAAAATAGGAACAAGCAAAAGAGGCAGGGTTTCGCATCAGGAAAGTTGCGATCGGGGGATCTGCAACTCAGACAATTTTTCCAGGTCAGTCGAAGAGATAGTTATTAAACAAGTCTGAATTCACTCGGCGAACCAATTCCAACCTCATTTTGCCGGAAAAAAAACTTCTACATATGTGAGCATTCTATTCGTGAATATCGTCCTCATCGTACCAGCTAAAAGTGACAGAAAGTATAAGCGAATCTGATGGTGATTCCCAGCTGCAGCGATTCAGATCACGTATCGAGTTGAGGTGAGTGGAGCTAAATCTACACATCGGCCAGAGTAAATCCATCCAAATGGGATGGTAAATAATTCACAAACAGCAGCATCACCACCGTAATGTCAAAAAAAAGTGCCCGGATTCGAACGCTGGCAGTGTCTGACCAGAGTAATAATATAGCTGCAGCCAGAGTAGCTAGAGCTGCAGTAGCATAGACAAATAGCCCCCGTAAAAGCTTCTCGCTTATCCCGCGTTTTCCAACCTCTAATAGCAACTCGACCCTGAAGCTACAGCAGAGCAAAATCGTAAAACTGCATGAGGTACTCGGGCAGAAGTGGAGAAGCATGAATTTGTCCGGTTTGGGCGATAATTTCGGTTTAGTATCGAACTCAAGCTGTACCCATTTGCACCGATGAAGAAATCTATTTTCGAAAACGGCAAATGGAGCAAGAATAAGTGATCCGGTTGAATTCGATCTCCAGTATGGGATAGCCGGACTATCCGAGGAATCGAGCTCGCGTAGAATAATTTAGCGAGTATCGCGTGCACTCTGACCAATCAGAGGAGGAGGAGGAGAACACTTTGCCTGCGGTAGTAAAACGACGCCGCAGTGTCACGTACTCTGAAGTAACGAGCAGGTGTGTAATGGCTTGCGAGGTGACGTTGATGCCTTCCATGGGTATGCGATACGTATACTCGAATAAGTACTCGAAAATACTCATTGGACGCCGAGACACGTCCTTACCACTGATGCATTTCCATCACGCCTGAGCTTCGCCAATGTGAGGCATCTGACTTTGTTGACCCTGCCACAGGGATTCGTTGTTTCGAACTACGAGTTGCTGATTTTCACGAATTGCAGCTCTCTCTTTGCATGCAGTCACAGCTGTAATGCACGAATCAACTCTGGGATACTCTATATGCAACTGAAATGATAACAGAACAGTGACCCAAAGAGTAGCTATGATTACCCTGGTATAGGTACATCCAGGCCATTGTTGTTCGTTAATTTTGGTTTGGGTGTGTGTGCGCGTGAGCGGCTGGCCGGTTGTTCTACTGCAGATATCATTTAACCAATGCAACCCGCCGTGGCAGAGCTAGGCAACCAACTCGGGCATTATCGTGGCAATGCAGCCTGACCAGATGATGCAAATTCTTCGCCGAGAGCGCGCGTACTTGGACAACGTATCTGCCGAAAAGTATCTCCAGTTTGCCAGAGAGTGGTATTTTCACAATGCGTCATTAGCCCGATATCGAGCAGCCGGAATGTGAGATTTGCATTTTTTGACTTCATAGGCCGAGAAGTCTGCATTTATTCGTGTATCTGATAGCTTTGGTACAAGTTGTATAAGGTCAGAGTCCTGAGTGTCAACTTATCAGTGCTCAATAGGCAAAACATTCCGGTAGTATCACACATAGTCCGGATATTGTGCAATAGGTAGCTACTGGTTGGACATGAAAAACTTTCACAAATGCTATCAGAACCTTGGAAATAGTCTCAACCCAAGAAATGAGAAATGCTAAGACATTTTGTTTTATCTACTATCAACTTCATATCAGAAATATATTTCTGTGACCAGGACATGAGTTTTTTAAAAGCTAAAATGGGCAGAGTAAACACCAGTAGCTTTCAACTAATCTCATCCTTTGGAAATAATAGGCTCTACGTAAAAGCTTTCATCAATTTGACTGTATTTTTCGGTTACAGATTTAGTAGTCATATTTTGCCTTGTAAACACATTATACTTATCTGACGTACATTCGAGTTCAAAACGTATCCAAGAGATTTTGAGTCTTACTATTTCAATGCAAAATTAATGAAGTTCGCCGTTGTCGGAAATTTAAGCCCCGATGACCAAAGTCTGTGACGTACTCTGTCATTTGATGCAAAAAAATAATCTCAATAGTATTTGTAGGTAAGGTGGCTTTGCTTACATGTTCAGTCCAAAAGTGTCACTGATGTACCTATCTTGAAACCCATTTAGCACATTTGATAAGTTGTTGGGCGCTCAAATCTTATGACCATGAAGTGATCAAACTAGGCAGAGCTTTGAATTTGAAAGAAGATTTATCATCCACTCGCAGAACGTTTGGATGGTCGATGCAAGATCTCCTTGCCCCTCTTCTACATCTATATAGCTGAGAGAATCGTGCACTGACGGAGCGAAAGTCATTGGCATGAGTAATCCGACGTCATGGAGTATCGATGTGTTGCATTCTCGCGTGGCATCTAGCAGCGTCAAATAACTCATTGTTTCAAGCGAGTCACGCAGACGTTGCAGAGTATATTGTGTGACCAGTCACCTGCGAGCGTCACAACACAAGCACATGCCGGGCATATGCATTCTACCACAGTCGGATGATAATACAAGTGCCACCCGCGAGCAATGCCTCTGCCCATCATCACGATAAATCGATGCATAGACCTCGGCTACAATGCAACCGACAAATTTCCCTCGTCATCGTTCGATACTGCACCTCAGAGTACTACGCGATTCGAACATTGTAAAGAGTAGTGCGCCGTATAGAGTGAGAGTTTGTTCAGACGTCGTCGTCGTTATTACGCCTGGACAGCATTTATAGAAGCTGTAACGCAAAAAGCCCTAGCGCATAAAGCCGACGTTGAGATATTTGATGGCCCGGCAAAGTATATGAAAGTGGATAATGGCATCGCAAATTTTCCTCGCCGGCCATTTTTCATCGACGCTAATTTCCATCCACGAGCAAGACTCCATGCACCGTCATGTCAGTCGTCTCACTCACTCAACTCTAAGCTCCGGCAATTGCCAATCGTGCATGCGCTGAAACGTTAATGACGACAGCCCAGCTCTATAATATTTGCAGAGCTGCGAGCAACCGTACTCGGACCAAAACCGATCTCGTGCGCGGAAAATTTTTCCCGCCGGGCACACGATAGATCCATGTACATGTAGACTGCATATCGTGCAAAAGAAAGCTGAGGTGCTCCCAAGGCCTTCGGGGTGCCTCTGCCCAATCAGCCAGAGCTTGCAAGCATTACGTAACGCCATCCCGGAAAGCAGCCCTACCATTACGTGATATGCCCTTACGCTCGCGCCCAATCTCGCTCGGATAGATTTCTTTCATGCTTTCTAGAAAGGAAGGCTGACAGCAGTCCGTAATGACGCCTTGAGCTATGCACATGCGATTGACGTGCATCAGCTGTTGCAGCAGAAGTACATGTAACGAGATCGATAACGAGAATCCCCAGATCGACTCACGGTGCGCACGAGCGGATCGCTTCAGTGTATCGAGTCCTGTTGATTGCGAGCCAAGAGGACCGATTTTTTATGGTATTTTGCATTCTCATCGTTAACACGTTTACTGCAATGGCGAAAAACGCGCTCGGGTCCTGTGTGCGATGGGCCCTACCGGTGGAGCCCATTTAATGGGATTTCGATCACCGCTGCACACAGAGTTGGACACGTGGGCCCCACCGGTGGAACTCATCGCAATGAAGGTGTTAATAAAGAAGCAATTCCACTATTTTTATTCGCTTTTATTGCACTCAGGCGCCGCCGACGGAATCTTGTCCCCGAATCTTTCGTGTGAGTGTGACATTGACACACTTTTCTCTGTCGGGTATACATGTGTTGGTGTCGAGCCTCTGATGCGCGTACTAATATTGTGTAAATGCAAACGCGTTTGTGCGCGCAGATCGAGGGAGAGAAAGCGAGAGCGTGGATGGGAAATCCACAAATCCACACGTAGGCGACGCAGCACGTAGCAGCCGACAAGCCGACGTTTACGCGAGAATGTTGGAGAAGTAATCGATTATTCAATGAATAATCGTCGGTAATTATTGTATAAAAAAATGCCCTCGCCGGGAGATGCCCACAGCAGCCCAATGAAATTATTATGTGTGATGTTCCATGTGTTTCAGTTTTTAGAATGCGATGGATCTTGGCTCTGTCCTCCTGTGACTTTGACCTTTTTCCAATCGCCCTTTTCCAATTCGTGCTGACAATCTTGCACAGATCCTCCAAAAAGTTCTTTTAGGTAGTCTTCACTGATTTTCAAATAATTTTGTGGATAGTGCACAAACAGATGATGAAAAGAAGTTATTACTGAGTGGTGGAAGGTTTCATCTCTTTACAAGTGCTGTGAGGAGCTCAATTCTCTAGCGTACAACCAAGTTTTGTGTCCTGTGAAAATACTGAGTGCCAGTTCTGTTTTGTAGATGATTTCTGATCAACCACGAGTGACGGATGACATTTCATGAGACATTGTGTGTCACTTGATTTGTCATTGTCATCAAACTTGCTCCTAACTGTTATTTTTATGCCATGCTCTTAATGTCAATCTGATATACCACTATTCAGAACTTCATTAGATCAGTGACGGAATATATCATTTTCATTATAGATTTGTTACAGTAGCTTTACGCATCCCAAGTGTTTGCTCATTCAAACTCTCCAGGATCTTTTCTACCATTTTAATATCCATCACAGAAATTCAACAGGTCAGTTTCAACCACATTTCATGATTCCAACTTTTATGGTGTATTGGTGTTCCAGAACTGTATCAGCATAGAGGGCTCAAGAATCATTCAATTCCTTACATCAAGCATCACTCGACTGTTTTGAATGAACAGATATGACTATTTATGATTGAGTTGTGAGATATAAAGTGCCATGGCACGTTCATGGATGGAGTTATCCTGATGTTCTTAATAAGCAGTCAGTCTTCTAATTTTCAATATTTAATAGCTTTTACGATTCATAACAGAATTATTGGTTTGCTGTATTTGAGGAAAGGCATACTTTGGGACCAAGCGTGGCTAATCGCTTTGTTTGCCTCTAATCTATTTGCATTCTACAGTCCATCTTGAAGATTAATCAAAAGTTCTATCTCATATTTATAACTTCCAATCATGCTCCATTTTAAATTATTAGGTATAAACTAAAAAGATGAAAATAAAATAATGTAAAAAAAATATTTTTAAAAATTCGCTTTTATGCAACATTGAACAAAATAGCAGCTCTAAATGTGAGAATAATCTGAAATCTCTCTCTTGTTACTGGCATAAACGTTGGCTAAGTCAGTCGATGCACATGCTCCAAGATGTTCATGATTTTAGGTATAAATACGATAAAAGCGTGGGTTGACAACTTGATCAATCAACAGTATCTTCCATCGTTCAACCCACGCTTTTATCGTATTTATACCTAAAATCATGAACATCTTGGAGCATGTGCATCGACTGACTTAGCCAACGTTTATGCCAGTAACAAGAGAGAGATTTCAGATTATTCTCACATTTAGTGCTGATATTCTGTTCAATGTTGCATAAAAGCGAATTTTTAGAAATATTTTTTTTACATTATTTTTTGATCGTGATCTGGAGAATTGGCAGAGATTGGCTCAAAAAATTTCTAAGAATCTGCTCTTATTTAGAGCTACCTGGTGACTTTTGGATTTAGAACATTGAATCCAACATCAGGGAAACGAATTTCCTCGCCAATTTCGGTTAAAACCAGAGAAAGAGAGAGAGAGAGTAGTGGACAAGAGGAAAGGATGTCAAGGTTTAGCTGACAGGCGTTGCAAGTTCTCATCGCGCAATAGATTACCCCTTCCTTTACTGTGTGTACACTCAAAAAAAAGCGCCGATTCTTTCTCCATGATACGGCCTAACGGTGGCTATATTTTTTTATTCCGACAATATGTATCATCTGGCAAGTAATTCATCCAGCTGGAATTTTGATATACACTTCTGCTTTTTTTTAGTAAAGCTCGACGTCGATTCTTTTTGTTAAAACACGGTTCTAACTGTGTCGAAATACAACTGAAAAATCGGGTGAATTCTATGGTCAGGTGAGACTGACCAGTGTGGTGGTTATTCTTCAGTAGAGTGTCTAGAAATTTCGAACGGTTTTTCAGACGCAACCTCACATCAGCTGATGAGAACTGATTCCTCAATTCTGGTGTATTCAATGATTGTTGGTCTCGTCATCGAAATCTAAGATTTCAGCTCAAATTTCATTTTCCAAACAAAATATTTTGTTCTCTTTCTTGTGATTCTGGGCGCAGTTTTTGCACGTTTCGTATAATCTGTTTTTCAGCTTTTTCCTAAATTTCTCAGGTTCACAATAAAAAGTTTTGGAGTTATTTGATTTGAACCACAGTTCATTTCAGGGAATCGGGGAGGTAGGCGTTTCCAAAATTTTAATTGGACTAGAAGAGGAACCCATCCCCTTGTGTCTCCTTAAACTTGCGATTTTTCATCATGGAGAATAGAACATTGGAAACAGCATGTAGAAATGAGGCACTAATTCAAAATGTCTAACGGATGCCGAATAACTTGTGCGTCATTTGCAGAAACATGGATTCTCATAACGCGGCTCATGAATT